>CM048826.1:21223783-22423783 GCA_026586065.1 Dioscorea zingiberensis | reverse complement strand
CAATTTGATCTTAACCCCTTTTTACTATAGAAGGGCATTTTGGTCATTTGGCGACTTTTGTCTCTAAAGTTTAGGGTTCCATTTGGTTAGGGCTTAATTAGCCCCTTTTAGCTTCCTTACCAAATAGTTTCCATAATTTAACCAATTATCTAAATTTAGGAAATTAATTAATTTCTATTTGTCACACTTCAATATTTCATAATAATTGTTATTTAATCATTATGTCACACCAAGGTTTTAATCTTTTATTAAAACCTTAAGTTTTCTAACTATTAAATCGTGAATAAAGGTTTCACAATTTAATACTTGTCACACTGTAGTTAACAAGCACCTAACTACTTATTTTATTTTGTCACGCTAGCAAAATATTATTCACTATAATATTTGTCACATAGCTAATGCCCCTTTTTAGCTATTTTTAACTATGCAAATAATCGTTCAATTATTTGTCACGCTACCCATGTTATAAAATTAATTAGTAAAACTTTACTAATGATTTATTCAAAAATATGTGTCACACTAACATGGTTAGAGACAAACCGTTTCAAATCTATTAACTTGATCTTGTTTGTCACATTTTCTAAGTTTCCAAGGAATAATCTTTCCTGACTTATTCAACTTGATGTTGTCACTCATAGTTAATGTAACTATATTAATCGATTAATTTTATTTATTGTCACACTATAATGTCCCTTATAGTTGTTCAAACAATTAATCGATTATACATCTAAAGTCCCTTAGGGTTTTTCAACAATTATTGGATTAATTGTCACACTCCCTAAGTTCCACTAAAGTATTTGTGGCATATCAATAGTATTTAAATAACTATCTCAACTAATTAATTATTGTTTGTCACAATAATTAACTAATTTTTTTAGCTCAAGACTAATGGTTTAATAATAATATTATTAGCTTGTCACACTAAGTTAATAATTCATTAACTTTTATCTATTGTCACAAGTCCATAGTTCCCATTTAAATTTCATAACTAGCTAATTACTATTTATAATAATAATTAGCTAATATTTTAACCCAAAGGAGAAGAAAATAACTAATTATTTTAATTAATTATTTAATTGACTGTCACACCCCTATGTTTTAATTAAAACATTACACATTAATATTATCATACTATAATTTCAATTAAATGTCACGCAACCTAAGTTTTGAAATAATATAACTGATTATTATATTTTTTTTAACCATCTTCTTCTTCATTACTTTCCCTCTCTCTATCGCGACCGAGAGACACCAGTGCCACTTACCCTCTCCGGCCACCCTGGACGCCTGCCCGCGCTAGGAACTCGTCGCCGTCGACCCCACGACCTCGGCCGACTCCTCTGTGGCGCCGCTGGCCTCCACCCTCTCTCGGAAGAATCCACGACACTCTCGGCCGAGCGATAGACCGCTCCGGCGAGCTCACACCGTCGACCGTATGCATGCAAAAATCATTCCTAAACATTCTACAGAGTTTTAACATCACTTACCACGTGTTTGTTGACGACGGAGGTGTCGGAGTCGCCGGAAAAACAAGACTGTCCTCCTCCGACGAGTTCGGCCACGATCTCCGGTGAGTTACTTCTCTCCCTCCTCGCGACGTAACGGCGTGCTTCTCCTTCCCGTCTACTATCGAGCTCCCGGGACCGCGAAACCTAAAGCCGTGACGAGCTCGCAGGGCCTCTCTCCCTGTTCCTCTGCCACCTCACCGGAGCTGGGGTCTCAATGAAGAATGGTGCTCCCTCCCGAGCCTCCCGTGCTCCCTTTTATAGGCTGCCGAGTCCAGACGAAGGGACGCCCAGTCGAACGGCCTCGCCTTCAAGTGGCCGGCGTCAACGTTGGTAACGGCCGGAATGGGGCGGGCCTCGCACGAGCGTTTCCGGCGATGGGGAGGAGGCAGGCACTGCATCGGGATCAACGTTCGACGATGGAGGGTTCTGATCATCTGATCACATCAACGGCCATGATTTAAATCCGCAGTCTCGTATCAAACATCAATCATAAGATGGAGGGTTCACGAACACCCGCACTGTGGGTTTAATCCCATAAAAGCTCCCTCTTCTGCCTCGCATCTGATCCACGATCAGATGGTTTGTGTCACTCCCCGAACCCGGATCCCGGGCCTCGGCGCACGCGACAAACGCCGCGTGCTTATAGGGTCGCCCCTATAAGCACGCAAGGCTAAGTAACATAAGCAGATAATTAAATCAGAGTTTAAATTATAAATCAGCGGAAGAAATATATATAAGGTTTTTATAAAACCCTAGCAGGTCCCCAATGACAACTCTCACTCCGAAAGGAATAGAGGCCTGCAAACCTCAGCTCAACATATCCCCATCGCTGCTAGGTTGTCCTGCGGAAGCACTCTCTTGAATTCCGCTCCTAGCTACTCGCAAGGTCCTCATCTAGTCCTGACCCTACTCCTCATTGTCACCTGAGAAAAACATCCATCAAGTGCATGAGCCAAAGAAAGGCCCAGTAGGATCGCAAATAAATCAATAAAGGTGGCGAAAGCCACTAGGAAAGAACAGAAATAAAAGAAGTACAAATATGCAATAATAACATCACAAGCAAATAACGAATCTCAGGAAAGTGGATAAATCCACAGATGTACTCAACCTCTGGCATATGTGATACTAAGATGTCTACGACATCTACGACACCATCGGTATCGTCTTCGGCCTAAGCCTGGCTACGCTATAGCATACATGTGCACATGGTCAGAAAATGCCGCTCTCTGACTGAGCCAGGTGGCCAAATAGTATACGCCCTCTGCCGGGGCATCCGTCCGATGGAGCATCACGTGCTCATGGCCAGATATTATACGCCCTCTGCCGGGGCATCCGTCCGATGGAGCACCAAGTGCTCGTGGCCAGATATTGTACGCCCTCTGCCGGGGCATCCGTCCGATGTATCATGCCTGAAAGTAAGAGATTCTAGTACAGATACCTAACAACAGGTATACATATATATCCAAGGCAGCAACATCTTGAATATATATAAAGATCAATGACCTCATCGAGATCGGAAGCGAATACGTATCTAAGGAGTAAACTCTACTCAAATACGCATAAGAAAACAAGAAAGCAAAATCTCCTCGAGATGTAAAGCCGATACATATGAGAAAAACCCATCTCGAATATGTGTTGGAAACATCTCAAGAAAATATGAGTACGAAATCAAAGCGAGGTAGGAGGAAGGAATACTCACAAACCTCCCGTGCGAGAGCCTACCTGGCTAGAAGCAAATCACAAGCAGGGTAGGAGAAAGGAATACTCAAACTGAGTATCAACAGACTGAGCAGAGCAATATCAGAAAGCTCAAACAAGCATAAATAGAAAACCACACTCAAAGCAGATCATATCAGAACATACAAGCTCAGATAAATGCAACAAGCATAACATATCAACAGATCGAGCAGGTATCAGAAGATGGACTCCAACATCCATCTAGCACAACAACAACAAGAATCAAGAGAATACTATGAGTTAGATATACTCACAGCACCCGTGCGATATCCTACCTTATTCGCTTCCAGGACCTACCCAGGTCCGAGTCTTCCACTCAGGTCCTCGACCACCTCACCACGTCCTAAACAGGGTAATTGTTCATCACATAACATTTTATATCAAAAGGAATGCATTACATGCATTTAATTACCTTAATCGTAAGTTTACCGAAATGTCGGCTTTTAAATTTATAACCGATAGGTTAGGGCCATATGACACATGCCCGCACCATTTTTATTAGTTTAAATACATCCCCGAACTATCAGAATGATCAGAATCGAATTCTGATGCTTTTGGAGGACATTAGAATTAACAGTTTACTTTTGTCAAGAGGCTAGAGTAACTCTTCAAATCATGAAGTTGAAACCTCAAATTGAAGCCCAACCAAGTGTTAAGCCATTATCAGAAACATTTTAACTAACATGAAGACCTATCGGCTTAAACCTTAAAAATATATTCATGGCAGCCCGTGTATACAATGTCACTAAGGGATTTAACACCCATTCAATGTCCAACCACAAAGAATGCAGAAATCCGTCGGTCCTGCGCGGCTGGAAAGAAATGGTCATATATTTTAAACCGTAAATCGGATTTCTCTCATTTAAGGATCATTAGAAAAAATACCTCAAGACCTTTCCAATGACGAATTACACACTCCGAACGGAGGTGTATAGAAAGCGCAGCTGTCCCACGAAGGGGATGACCATCTCAGGACTGGCCCATAAATACATCTACTTGAGGCACTCAACAAACTGGTTCTTAGAGGCATTTCTTCAAGCACTTAGCATGCAACCTTAATTAACATTTAAACATTAGCAAGGCTGATTTTCTAATTAACCAACTTAGCATGCAACAGTCTAAACCTTGGCTTAAAACATACAAGTTTCTCATGGCATTTCAACAAGCATAAAATGAGCCTCAAATTATATTCAACACATACAACCACACCTCCATATAACACCAATACCCCCAATTAATCACGTTTAGTAAAGCTTCACTCTTCTAACACCTAGAAGCATGAAAACATGATGTCTAGGATTTAATTAGAGTATTCTTTCCTATAACTTTTCATGAAAATTCGACAACACCTCCCCTAATTATAGGGCCCCGAAAATTTATACAAACATTCCACACATGACAAACAAAACAACATCATACATATAAACATACGATTATCCATCTCTATGAGCATACATATAACTCATTAACATCATCAATCTCCTACTCAAAGCACTTAACAGCCCCTCCTTAAAGCTATCAACAATACATTGAATTCCATGCCTTGACTTATGAAATCAATCAACTAATCATGGTGAACTATGCTCACCGTCGCAAGGAAGGAAGGAGGGGACGTGTGGGGCTGCAGGCTTGTGGCAGCGCAAACGGGCCAATAGTGGGGCGTGGCTGAGCGGCGGTCTTGGCGCAGGCAGGGTGGCGCAGGCGGCCAGCAGCGCTGCGATCTTGGCCTTGTAAGTGGAAGCGCTCAGCGTCTCAAGGCAGCTGTGTCTTGAGCAAGGCAGCCGGTGGCGGGGGCACGCGGTCGGGCTGGCTGCCAGCGGCTGGCCGCGGTCATGAGGCTGCGTGGCTTGGCCGCCCTGGCGCAGCATGAGTTGGGGATCAGCGGAGCGTGTGGCCGGCGGGTTACTGGCCGCTTGACAGACTCTGATGGCGGGCCCGGTTGAGTTTGAGCAAGGCAGAGTGAGAGAGAGAGAAATTGAGGATAAGGGCACGGCTGAGAGTGAAATCGAGAGAGAGGTTGAGAGTGAAATCGAGAGAGAGAAATGATTCCATTTCATTCTCTCTCTCTATCTCTTCCTTTACTTGTAAGAGTAAATAATAATAATATTGTTTTTTTCTTTTTCTTTATTTAATATTATAATTCTTTATAATATTTAAATTCAATAATTTAACTTATCTTATCATCTACACTATTGTTACATGGCTACTATTCATTCACGGGTGAATGAATTCATTGTAGTCGGGACCCACTGTCACGATTCTTTCGTCCACATGCCCGACCCAGATCTGCGAAATCCCGGGTCAATGATTCCAAAGCACTCGGGTGTATTGTAGTATCACGGGTCGGTCTTTCGTCCGACCAGATCCACCTTTCTTGGGACTCTAACTTTTGAATATTTGTCTGATCATCACAATAATTAATCTGATTTAATTAATACTTAATTAAATCTGGATTAATTAGACCTTTACAATTTTCCCAAATTTCATCGTTTACCATATTAAATTCCTATTTAATAAATTTTGGAAATAAATAAATAAAAATCCTTATTTATTTCGGGGCGGGTGTTACAGTTTGTATCCCAGCTCGACACGTGGCTCTACATCAGCCTTTATAACGCCTCGAGATGAAGCATGGCACGAGATGATGTAATCTCAGCCGTTCATCCTCCCTCTATAGGGTTTTCTCGTGGAAAATTTTCCAGAGGTCCCTGAAACTTTTAAAATTACATACAGGTCCATGTCTGAGTGAGGGAACTATTTTCCTTTAGTCCCCCAAACTTTTCAATACTACCAGAAAGTCCTTCTGGTCACCATAAACCCTAACTAGGGTTTTAAGCCTCTTTAAACTTAATTTTTCCTCATTTAACTCCCCATTTAAGCTCTAGGGAGTTTATAATTAATTTTAAGACAAATTTCGACGTTTTTATTTTCTTAAAATTTCTTGGATTTTACACTATAGATGTTTTTTTAGTCATAGATTTTTTTTAACCGTGATTATAGATTATTTATTATAGTCACAATAAGATTCATGTGTAATATTTGGGCAAACTCATATATTTTATTCTAATATTTGTGGATTAAGAGTGGTGTAATATATTTTCAATTTTATTCTAATAAAAAAATTTCACAAAGAAAAATATATTTTAAACATAATTATTATTTTAAATTATAATTATAGGTGTAATATTTTATTTTTAAAAAATAATTTATAAAATTAAATATTAGTTAATATTAACCAACAAACGAAGTAAAAAATTTCAAATTTGTTAGAGATCAAGGATAGAGAATTATAAGTATGTAGTCATATAATTTCACTACTTTTCAGGGAGTAAAATATAAAACACCAAAAGAAGGGCATCTATTTCTTTATCAGAAGGTCCGTTGATTCTCTATTTCTTTATCTTTTGATCTGGTTTGCAAGGGCATCTATTCATCATGTTTGTCTTGTGATGATATGTTTTATGGAAAATCATGTAATTTGAGAAAAGGTGTTGCAAATTAGCTTTGAATATACCTTGTCTTTGAGTAGACGCCCATGCTTATGCATTAAGCTTTAATATTTGCATATGGTTTCTGTAACGCCCCGACCCGGATCCCGGGACCTCGAGCACGTCAACAGACCGACCGTATTAAAGAAGAGATAAACTCAACTTGAATACAAGGCCTAATAATGTGATAAGCAGATAACAATCCATAAAATTAAATAAACTCGTGTTCCAAGGAACATAGAGTCAACAGGGTCCATAGGCCCTGAAACAGTCTGGTCCCTATACGGGTCCTACAATAACAATGCTCATAAAATAAAAGATAAAGGAGTCTCCTAAAACCTCTGGTCTCCCTGTGTCCTCCCCTCAGGCTCCTCTCCCTCCTAAACATCGGAATCTGTAAAAGAGGAAAAAGAAAACACTTGAGCTTTCGAATGGAAAGCCCAGTAAGTACCCCTGCAGGTCACAATGACATAAATAGGAAGTATGTCAACCAATGAGATCATAATATCAACACGTAGTCCTGGGGGTCTACTACAAACAAATCAAAGGTACGACCCCCTGATACAGAAGCCCTCAGGCTCTGTAATGAGTTTTAAGAGAACTCAAGGTTCACTCCCGGCCAGTATGTTCAGCTATTTGCTGTAAATACGACCTTGATGGTCATTTGACCCTCCGGTCACAGGTCGGTAGAACTACCTCTCCTACGTGTTAACACGGCCGTACCACGCGCCCTCGATGTAAGACCTCCGTGGGTTTGCTTCTCCGAAAGGCGCAGGGGAAAGCCAGGGGGTCCTATCCCTGGACATTCCTTTATTGGAGCTTCCTTAGCTCCACTGAGTCCGGGCAGTAGAACAATAGCAAACAAGGACACCAACGTCCCGAAAATATACATACATGCCCAACAGGAATCTAAAACAGATACGAATAGCATGTATGGCATCAACAAGGCATGTAATAGGAATACATAGCATGTCCAAGAAAACCCGAAACCGGGTGGAAACTAGGCAAGTGAACTTACCTCCGGTTCGATGAAACTAGATGTCCCTCTAGTCTTCTCTTAGTGTGCCAACAACTCCCCGAGAGTATCTGGCACACATAGACCCCTATTAGAGTCAAGCTTTCGACAAGTTCCTAGTTTCACAAGCATGTCCAACGTTCCTGTTGGGCTTAGGCCCACTAACGAGTCCTAAGGACCATCTCTCGGGTTAACAGCCCTTATTCCCGTCTCTATGTCCTTTAGTTGACTTTTAGACCTACTTTGGTCAAACCTAGTCAACTCTTGTCTATTTGTCGAGTCTGTCCCTTATTCAGTCATTTCAGTTGAGTTGGGCCTATTCAAGACCATTATACCATTTATTTTGACCTTAGTCCCTTGAAGGGCTTTTTGGTCAGTAGGTGGTTTATGACCCTAAGGTCCATCTTATTTAGGATATTTCTAGTCCCTTTGAACTTATTTAGCCACCTTACTGAATAATTTCCGTAATTAATCAAATATCCGAGTTCAAGAAAATCGACTTTATGTCTCACTATAGTTAATAAGCACTTAATTATTTCTTTAATTTTGTCACACCTAACATAGTTAGAGACAAAATTGTTCAAATCAAATAATTGATTTTATTTTGTCACGCTACCGAAATACTATCCTTCATGATATTTGTCACATAGCTAAAGCCCCTTTTTAGCTATTTTAACCATGCAAATAATCATTTAATTATTTGTCACACTATCATAGTCACTACTAATTATTTGTCACACTACCCATGTTTCACAAATAATTAAAATTATACTAGCTATTGCTATATAAATATTTCATCAATAAATCAATTAAGTGTCACACTAACAAAGTTTTAATTATATAACCGTCACACTTCTTAAATCTTTTATCAACTTGATTAATCAGTTAATTTTCAATTAACTGTCACAACCCTTAAGTTAATATTTTAATTAAAACATTAACCCACTATTAATGTTATAAAAATAATCAACAAACTATACTAACAATTATATAAAAATTATTGTCACGATAATCTGTTAGTATCTCAGCCCAAAAAAAAATATTAGCTAGCTAAATCCATTAGTTTAATTAACTTTATTAATATATCACACTAAGTTAATATATCATTAACTTTTTATTTTCTAATGAAATGTATATATATGTATATATATATTAACTGTCACGCAGCTAAAATCATCACATACTAATATTATTTTTTTATTTTTTATTTTTATTTTTTATTTAACCTTCTTCTTCAACCTCTCTCGTGACTCGCCGGAGCTGCTCGCCGGAGAAGTGATTCTCGCCGTTAGTGGTCCTCAGCGCCGGGAGTTGCTGCGGGGAGCTTCGCCTGAACCGGAGCTTTGCGTTGCACCCCCCGACGACCTCCCAGACCGCTTCCCGGAGCTTCCCCTCTTCCGGTTGCCATCTTCCTCTCCGGCGAGTTCGAAGCCTCACCATTCGTGCATCTAATTTGGAATTAAAAACAGAGAATGGTTCCTTACCTCAATCCCGACCTCCCAATGGTGTCAGTGGCGGCAGTGGTCTCTCCGGCGTAATTCTCCCTTTCTCCGGTCAACCTCGCCGGCGAACTTCTCACCTTTCTGCGACTTTCACGCTCTGCGCTTTCGCAGCCTACGAGCTGCTTTTATAGAGCTCGAGGGAGCTCAATGGGCGTCTGTTCGCTACCCGTAACGACCGGAGGAGGCGGCCAGTCGAGCGGTGGCGGTGCAGCCGTTTTCATTTGGGTAGCGGTCGTTCTGAGGGGACGACGGGTCGGGTTGGCGGAGGAAACGGCTGATGTTTCCTCGGGATCGGTTTTTCGGTGATGGACGGTGGGGATTACATCCTAGGCATCGTATCAAACACTTTACTTGATCAACGGCCCGGATTCAATTCTATTTCCACGGACAGATCTTTTCCCCAATGCATCGTACCCCGCACTAGATTGGATAAGCGGCTCTCAATTACCCTCTCTGTGTGGTCACCCTCACCATCTACTGTTCTGATGCATCGAATCCAACACTAGATCTGATAGATTAAATCTCCTCAAGCCACGTGGCTCCACCATTGCTCTCCATCTCTCCTCACGATCCGCTCTCGCAGAGATCAGATGATCTCAGCCATCCAACCAACAATTTACAGAGAAACTATCCTGAAGTCCCTCTACTTACTTTTATTTCCAGCTAAGTCCTTAGGCTGTGAGAGGGGAAAACTTCTTTAAGGTCCTCAATTCTTTCAAAATTACTATTAGGTTCCTACAGACCCCATAATAGTTTAATTTCCATTTAATTTAAATAAACCACTTTTAAATCATTTAATCCCACATCTGCACTAATTACGGGACTTAATATACTTCTCAAGGAAATAGTAAAGTATTTATTTCCAAAAATTCATGGATTTTACAGTTTCATTGGAACCAATTTTTCTGATGTTTTCTGAAGGCTTTGAGCCCTAATTTAGAACTGGGTGCCGCTATCAATCCCCCAAGAAATGCAAGTGGGACTAGAATCAGATTATGGTTCAAGTTTTTTTTTCTTTATACACTAAAATTTAGCTCAATTATATGTCTTTTGCTTCATTTTTAATCTTTTAACTTCCTGTCTTTTAATGGTATGATGTTTGTGGTTGAAAATGTTCATAGAGGTTGCCTAAGATTGTTTTGTGATCTGTTTGGCAGCATTGATCAATTCTTTGAGTGCTTTGATTAATTCAGGAGTTCACAAGCAACATTAGGAAATAGTGGAATATGAAACTAGACTTGTTATGTTTTCAGTCCGGTAACCGTTGCATCAAATCTTGCCTCTAGCTTAACACATATTCCGACTTGTTATGTTTTATTTTTTTTGGCTTTGTTCATGATATCATTAACTTTTTGATTGATGGTGGAAGTTCAGCAAAATATCATACTTGTATAGGATTTATCTCTGTACAATCTGAATTTGAGCTAAATTTGCATGAATGAGAAATGAGAAGTGCAATAAGACCATTGAGAATGGAAAGGCTAAAGGATAATAATATGGAAAGCATGTTCAAAGGGGGAAAATCTGATGATGCAAGCCGATGAGGCTAACATCTGATTGTGATAGTTCTATTGAGGTCTGTTATGTTTCCTTTATGCTTTTGCAGAGGTCTAACTCCGAATATTTTTTCCCCAGGTTCTGCCAGAATTGTTTCTAACTATTTCCAAGAAACTGCCAAGCAAAATAAAAGTTTTTCACAAATTGATGTTTATTCACAAATTGGTCTCTATGTTGCTTTATTTTAATTGGGTTAGCATATTCCTACTGGAATTTCTAAAGATGGATTAAGTACTATTATCATGACTTTGATAATAGAGATGCTTTTCAATACAGAGATCAACAAGAACTTGAACCAATCTGAATTTGAAGCTTTGTTGAATGAGTTCAAGACAGACTACAACTAGACTCACTTTGTTCGCAACCTGGAGTTCAAGGAGGCCGCCGTGAAGCTCCAGGGGCCACTCCGGCAGATCTTTGTTGAGTTTCTTGAGAGGTCTTGCACTGTTGAGTTCTCTGGGTTCCTGCTTTACAAGAAGCTTGGGAGGAGACTCAAGGTGATATGTTGTTACTTGTTACTATCTCAAATTTAATTAGATTTGTGATTGCAGAAATTGTTCAATTTATTGATGTGTGATATGTTGCTATTACATAAAACCAATCTTGTTGTTGCAGAGATATTCTCTCTCATGTCAAGGGATATGCAGGGATGCGGGGTATGTAACTCTCCCTTGTTATTTGTATGAATCTTCATCTGGTTTGCATTGATATCCTAATTTTTGAATTTCGTGTTTTACGAACAAGGCTCTTTCTGATTTCAACTTGGCATTGGACCTGGGTTTCTTAACAATGGCATCAATTTTTCTCTGTTTATCCTGTTGTTCTGACCTCCAAGCTGATTTATTTTTGAGTTTTTAACTTCTTGATATTGTTTATATTTCTGTTTGCATAATTGTTTTCTTATGAACTCAGGGTGGAAGCCATTGGACAGATAGAAGAATTATTATCTGAAGTAAGGGTCATTCAATTTAAAGGCAATCACATTAGGTTATTGCTCAAAACACCAATTTCATCTATGGACATCCTTCCTCTGCAATATAATTCAGCAAGCTTCATAGAACCAGCTGTTGTAGATCATGAATTGATGATTGAAGTATTGGAAAATAATTTATTCTGAAGTTTTCTTGTTTAAAATAAGAATTGTATAATCTTGATTTTTCCTTTGATCAATGATTTTTTTCTGACAGTTTAGTCATATGCTTTTCTATCATCATTTTTGATTCCATGTCTACTGATATGCTTGTGGTTGTGCAGATTTTTCCATTGATGTTTATGTTGATGAAATTATTCACAATGCTAAATCTTCAAGGTAAATCATCAAAATTACTTTAAGTAATTTCTTCCTTGAGAAGATTTTAGATATTCAAGAAAATGTGTTCGTAGGCTTGATGTTATTTTAGGAAAAAAGAAAATAAGGATGACAAGGAGAAGCAGAAGTTTTATGCTGTTGGGGGGAAAGACAAAGGGAGCTTTCTCGGAAGCTTTAGCAAAGAAGTTATTGAAACTTCTTTCAATGTGAGTTATATATTCAACCTTATCAAAATGATCATTAGTAAGATTACCAAATTGATCAATTTAGTTTAAATCTATTCTTTCGATCATTATATTTTAGTTTGCTTCTAATATAGCATTGAAGGCAGTACTGTAACTAGTTTTATTTTTGGAAAGCAAGCATCAGAAATCACTCCAAATAGTCACACCAGGGGACATAAATGAACGGTGGCCCTTAAATGTCACAGACTCACAGCTTCTAGTTTTAATTTGGATACATAAGTTTCGAGGTTGTTCTTTGTATCTAATAAAGCTTATTAGCTTAATATTGTGTTGTCATCTTTGTAGGTTGACAGTGATGAGGTGCTGAGTCTGTTTGAGCAGGAGAGTAGGGAATTAATGGTGAAGGCAACTGAAGAACAGATCAGTACCATTAGCAAAGCACTCTGAAGGCGGTCCTTGAATTTTTGGTTTACAAGGTTTCTGAGTATCCAAATGAAGTATCTATACTTGCATTGGGTCCTTTAATTTGATGAATGTACAATATGTGATATTACTGCTATGTTTGGATGAGGTGTTGTATCACAAATATGAATCATTTGATCTTATAAATTTATATATTCTCATACATATTTTTACTATCCAGTCAGTGTGTATAGATTTTTATATATAACCAATTGTTATAGAAAATTTTGTGAGCATATTTTGGGTGGGGAAAAAATAAAAAATAATAGTGCGTTTTTACTCACGCATAATATCCATGAGTAAAAGTAAAGAAAGATAATAAACACTACTTTTACTCATGGATAACATTTGTGGGTAAAAGTAAAAGAAAAGTAATAATCACTACTTTTACTCACGCATGTATAAGCGTGAGTAAAACCTAAAAATCTATTCGCACGGACCTTATACTGGCGCTAAAAATGCCATGACTAAAGGGGGGCGACGGTATAGCCATATCAGTGACTAAAAATATTTTGGTCTATACTCACGCTTATTGACACTTTTACTCACGCTTATGCTGGAGTGAGTAAATATAACATTTTTTGTAGTGCTGCTTCACAGTCCGGGTTCACAGCGTCCCTTCGTGTTCCCTACGTCGTTACTTCTCCAGTTGATCTTCGTCGTGTGCGGGTGTTCCGTTCTTCCAGCTATGGGCGGCACCGGGTGAGGCGAGTCTTCTGGTCACACGACGGAGAGGAAGAACACTGAGGCGGCTTGAGTCCGATTCTACACTTATATATATAAAAGCCTGTGGAAAAATCTCAACACAGTATATCTCGTTGGAAATAAAGTTTAAACGGGGTTTGGATTTCCTCCCTTATCAACTCGTTTAAATCTTCCTCCAGTTGGTGGCCTGACGCGATTGTGCATACCGGAACAGCACAATGTCGTCACAGAGCGCTCGACCCTTGATCCTTTTTTTAAATCCCCTCTTGATCCACGGCTATCCATTTTAAATAACAATGATCACGTATAATCCAACAGCATGCTTTTCAAAAAGAAAACCAATCTTCCACGTCCTTATAAAGCTACCTTCTCTCTTTATATCAGTTTCTTTCTCTCTATATATATATATTTAAATAAACTAGTAAAAATATCATTATGCCTCCATTCACATGCATGGTGCATGGATGAAAAGAATTTAAAACATTTCCTTATTAACTAATCATATATACTATAAAATATCATCAGTCAAATCACTTCCCATTGATGCACGTGTTCACTAAATCATGATTCATTCTTATTATTATTTTATTTATTTCAAAACCATCACCAACATCCTTGATCCTTGTATGTTATTCTCTCTCTCTCTCTCTCTCTCTCTCTCTCTCTCTCTTGATATATATATATATATATATATATTATATCCCATTAATCAAATCCTTTCATATTTAAATTCTTATCTTTAACCATTACTATATGATAGCATAACATAGATTTATATCTAATTAGAGGATTAATCAATTTAATCATAGTTAAGAGATTAATAAACTTAATCCCTCACATCTGATAAAATCCAATAAAATCCTCTATTACATATCATCCAATAGATTCTAGATACCAAGAACTTCTTTAATTAACCATATAATTAAAGAAATTAGAAATCGTTTATTTCCTCCAAAATTCAATTAGTCTCCGATCTTGGGACTTTCTATTCCTTAACCTAATAACTAGGAAATTTTATTTTCCTAAAATTTTTTGGTTTTACACCCTCGTTGTTCGCAAGAGTCTGCTGGCACCCAAGGATGAATCAAGGGACGACTGGCTGAGAAACAACATCTTCCACACCACCTCCACAGTGGCCGATAAGGTTTGCAAGGTGATCATCGACAGCGGTAGTTGTGAGAACGTGGTGTATGAAGACGTTGTCCAGAAGTTGTAGTTGAAGACAGAACGACATCCGAAGCCCTAGAATCTATCATGGCTGAGCAAAAGCAACGAGGTAAAAGTAGATCGGCGATGTCTCGTATCTTTCTCCATTGGGCACCCCCTTTGACAATGCATGGTGTGACGTCGTGTCAATGGAAACATGTCACCTACTATTGGGGCGACCATGGCAGTATGATCCGAGCGTGGTCCACGATGGAAGGAAGAATAATTATTCCCTCAGCATCAAGGGAAAAAAGATCATGTTGGCACCCTGCCGAGAAGAAAAGCATCCTGCTCCGGTAACCAATACTAACCTACTTTCTATGTCCAGATTTTTAAGCGGGATCAAGCAGGGCGATGTAGTCTATGCATTGCTACCTTGCATGCATAGTGCCACAGACATGGATCCAGATTTGCAAAAGAAGTGCAGAACTTACTCCTGGAGTTCGCAGACTTGATGCCAGAGGAACTTCCCCCAAGACTCCCACCTATGAGGGACATCCAACACCAGATGGATCTTGTCCCAGGATCTAGTTTGCCGAACCGACCCGCATATCGCCTCAGTCCCAAGGAGGCCGAAGAATTGCAGCGGCAAGTGGAGGAGTTATTAAGGAACGGCTACATCAGAGAAAGTATGAGTCCCTACGCAGTTCCAGCCCAGTTGGTGCCAAAGAAGGATGGCTCGTGGCACATGTGTATAGACAGCCGAGCAATCAATAAAATCACCATCAAATACCGCTACCCTATTCCCCGCCGGAATGACATGTTGGATCAGCTATCTGGCTCGAAGGTCTTCTTAAAAATCGATCTGAAGAGCGGATACCACCAGATCAGAATACGGCTTGGAGATGAGTGGAAGACGACGTTCAAGATACAGCATGGACTGTACGAGTGGATGGTGATGCCTTTTGGGTTGTCCAACGCCCCGGTACATTCATGCGATTCATGCACCAAGTTTTGCTACCGTTTATGGGCAAGTTTGTGGTGGTCTATTTCGATGACATCCTCATCTATAGTCCGAATTGGTCCTCGCACTTTGACCACCTTCGCGCTGTCTTTGAGTTGCTGAGAACGGAGCGCCTGTTCGTCAGCCGAAAGAAGTGTTCCTTCTTCACCACTTCTGTGACCTTCCTTGGTTTTGTTGTTTCTACTGACGGTGTTCATGCAGATCAATCAAAGATCGATGCAATCTTGGAGTGGCCCAGACCGAGGACCTTGCATGATGTTCGAAGCTTCCATGGGCTGGCCTCGTTCTATAGAAGATTCATCCGGAACTTTAGCACGTTGATTGCCCCCATCACCGAGTGTCTCAAGGGGCGTGATTTCAAGTGGACGGATGAGGCCGAAACTAGCTTCCACCTGGTCAAACAGAAGATGACTGAAGCACCAGTTCTCGCACTTCCCGACTTCGACAAAGTGTTCGAGGTCAATTGTGATGCATCTGGAGTTGGCGTTGGAGGTGTTTTGAGCCAGTCAGGACGACCGGTAGCTTTCTTTAGCGAGAAGCTGTCAGGGTCGAAGAATAACTACTCCACTTATGACTTGGAGTTTTATGCCATAGTTCAGTCGCTGAAGTATTGGCGCCACTACCTCATACAGAAAGGAGTTCATCCTATTCACCGATCATGAAGCCTTGAAGTACATCAACGGCCAACACAAACTGAGCAGGCGACACGCTAAGTGGGTGGCGTACTTGCAAGAGTTCATTTATACTCTGAAGCATCAAGCAGGAAGCCTCAACCGTGTAGCAGATGCTTTGAGCAGCCGCAGTTCTCTTCTCACCACAATGAGCGCCAAAGTTGCAAGGTTTGAAGCTTTCGCGGATATGTATGCAGATGATCCTTCCTTCGGGCGGATCCTTCAGGAGGTAACCGATGGACATCGTCACGATTTTATTTTGCATAACGGTTACCTGTTTCGTGGCTTGCAGCTGTGAATCCCTAACTGTTCAGTGCGACAGCAAATCATGAGCGAACTCCATAATGAGGGTCACTTTGGTCATGATAAGACCTACGCACTCATAGCTGCAGACTTTTATTGGCCGAAGTAGTCTAGCGACGTTGCTCACTTTGTGGAGCGCTGCTTTGTGTGTCAGCGGGCCAAAGGAGTTCTCACCAACGCAGGCCTGTACACTCCCTTGCTAATCCCTGAAGCCCCTTGGCTTGACGTCAGTATGGATTTTGTTTTGGGCCTCCCTCGTACCCAGCAGGCCTCAGACTCTATCATGGTGGTGGTTGACAGATTTTCCAAGATGGCTCATTTTGTAGCTTGTCACAAAACTATGGATGCTACCCGCATTGCACATCTTTACTTTCGAGAGGTTGTTCGCTTGCATGGTGTCCCCCGCTCCATCACATCTGATCGTGACACCAAATTCGTTAGCCTCTTTTGGAGAAGCTTATGGGGAAAATTGGGGACGCAGTTGAACTTTAGCAGTGCATACCACCCCCAGACAGATGGCCAGACTGAAGTGGTGAACCGGAGTTTGGGCCACCTATTGAAGAGTTTGGCTAGAACTAAACCGAAGCAATGGGATCTGGCACTACCTCAAGCCGAATTCGCCTACAATAGATCAAAGAATCGGACTACCGGCTTGAGCCCATTCGAGGTTGTCTATGGGCGGAACCCATCAGGAGTACTTGATCTCACCCCCATCCCACGAATTGGTCGTGTTCACCCCCGAGCTGATGAGATGGCGGAGCACCTTCGGGTTATTCATGAGCAGGTCAAGTCAGCTATTCAAGAGAGTAATACCAAGTACAAGATGAATGCAGACAAACGGCGGCGTCAGGTGTTGTTCGATGAGGGCGACTTAGTGTGGGCTGTCCTCACTCGAGATCGCTTCCCTGTGGGTGAGTATAACAAGCTGAAGGAACGAAAGATCGGACCCTGTGAAGTGCTGCAGAAGATCAATGACAATGCATACCGGTTGCGCCTTCCCAGTTATTTGAAGACCTCTGACATCTTCAATGTGAAGCATCTGAGCCCTTGTTTTGTGGAGTCGACTGATCCTATTACGAACTCGAGGGCGAGTTCTTTCTAACCCGGGGAGGCTGATGCAGGAGAGCCCGAGTCAGATGATGCCAAGCTGTCTGATTGCACCATGAGAGCTTTGGCATACCACGACTTGGCGGACCAACGTAAAGGGGGAAGGTGATCGAGCCAAGTCCGGAATTGGGGAGCACTTTGGACACATTTTGGTATTTTGACCATAACTTTGGCTACCGATATCGGATTCACGCGCTCAACCCCAATTCGGAAAGCTCGTCTCGACGCGCACGTGGGGTCCATCCAGCTTTGCTCAATGGACCCTTCCTTAATCCACAAATTCCACTATTTTTCTCGTCGTTTCTTCATTTCTCGGTGTTTTTTTTCATTTTTGGCAATACTTCGTATGCCAATTTAGGATAGGATATGAATTCGATTTGAACTCGGATTTCTAGGATTTATCTGTTTTGTTTAGTTATTTTAGAATTAGATAAGTTTTTCTATTAGACCAAAATTTGCCGATTGGGGCAAATTTGAACCCGGCTTGTGGGTTGAATTTTATTCATTGATTATTGAGTTATTTTCTACTTAAAGTGTTAGAGACTTTTCTTCTCTGTTTGTCCTCTCTTTTTCTTACTGTTCTATCAATCCCCCCTGTTTACCACCGCCCGCAGGTTAATCACTACCCTCCCTGGCGTCACTTTGTTTTCCCAATATAAGTAATTTTGTTCATGAAAGTCAACATAAAAAATATTAACATAATCACTTGTTTTTATAACCATTCATCACCATTGTTTATGCTTTAACAACCAACAACTGGTTTGGGGGAAACAAATCAGAACCCTCAAACAAGACTGAAACTATTTAAAATCTATTCAATTATAGATCAAGGAAAAGAAATTGAGGGCACTGTTACTGTAAAATCCATGAATTTTTGGAAATAAATATTTAGTTATTTCCTTGAGAAAAATATTTAAGTTATTTATTTCCCCCGATTAGTGTTAATGTGGGATTAAATGATTTATTTAAATTAAATGGAAATTAAAACTAATATGGGGTCTGTAGGGACCTAATGGTAATTTCCGGAAGATAAAGGGATCTTAGCGTTGTTGGATCCGAGGCACAAGGTTGTGTATCAGACTGTTGGATAGGATCTGATGATCCTCACCGCCTATCTGCGAGATCAGATCATGAGGCGGACGTTCCCTTCTCCCAGCCAGCCGTGCTTAGCGAGAACCTGTTTGTCTCATCGTCGTGCGTTGGCAGGGGAGAGGCAAATGGCTTGACGGCTCGGCCACGTGGGGCGTTAGCGACGTTTCGCCTGGGCACTTGGAGGTTATAAAAAGGCGATGATCTCCATGGTTTCACCACACCAGCAAGCAGTGTAACCTCAGTACTCCGGTGAGCTCGAACGGAGAAGAAGGAACAGCTCTGCACTGTCGACCGGTGGCTCGTCTTGCTTCTGTCGGGATTTTTGCCGCAAGGAGAAGAGGAGCTAGATCGTGAGGAAAGAAATTTGAGCCGATCCGGATCTTTGAGAACCACCACGCCTCCACGCCGAGGAGAATCGGCGCTCGCAGTCGAGGTTACATCTCACGCCTTCGTCGCCCGGTAAGCTTCTCTTTAACCCTGCAGTTACTTTCGCGCATTAAAATAGTGTATTGGGCGCGTTAGAGAAGGAGAAGTTTGGCGGGCGCTAGAGCGTTTTGAAGGTGGTGATGAGCAGCCGTGGTACTCCAGTGAGGCAGTGTGTCGGGAGAGTGAGACCCTCCATGACGGGGCCGAAAGCATTGTGCAAGACCTCGAGGGAGGTGCGAGGTGGAGCACGGTGGCCGAGTCGCCTTCGATGCGTCCGGAAAGAAAGCGAAGAAGAAGAAGTAGGTTAAAAAAAAAAAAATAATAATAAAATAAGTTAAAAATATATTAACTTAGTGTGACATATTAGCTAAACTAATGGATTTTGCTAGCTAATATATTTTGGCTAAGATATCAACACACTATTTGTGACAATAATTGTTAGTGTAGTTTGTTAATTATTTTTACATAACATTAATAGTGAGACAAGCTAATAATATTATTGAATTATTAGTCTTGAGCTAGAAAACTAGTTGATTATTGTGACAAACAATACTAATTGGTAAAGATGGTTATTTGAGAACGATTGATATGCCACAAATATTTTTGGAAACTATAGGGTGTGACAAATTTATTTGGGGTATTGTTAATTGGATGAGTATTGTTATTTATTAACAAATGTTTGTTAATTTGTGGAACTTGGACATGTGACATTTAATTGACGTGTGACATAATAATCAAGTAAGTATTATGATGAAATAATGAAATGGGGTAAATAGAAATTAATTAATTAATTTCTTAATTGAGGATAACTAGTAAGGAAGCGAGATAAATTTGAAAAGGACTAATAAGCCCTAAACAAGGTGGAACCTTAAACTTTAGGGTCATAAACTACCAAATGACCAAAAAGCCCTTCAAGGGACTAAGGTTGTAACACCCGCCCCGAAATAAATAAGGATTTTTATTTATTTATTTCCAAAATTTATTAAATAGGAATTTAATATGGTAAACGATGAAATTTGGGAAAATTGTAAAGGTCTAATTAATCCAGTATTAATTAAATCAGATTAATTATTTTGAAGATCAGACAAATATTCAAAAGTTAGAGTCCCGAGAAAGGTGGATCTGGTGTGACGAGAGGCGGACCAAGTATATTACAAGACGCTGCAGCTGTGACACAGGTCGCCTCGACCTGTGATTTCATGTGATCACTTTGGGGACCCCGACTCATTTGGACCCCGTGGTCGCACTATTAGGCATGTGAAGCTACAGGAACCCGATGACTCTATAGTACCACATGTGGAACTACAGTAATTATAATATTTTAATTTAAAATATTATGATTTTTAATATTTTCAATTAAAATATATTATTATTTATACTTAATGATAGAAAAGAGAGAGATTGGATAAATCTCTCTCTCTCCCTCCCGTTCTTCTCACGTCGTACCCTAGGTCTACCCGTGTCCCCTCTCTCCCTTCGACCGGCGGCTTCCCACTCAACGGCGAGCTCCCCACCGGCCACCTCCACCACGACCGGCCACCACCTAGCAACCCCCAACCGAGCAGGCCCGTTGCACGCCACCGCCGGCAGAGCTCGCGCGTCTGCGGACGGACCACCCCAGCTCCGCCCCTTCCTCCCGCGGCACCACCTTGGCGCGCCCAGATATGCGTTGATGGCGAGGAGCCGCCCCGCCACCTTGCAGCAGCGCAGCCGAGCGCCGAGCTCCACTCACATTACCACCCGCACCTCCCCGGCTGGCTTATTGCCCGGCTCACCTCGGGCAGCGACTACGCCGCGGCCCGACGGCCAGCCCCACGTCCCCCTACTGCATGCCGCTGCGGTAGCGCTTGCTGTGCATTCCGGCCAGATCTGGCGCCCATCTTTATCTCCTTCTTTTGGTGAGCTGCAAGCTTTCAAATTGGGGTCAATTGGTTCAATTTCTATGTATGTTGATGAAGGAGTTAAGTGGAGAATTAGAAAGAAACATTCATCCATGCTCGGAATGCATCGACATATCTAATTGAATGTTTGATCGTTGATAGTGAGGATAATGAGTTAGAATTGATGGGTGTATTGAGGATTAAATCTCATGAATGTAGATGGAATACTTTGTTTAAAGAACATATGTTTGTACAAAGTCAAGCCTAGAAACTTAATCTGTTATAGATTGCGTTGATTTTCTTTTATGCATATCAGTTGCTTGTAGAAATGCCTCTATGAAACTATGAACACTTAGAAGCTTAAGCAACAGCTCTTTGTGCCATTGATTTCTCCTCTATGTGTAAGAATTTCATAATGGGATAATTTGGAGTGATTAGGATATGTATGGTTGTGGTATAATGATGTGCACCCAAGGTGTTTGACATAATGCCTACAAGAATTTATTATGTCGTTGGTGACCTGAAGTGTAGGGATTACATGCTTTAAATCTCTCCACTGATTATGGAAATGAGTAAGTATGAGTTGTAGGACTTTACCACTATGCTATTACAAGAAATTATGCATGTTTGCAAATGACCAAGGCTTGGAAACCCAACTGTTGTACTGCCGAAAACAGATTTAAATATGCTTCCGTAAGAGCCATTGTAGTGAGGAATGTGTGCTTTAGTACATGAGTATCAATTTGTTGGTTAGCTCTCTACTGAGAATTTATTGAGCAAAAATATGAATGCTAGAAATTAAGTTAGAGGTAACCAATACTTAGTGTTGTTCAGATATTGTAACTGGTTTCATGGGAAGCGAATCCCATGAATATTCCACCATATGGCTTACTGATCTCTAGTAAGAGTTGAGGCCTGATTTCTGTTGCAATGTTACCATGAGTTTTTGGGTTAGGAAAGGAATGTAGTTGCAATTATGGTTTGCATCATTTATTTGCAATTAAATGTTTGGTATGTTTTCTTCAAAGGGAATTTAAGGATTTGTTGTAAGGTTACAACTTACAATCCATTTGTTGAGATGAACTATATCTTGGGCCTAGTTTGGACAAATGATAGATGAGTTATGTTGTGTGTTGGCTATGATTAAAGAATCTAGTTCTTTGATGAGTGGAGACTTCTTTATTTCTATATTGGTGTTGTGAGTTAATTGTTGAACTCATTTAGGAACAGAAATACATGCATTTCTGATTTGTTCCATTTGTCTGAAGCCTTGGATGGTTATGTTGTGGGTTGTATGAAATTTGTGAACTTAATTAAGACAAATGGGAAATAGAAATTCAACAGCTCGTTCCTGTTATCTGTTATGAAATTCATATTACTTTCTCGGTTATCAGGAGGTCTCTTGCGGCTCATAAGGACATATACTTTAGGAAATTGATTTTTGGATGATGGATGGCAAATTTGGAAAAGGACTGGGATTTAGTAATGTGAATATAGGAAAATAATTGCAGGTTTCCGTTTTTTTGGATTTAAGCATTGTTAAGAGGATTTAATTTTTGAATATCTTATATTATTAACAAGTTGAGCTAGCAGGTTTCTTGGAAAAGCTTGTCAGCAAATATTTTGGGCTTGCCAAGCTCACTATATGATATTAATGTTGAAGGTATTCATCAAATTGTAATCCAAAGACATAGTATGATAAGAAATGGAAATCTTGATCTCAGTAAGGATCTGCTGAAATGGTAAGCTGCAAATATATATATATATATATATATATATATATATATATATATATATATATATATATATATATATCCACTGATGCCATCTTTTCAAATAGATGAAGGTTGGAACAATCTGACAATGATGAACAGATTAATTACTGGAGTTGGGACTAGATACTTATGCTAACCTTCATTATGCAGTGAGTCCCTTGTATTCAAGTTGTGAGGATGTTTTGAACTCATAGTTAGACCAGTGAATGGACTGTTAAGTAGTGAATGCTTTTGGCCATTGAAGAAATATGAATTTCGAAGTGAAAGGATTCTGCAGGAATTACTGTAGCACCTGCAAAACATTGATTTCGTTTAATTTTTGGGAGGCCGTATAAGAGACGATAATGTGCCAATTATGATGGGAATGAAAGATAATATTGTGAATAATAAAGATTTCAAATTTGGGATGAAATGATAAAGATTTCAGGCTTCAAATTGAGGTTTTGATTTCAAGTTTCCGACAGTTATTGTAGCTACCGACAAAGAATGAATTAATAATTCTTATATTCCCCAAAAAGACTCGGAATTCGATTCCGATCATCACTATAGTTTGGGGATGTATTTTAAATAATAAAAATGGTGTGGGCAGGTGTCTAAGAGCTTGGATTTGTCTGTTATGAATTTAAAAGACGACATTTCGGTAAATTCACAAGTAAGGTGATTTAATGCATGTAATACATTCCTTTTGATATGAAATGTTATATGATGAACATTTACCATGTTTAGGATGTGGTGAGGTGGTCGAGGACCTGAGTGGAAGACTCGGACCTGGGTAGGTCCTGGAAGCGAATAAGGTAGGATGTCGCACGGGTACTGTGAGTATTTCTAACTCATAGTATTCTCTTGATTCTTGTTGTTGTTGTGCTAGATGGATGTTGGAGTCCATCTTTTGATACATGCTCTGTCTGCATTGACATGTTATGCTTCTTTGCATTTGTTTGAGTTTGTATGTTTTGATATGATCTGCTTTGAGGAAGTACCCCTTGACATCCTTCTTGTGTTGTTGTGGGATGGCCAGGAGGTGGTACTACATGGCATATGGCCAGTGGGAGTGATACTCCACGGCATATGGCCAGCGGAGTACCCTCTGGCATCCTACTTGCACCTGGGATGGTCGAGGGGGGTGGTACTCCATAGCAGTCTGTCGATATTCTATTCTTTGCATTAAATATTCCTTCCTCCTACCCCACTTTGATTTTGTACTCTTATTTCCTTGAGAGGTTCCCAATATATATTTGAGATGGTTTTCCTCATATGTGTTGATTTTATATCTCGAGGGGATTGTTGCTATCATTTTTCTTCTTATGCATATTTGAGTAGAGTTTACTTCTTAAATACGTATTGACTCTCGATCTCGATGAGGTCACCGATCATTGTATATTAGGGATATTCTGCCGCCTTGAATATATATTTATACCTGCTGTTAGGTATTAGTACTATCAATCTCTTACTTTCAGGCATGATACATCGGACGGAGACCCTGGCAGAGGGTGTATAATATCTGGCCACCAGACCCCGGCAGAGGGTGTATAATATCTGGCCATGAGTATTTGATGCTCCATCGGACGGAGACCCTGGCAGAGGGTGTATAATATCTGGCCACTTGGCTCAGTCAGAGAGCGGCATTTTCTGACCATGTGCACATGTATGCTATAGCGTAGCCCGGCTTAGGCGAAGGCGATACCGATGGTGTCGTAGATGTCGTAGAGACATCTTAGTATCACATATGCGGAGGTTGAGTACATCCGTGGATTTATCCACTTTTAGATTTGTTATTTGCTTGTGATGTTATTATTGCATATTTGTACTTCTTTTATTTACATTTCTTTCCTAGTGGCTTTCGCCACCTTTATTGATTTATTTGCGATCCCATCTGGGCCTTTTTTTGGCTCATGCACTTGATGGATGTTTTTCTCGGTGTGACAATGAGGAGTAGGGTGAGGACTAGATGAGGACCTTGCGGTAGCTAGGATGGAATTCGGAGAGAGCTTCCTTGAGGATCAACCCTAGCTTGGCGATAGGGGATATGTTGAGGTAGGGTTTAAGCCTCTATTCCTTTCTGAGTGAGAGTTGTCATTCGGGACCTGCTAGGGTTTTATAAAAACCTTATTTATATTTTCTTCCGCTGATTTATAATTTAAACTCTGTATTGATTATATTCTTGTGTTACTTAGCCTTTCGTGCTTCTAGGGGCGACCCTATATAGCCTTGGCGTTAATAAGCGTCTTGTAGGCCGGGATCGGGTTAGAGTGACAAAGGTCAACATAAATGGTGTAATGGGCTTGAAATGGGCCCAACTCAACTAGAGATGACTAGGTTAGACTAAAGTAGATCTAAAAGTTAACTAAGGGACATAGAAACGGGAATAAGAGCCGGTAACCCGTGAGATGGTCCCTAGGACCCGTTAGTGGGCCTAAGCCCAACAAGGACGTTAGGCATGCATGGACATTTAGAGAGATGGAAATTATTGGAACAATGATTCTAATAAACCGTTATATGCCAGATACTCTCGGGGAGTTGTTGGCATACTAAGGAAGACTAGAAGGACTTCTAGTTCCCTCGAACTGAGGTAAGTTCACTTGCCTAGTTTCCACCCGGTAACGGGATTTCTTGGACTTGCTATGTATTCTTATTACCTGCACTGCTGATGCCATACATGCTATTCATATCTGTTTTTGAATCCTGTTGAGGCATGTATGTTTGTTTTCGGGACGTTGGTGTCCCTGTTTGCTATGTTCTACTGCCCGGACTCAGTGGAGCTAGGGAAGCTCCAATTTAAGAATGTTAAGGGACAGGACCCCCTGACCTTCCTGACAGCCTTACCAAGGAAATAGATCTCTGAAGGTCTTACCTGTCAGTGGGCATGGTACACTGACCGTGTTAACACGTAGGAGAGGTAGTTCTACCGACCCGTGACCGGAGGGTCAAACGACCAATTAGGTCGTATTTACATCCAAAAGCTGGACTTACTGGCCGGGAGTAAACTCTGAGTTCTCTTGGAACTCTCTACAGAGCCCGAGGGCTTCTGTATCAGGGGTCGTACCTTAGACTTGTTTGTGGTACACTCCTAGGACCGTATTGTTGATTTTGTGATCTCATTGACTGTCATATTTCCTATTTATGACATTGTGACCTGCAGGGGTATTTACTGGGCTCTCCCTTCGAAAGCTCATGTGTTTCTCTTTTCCTCTTTACAGATTCCGAGGTATAGGAGGGGAGAGGTGCCTGGGAAGAGGACTCCGGAGGACTAGAGGTTATAGGAGTCTTCTTTATCTTTATTTTTGTGAGCATTGTTATTGTAGGACCCGTATAGGGACCAGACTTCTATAGGGCCTACGGACCCTAATGACTCTATGTTCTTATGAACTCGAGTTTATGTTTATTTATGGATTGTTATCTGCTTATCACATTATTAGGCCTTGTGTTCGAGTTGAGTTGATCTCTTCTTTATCACGGCCCGATGTTGACGCGTTCGAGGTCCTTAATCCAAGATTGAGGCATTACTGATTCTGATTTGGAAGGCTATAGTTTCAATAAAAAGCATAGTAAGTCTCACACATTTGTTACATTCGACTACAATAAGAAGCTCCACATCATTCTCCCCATCAAAGTCCTCCGCTTATCTTCCTCAACATCACTAGGAGCAAGAGCAAAACAAGGAATACAAACAAGAGAAGCAATCGGAGCAACTCTTGGTGACTGGTGAAAGATGTCAAGTAGGCCATCATTAGCATCTCTTCTAATGTTTGAGGATCCTATAAAAGATCTATTAGATATAATAGATCTCACTAAAGGCTCAATTGGTAACTCACATCACTCATTGAACTTGTAGAGCTCAATGGTGTTTGTTTCTAGATTCAACCCACTCTTCTTGTTGAGAAAGTAAATTTTACCTATCTATAAATGAAGAAGATAACCCCATTTATCAAAAAAATAAAGTAAAAATAAAAAATAAAACCTCATTTTACTAATATGAATGGTATGCTAATATTACATTTATCACATCAAAGTATGTTTGAACTTTTAAACATGATTCACTATCTATAAATATCATTTAAATTTAAATAAGGAAACATAATCTACTCAACGGAATATATTCGTTAGGATGAGATTATGTTTTGTTTGAAATTTTCATTTACTTTCAAATTACAATCAATTTAGATTTTACTACAAAAGATTTTGGTGAAGATTATTTTTTTTACCCTTTTGTTAAAAAAAAAACATTACCAACAATAAACATGTTATACATAGTTATGATTTTTTTATAAACAACTCATAATAACAATAAATTATTCCTGTGTACGTTATGAAAGTTTATTAAGAATTTAAATTTATAATAATCATGATAAATTTAACGTAGCAATTTGACATTGAATTGACTTGTTATGATCCACAAAAAATCTCAAAGTTAGAACTGTTCTTCGTATAAAATTTTGAGGGAAAACAATTACTAATATAGGAAATTGTTAATGGAAGTAAGACTTTTTTATGGCAAAGAAAAATTAATAATCTCCCTCTCTTTGTTAAACCACGCAATTAAAAAAAAACATGTTTTAAAAGATGCATAACTCTTCTATTAAAAGATTTGACCCTTTGTTTATCGATACAAATGTATAAAGTAAAAAATATGTTTTACAGATCTTATAAATAAAATAAAATGAAAATAATAATGTTAACAAATATTGTTCAAATCATTATAAGAAAAAAAATTACCTCGAGATTTAAACAACGCTACAAATTTGGGGTAAGGGCTGATAGTTGAAATTAATAGTTATTGAAAAAAAAAATTGGTGAATATGGCAAAATATTACAATCATTTGTGAAGCCGTGCTCCATATTATCCAAGGTCAAAAGAGAATAAAAAAATAAAAAAATGAGAATAAAGGGATTAAAGTAGGCTGGGATAAGATAATTTATAGATTAAAAAGGATAGAAGAGCAAAGCCAACATATGATAGTTTAGAACACAATACAACTATCAAGATCAGAAAGCATACAACCTAAAGCCAATGGTTGCCTTTTAAAGTTGATGGTTGCGCGCCGTTGGATTAGAATAAAGCCTCCAGGTTTGAAAATGTTGTGACTCCATCGACATTTATATAAAAATATTTCATGCGAATATTTCTTAGGAAATAGGTGACGCCCTCGTGTCCTAACTCAAGAAAGGAGTGATGATATGGTTTTTGTCCGGAGTAGACTCCCGAATTATATTTGAAATGAATATATATGGTATGTTCTTAAGCACAGTAGAGGCGCAATAAAAAGAATACAATTCTATTAAATATATAATCATTAAATTAACTTTAGAATAAATAGGAGAAAATTTAATAATGTAAAATAATTGTAGAATATTAATAATTTTGTAATTCAGATATAATTAAATGATAAAAAAACGTATTTATTTTAAATTTCAATTTATACCCATGTTAAAAAACAACCTTTAATGCCTTGGTCAATAAATTTAAAAGTTTCTCTTGTCTAAATACCCATATTTGAAACGTATTTATTTTTCATTTTTGTCTAAAACAAACTTTCTCTTGTTAATAATTTTTAAAAGTACAATTTCCTTATTCCTTTGTTTTCCCAATATAAATAATTTAGCTCATGAAAGTCAACATAAAAAATATAAACATAATCATTTGTTTTTATAACCATTCATCACCATTGTTTATGCTTTAACAACAAACTACTGTTTTGGGGGGAAGCAAATCAGAACCCTCAAGCAAGATTGAAACTATTTTAAAGCTATTCAATTATAGATCAAGGAAAAGAAATTAAGGGCACTGTTACACTTTGGAAGGCTATAGTTTCAATAAAAAGCATAGTAAGTCTCACACATTTGTTACATTCGCCTACAATAAGAACCTTCACATCATTCTCCCCATCAAAGTCCTCCCCTTATCTTTCTCAACATCAATAGGAGCAAGAGCAAAACAAGGAAAAGAAACAAGAGAAGCAATCAGAGCAACTCTTGGTGACTGGTGAAAGATGTCAAGTAGGCCATCATTAGCATCTCTTCTATTGTTTGACCATCCTATAAAAGATCTATTAGATATAATAGATCTCACTAAAGGCTCACTTGGTAACTCACATCTCTCATTGAACTTGTAAAGCTCAATGGTATTTGTTTCTAGATTCAACCCACTATTCATGTTGAGAAAGTAAATTTTTCCTATCTATAAGTGAAGAATATAACCCCATTTATCAAAAAAATAAAGTAAAAAGAAATAAAACCTAATTTTACTAATATGAATGGTATGCTAATAGGATATTTATCCCATCAAAGTATGTTTGAACTTTTAAACATGATTCACTATCCATAAATATCAATAAAATTTAAATAAGGAAACATAATCTACTTAACAGAATATATTCATTAGGATGAGATTATGTTTTGTTTGAAATTTTCATTTACTTTCAAACTACAATCAATTTAGATTTTACTACAAAAGATTTTCGTGAAGATTATTTTTTACCCTTTGGTTAAGCAAATGACATTACCAAGAATAAACATGTTATACATAATTATGATTTTTTATAAACATCTCATAATAATAACAATAAATTATTCCCCGTGTATACGTTATGAAAATGATAAATTTAACGCAGTCATTTGACATTGAATTAACTTGTTATGATTCACAAAAAATCTCAAAGTTAGAACTTTTCTTCCTATAAAATTTTGAGGGAAAACAATTACTAATATAGGAAATTGTTAATGGAAGTAAGACTTTTTTATGGAAAAGAAAAATTAATAATCTCCCTCTCTTTGTTAAACCACGCAATTAAAAAAAACATGTTTTAAAAGATGCATAACTCTTTTATTAAAAGCTTTGACCCTTTGCTTATCGATACAAATGTATAAAGTCAAAAATATGTTTTATAGATCTTGTAAATAAAATAAAATGAAAATAATAATGTTAACAAATATTGTTCAAATCATTGAAAGAAAAAAAAATTACCTCAAGATTTAAACAATGCTCCCAATTTGGGGTAAGGGCTGATAGTTGAAATCAATAGTTATTGAAAAAAAAATTGGTGAATATGGCAAAATATTTCAATCATTTATGAAGTCGTTCTTCATTATCTCGGCAATCATTTTTATATTCAAGTTCTCCATATTATCCAAGGTCAAAAGAGAATATAAAAATAAAAAAATGAGAATAAGGGGATTAAAGTAGGCTGGGATAAGATAATTTATAGATTAAAAAGGATAGAAAAGCAAAGCCAACATATGATAGTTTAGAACACAATACAACTATTAAGATAAGAAAGCATACAACCTAAAGCCAATGGTTGCCTTTTAAGGTTGATGGTTGCGCGCCGTTGGATTAGAATAAAGCCTCCAGGTTTGAAAATGTTGTGACTCCATCTACATTTATATAAAAATATTTAATGCTAATATTTCTTATTAAATAAGTGACCCCCTCGTGTCCTAACTCAAGAAAGGAGTGATGATATGGTTTTTGTCCGGAGTAGACTCCCGACATATATTTGAAATGAATATATATGGTATGTTCTTAAGCACAGTAGAGGCGCAATAAAAAGAATACAATTCTATTAAATATATAATCATTAAATTAACTTTAGAATAAATAGGAGAAAATTTAATAATGTAAAATAATTGTAGAATATTAATAATTTTGTAATTCAGATATGATAATGTCACGCCCCGACCCTGATCAAGGGACCTCGAGCACGTGAACAGACCGGCCGTACCCGAATGGAGACGAGCCCCACTCAGATACAAGGCCTAGATGAGTAACAGATAACACATAAAAATCAGATTATATCTCAAAATGTCATATTTAACATTTGCAGAGTTTCTACAACGGAATTAAGACCGAAAAGGGTTTACATGCCCTACACACGGTCAAGGCCCAATAAGGGTCCTACAAGTGAGACTCTCACACATAACCTTAGGTCCTCGGACCTCTCCAAAATCAGCCCAACCCTTCGCTCAACTCCCGAGTTTGAGTCACCTACTCCTCGGAACCTGAAAAAGAAAGAAGGGAAGCAAGCGCATGAGCTTTCGAAAGGAAAGCCCAGTAAGTACCCCGCTAGAATCTCAATGATAATCCAAAGCAACACAGATGATACAAGAAAAGTCAAAATGAACAAATCGAATATCATCAATCCACACAAACTGGGCCAAAACCCATACAAATCAAACTCTTGGAGTCTACCATAACAACGATAGGGCTCCTAACAACAGAATCTCAACAAAGAACTCCTAAGAGTTCACGAGTCAATCTCCCTAGTCGGTTATCAGCCTCAGCCAATATTGACCCTCGGTCCATGGTCTAGTAGTGCTACTAAACATAGACGTATTTTGTCAGCGTATCATCCCACTGACGGAAAAAAAAAGATTACCAGTTATTACTCCCACTGGCGGGAAACAAAGGAAACAAAGATTTAGCAGTTATTACCCCCACTGGCGGGAAACAAAGATTTTACCAGCGTTTTACCCCACTGGCGGGAAACAAAGAATACGAGGAAGGGAGAATCCTCAAAACAGCATAGTTAAGGTATACCTACCTGGCCAGCGCACAAGCTCACGTGATTCCACGACCACGTGCCGGTTAACAGGTAGGCACACTCAACACTCACAAGCATACCCTACAGGATGCTAACATTTCAACATGCACACACTAACATCGAAGTAGGTGTCCAAGAGAACAAATTACGAGTGTATGCAATCATATCAAATTATGATATCAATGGAGCAATACCCCCAAAGGGGCATACAAGCATGCATGAGCAGGGAAACAAACTTCCTAGGCACGAAAATAACGTGCACAAGTATTAGATCAATGGAATAAATATCCAGGGAATCCAATAAGCATGCATACGAATGTTCAACAAGAAAACAATCATCCAAGGGAAGAGGCAAAAGTACTTACCTCTCACTGGAACTCGAAGCCCTAATTAAGCCTCTTGAAATGCCTCTTGGACTCCCCGAGAGTATCTAACAGATAGAGTTTCTATTAGAGGTAAAATTCTAATAAAACCCTATGTTACTAGTTGCATATGCATGACTCTCATTCTTATTGGGCTTAGGCCCACTAACGGGTCCTAGAGACCATCTCTCCGAGTTCTGGTCCTTATCCTCTGTTTCAATGTCCTTTAGTTGACTCTAGACCCAACTGGTCAACCTGGTCAACTCTGCTTACGTTTGTCGAGTCTGAACACTATTTAGTCATCTCTAGTCACTTTAGTTGAATGGGGCCCATTTGAAGCCCATTACTCAGTTTCACTTGGGCAAATTAGGACCCTAGGGTTTAAGGTCCTTCTATGTTACTAGAGCGACTTAGGGTTTAGCTCCTTCCACCCGCATCCCGTTATCTTTCAGTCTATTACTTTGTCATTATCTAATAACAAAACTAGTTTGGACTAAACCAATTAAGCCCACCATTAGGCCTTCAAAACTATGGACCCAATTCCTATATTCTTTGGTCCATGGTTTACTTAGGTATCCCGTGACTAACTAATCTCCTTAACCACTTTAGCTTAAATAATCTTTTCTGGAAATAACTAAGTTAACCTAACCACCTTCCTTGATTAGTCTATTACTTAGTTTACTTAGTGAAACCTCGAAAGTTCTCGAACCCTTAAAATTTAAAGGTTACCAACCTTTGCACTTTGTGACTATGTCACAGTGGCTAAGGACTTATGTTGTTGGTTGGGAGGTTGTGGGTTCCATTCCCTACTCTCTCAACCTTTTTATATATTTTTATTATCCTGGTCTGCCTAGACCCAAATTTCCTTAAGTTAACTTGATTAAATCCATTAGGCCCTCTTGACCATTTTAGATCCTAACCATGGTCCATTTAATCAAGTCTAAATTCCTCATTTGGGACATAGGAGCCAATTTGATCAATTCACCTAAGTTTAACATTTCCTTTCATAATGATTTTGATCATATAAAATAATCAACAAGATTATTGTCACAATACCAAGGTTTTGAAACTTAATCAAAACCCTTTATTCACTTTAAGTAATCCAAAGATTATGTTACACCACATAGGTCAATTAAACCTATTAAAATGATTAAACCATTTTAATCAAATCCACTATTCTTGTCACACTTCTATAGCTCCCATGTAACCAATTAATTAACCTAGTTAATTAATTAAACTATGTCACACTATAGTTTATTCTCCATGACTTTAGTAAACTGATTTTTGTCATACCAAGAATAAATTAATCATGACTTAACTAATTATTCCATTAGCTTGTCACATTTCCATAGTTCACTATGATTTAATTGTCACACTTTGAATAATTAAATCATGCCATATATTATTCTACCAATGCTTTAAAAAATATTTAAAACTATACTAACAATGAATCAAAATAATTGTCACATTCTAAGTTATTAAAACCTATTATTCTTTTCTCAAAGAAGGCCCCCAAATTAATCTTGTCACATACCAAGGTTATTAATTTAATTAAAGTAATTAAATTAATTTTTTTTTGAAACACCTTCTTCTTCTTTCCCGGCCCGTGCCTCACCGGAGATGCTCGCCGGAAAATCGAACTTCGCCGCAGTACACTGCGAACCGTACGGACACCCCGCGTTAGCCTCTTCGCCCCATGAAAGCATGTAGCGGACATCCCCGGCGCCCAATGTACCTACTCGGAGCCTCTCCCACTCGACCTCTATTTTACGATTCCGGCGAGCCCTAAACCAAGCTAAACGTGCATCAAACTCAAAATTGAAGCCCGGAAAGGGTTCCTACCTGGATTCCGGTCCTTCCGGCGATATTAGAAGTGTCAACGACGTCCCGAGAAGGCTTCTCCTTTCTCCGATCAACCTCGGCCAAGGCCCACCTCGATCCTTCGCCTCCACCGAGTGAAAGGTGCCTGTGGGGTGGGTTTTATAGAGGGAGGTAGGCGAATCGACCAGAATCGCCCCGAAGTTACTTCAGCCGTCCGACGAAGCGAGATTTCGGGCATAACTCTCATGGCGGCCTTCTCGCCGGGCGCACCGTAGCCGTTAGGGCGTACCGAGAGAGGAGAGGATGCCTCGGGATCAGGTCACGCCGATGGATGGGCCGAGATCTTCTGATCCCATCCAACGGTTTTGATTAAATCCTTCAATCTGGGATTGATCCACAACGTATCAACGGTCCAGATTAGATCTAAACTCAATGGTCGATCTTAACTTCACACCTCGTGATCTAGCACTCATGCGGATGAGTGGCTCTCCTCAAGGCCACGTAACCCTCCCCTGATCTCCCTCTCTATGCCTCGAAGTTTAGACAATCATGAGATGGGCGGCTCCACTACGCCCCGACCGTAGGATCATTTCCAACCCATCCATCTCTCTTGCCTCGTGGCGAATCGACCAGCGATGAGATAGATTAGATCTTAACTTCGCCCGCGTGGCTCCATATGAGCCTTTATAATGCTTCGCGACAGGCACTCTCCGTAGATGTTCTAATCACGGCGTTAAACCGTTTCTATAGAGATTGATTTGGAAATTTAACCAGAAGTCCCTGAACTTCTTTAAATCGCAATCACATCCCTTCTCTGTGAGAGAGGAAAAGTTCCTTTAGGTCCCCAATACTTTACAAAATTATTTATAAGTCCTTGAACTCCCAATTATCCCTAATTGGTCTTAAAACCTTATTTAATTCCCTTTTTAAAGCTTTTAAATTCTCCATCCTTCAAGCGTAAGGAATTAAATAATTTATGAATTTCATTTTATGGAATATAATAAAAAAAAATTTATTCCTAAAATTCGTGGGTTTTACATATAAAATGATAAAAAAAACGTATTTATTTTCAATTTCAATTTATACCCATGTTAAAAACCAACCTTTAATGCCTTGGTCAATAAATTTAAAAAGGTATCAGAACAATAGTATTAGAGATATGGTATCGAAAGTCATAGTATTATTGTCATTTTAACTCTTGAATTTTTCGTTTTTGTCTAAATCAAACTTTCTCTTGTTAACAATTTTTAAAAGTACAATTTCCTTATTCCTTTGTTTTCCCAATATAAATAATTTAGCTCATGAAAGTCAACATAAAAAATATAAACATAATCACTTGTTTTCATAACCATTCATCACCATTGTTTATGCTTTAACAACCAACTACTGTTTTGGGGGGAAGCAAATCAGAACCCTCAAGCAAGATTGAAACTATTTTAAAGCTATTCAATTATAGATCAAGGAAAAGAAATTGAGGGCACTGTTACACTTTGGAAGGCTATAGTTTCAATAAAAAGCATAGTAAGTCTCACACATTTGTTACATTCGCCTACAATAAGAACCTCCACATCATTCTCCCCATCAAAGTCCTCCCCTTATCTTTCTCAACATCAATAGGAGCAAGAGCAAAACAAGGAAAAGAAACAAGAGAAGCAATCAGAGCAACTCTTGGTGACTAGTGAAAGATGCAAGTAGGCCATCATTAGCATCTCTTCTATTGTTTGACCATCCTATAAAAGATCTATTAGATATAATAGATCTCACTAAAGGCTCACTTGGTAACTCACATCTCTCATTGAACTTTTAAAGCTCAATGGTATTTGTTTCTAGATTCAACCCACTATTTATGTTGAGAAAGTAAATTTTTCCTATCTATAAGTGAAGAATATAACCCCATTTATCAAAAAAATAAAGTAAAAAGAAATAAAACCTAATTTTACTAATATGAATGGTATGCTAATAGGATATTTATCCCATCAAAGTATGTTTGAACTTTTAAACATGATTCACTATCCATAAATATCAATAAAATTTAAATAAGGAAACATAATCTACTTAACAGAATATATTCATTAGGATGAGATTATGTTTTGTTTGAAATTTTCATTTACTTTCAAACTACAATCAATTTAGATTTTACTACAAAAGATTTTCGTGAAGATTATTTTTTTTACCCTTTGGTTAAACAGCGACATTACCAAGAATAAACATGTTATACATAATTATGATTTTTTATAAACATCTCATAATAACAATAAATTATTCCCGTGTACGTTATGAAAATGATAAATTTAACGCAGTCATTTGACATTGAATTAACTTGTTATGATTCACAAAAAATCACAAAGTTAGAACTTTTCTTCCTATAAAATTTTGAGGGAAAACAATTACTAATATAGGAAATTGTTAATGGAAGTAAGACTTTTTTATGGAAAAGAAAAATTAATAATCTCCCTCTCTTTGTTAAACCATGCAATTAAAAAAAAAACATGTTTTAAAATATGCATAACTCTTTTATTAAAAGCTTTGACCCTTTGCTTATCGATACAAATGTATAAAGTCAAAAATATGTTTTACAGATCTTATAATATAATAAAATGAAAATAATAATGTTAACAAATATTGTTCAAATCATTGAAAGAAAAAAAATTTACCTCAAGATTTAAACAATGCTCCCAATTTGGGGTAAGGGCTGATAGTTGAAATCAATAGTTATTGAAAAAAAAAATTTGGTGAATATGGCAAAATATTACAATCATTTATGAAGCCGTTCTTTATTATCTCGGCAATCATTTTTATAATCAAGTTCTCCATATTATCCAAGGTCAAAAGAGAATATAAAAATAAAAAAATGAGAATAAGGGCATTAAAGTAGGCTGGGATAAGATAATTTATAGATTAAAAAGGATAGAAGAGCAAAGGCAACATATGATAGTTTAGAACACAATACAACTATCAAGATCAGAAAGCATACAACCTAAAGCCAATGGTTGCCTTTTAAGGTTGATGGTTGCGCGTCGTTGGATTAGAATAAAGCCTCCAGGTTTGAAAATGTTGTGACTCCATCTACATTTATATAAAAATATTTAATGCTAATATTTCTTATTAAATAAGTGACGCCCTCGTGTCCTAACTCAAGAAAGGAGTGATGATATGGTTTTTGTATGGAGTAGACTCCCGACATATATTTGAAATGAATATATATGGTATGTTCTTAAGCACAGTAGAGGCGCAATAAAAAGAATACAATTCTATTAAATATATAATCATTAAATTAACTTTAGAATAAATAGGAAAAAATTTAATAATGTAAAATAATTGTAGAATATTAATAATTTTGTAATTCAGATATAATAAAATGATAAAAAAACGTATTTATTTTCAATTTCAATTTATACCCATGTTAAAAAACAACCTTTAATGCTTGGTCAATAAATTTAAAAAGGTATCAGAACAATAGTATTAGAGATATGGTATCGAAATTCATAGTATTATTGTCATTTTAACTCTTGAATTTTTCTTTTTTGTCTAAATCAAACATTCTCTTGTTAACAATTTTTAAAAGTACAGTTTCCTTATTCCTTTGTTTTCCCAATATAAATAATTTTGCTCATGAAAGTCAACATAAAAAATATTAACATAATCACATGTTTTTATAACCATTCATCAGCATTGTTTATGCTTTAACAACCAACAACTGTTTTTGGGGGAAGCAAATCAGAACCCTCAAGCAAGATTGAAACTATTTTAAAGCTATTCAATTATAGATGTAAAACCCGCCGCGAAATAAATAAGAATTTTTATTTCCAGAAATTTTTAAATAGTAATTTAAAAATAATAAGCCATGAAATTTGGGAAAAATTATGAAGGTCTAATTAATCCCGTAACGCCCCGACCCGGATTCCGGGACCTCGAGCACGTCATCAGACCGGCCGTATTAAAGAAGAGATAAACTCAACTCGAATACAAGGCCTAATAATGTGATAAGCAGATAACAATCCATAACATACACATAAACTAGAGTTCATAAGAACATAGAGTCATCAGGGTCCATAGGCCCTATAACAGTCTGGTCCCTATACGGGTCCAACAAGTAACAATGCGCATAAAATAAAAGATAAAGGACAAAGTAGGCTCCTAAAACCTCTGGCCTCCCTGTGTCCTCCCTCGGGCTCTTCTCCCTCCTAAACCTTGGAATCTGAGAAAGAGGAAAAGAGAAAACACATGAGCCTTCGAATGGAAAGCCCAGTAAGTACCCCTGCAGGTCACAATGTCATAAATAGGAAATATGACAGTCAACGAGATCATAATATCAACAATATAGTCCTAGGAGTCTACCACAAGCAAGTCAAAGGTACGACCTATGATACAGAAGCCCTCGGGCTCTGTAGTGAGTTCTAAGAGAACTCAAAGTTTAGTCCCGGCCAGTATGTCCATCTTTTGGATGAAAAGACGACCTAGATGGTCGTTTGACCCTCCGGTCACAGGTCGGTAGAACTACCTCTCCTACGTGTTAATACCTGGCCGCTGTACCCACGCCTAATCGATGTAAGACCTCCAGAGATTTGCTTCTCTGGTAAGGCTGATAGGAAAGTCAGGGGTCCTGTCCCTAAACATTCCATTATTGGAGCTTCCCTAGCTCAGTAGTCCGAGCGATTAGAACGCATGGCAGGTATGAGGACACCAACGTCCCGAAAGCAAACACACATGCTCAGTAGGATTCAAAAACAGATATGAATAGCATGTATGGCATCAGCAGGGCATATGATGAGAATACATAGCAAGTCCAAGAAATCCCGTCACAGGGTGGAAGCTAGGCAAGTGAACTTACAAGAACAGACATAACGAAAGTCAAGAACATTCCGTAGAGTGGGGTAGTAGGCAAAAGTACTTACCTCAGGTGAGACTAAATGTCTTCCTAGACTCCTTTTGAATGCCTTACGTCTCCCCTGAGAGTATCTGGCATACATAGACTCTTATTAGAGTCAAGTTTTCAACAAACTTCTAGCTTCACATGCATGTCCTACCTTCTTGTTGGGCTTAGGCCTTCTAACGGGTCCTAAGGACCATCTCTCGGGTTATTGGTCCTTATCCACTGTTTCCATGTCCTTTAGTTGTCCTTGAACCCAGCTTGGTCAAAGTTAGTCAACTTTAGTCTACTTGTCGTGTCCAAACTTTATTTTGTCATTTCAGCTTAGTTGGGCCTATTCAATTTGGTCTCAACCCCTTTTTACCATAGAAGGGCAATTTGGTCATTTGATAACTTTTGACCCTAAAGTTTAAGGTTCCATCTTGTTTAGGGTTATTAGTCCTTTTTGAATTTATTTAGCCTCCTTACTAAATAATTTCCACAATTTAACCAGTTATCCAAATTTAAGAAATATTTAATTAATTTCTATTTATCTTATTCCAATACTTCATAATAATTATTAATTAATTATTATGTCACATACTCATAGTTACATACAGTTGCCTAACTTTACAACTATTTGATTAATAGTTTCAATACTATTAATAGAGACTATACTAATTTAATTGTCAAACCAAGGGTTTAATCTCTTATCAAAATCTTATGTTTCCTAATTATTAAATTATGAATAAAGGTTTCATAACCTAATAATCATCACAAAACCTAAGTTTCATTATCAAAGGAACTATACACTTTATTTGATTAATTGAACATGTGTCACACTGTCCAAACTCTGAAGCAAATTAATCAAATAATAACCATTAACCAATTACTTGTCACAACCACTAAGTTAACATTTTAATTAAAACATTAACCCTCTATTAATCAACTAGCACACCAATCTATTCTATAAATGTCACACTGTCTGAGTTTTGTCTTTTAAATAAAAATCATTACCTTGATCAACCAATTAATCATTCCAAACTATACCTTAATTAATCAATTATTCATTTCAATCTATACTTTTAATAAACTGTCACCATACCAAAGTTGGAAACATTTTAATTGATCATAGTTTTGATTAATGTCACAGCCCCTAAGTTTTATATGATTAATAATCATTTTCCTAAGTTATAACATTACTCAAATTTTTTTTTTTTTTTATTACTGTCTTCTTCTACGTATCACTCCCGACTACGACCTAGAGCCCCCCGGCGTCACAGGCTCTTTCTCCGACCACCCTGAACGCCTGCCCGGGCTCGGACCTCGTCGCCGACGGCCTCACGATCTCGGCCGAACCCTCCGAGGCGCCGCCGGCCTTCACCCTCACACAGAAGCACCATGATGATCTCGGCCGAGCAAAAGACCTCTCCGGCGAGCTCACACCATCATCCGAATGCATGCAAAAACCTATTCTACAAGTTCTATGGAGTTTTAAGCACTCACCGTGAGTATACTGATGGCGAGGATGTTGAAGACACCGGAGTTACAGAGTTCTGTTTCTCTCCGATGAGCTCGGCCGCGACCTCAGGCGAACTCCCGTTCTTCACTTCCGTACTGTTTCAGTCCACCTTCTGAGATGCCGTGAGCTCAGAAGAGAGCAGCCACCAATGTTGATCACTCGCGCCTGAGAAGTTTATCCTCCGGTGAGCTCCTCCCTCTCCCGGTCTCTTTTCCTCGCTTGATGCCTAAACCCGGGTCTCTCTTCTTCTTTTATAGGCCCGGGGAAGGCGAGCGGACGATGAAAACGCCCTCATAAGGCAGCCGTGCGTCGCCCGGTCTTCGCGCGCGTTACGGCCGGCGAGTGGCGGTGTTCGCGCGGCCGTTCTAAACGGCTGAAGGTGAGGGGTGGGTTTGCCTCGGGATCTGTTCCCGAGGATGTGAGGTGAGGATCTTTTGATCCCTTTCAACGGCTAAGATTTTATTATAAAGCCTCGAATCTAACACTCCCCCTGATCAGCAGCCGAGATCAAATCATGTTCAACGATTTGATCTCATCTCCTCGCCTCGTATCTGACCCATGATCAGATGGACAGTTAAAAAAATGATCCGCACGGTAGGGTCGTCCCTACCCACCCCTTTCACCATTGCCTCGTATCTAGTATTCGCTGAGATGGATTCCATCTCAGCTCGACACGTGGTCCTACGAGAGCTTTAGTAATGCTCCGAGATTGGGACTCATCTGAGATCTTTTGATCTCAGCCGTCCATCCATTTCCATTTAGGGTTTTCTCATGGATAATTTTCCAAAGGTCCTTGACACTTCTAATATTACATACAGGTCCAAGACTATGAAAGGAAAAATTATTTTATAGTCCCCCATACTTCTAAAATTTACCAGGAAGTCCTTCTGGTCACCATAAACCCTAGTTAGGGTTTTAAATCCCTTTTAAACTTAATTTTTTTTCATTTATTTCCTATTTTAAACTCTAGAGAAAATATAAATAATTTCAAGACAATTTTAACATTTTTTTTATTTCTTAAAATCCCTTGGATTTTTACAATCCTCCCCCCTTAAATAATTTCGTCCTCGAAATTACACCTCTGCTTACAACTGAGTAAACAAGTCCGGGTAACGCTATTTCATATCCTCCTTGCGCTCCCAAGTTGCTTCTCGCTTGGTGTGGTTACTCCACTTTACTTTGACAAAAGGAATAGTTCTATTCCTTAACTGTGTGACTTCCCGGCCCAAAATAGCTACTGGGCGTTCCTCATAGGACATATGCTCTTGGACTTCCACCGGAACCTGAGGAATTACCCTGGTAGGGTCACGAATACACTTCTTCACCATGGAAATGTGGAAGACATCGTGAACCTGAGCGAGATCCTGAGGTAAGGCTAATCTATATGCCACCACTCCTATGCGCTCCAAGATGTCAAAAGGTCCGATATATCGTGGAGCAAGTTTTACACGTCGTCCAAACCTTACGACCCCTTTCATAGGAGATACTTTTAAGAATACCCGGATCTCCCACTTGAAACTCATTATCAGGATCTCTTCGGTCCGCATAGCTCTTTGTCTACTCAAGTACTGGAGTCGCTCCACGATCATCTTGACATGTTCCTCCGTTTGTTTTATAAAATCTGGTTGCTTAAGTGACTCCTCAGCTATCAGCTTCCTTTCTCCCACATCTCCCCAACAAATGGGAGTTCGGCACTTCCTCCCATAGAGTGCCTCATACGGAGCCATCTTGATGCTTGCATGATAACTGTTGTTGTAGGCAAATTCTATCAAGCTTAGGCGTTCATCCCAAGATCCCGTAAAATCTATTGCACATGCTCTCAACATGTCCTCTAACACCGGGATGGTCCTTTCAGATTGTCCATCGGTCTGTGGGTGGAAAGCTGTGCTGAATGCCAATCTTGTGCCCAGAGCGGTGTGCAAGCTCTCCCAGAATCTAGAGACAAACCGAGTGTCTAGATCAGAGGTAATAGTCACCGGTACTCCATGTAATCTGACGATCTGATCTATATACAGTTGGGCCAACTTTTCCAAGGATGCTCCCGTCCTCAATGGTATAAAATGGGCCGATTTAGTCAGTCGGTCCACGATAACCCAGATCGATTCATGGCCTCTTTGAGTACGTGGCAACCCCGTTACAAAATCCATGTTAATGTGTTCCCACTTCCACTCCGGAATGGGTAAGGGTTGTAACATCCCTGCCGGCTTCTGGTGTTCTGCCTTTACCATCTGACAGGTGATGCACTTAGCCACGAACTCCGCAACATCTCGCTTCATCCCCTTCCACCAGAAATGGTCCTTCAACCCTCTATACATCTTGGTACCTCCAGGGTGAATAGATTAGCTCGAATAGTGAGTGTAACACCCCCTTTCTACAAGGGTCCAGTGTCACACCAGCTGGGCCGGGAGTGCACCCAGCCCATAAGCTGTCTATTTTACTACCTGATAGCAATACTGATTAAACTAATAATCATAAATGAAAAATAAAATAGTTAAAATATTCTACAAGGATTACAATTATTGCGGAAGTGTTCTAAGATTCTAAACATCAAATACAACTGATTCTATCCTCCTTTGCTATGTCAGAGCCATCTATCTGAACACTCAATCTCGTACACCTGCACATTTCACTTGAGTGAGAATCACTATACAAGGAATATACATAAGTAATATCGGATATAAGAATATCGAAATAATGCTAATCATATGCATTATCTTCAAATCACTTTAACATGCCAAGCATTTTATCAAAACCGAAATAGAGCACAAATGCAATCTCAATCATTACTTAGCATATCATGATCATTATAAAGGTCTCATATCGACCACGCATGCACCCCTAACTCAATGCCCCGGAATGATACCAGACAAATCCCTATGAACGTGACACCGTCCCTAGCCTAATTTTCCGGCCTAAGCAGAAACTTATCTTGCATAAGGTGCATGTTGGCCGATATTTCTAACATCTCTTTTGTCTTGTTCATGTTCTCATTCTTTATTTCCTCTCTTCACATATATTCTCATTCACAATACATGAAAAGAGCAATCAAGTCGCTAGTAATATGATCATAATAACAAACGAGCGACATTGCACAAACTTCGATATAAATCTCAATTAAAATCATATAAAACAAATCCACGATATAAAACTCGATCATGGAAACATCCATTCCAAGTATAGTGTAATCACTCACCTCAAGTCCTCGCAAATTCCTTGGGTCTGGCTGGGTTCTTCAGCAGTTCCCGCTGGACCTTTTTTCCTTTCCTAAAATAAATAACTGTTCTAAGTCAATACGAGTACGTATTCTACATACCTTGTTCTATTCCCTTAGAATACGGAGATCTAAAATTCAAAAATCGTATTCTTAAAGTATGCTCTAATCTTACTTCGTTAGAGTACGATAGATTTATCAAATTAAATGGGGTATACTTTCTCTTAACATGAACTTCGTTCTTTTAAGGAAGTAAAATACAAAACTTTTCAATAGAGTTTCAAACTTCTATCTTGATCCTAAGCTCAATCCAAAAGCTTCTATACTGCTCTGTAGAAGTGACTAAATGCTACATATGATCATGGGGATTAGATCAACATTAACTCTAAAATCATGGGGATTAAATTAAATATTAATACAAAAATCTCCGATTTAAAAATTCTGCAAAGACCTCCCTCTATTTGGAGGGCCCCGAAATCATACACCCATTCACCATAATAAATACAATTTATACATACATATCATGGTACTCAAAGTCTAAGCATTCCACAACCTCATCCCCCAACCCTTTCTAACATAGTCTCCAAATATATCAATATCATCCATTCATCAATCATAGGAACTAAGGTCTAGTTAAGTTTACCAAGAGTCTATCCGAGTTCGCAGTTCGATGAAGGCCGCGAGGGGCTACATTTGTTGGAGTCCAAACTCTGCGAGCGTTTGCTCTCTGTCCTTCGATCAACACCAGGCCAAGATCCCAAATCAGATCACAGAGACAGAAACAGGGTGCTAGTCGCTGAAGTCTCTCCGTAGGGAGGGGATTGTCGGAGTTGATCACCGGAGAGGGAAAAGAGAGAGACTGCAGGTTGGCGGATGGCGAGCTTGCTGGACGGAGCTCCAGTCGTGCTCGCAGGAGGAACATAGGCGGACGGCGGCTCCGCGCTGGAGCCGTGAGGCGAGAGCTTAGTCACCGGGGCGGCGGCGGCGTCAACAGCGTACCACAGTGCTAATCACGCCGCTGAAAGGGCGGCCAGCGGCGCCACGGCCAAGGCGTGTGATTGGCGCGTCTTGGCGCACGATCGGGCGTGTCTGGCTAGCCTTGAGTGAAGCACGCGGGTAGTGGTTGTCGACGGGGCTCGTTGGCCGGCGGGCTTGGGTGCGGGGATCAGGTCGCCGGTCCGGTGGGCATGGGTGATGCCCTAGTTAGGCGGTCGAGAGAATGAGAGAAAGAAAGAGATGATGAGGCTCAATTTAACTTTGATTTCCACTCTTTTCTAACTTGGGGCTAATTTTGTAACATAATATTTAATATTAACTCATTTATCTTATTAATAATTTATATACTTTACATTATCTTAACTTGATTATTTCATCTTATCATCCCCTATGTTATTTCCCATTTGTTTCATTTGGTCTATTTAATTTAGCTTCTCATTATTATGACATACCTAGGTTGAACCATTTACTTCTTCAAATAAACTTTATTTATGTCACCTTTGATTTTAATTCATTAGTATACACCAAACCCAGTTAGTCATTAGACATATTAATTATTACACCAAACCTTACTTTATTAAGGCCTTTAATTTATTATCTAACTCATCGAATCTCATGATTAATTCGTTTATCTTATTTTTGTCTAATTAACCCTCTTAATCTCCATCATGACTGGAATTATTCATCCTGCTACTTTTAAATGAGTTTAAAATTTTCTCTAAAAAAAATTTCGGGGCGTTACAGTGAGCTTCCTCCAGAATATCCCTTTTTATTTCAGGGACATTTGGTACACAAATCCTTTCTTCAAACCTTAGAGTGCCATCTTTCTTCAAATTTTTTACTTTCACCCACTCCTCCCGTCATTTGCGAATTCCAACCTCTTTTTATGAACATTTGGAGGGCTTGAGGACTGGAGTCGTTCATTTGATAAGTCCGAACGACTGCGTATGACAGTCTCTTTTGGTTGTTGACACAGATTTAGGTGAAATTTGTTTTGAGGAAGGGTGGGAAATTTTTCATGTTGATCATGATGTTGAGGCGGGGGATCTTCTAGTTTTTACTTATGCAGGGGGCATGCGCTTCGAAGTTGAAATATTCAGAAGCGATTCATGCCGCAAAGAAGTGGACCCCAATCTTTGCCCACGTGCTTTGCTGGGGTTTCCTAGTAGTGATGACGAGGACAACGACGGTTGCGGAAGTCCGTGCATCTCCTTCGAGTCTTATCCGAGCGAGTCCTCGGATGGATCCGTAGACTGTTAACTAGGGAATTCCGACGGAGAATAATGTTTACTAGGACTTGTTGCGTTGTTTGTTTTTTTTTTCTTTTTTTCTGTTTGTTGTTTGCAACTATGTCACGCCCGTAATCTCGCGGACTCCTGGACCTCGAAAGCATCGTCATCAGGATCAAGTAGTATTTAAGCTGAGACAAACTCAACTCAAATACAAGGCCTAAAAAGGTGATAAGCAGATAACAATCCATAATACAAAATAAACTATGTTCTAAAGAACATAGAGTCATCAGGGTCCATAGGCCCTATAATAGTCTGGTCCCTATACGGGTCCTACACATAGTAATGGTCACAAAATAAAAGACAAAGGAGTCTCCCAGACCTCGGATCTCCTCGTGACCTCTCCTCAGGCTCCACCCTCTCTTAAACCTCGGAATCTGTAAAAGAGGAAAACTAAAACACATGAGCTTTCGAATGGAAAGCCTAGTAAGTACCCCCTGCGGGTCACAAAGACCTAAATAGGCAATATGTCAACCAATGAGGTCACAACATCAACAAACACAGTCCTAGGAGTCTACCAGAAACAATCTAAAGGTATCACCCCTACTACAGAAGCCCTCGGGCTCTGGGATGAGTTTCAAAGAGAACTCAAGGATCACTCCCGGCCAGTATGTCCAGCTACTTGCTGTAAGCACGACCTTCTGGTCGTTCGACCCTTCGGTCGCAGATTGGTAGAACTACCTCTTATACGTGTTAACACGGTTAGTGTACCACGCCCACTGACAGGTAAGACCACCAGAGATTCGCCTCTCTGGCAAGGCAGGCAGAAATGCTAGGGGGTCCTGTCCCTGAACACTTCCCTATCGGAGCTCCCTAGCTCCAGGGAGTCCGGGCAGTAGACCATAGCAAACAGGGACACCAACGTCCCGAAACAAACATACATGCTCAACAGGAATCTAAAACAAATACAAATAGTATGTATGATATCAATGAGCATAATCGAACAAGGCATAAGCAAGTCTAAAGAAAAACCCAAAACCGGGTGGGAACGAGGCAAGTGTACTTACCTCCTGGTGAGACTAAAAGTCTTTCTAGAATCCTCTGGATTGCCTTATGTCTCCTCAAGAATATCTGGCATACATTGGTTCTTATTAGAGTCAAGACTTCAACGAACCTCTATGTCTTTTGGTGTACATGCGTACCATCTCTCCGCGTTCTGGCCCTTAACCCCGGTTTCCATGTCCTTTGGTTGACTCTGGGTCCAACTTGGTCAAACTTAGTCAACTCTACTTTCATTGGTCCAACCTAAACCGTATTTAGTTATCTCTAATTAGTTTTGCTTTTATTGGGTCCATTACTAGGCCCATTATTTATTCCTGCTTGACCTTAGCCCTTTCTAGCTAAGGAAGGGCATTTTAGTCATTTAGGTAACATGGACCCATTGGGCTTAAGGTTCTATCCTCTTTAGGGTTTAGTTCCTTCTCAGTACCCTTAATTCTCATTATAATAAAAATCTGACTTTAAGGGTTATTTGAGCCCAACCCATTGGGCCTCAAAACCATTGGACCCAATTCCTTAACTATTGATCTTTAAAACAAGTCTCATTAAAATATTTAGTAACCTTACTAAATATTCTTAATCATGCTAAACATTTAACTTAATCTTGTCTCATACCAATGCAAATATTTAAAAATTATGCTAGCAATTAATCAAAACATTTGTCACAAACCATAAGGTTCTTCATAATTATTTTAACTAATTAATTAATACTGAATTAATTAATTATTATTATTTCTATTTATTTTTATCAAAACTACTCTTCTTCTTTATTATTTCTCCTCTCTCGTGACAGTGGCTCGTCGGAGACTGGAACGCCCGCCGGCGGCAGCTAAGGCCTGCATGACAGCTCCCGGCCTCACCAAGCTTTGCCTCCACTTCCTCTAGTCGTTGCCGGTCTTATTCCCTTGCACTGGTGTACCACAGGCCCGGCCGCGCGTCCTTCCCCTCCGACGAGCTCGTAACACTACTACAGGCGCATGCAGCCTAATCTAAACGTCGCAACACAGAGAGAAGGACTTACCGGAGAGTTGGGGACGACGATCGGTTCCCCGCAACTACGTCGTCTTCTCCGGCAAGCTCAGCCGCTCGTGAAACTCCACCGCCTCTCTATCTCGACTTCTTCTTCCTCCCTGTCTGTTATCAAGCTCCCGAGACCGCGAGCTCAAAAGCCGAAGCGAGCTCACAAGGGCCTCTCTCTTCTCCTCTGTCACCTCACCGGAGAGTGGAGAAGCTCGGGCGGTGCTTGACAAGCGATGGGGTGGTGTCCCACCCTTTTATAGCCCTAGGAAGCTAGGCGAACGTCGGCTCCTCAGGGAAAAAGCGTCCGCGCCCGGCGATGGTCGGGTTTCTAGCTAAACGGGGCGGGACTGGGCGGGTCTCAAGCATGAGGACGCGTGTAAGCGAGGAGGGGTGGTGGAGGTGCCTCGGGATCATCACTCCGATGATCAACGACGGAGATTGAGCAGATCGCATCCAACGGCCCCCCATCAGCCATTCTGCCTCGTATCTAACAGCCTTAGGATAAAAGGCTGGGATTTAAAACCATCCAACGGCCAGATCTCTTCTCAACCCGCCTCGTATCCATCTTTAGCTTAGATGGACGGTTAGAAATCACCCGCATGGTAGGGTCATCCTTACCCAACCCTTTCACCTTTGCCTCGTATCTGGTATACGATGAGATGGATTCCATCTCACTTCGCCACGTGGCTCTATGAGAGCCTTTATAATGCCTCGAGAAAAAGCACGGCAAGAGATGATTTAATCTCAGCCGTTCATCCTCTCTCTATAGGGTTTTCTCATGGGAAATTTACCAAAGTTCCCTGACAGTTTTAAAATTACATACAGGTCCAAGACTGTGAGAGGGAACGATTATCTTTTAGTCCCCCAAACTTTTCAAAATTACCAGGAAGTCCTTCTGGTCACCATAAACCCTAACTAGGGTTTTAAATCCTTTTTAACTTATTTTCACTATTATTTTCCCATTTAAACTCTAGGGAAATTATTTAACTTAATAAATAATTTTTAAGAAAATTTTAACTCCTTTATTTCTAAGACTTCTTGGATTTTACAAACTATCTTTGTAACATGAATAAATAAAGGTTGTCGTTTAGCTTATAAATTCTTTGGTACCTTCCTGAAATAATCACTGGTAATCCTATGTTGGGCGTGTGTTTTGTCTTCTATGGTATGGGCTTTAATTTTTATACAGTGCCTGTTATTCCCTGAGAAGACACGTGTCTATCCTACTGTTTAGCATTAAAGGGAGATGGTGGCGCGACGTGCGTGGCGTGCGCGTTTGTCAACATCATGATGGGCGTGGCTACCCATGTGTGTCAGGCGGCGTTTGGTATGCTGACGTGGATGGAATTTTGAATCTTTTAAGGAGAAGTGATGATGGCTTTCTGAACGGTTCGGGTTCGGGGATCTTTGGTTCAACTGTCTGATCGGGGCGTAGTGTTGGGATCTAACGGCCAAGAATTTGTCTCCCTTTTATACAACAAATTGTAAAGGCAAAGAAGGCTTTATTGTGAAAATCGCAATAGTGTCTTCCTCTCCGGCCAGCTCTGTCCTAAAGTTCTTGCGTTCTTTCACCTCTTTTTCTTCTAAGGTATGGCTAGTGACTCTAGTACGTCTTTTTCTTCTGGTTCTTCTCATGAATCTCATAAACCAGCTGCTTCTCAACCTCTTTCGATCCCTTCTCCGTCCGAACCCATAGCCTCCGTCGCGATTCCAGGCGGGTCTAAGGATGTTCCGGTCCAGGGTTTGCGGATTCATCCCGCCTCTAGGGCGATGGGCAGGGGTTCTGACACCTTTATAAGCCTCCTTGGGCAGAAGGGTGTCGATGACTTGGTAGAGAAGTATGAGATAGATCTGTCTTTGTTCGAGGTTAGGGCTCCATGTTCTGGGGAGAGGGCAAGTTCTCCTAGGGAGGGGGAGATTGCAATCTATCAGGATGCGTTGTTGGGTAGCCTTAGGATCCCTCTTTCTAGTTTTGCTAAGGCGATTCTGGAAGAATATCGTTTGTGTCCTTCATAGTTAACTCCGAACTCTTGGAGGTTGCTCAACGGTTTTGTTATCGTTTTTAAGAACTATGGGGTAAATTCGGCTGTCCGTTGGTTTTGTATGTTATTTAGTCTGTGTTTAGAGTCTAATGCCGATTGGTACTACTTCTCGGCTCGTCCCGGGAGAAAGTTTATAGGGAAAGTCCCTTCTTCCATTAAGCGATGGAAGAGTAAATTTTTCTTTGTCAAAAGTAAGTCCGGGTGGGATGTCCGAACCAAGTGGGAGGTTCCCCGAACGGATATTATTTGTGAGGAGATGACAAAAAAAGAGGAGTTTCTTCTTAAGTCAATGACGGGGATGTCCAAGGTTTACATGGATGCCTTCTTAACTAAGGAAAATCTCCTTAGGTGTCTTTTAATAGGAGCTCCTGGTAGGACTTGTTTGTGCGTCTAACTTAGTTTAATCTTGAATCGTGATGTCTAACTCACTTCGGAATTTATTATTGCAGGAAATCCGATGGAGGACGAAGATTTAAGTTACGTTAAGGGCATCCTAGCTTCCTTCGAAGGTGAAGTTCATCCACCCTTACCTTGTGGGCGAAAGAAGAAGGAGGTATCATCTAGCAAGGGCGCTGATACTTCCACAGAAGAAAGAAAGAAAAGGAAGAGAAAAGATGTTGACTCTTCCAAGAAGAGGGTTAAAGGCGACCTCGCTGCAGGGTCCTCACGGGAGAGGAGGACGAAGAGGAAGAATTTCGAGGACGCATCGGGTCCCGGAAATACAGGAGAACAGGCGAATTTGCCTCAGCAAGAGGTTCGCCCGGCTTTATCGCCAATTTCAGAGGGCCCCTCTTCTAGTCGACCAGAAGATATTTTCCTTAAGGAGGTGAGGGTCTACTTCTGAAGGTTGTCTATTGTTTCACTAAGCATTTTTTACTTAGGTTTATTTTATAGGTGGAGGCAGGAGAAGCAGCTCTCCTGGGCAAACTAAGGGAGGTAGACTTGGTTCTCAAAGGACCGGCGACGCAAGGGATGGAGTAGCCTTCTGAAGACATCCCTCTTCGGGATGTTGCTTCCGTGAAGAATGTTTTAATGGCTATGAGGCCCGAACAGTTCTCCACTAGACTTCGAACGGCTGGGAGAGAAGGGCCACTTGCCAACTTTTCCGCTCGGCTATGCTGGTAAAGACTATTCTTGCAATTCTTTTACTTCCTAGTTCGGTATTATCGCCTATAACTCATTTGTTATTCTGTAGACTGCTCAATGGGTGGATCGAGTCAGCAATCTTTGTCAAGAAGACTTGGCAAAGATGGAAGCCAGTGGGGCAGAAATTGCCCAATTAAGTTTTAGGGTAGCAGCTTTAGAGGGAAAGGAGAAGGAACAGCTCTCTATTATTCATGCTCTTGAGCGAGATAAAGCCGAGCGGCTTCAACAGCTGGATGCTATGGAAAAAGAGAAAAATGATCTAGCGACCAAGCTGGTTATTTTCGAGGGCTCTCTTCATACTGCTGAGGAAAATATCAAAAAATTACAGGATGACTCTAGCAGCTTGAAAAAGGAATTTAAATCTGCTCAAGATGAGCGAGCTGAAGCTCGATGGGATTTAAAGTTGAAGGTTGCTGAACTTGCTGTCGTTCAGCCTGAGTTGGAGGAAATCAAAGGGGAACGTGACACACTCAAGGAAGACTTAGCTTCTAGACAAAAAGCTCCTAAATATGACTCACAAGAAATCAAAGATTTAATAGAACGAGCGGATAAGCTAGAGAAGGAGGTCGCTCGGCTTAGGGTGAAAGCGAAAGAGGGGGCCACCCGTATATATTCAGTAGTACAACAGGTGGGCCATCATGTTTCTCCTGCAGAAGTGTTAGCGATGGGGCTTGCTGGAGTCTTAAAGAGGTTTACGGAATTGAAGGAGCAGTAGATTATAAAGACTTCAGAGGCTCCTGCTCCAGCCTCCTCTGTATCTCCGACTCAAATTCCTCCAAAAACAGATAACCGCCCGGAAGGCCCTATCTCTTAGGGATTTTTGTTTTATGGAATGTTTTTGTGAAGACTTTAGGCCTTTTGAATGTAATTTCTACTTTATATGAATGAAACACAAACCTTTACTTTGGTGAAGATTTATTTCCGAGTCATGGTTATCTTAGCCATTTAAGAAGTCCTTTGTAAGGTCTTTCTTTCTTCATTTGACTTGTAAAGCTTCATAGCGAGTTCTTTTCTTCTTAGTCCAATCGTGGGACTTTGATTTGTTGAGTTAGACCCTTGCCTTTGTAAATGAGATTATTGACTCATATTTTGATCGGGATTTTTGCCCCTTGTTTCTGGACGAGAATTGTCTTTTATCCTTGTAGGATAATTTTCGACTCATCTTTTAGGAATGGGATTTTCAACTCATTTTTGTAGAATGAGATTTTCACCTCATCTTTATTTGAAAAAAACTTAAGCTTTATTTCATGAAACATTTAGGAGACGACTACAGAATTCACTGATAGTAGCGTCGCATGTGTTCAGCATGAAATGGACGCTGGAGGGTTTTTCCTTCCATATTTACCAGATAATAGGTGCTCGCTCGGACAATTCTCTTTATGACGTAAGGGCCTTCCCAATTAGGAGTTAGCTTCCCCGTTCGGCTTTTGTTTCCCTGGAATTCATTTTCTCTTAAGACCAGATCACCCATTTGGAAGAAGACTCGTTTCACCCTTGTGTCGTAGAACCTTTTTACTCTTTGGCGATAGATGGTTGCCTTTGTTTCCGCAGCTTCTCATCGCTCTTCAAGTAGATCAAGTTCCGCTCGGAGATTCTTCTCATTTTCTTCTGATGAGAAAGTTTGTTGTGTCCGTAATGTAGGCATTCCTATTTCTGCAGGGATGACAGCTTCTACCCCATAAGTAAGAGAGAATGGAGTTTCTCCAGTGGGGGTTCTTGTGGTTGTCCTGTAAGCCCAAAGAGCGCTTGGAATTTCCTCAACCCAATTAGTTCCATTTTTTGACACCCGGGTTTTAAGAGCTTGAAGCAAGGTGCGATTCGTCACTTCCACTTGGCCATTGGCTTGAGGATGTGTTACAGAAGTTAACCTAGATTCAATTCCGAGTTCGGAACAAAAACTTTTGAAAGCCTTGTTATCAAATTGTCGCCCATTATCTGAAATGAAGACGACCAAAATTCCGAATCGACAGATAACCGTTCGCCATAAGAATCCTTGACAAGCTTTCTCCGTGATCTTGGACAAGGGCTCAACTTCTACCGATTTAGTGAAATAGTCGATAGCAACTATCAGAAACTTCATTTGTCGAGTCGAAGTAGGAAATGGCCCTAGAAGATCAACTCCCCAGATAGCAAACGGTCGAGGGCTAACAATTAGCGTAAGCAGTGTTGGTGGTCGTCTTTGAATCTTAGAATGCCATTGGCAAGCATCACATTTTTGGGCGAACGCCACTGCATCTCAAGTTAGTGTTGGCCAGTAATAGCCTTGTCGCAGGACTTTGTAACTCAAGGCTTTGCCTCCTATATGACCTCCTCCAATGCCTTCATGAATTTCTTGAAGGATATAGTTGGCTTCTGTGGGACGCAAGTACCGTAAGAAGGGTTGTGTATGGGACCTCTTATATAGATTTTCACCCATTATAGTGTACTGAGTGGCTTTGTAAGAAATCCGTAGGGCTTCTGTTTTGTTGGATGGCGTAAGTCCACCTTGCAGGTAGTTTTTAATGGGATCAATCCAACTTGAATCTTCTGCTGCACTTTGTACCTCTCCTACCAGTCCGTCAATAGTTATTGTGGGAAGGTACTATAGGTTGAAAGAGGATTTTGTATCTCCATTGGGTGCAGTGGCTATTTTAGATAAAGCATCAGCTTCTTCATTTTGTGCTCGACAGATTTTTTCAATCTGGAAGTGTGCAAAGCATGGAACTATTTTCTTCACCACTGCCTGGTATTTGATCATGTTCTCCTCCTTTGCTTCAAAACTGCACGATGTATGGCCAAAGACTAGTTGTGAGTCGGAATATACATGTAGATGCTGAATTCTGAGCCCCGGGCGAGATGCAATCCTGCGATGAGGGCTTCATATTCGGCCTCGTTGTTGGTCGCTCGGAATTGGAACTTAAGAACTGTTGCTATTTTCCATTTAGAAGGAGAATAAAGGACGAAGCCAGCTCCTGACTTTTCTTCAGTTTCTGATCCGTCGACATACAAGGACTATGGAATGCTAGGGCTTTCTTGTTGATCTTGTGATGGAATTTCCGCGGGAATGGTTAATTTCGAGATAAAATCTGCTAGCACTTGAGCCTTGATTGCCGTTCGGTGCTTATAAGTGAGATCAAACTCACCCAATTCTATTACCCACTTGGCCAGACGCCCAAAATTTTCAGGTTTATGGAGAACTTGCCTTAAGGGCTGGTCAGTCAACATAGTAACTTTGTGAGCTTGAAAATAAGGCCTCAATCTCAGTGCGGATGTGATAAGGGGAAGGCTAACTTTTCAAGTGGTAGATACCTTGACTTCGCGTCGTTAAGGATCTTGCTTGTATAATAGACAGGCTTCTGAACTCCTTTATTTTCTCTTAATAGAACTGCACTGACTGCTCGAGGAGCAGTGGCAAAATAGATATAGAGTCCTTCTTGCGGCTTGGCTAGCAACTGAGGCAATCGGAGATAATCTTTAAGCCACTGGAAGGCTTTTTTACACTCTTCTGTCCATTCCATTTTTGGTGCTTTACGTAAGGCTTGGAAGAGTGGGAGATTTTTCTCTCCGGCTTTAGAGACAAATCTTCCAAGAGCTGCTAGGCGTCCATTAAGCCGTTGTACTTCTTGAAGACTTTCGGGTGATCCCATGTCAAGAATGGCTTTGATCTTTTCTGGATTTGCTTCTATTCCTCTTTGAGTCAATATAAATCCTAAAAATTCCCTGATCGGACACCAAAGGCACACTTGTTCGGATTTAGGCGCATAATATAAGTCCGAAGTGACTGAAAGGCCTCTTGTAAATCTGACAAATGCTCATCGGCTTTTCGGCTCTTCACCAAGATGTCATCCACACAGGCTTCGACATTTCTACCAATTTGTTCTTTGAAGACTGTACTTATGAGCCTCTGAAAGGTGGCTCCGGCATTCTTTAGACCGAACGACATCACCTTATAGCAATAAGTTCCTTTGCTAGTAATGAAGGATATTTTTTCTTCGTCGTCTTTGGCCATTCGGATTTGATTGTAGCCTGAGAAGGCATCTAAGAAACTAAGCATCTCATGCCCCGCCGTAGAGTCAACCAAACCATCAATTGAAGGTATGGGGAAGGAATCTTTTGGACAAGCTTTATTTAGGTCCGTAAAATCCACACATATTCTCCATTTTCCGGACGACTTTTTTACCAGAACCACATTAGCCAACCATTCTGGATAGTTCACCTCTCAGATAAATCCTGCCTTCAAAAGGGTTGATACTTCTTCTTCTGCAGTCTTCTGCCTTTCTGGGGTGAAATTTCTCCTTTTCTGCTTGACAGGTTTGAACTACTGATTTATGCTGAGGCGGTGTTCAATGGCATCACGTTTTACGCCTGGCATGTCTTCTGATGCTAGGCAAAGAGGTCAGAATTTGTCCTTAGTACCACCATGAGATTTTCTTGCTGTGCTGTTGTCAAATCCGCACCAATTCGCACAGTGCGCTCCACCCTAGTTGTGTCTAGAGGAACTATAAGCAATTCTAAAAACTGGTGTTGGCCGGAGCTCTTCATCTTCCCGTTCTGCTATTCTGTTGATCAACATGGCTCTTGAAACTCTTGTTTTGCCTTTGTTTTTAGTTTTTTCTTTGAGGGTTGAGACATAACATTGCCATGCCAAGGGTTGATCCCCTCCTACTTCTCCACTACTGCTCTCGGTGGGAAATTTGAGGAGAAGATGATAAGTGGAGATTATTTCTTTCAAGACGTTGAGGGTTGGTCTACCAAGAATCACATTGTAACTTGAAGCACAACGTACAACTAGAAAATTTGTTGTCACGGTTGATGATCTCGGTGAATTTCCTACTATAACTGGTAACGTGATCATCCCTTCTGGTTGTACCATTCCTTCGGAAAATCCTATCGAAGATGATTTTACGGGGAGTAAGTTATCCACGTCATACCTCATTCTTTCGAAGGCGTTCCAGAAAAGGATATCCACTGAACTTCCGTTGTCTACCAGAAGTCCTTTCATTTGGAAACTGGAAACAATGATGGCAATGCCAGGGCGTCGTCATGAGGGTGGCGAACCCTGCTGACATCATTATCATAAAAAATGATGGGAGCCCTAGGCCGAGACCTTCTTTATGGCGCTTCTGTTTCCTGCACCACTCCCACCATTCGGGCATAGGTTTTCCGAGAGGCGGAACTTTCACCACCACACCCAGGACCACCACTAATAAATCCGACCATCTCTCCTTTTTCTCCTTCAGGCTGTGAGGTTTCAGGTTCCTCTTGAACATCAATGTTGATGTATTGCTCCAGTTGTCCTCTTCTAACGACATCTTCTATAGCGTTCATCAAATGAGTGCACTTTTATGTGTCATGTCCTCTAGCTTGATGAAACTTGCAATATCTTTTACTATTCTTTTGCCGTTCGGGATTCTTTGCAGGCTCTGGCCATGTCAAGATTTTTTGATCCTGAATTTGGATAAGGATATGGCTTCTGGTCTGATTTAGTGGGGTATGGTGATCATATCTGACCATTTTCCCTTCTCTTGAAGGTTCTCTGGGCTGTAGCATGTGTCGCTGAGGGCGTGTTACAGGTTCTAGACCTCTATTTTCATTGTTATTATCCTTACGTGATCCTCCTTCCTTTCGAATTTCTGTGGGTCTTCTGTTGACATTCTGATGGGCTTTTCCTTTCTGGACTTCTGTTGGGATGCGTCGAGCCTTTTCCTCCCAACCCGTGTAAATCTCGTCAGAATTGATGTACTTTTGGGTATGGATCATGAGGGCAGGGAGGGTTTTTGGCGGATCCAAAGTGAGGGAGAAACGAAAAGGGGATTCTAGCAAACCCTCCATCAAGATGGTTACAGCCATTCACGGAATAAGGTCCGCAACATTTGCTGCTTCATCTATGAAACGATTTAAATAGGCTTGGAGTGTTTCACCCCTCGTTGCTTAACACGCAGAAGGGTAGATGGAGTTTACTTTTGCTTTGAATAATTGGCAAAATAATCTAGAAAGCGATCTGCTAGAACTTGAAAAGAAGGAATTGTGCTAGATGGAAGATCGACAAACCAGTCTTGTGATTTTCCCTCACGAAGTGAAAGCGGGAAAAGCTTCGGACATATCTGAGCATCGATGATTCGAAGCAGCATCTTTGATTGGAAAGACTTCAGGTGACGAGACGGATCCGTTTTGCCTTCATATACATTCATAGCAGGTGGTTAGAAACTATCAGGAACTTGCTCCTCCAATTTTCCTTGATAAAAGGCGAGCATATGTTGAGAACATGCCGTTCGGATTTCTGGTTTCCTCGAGAGGGGCCTTGTCGTTGTGTTCTTCTATCTACAGTTGGAACAGATGGACTATTCCGTTCCATTCTTGTGTTCCGCTCTGTTCTTGTGGCAGCTTGCTCTCGACGGCGAACGGAGGGAGGTTCTGAACTAGCAGAGAAGGCGGTCCTCTCTCTTCTTTCTCCATGGGTGCGAGTCCTTGTCCTCTCTCTGCTTTAGGAATTAGCTAGTGGGGCTGTCGGCATAGTTGATGGAATTTGTGTGGGTGGAGGTGGTGGATGGGCCAAAGTGTGAACAGCCTGAGCCAATCGCTCTAATTGTTGCTGCATGTTGAGATAAAATTCTGGGATGGGTTCTTGGGATAAAATGGATGTATTGTCCGGTGGAGGCAAAATGGGTGAATTTTCCGACGGAGGTAAGATGGGTGGATTTTCCGACGGATTCTCCCCATCTCTCCGGATTTCACCGGGTATTTCGGTATTACTAGGCGCTCCTTGCTCTTGAATTCGTTTAGATCTTCTGGTAGTAATCATTTAGCTTTTTGTAAGAGTCCCCACGGACGGCGCCAAACTGTTGATGCCAAAAACTGGTCCACCTCACGCTTTGGTTGTTGTTGCCTCGTGATCTGGTCTCAGTCTTTGACAAACGGTTGAAATTTATAGTTAATGTGGACACTTACTTGGTCACGAGCGAGGAGGTGCTCTAGAATGCCAATAGGAATTATGCAGTCTTTACCTTGGGATTAAGCAGAAAAGGGAGAGGGAAGTGATCGGAATTGGGCCTTTACGCGGATTTAACTCCGATGCTTAAGTCAGAAAACTTGTGAGAAGGAAGTTTTAGACATAGGTTAAGTCTTTGTGTAATTTCTTTTTCGGGCCTCCTTTTCTTACTATCATTGTTCTTCTTTTATAGCAAATTAAAGGCGGTTTAGGAAAATATCCTGTAAAGCAAAGAAAGGTGGTGAGTAAGGCGGTAAGAAAATATCTCATGAGGCGGTAAGAAAATATCTGCCTATTGTGCCTACTGTGTAGGTACTATATAGGTAAGTAGAAAATATATGCCCACTGTAGAGGCAAGTGGATAAGATCTACCTACTATAGAGGCGTTAGATATTTTCTTCCCTCTTATGAGACAGTTTTAAGAAAGTTGTTGTAATTCCGACGGATTTGTTTGTAAGGTTGAACCCTCACTCTTATTTGCCGAACGGAATTTCGCTAGGATGTTTGGTGATATTGCCACGTGGCCAAAGGGACGTAGCTCTGTGTGTGACAGATGGCCATTTAGGTAAGGGACGCGTGTTTTACCAAATATCTCCGTAACAGAGAATAATAGAGTTGTTAATTAGGGTGAGATGCTAATTAGAGGGAGGGGGTGTTGGACCAAGAAGTTCTTGATTAATGGTACGAATTGAAAGATATATAGGGGCTGTGAACTTGAGAGGCTAAAGGGGGGAAATAAAGTGAATGGTTAGTGGTATGGTGTTAAGGAAAGCTTAATTTTGTTGTATTACAATTATGGTGAATGTATGTATGATTTTCGGGGCCCTATAAATAGGGGAGGTGCCGCCGAATTTTCATGAAATTCTAAGGTATAGATAACTTAATAACAGTCAAGTTAATATGCCTAAGTGTAAATAACTTCCATGATTAACATGCTTATCTTACCATGCTTTATGTTGAATTATTTGCTAATTAAGCATGCTTAGAGATTACTTTGGAAGTGTAGAAGGCATGTAATGTTAATTAAGAAGGAAAAAGCATGATCTTAGGAGTTTGGTGCCTCTTATATGCCTCTTGAAGCTTAAAAGGAAATTGTAAATCAAGAATACGATTTCCGTATTCTTAGAGTTCATTTTCTTGAGCTATAGGACTAGATCATGGAAGCTAAAGACTTTGTACTTAGTACTCTTGTTGATCCTAAGAAAGGGAAAAAGTCCAGTAGAAGCTACCGAAGGACAAAGTGATTCCTAGGGATTTGCGAGGACTTCAGGTCAGGGGACTTCACCGTAGATCTAGAGTTATTTTATATGAATTATCGGGATTTCGGCTTTATCGTTTTCATGTGAGTTTCATTTCGGTTTGTGGATGCCGATCGAATTATGGTTATGCATGTTTAATGTTTTCATGCTTGTACAATTAATTTAAATTTTTAAAGAGCATGAGTAATAACTAAGGAAACCCTAAGGGGTAGATGAAGATTAATTCATGTATTATAAGCTGTACCTTATTTAGTTATGTATGGGGGACCCAGCTGGAGGGCTCAGGATAGAGCCTAGATTTTCCTAGTAGATGAGACCGGGCTAAGGAAGGGGATTTGTTTTCAATCGTTTTTCTTAAAACCAAAAATGTTTGCGAAAGTCGTTCTTTTATAAAAACCCTTCCTGTCTCGTGAGAGAGAGCCCGTATCGGATACGAGATGCTTGCTTGACGTTCATGTAGATGTATGCCTCTGTTCATCAGGCGCCGGGTTCATATAGATGTATGCCTACATGTTCGGCATCGGGGATCGAGTAGATGTATACCTCTAATCCTGGTGATTGCTGGAGTCTTTACGGAGACATTTTAACTAGGGGTACATGCTTGTATGATATGAGGCCATGGCATGTTTACATGTTCACTATGTGCTTGTTATGATTGGAGATTTCTCATCGGGTTTTCTCTGGATTTTTGATCGTATTAGCATTCTTATCAAGATTGAAGATAGTAATGCTGACTTTCATGAGTTGTACTCGCAATGATTACGTTACAGTACTTTAGTACAGATTACGGGTATGTGTAATATTTGCTGGGGTAGTCTATACTCACTGAGCTTGTATAGCTCAGTCCCTTTTTATACTGTTTTTCTGTTACAGGATCTAGACTCGGATCTGGATAGGATCTCTTGGCTCGAGCAGAGATCGAGGTCTAGATGGCTCTGGCGTACCTGTTTCTATGTCTATTGTTGTTGGGTTGTATTAAACTTTAATTATATTTTTATTCCGCTGTATTTGGGGCCGTAGTTGCCCATGACTCTGTGTGATCTACCCTATTATGACGATTATTTGAATATGACTCCCGGTGTGTAACCGGTTATGTTAGATCATATGAACCTTGTTTAGAGTACATGATTCTTGATTTCAGGTTTAATTGTACAGCTTATGGGCTGGGTGTACTCTCGGTCCAGCTGGTGTGACATCTGCTTCATTAACAAAATGGGTGTTACAGCCTTGGTCAATAAATTTAAAAAGGTATCAGAACAATAGTCTTAGAGATATGGTATCGAAAGTCATAGTATTATTGTCATTTTAACTCATTAATTTTTCTTTTTTGTCTAAATCAAACTTTCTCTTGTTAACAATTTTTATAAGTACAATTTCCTTATTCCTTTGCTTTCCCAATATAAATAATATAGTTCATATAGCATCTCAGGATCAGGGACCTCGAGACGCGATACCTGAGCCCGTGCAGAGGTGGAGACGGGCCCCACTAGTGTACAAGGCCTAAGTAAACAATAGCAGATAACAAAATAAATTCAAATGTTTATTAATCCAATAATAAACAAATACAAATCAGAGTGTTAATGCGGAAAATAAAGTACAAGGGTCTAATACCCTAAACAACACCAGGCCCTACAGGGTCATAAACCAATATCTCACACAAGAACTGAAAAGAGGTCCTCCGACCTCAGCAAATATCCCACCCCGACTCTCGCACATCTCCTGAGCTCGAGTCACCTACTCCTCAGGACCTGAAATGAGAGAAGGGAAAAAGTGATGAGCTTTCGGAAGAAAAGCCCAGTAAGTACCCTGCAAGGATCTCAAAGCCACAAGATGAAACAAGATATCAGCAATCAAAGAATCATCAAACAAAGGGGTTGCACCCCACACAAACAAATCCTAGGAGTCTACCACAAACATCTGCAACGGTATGACTCATGTCCAGCAATAGCCCTCAGGGCTCTGGAAGAGATTTCCAAAGAAACAAATCAGCAAAGATCCCGGGGCGGCAACACGTACTGGCCGCAGCGACCAACACAATGGCACCTCGGTAGAGCCACCTCTCTCTCGTATGTCGAGCATGAGTGATGCGCCCCTCATTGGTGGCGGGGACAACGAGTACTATCCCTGCGGCCGAGAGTACGGAGCGCCAGGTGTCCCGTCCCAGCCCCTAACGCTCTCGCAACATCCGGAGCTCACCTGCTCCACTGAACCGGGCGGAAGAACAAACTCAGTTGGCGCACACCAACCCGACCAGCACACAAGTACTAAGTATCTCAATGGTCTCATGCCAGACATAACAGGGGAGGCTATGCTCACGAGCCCGCTCACCTAATCGGACGATACCTACCCGGTACAGACACAAGCACCAATGAGTGCCCATACAGTCAAGTGTCGTACCTGGCAAGTAAGCCCAACAGAGCATTCCAAACAAACAGGTAGTAACAACACTACCACAAGCACATCAATCACACACATACGAGGAAAGAGAGCAATAACTATCATGTATGTGCACGTATCCAATAACAACAGGTATCACAAAGAAAGACATGCCAACAACCAGCATTTAACAAATCAAGAAACCCAGACAATGGGTGGAATCTAGGCAGAAGTAACTTACCTCTAAACGCAATCCAACCACTGCGCTGTATCTGTCACGACGAAGATCAACGCTCCACGCCAATATCTGGTACACACAGATCCGCACTTAACACACGCACGAATGCTCAAAATAATATCATCTATAATGCATGTGCATCTAAATGGGCCCGACCCATTAAATAAATCTAACCCAATTTATTAACTGATTTAATCACTTAATTAAATACATTATTCTTTAATTAAGTCCATGTCCAACCTTAGTTAACTCACAAGTTTATAACTCACCAGGCTGGCCCAGAGCCCATCTAAAATAAGCCCAACCATACCAACACATCTATCGGACTGGATCAACATCCAAGTTGGGTCCAACCTACTTTACACAACCATCTGTATAGATAGTTCTCCTAGCATCTCAACATTTAAACACCAAATCAATAGGAAATAATCCACATAAAATCATGAAATCAGTTCCCAGACTTTGTTATTTTAAACCAAACTCATCTCCAACCAAACCTCATGCTGAAGAGAGCAAGAGATAAAATGCTAAATTCCTTCTTCCGAAACTCATAAACTAGTTTCCATATTCATCAAGACATTTATCAACCTCTACTCAAACTATGCTCTCAACCTAGTCTTAATGAGTAACTAGACAGGTGATCAAAGATCAAGAGTAAATGAACTCACAACTAGGCTTATACATGCAGATGACCTCTAAGCATAGACTCATCTGTTCTCAGCCTGAACTAACATCTCACAACTCTAACCTCTCTTGAACCTCTATCCATCCTGTCAAAACAAGGATATCGTCTCTTCACCAATGATAACCTTCACACAAATCACAGAGTCCTCAAAGTACTCTTTTTATTCCACTATTTCCTTCATCCTCTCTTACGGACGCTAATGGAAAAATCACCTCCCAAAACTCATATACTGATCTATCCAAAAGACAGAAGCCAACCATGGAGTTTCCCTTCAACTATTAACTATGCCTTCTAAGACTACTTCACCTGACTGACAATGAAAACCAGAAACAACACAACGACCCAATTGAATAAAAGTACGAACCTAGGTTTATCTTCCCCCTCTCAATAGCCTCTCTCTATTTATGGGTGTACATAAGAGGTCAGGTTTGCATACTCACCATTGGTGTTCTTGAGCAGTAGACAACCACCGCCATCTCTGATCTATCAGGCCGGCGGTCCCTTGTGGAAGCCCTTTCGATGAACCTGGAAATTGTTCTCCAATCTTCACTTTGGCCGGGTATTGAGACAGTCCTTGAAGCCCTCCAAACTTCTCTCTGCCCTTCGCTGATAATCGCGGCTACTAGGGTTGAAGGAAACGTTTGTCTTAAAGAGGCTTGCAGGTGGAGTGGTTCCGCAGATGGAGCACTTTCGGCCAAGGCGACGTTGCCATGCTGGAATCACCGGAGAATCGTGGACGATACCCATGACAATAATCGGGCGAAGGAGAAGAGGGTTTGCCTTGTATCCAGCACTCGCGCCAGATGGACGACCACTGTATTCTCCACGTGGATGAAATATCGCTCGTCTCCCACCCTACGTATTATCGCTAACTTTGGATTCCCACCGTCGGATGATGCTTGAATTCACTTCACCATTGATCATGGCCTTTCCTTTTAATTAGAATTTAGTTACTATGTCCGTGCATGGCTCACATGCCTCTACACACTACACTCCTCCATTAATGCACGTGTCCCTGATATTCAAATCCTCATGCAACCAAATATACCTTCTATATATTATAATCACATATATCTACATATATATATATACCTTCCTGATATATCTATATATATATATATATATATATATATATATATATATATATATACACACACTGATGAAGATGCCACTATCTTTCCTTTAATTCCATTTAAATCGTCTCTTTTACCTCTATTTACATGCAAGCCCATATCATGCATATAATTAATGGCCTCTTGCACAAAAATCCAACTTTTCTAATTTATCCTTTAGACCATGAGAAATAAATCATACAATTAAACCCCTGCACTAATACTTAATATTAATCCAAGTATGGGTTTACGGCATTTTAGTAAAGAACTCTTCTCTTTGCCAAACTTAACACGAAGGTCCCTCTCTTGAGAAAGAGCAAAATTTTCCGCCTAGTCCCCATTATTTTCAAATGGCAAAGAAGGTCCCTGTCGACATGTGAGAGAGGGATAATTTCCATACAGTCCTTTATCCTTCATAATATCCCCGATAAGACTTTGGCAGCCCAATTAATTAAATAATTTAGATTAATTCTTCATTGCCTTTAAATTCAAAAACCCAATCGAGTTCCAATTTAAATACTTCCCAATTTAATTAAATCAATCAAAAATCAATTTAAACCTTACTTCCATCTTAGTTTAAATCATTATCCATTTAGAGAATCTCCAATCTTAAAACAAATCAATCATCAATGAATTTAAATCGTTAAATTCATTTTATTCTTTTTTAGATCTCCTCCTTATCTTTTTATCAGGATGCCCTTGGTACTTTATTTAAATCCCTAATATGTCATTCACACCTTAATTTAGGTTAAAATTAATTTAGGGGAAAATTTTTAACCCCTTTTTATTTCACTAAAATCTTGGATCTCACAGTTCATGAAAGTCAACATCAAAAATATTAACATAATCACTTGTTTTTATAACAATTCATCACCATTGTTTGTACTTTAACAACCAACAATTGTTTTTGGGGGAAGCAAATCAGAACCCTCAAGCAAGACTGAAACTATTTTAAAGCTATTCAATTATAGATCAAGGAAAAGAAATTGAGAGCACTATTACACTTTGGAAGGCTATAGTTTCAATAAAAAGCATAGTAAGTCTCACACATTTGTTACATTCGCCTACAATAAGAAGCTCCACATCATTCTCCCCATCAAAGTCCTCCCCTTATCTTCCTCAACATCACTAGGAGCAAGAGCAAAACAAGGAAAAGAAACAAGAGAAGCAATCAGAGCAACTCTAGGTGACTGGTGAAAGATGTCAAGTAGGCCATCATTAGCATCTCTTCTATTGTTTGAGCATCCTATAAAAGATCTATTAGATATAATAGATCTCACTAAAGGCTCACTTGGTAACTCACATCTCTCATTGAACTTGTAGAGCTCAATGGTGTTTGTTTCTAGATTCAACCCACTCTTCATGTTGATAAAGTAAATTTTACCTATCTATAAGTGTAGAATATAACCCCATTTATCAAAAACATAAAGTAAAAAGAAATAAAACCTCATTTTACTAATATGAATGGTATGCTAATAGGACATTTATCACATCAAAGTATGTTTGAACTTTTAAACATGATTCACTATCGATAAATATCAAGAAAATTTAAATAAGGAAACATAATCTACTCAACAGAATATATTCGTTAGGATGAGACTATGTTTTGTTTGAAATTTTCATTTACTTTCAAAGTACAATAAATTTAGATTTTACTACAAAAGGTTTTGTTGAAGATTATTTTTTTACCCTTTAGTTAAACAGGGACATTACCAAGAATAAACATGTTATACATAATTATGAGTTTTTATAAACAACTCATATTTACAATAAATTATTCCCGTGTACGTTATGAAAGTTTATTAAGAATTTAAATTTATAATAATCATGATAAATTTAACGTAGTCATTTGACATTGAATTAATTTGTTATGATCAACAAAAAATCTCAAAGTTAGAACTTTTCTTCCTATAAAATTTTGAGGGAAAACAATTACTAATATAGGAAATTGTTAATGGAAGTAAGACTTTTTTATGGAAAAGAAAAATTAATAATCTCCCTCTCTTTGTTAAACCACGCAATTAATAAAAAACATGTTTTAAAAGATGCATAACTCTTTTATTAAAATCTTTGACCCTTTGTTTATCGATACAAATGTAAAAAGTAAAAAATATGTTTTACAGATCTTATAAATAAAATAAAATGAAAATAATAATGTTAACAAATATTGTTCAAATCATTGAAAGAAAAAAAAAATTACCTCGAGATTTAAACAACGCTCCCAATTTAGGGTAACGGCTGATAGTTGAAATCAATAGTTATTGAAGAAAATTTTTTGGTGAATATGGCAAAATATTACAAGCATTTGTGAAGCCGTCCTTCATTCTCTCAGCAATCATTTTTATATTCAAGTTCTCCATATTATCCAAGGTCAAAAGAGAATATAAAAATAAAAAATGAAAATAAAGTTATTAAAGTAGGCTGGGATAAGATAATTTATAGATTAAAAAGGATAGAAGAGCAAAGCCAACATATGATAGTTTAGAAGACAATACAACTATCAAGATCAGAAAGCATACAACCTAAAGCCAATGGTTGCCTTTTAAGGTTGATGGTTGCGCGCCATTGGATTAGAATGAAGCCTCCAGGTTTGAAAATGTTGTGACTCCATCTACATTTATATAAAAATATTTAATGGTAATATTTCTTAGGAAACAGGTGACGCCCTCGTATCCTAACTCAAGAAAGGAGTGATGATATGGTTTTTTGTCCGAAGTAGACTCCCGACTTATATTTGAAATGAATATATATGGTATGTTCTTAAACAAAGTAGACGCGTTGTAAAATCCAAGGATTTTATGGAAATAAAAATGAGTTTAAATTCCTTTTAAATTGGATTATTAGAGAAACTTTCTAAGGAATTAAATGATTTAATTAAATGGGAGAAAATGGGAATTTATGGGTACCCTAACTAGGGTTAATGGAGGGTCCGGAGGGCCTTTTGGTAATTTTGAAAAAAAAACCAAGGACTAAAAGTGAAATTATCATCTCTCTCAGTGTTGCACCAAAATGTAAAATAAAAAGAGATAGGGATCTTTGGATAATTTTTGAAGAGAACGGCTGAGATTAGAAGATCTCAGATTGCGTTAGATCTCGAGGCATTATAAGGATGTTCATGGAGCCACGTGGCAATCGGTGATGAAATCAATCAAATCGTAAACCAGATACGAGGCAGGAGGAAAGGAATGAGTGTGGTTGACCCTATGGTACGGGTTGATATGAACCACTCATCGCTTGATCGTTTCGGGTTCGAGGCGATGAGAAGAGATCGGATCGTTGATAGTGATGAGATCACGGTCGTTGGTTAAATGTGGGTGTTAGATCCGAGAACTTAGGATTAAATCCTAACCGTTAAAAAACAATCCTGAGATCGTGGCCGCACATCCTCGAAGTAGCAATCTCGAGGCAATTTTTTTTTCCTCTCCCTCGCCAATCTGGCGGGCATGAAGCTCGACCTCCACCCCGGCGTTACGCTGGGGAGGCCGGTGGTGCGGCAGGGGCTTTTATGGGTGGCCGCCCGTTTGTCTAGCCACCTGGGGGCTATAAAAAGGCGATCACCCCCCACTGTTTCAGCACACCAAAGAGCAAGGGTTCTCGGTTTTTCCGGCGGGATCGCAACCGGAGAAAGGGGAGGCCTTCGACGCGAGCACGAGCAACCATGAACTCGCGGTCTCGGGTTTTAGTTCTCGGGCGGAGAAGGAGACCAAGTCTCCAAGGTGAAGGAGGAGGAGTACGGTGAATGCAGCTGAGCTCGCCGGAGAAGACAAAGCTCTCGAAGCGACTTCAGGAGGCGTTGCTCGTTGATTACCGTCCACCGGTAAGCACTTTTCTCCTCGCTACTTTATTTACTGTCGTTGCATGCCTATTTCGTCGAGAGAACCTCGCCGGAGAGAGGTCGGAGCCGGTCGTGGACATGAACTCCATGGAGAAGTTTGGGGAGTCTACAGTCGTCTTGAAGGAGGTCGTGATGCGCCGGGAAAATCTCCGACTAGGCAGAGCTGAACTTAGGTGAAGCCACGGCCGCCTGGTGGCTCGTCGGAAACTTTCCGTGAGCTCCGGTAAAGCTCGGTCGCGGAGAGAGAGAGAGAGAGAGAGAGAGAGAGAGAGAGAGAGATGGGGAGAGGTTGAAGAAGAGAAAATAAAAATAATAATAAATATATATATATATAGTAATATATATTAGTTAATGGACTATATATAAAAAAAGAGATGACTTTTATTTCTCATTATAGTGTGACAAATATTTCGTTGATAAATTTTAGTAAGATAATTGGGAAAAATTTATCCAACTAGTTTGTTAATTAGTAGTTAATTGGATAATTAACTAGCTAATTATTTGATTAGACAAATTAAAAAGGGATTAATTATTGTGATAAATATTTTTGCTCTATTAGAGGTTGGGACTATAAACCAGTTAATGATTTAGTAAAAAAAAATTTTTTGATTAAATCGATTTAATGGAAAAATCGACATTTTCGCACCAAGATATTTAAATAAATCATATCTAGGTGGATTAACCGATTTTCTTGTTAACCTAGGATGATCAAATCGGATTGATGAATTTAATCGGAGATAAAATGAAAATCGGTTATGATAATTAATTAAAGGGGTTTAATTAATTATTTCGATAGAGAAAAGGACACTAGTAAGCTAAATTAAATAATGGGCTTAAGGGTGGGCCCAATTCAACTAGGATGACTAGAGGCGAACAATTAGGGTTTTAAACTCGACAAATAAAGTAGAGTTGACTGGGTATGACCAAGTTGGGTCTAGAATCAACTAAAGGACATGGAAACAGAGGGTAAGGACCATTAACCCGAGAGATGGTCTTTAGGACTCGATAGCGGACCTAGGCCCAACAAGAACGATCGGCATGTTTGTGCAACTAGAGTTATAGGAATTTATTAGAATCTTGACTCTAATAGGAATTTTGTATACCAGATACTCTAGGGGAGGTTGTAAGGCACTCAAGAGAAAACTGGAGGACATCTAGTCCCAACTAAAGGTAAGTACACTTGCCTTGTTCCCACCCGGTTTCGGGTTTTCTTTGGACTTGCTTATGCCTTATTTGCTTATGCTTCATTGATATCATACATGCGTCATTATTTATTTTAGAATCCTGTTGAGCATGTGTGTAGTTTTCGGGATGTTGGCATCCCTGTTTGTTGTGGTCTCTTGCTTCTACCGGACTCGGTTGGGCGTGGGGGCTCCCATAGGAGAATGCTTTCGAGGGGCAGACCCCGACATTTCTCGCTTGCCTTGCCGAGAGTATGCGATTCTCTGGTGGTCTTACCCGTCAGTGGGCATGGTACGCTGACCGTGTTAACACGTATGAGAGGTAGTACTACCGATTTGCGACCGGAGGGTCGAACGACCAGAGGGTCGTGCTTACAGCAAGTAGCTGGAAATACTGGCCCGGAGTGATCCTTGAGTTTTGTTTGAAACTCACCACAGAGCTTGAGGGCTTCTATTATCAGGGGTCGTACCTTTGGATTATTTCTCGTAGACTCCTAGGGTTGTGTTTTCTTGGGGTTGTGACCTCATTAGTTGACAAATTGTTTTCTTATGTCTTTGTAACCCCCGCAGGGGTATTTACTGGGCTTTCCATTCGAAAGCTCATGCATTTTTGCTCTTTCTCTCTTTTACAGATTCCGAGGTTTAGGGGGTGGAGCTGTGGAGAGGTCACTAGGAGATCCGAGGTCTGGGGGTCTCCCTTATCTTTTGTTCTGAGAGCTGTTTACTTTATGTAGGACCCGTGTAGGGCCCAGACTTTGTATAGGGCCTACAGACCCTCATGACTCTATGTTCCTTCGAACTTGAGTTTATTTTATATTATGATTGTTATTTGCTGTATCACATTTAGGCCTTGTATTTGAGTTGAGCTTGACTCTGCTTGAGTACGGCCGGTCTGTTGACGTGCTCGAGGTCCTGGGATCCGGGTCGGGGCGTGACACTCGTAATAAAAAGAATACAATTATATTAAATATATAATCATTAAATAAACTTTAGAATAAATAGGAGAAAATTTAGTAATGTAAAATAAGTGTAGAATATTAATAATTTTGTAATTCAAATATGTTAAAATGACAAAAAAAAAACGTCTTTTTTTTATTTCAATTTATACCCACTTTAAAAAACAACCTTTAATGCCTTTGTCATTAAATTTAAAAAGGTATCATAACAATAGTATTAGAGATATGGTATCGAAAGTCATAGTATTATTGTCATTATAACTCTTTAATTTTTCTTTTTTGTCTAAATCAAAGTTTCCCTTGTTAACAATTTTTATAAGTACAATTTCCTTATTCCTTTGTTTTCCCAATATAAATAATTACTTCATGAAAGTCAACATCAAAAATATTAACATAATCACTTGTTTTTATAACCATTTATCACCATTGTTTATGCTTTAACAACCAACAACTATTTTTGGGGGAAGCAAATCAGAACCCTCAAGCAAGACTTAAACTATTTTAAAGCTATTCAATTATAGATCAAGGAAAAGAAATTGAGGGCACTGTTACACTTTGGAAGGCTATAGTTTCAATAAAAAACATAGTATGTCTCGCACATTTGTTACATTCGCCTATAATAAGAAGCTCCACATCATTCTCCCCATCAGAGTCCTCCCCTTATCATCCTCAACATCAATAGGAGCAAGAGCAAAACAAGGAAAAGAAACAAGGGAAGCAATCAGAGCAACTCTTGGTGACTGGTGAAAGATGTAAAGTAGGCCATCATTAGAATCTCTTCTATTGTTTTAGCATTCTATAAAAGATCTATTAGATATAATAGATCTCACTAAAGGCTCACTTGGCAACTCACATCTCTCATTGAAGTTGTAGAGCTCAATGGTGTTTGTTTCTAGATTCAACCCACTCATCATGTTGAGAAAGTAAATTTTACCTATCTATAAGTGAAGAATATAACCCCATTTATCAAAAAAATAAAGTAAAAAGAAATAAAACCTCATTTTACTAATATGAATGGTATACTAATAGGACATTTATCACATCAAAGTATGTTTGAACTTTTAAACATGATTCACTATCCATAAATATCAATAAAATTTAAATAAGGAAACATAATCTACAAAATAGAATATATTCATTAGGATGAGATTATGTTTTGTTTGAAATTTTCATTTACTTTCAAACTACAATAAATTTAGATTTTACTACAAAAGATTTTGGTGAAGATTATTTTTTTACCCTTTGGTTAAACAGGGACATTACCAAGAATAAACCTGTTATACATAATTATGATTTTTTATAAACAACTCATAATTACAATAAATTATTCCATTAATGCGTTATGAAAGTTTATTAAGAATTTAAATTTATAATAATTATGATAAATTTAAGCGTAGTCATTGACATTGAGTTAACTTGTTATGATCAACAAAAATCTCAAAATTAGAACTTTTCTTCCTATATAAAATTTTGAGGGAAAACAATTACTAATATAGGAAATTGTTAATGGAAGTAAGACTTTTTTATGGCAAAGAAAAATTAATAATCTCCCTCTCTTTGTTAAACCACGCAATTAGAAAAAAACATGTTTTAAAAGATGCATAACTCTTTTATTAAAAGCTTTGACCCTTTGTTTATCGATACAAATGTATAAAGTAAAAAATATGTTTTACAGATCTTATAAATAAAATAAAATGAAAATAATAATGTTAACAAATATTGTTCAAATCATTGAAAGAAAAAAAAAATTACCTCAAGATTTAAACAACGCTCCCAATTTGGGGTAAGGGCTGATAGTTGAAATCAATAGTTATTGAAAAAAAAAATTTGGTGAACATGGCAAAATATTACAATCATTTGTGAAGCCGTTCTTCATTCTCTCGGCAATCATTTTTATATTCAAGTCCTCCATATTATCCAAGGTCAAAAGAGAATATAAAAATATAAAAATGAGAATAAAGGGATTAAAGTAGGCTGGGATAAGATAATTTATAAATTAAAAAGGATAAAAGAGCAAAGCCTACATATGATAGTTTAGAACACAATACAACTATCAAGATCAGAAAGCATACAACCTAAAGCCAATGGTTGCCTTTTAAGATTGATGGTTGCGCGCCGTTGGATTAGAATGAAGCCTCCAGGTTTGAAAATGTTGTGACTCCATCGACATTTATATAAAAATATTTTATGCTAATATTTCTTAGGAAACAGGTGACGCCCTCGTATCCTAACTCAAGAAAGGAGTGATGATATGGTTTTTTGTCCGAAGTAGACTCCCACTTATATTTAAAATGAATATATATGGTATGTTCTTAAGCACAGTAGACGGGCAATAAAAAGAATACAATTATATTAAATATATAATCATTAAATAAACTTTAGAAGAAATAGGAGAAAATTTAATAATGTAAAATAAGTGCAGAATATTAATAATTTTGTAATTCAAATATGATAAAATGACAAAAAAAAAAAACGTATTTTTTTCAATTTCAATTTATACCCACTTTAAAAAACCACCTTTAATGCCTTGGTCAATAAATTTAAAAAGGTATCAGAACAATAGTATTAGAGATATGGTATCGAAAGTCATAGTATTATTGTCATTGTAACTCATTAATTTTTCTTTTTTGTTTAAATCAAACTTTCTCTTGTTAACAATTTTTAAAAGTACAATTTCCTTATTCCTTTGTTTTCCCAATATAAATAATTTTGTTCATGAAAGTCAACATCAAAAATATTAACATAATCACTTGTTTTTATAACCGTTTCATCACCATTGTTTATGCTTTAACAACCAACAAAACATTTTTTGGGGAAGCAAATCAGATCCCTCAAGCAAGACTGAAACTATTTTAAAGCTATTCAATTATAGATCAAGGAAAAGAAATTGAGGGCACTGTTACACTTTGAAAGGCTATAGTTTCAATAAACAGCATAGTAAGTCTCGCACATTTGTTACATTCACCTACAATAAGAAGCTCCACATCATTCTCCCCATCAGAGTCCTCCCCTTATCATCCTCAACATCAATAGGAGCAAGAGCAAAACAAGGAAAAGAAACAAGGGAAGCAATCAGAGCAACTCTTGGTGACTGGTGAAAGATGTAAAGTAGGCCATCATTAGCATCTCTTCTATTTTTTGAGCATCCTATAAAAGATCTATTAGATATAATAGATCTCACTAAAGGTGTAACACCCTTTCCCATCACAGGAACGGATGTCACACCGAGGTGGAGGGGTGAAAGCCTCCGACCAGGATTCAGGGACCTCGAGCATCGTCAGCGGACCCGGCCAGGTATTAAAGTAGAGATAAACTCAACTCGAATACAAGGCCTAATAGTGTGATAAGCAGATAACAATTCATAAAATTAAATAAACCCAAGTTCCAAGGAACAAAGAGTCAACAGGGTCCATAGACCCTAAAACAGTTTGGTCCCTATACGGGTCCCACAAACAACAAAGCTCATAAAGTAAAAGATGAAGGAGTCTCCTAAAACCTCTGGTCTCCGGTGTTCTCCCTCAGGCTCCCTCTCCCTCACAGCCTGACCGGATCCGGGACCTGGGACAGCGTCAGCGGTCGGCCCGTATCCAAGTGGAGACGAGCCCCACTCGAATACAAGGCCTAAAAATGATAAGCAGATAACAATAATAATCAAATGTTCATTAATAATAAAGAACAATATCAGAGTTACAACGAAAATCTAAATCAATAAGGGTTTACATACCCTACACATGGGCAAGGCCCTATAAGGATCCTACAATAACACCACCTCAAGAACAAGTATGACATGAGGTTCTCGAACCTCTACAAAATCAGCCCAACCCCTCGCTCAACTTCCGAGTCAGTCACCTACTCCTCGGGACACGAAAAGAAAGATGGGAAGCAAGCGCATGAGCTTTCGAAAGGAAAGCCCGAGTAAGTACCTCAAGGGTCACAAAGACATAAATAGGATATATGTGTCATCCAATAGAGGTCACAATAGCAACAATATAACCCTAGGAGGCTACCAGAACACAAATCAAAGGTACGACCCCAGATACAGAAACCCTTGGGCACTGTAATGAGTGTCAAGAGAACTCAAGGCTCACTACCGGCCAGTATGTCCAGCTTTTGGATGTAAATCACGACCCTAGTTGAGTTGGTCGTTTGACCCTCCGGTCAGCGAATTGGTAGAACTACCTCTCCTACGTGTTAACACGGTCGATTAATACCAAGCCCAGCGACGGTGTAAGACCTTCAGAGATTTGTTTCTCTCGGTAAGGTACATGTCTGAAAGTCGGGGGTCCCGTCACTGAACATTCTAAATTGGAGCTTCCCTAGCTCCACCGAGTCGGCAAGAGAACATGGCAAACAAGGACACCAACGTCCCATGAATTACCATACATGCTCAATAGGATTCCAAAATAAATAATGGCGCGTATGTATGTTATCAAAGTAGCATAAGATATCAATGCATAAACAAGTCCAAGAAAACCCAAACCGGGTAGGTGCGAGGCAAGTGTACTTACCTCCGGTTCGTTGAAACTAGATGTCCTTCTAGTCACCTCTTGAAACGCCTCTTGGACTCCCGAGAGTATCTAACAAATAGAGTTTCTATTAGAGTTAAAATTCTAATAAAACCCTAAGTCTCTAGCTTCACACGCACGACTCTCGTTGCTTGTTGGGCCTAGGCCCACTAACAGGTCCTTAAGACCATCTCTCAGATTACTAATCCTTATTCCATCGTTCTTTAGTTGACCAAGTCCCTATCTTGGTCAAACCTAGTCAACCTTACTCTACTTGCCGAGTCTAGACCCTACTTGGTCACCTCTTTGTCATTTTAGTTGAATTGACCCATTTGAAGCCCATTACACAATCTAGCTTGACTTTAGCCCTTTTTAACTAAGAAAGGGCATTTTACGTCATTTGAGTGGCTATGATCCAAGGGTTTAAGGTCCTGCCCTACTACTTGAGTGACTAAGGGCTCAGTTCCTCCCTACCAACATCCCTTTATCTTACCTTTTATTTCTTTGTTATTGTCTAATAACAAAACCGGTTTTGATTAAACCAATTGAGCTGACCCATTGGGCCTTTACAATATTGGGACCCAATTCCTACTTTGATTGGTCCATAATTTGACTTAGGGATCTTGATTAATTAATCTAATTAATCTTTCTTAGTTTAGTTAGTCCCTTGACCTAACCATCATTTTCACCCCTTTCAGCTTGGTTCAATTATCGGATTGAACCTAACCCATTTGATCCACTTGACCAAAACCAACTTGTTTCACCTAGTCTTATTCAATATGCTTATTCGATTAATCAAATATAATCGACATTTGAGCTAGGTCATGTTAGTCATTTTGATTAGACTAATTGGGTTCACCTTATCTTAACCCATTTTTGTCGACTAACAAACTAACCTACTCATTTAAGTTAATAATTTACATTAAGGCCTATTTGGTTAGACCAACCCAAGTTCAATTTCCAATCGATTAAATCCAATTGAAACCAATCTTTTAACTTTCAAAAAAGTCTTTTTAGTTTAATTAACTTCATAGATTGGATTTACACTTCTCATGATCATGTATATAAATTCAATTCATGAAACCACCCATGGAGATCAAACTCCAACCCTTGGACCAATTCTTTACTCATTCATTCCCCCATCTATCCTTATAACCAATGCATGCATGCACATACGAATCCTCATATTTATCACTACTCACAGCTAAGATGCAGGAATTTAGAGAAACTCACCGAGTATAAATGTAGACAGACACTGAAAACAAACTGACCGTCCAAACTAGATCTCCACCGTTCAGATTGGGTCGAGACAAGTCTTCACTATGCTCACCAAAAATCAGCTCGATCAGACTAGAAATGATCATCCGATTGAAGCATATGATGGAACTGGTCGGTGCAGGAAATCAGCAGTGATAGGCTCTGTTTCACACCCCAGAAACCTACTCTACAGGACACCAAAAACAATCTTAACCGTTCACATTGAAGAATAAGGAGTCAAGAACAATCTCACCAAATATCAGCACGATCCAACGGTGAAAATGATGGAAATAGAAATGAAAATAGAGCATGCTCAACACTCCTTTGAACAGAAGATCCTAGTCTCTCAAGCTTTCTTCTCTTTTCTTCCTTCCTCCCATCTCTCTTCTTGATTCCCAATGGCCCATAAACTTTCTCGAACTTGCTATTGCTCTATGCCAAGCTTCAAGATTACATGCTTTATATAGGCCTCACAAGTGTAACCTCTACAACTCTTCACATTCTTAACCTCCCCCATAAATCCCAAGATAACACCCAAATAATTCCAACCTTTCAAATTCATAACCCCATGGGACCCTTCCCATTCCTTAATTATTGGTCCTTAAAACAAATCTCATTAAAATATTTAGTATCCTTACTAAATAATTTTAATCATACTAAACTTAATCTTGTCTCATACTATTAAGTTTAGTTAAATAACTTTTAACTTTCATTCAACATCCTAACTATACAAGTTAATTTAATTAATCCATTTGGTTAATTAGCCCTTCAAACTTAATTAACCCTCTTAGTTAAAAATCTTTTGATTAGTTTACAAATCAAGTCCACACATTAAATTGATCAAGATGACTAATATTTCACCAAACGATTGAGCTAACTCAAATTGACACAAGTCACCTTAAACCAACATAATTAGACTAAGTAAACTAACTCCACACTTTTCCTTTAATCACGATGATTAAACCAACTTGATAGTTAGGTTAGACCCAAGCCCAAAGTGTTTAGTCTAACCCGAGTCCATTTACTAACTCCAATGTCCACACAGATCTAATTAACTAGGTTAGCTTAATTAACCAATCAAGCATTCCCACTACATTAGTTAATTAAATCAATTTCATTTTGACATTTTATAAGGTTTCAAATGATCAATTATTCATCATCACCATACCCAATATTTCCTTTCTAACTTGATTATACTAAATAATCAACTTGATTTTGTCACACTGCCAATGCTTCAAAAAAAATGTTTAAAACTATACTACCAATTAATCAAAATAATTGTCACAACCATAAAGTTCCATAGGATTATTTACTGATTAATCAACAAATATTGTCACACTTTATAAACTTAGTCATACTAATTAAACTTTTATTTTGTCACACTAGTATAGTTTAAAAAAAAACGAATTAATCAAATAAAATAATTATTATTTTATTTTATTTCAATTCATCTTCCACCTCTCTCCCTCTCCTTCTCTTGCCTTGCTGGCCCTATTGGGGTCACTTGAGGCCGACAACTCCCTCCACACTTTGGAAAAACTTCGGGCGAGGCCCCTTTTCCTATGCTCCGTCAAGCGCTGATCTCCTCCCCACCACCTCCGTTGACGACCCCAAACCTCGGTCTCGAGCTACACCACTCCAGCGATCCCGTTCTAACATCACGAATGCATGACGACAGTAACTAAGTGTCTCAGAAGGAAGTGAGGACTTACCGGAAGACCGAGGAAGATAACCGGCACCACCAGAGGGCCTCCCGGCGTCGAGCGAAAGTTTCCTGACTTTCCGGCGAGCTCGAGCCGCAGCCTCTTTCGCTTCCCAGACCCGGCTCCTCCTGAAAAACATCAACGACGACCACGAGTTCAACGATGGACGCAGCTTGAATTGGCTGATGGCCACTAGCGAGAGAATCCCTCTCTCACTCCGACTGTCACCTCGCCGGAAAGACAACTTCTCTTGTTCGTTCTCCTCTCTGCCTCTCCTAGGTCCTGGGGCCTTCATCTTATATAGGTGAGGGGAGACGAAGGGCTTCATGAAACTTCCGGGCGGTTGAGCGGCGTCAGGCGACCTCCTCGTAGCGTAGCGGCGGAGGTAGAGGCACGGGCGCAGCGCCCTATGGCCGGTGGCATTGTGGTGAATGATGGGGATGCCTCGAGATTTGATCTCACAAACAAGCGGTAAGGATTTCTTGATCTATTCTACTTGGCTGAGGATTTAATTTTTTTTGATGCCTTGTATCGAGCAAACCTCGGATGGAGATCCCGGATTTGATCAACAACTAACGATGCGATCCCAAAACTTTTGCCTCGAACTAGCGTGATCACGAGATGAGCGGCTCCACAGTGAGACACCCGCGCAGGTGAGATCATCCCATATTAACCATCCCCCTTGCCACCATTATGCTGGTCTATGATGGGATAGATTGAACTCACAGCTTACCCGTGGCTCATTTGAGGCCGTAATAATGCCTCAAGATGCACTTTCACGATCGAGATCCTTTAATCTCCGGCTGACTCATCCATTACTATTAAGGTTTTCCCTCAGAAAATTTTCTTGGGGTCCTCTTTCTCTTTTTAGGTTACAATTTAGTCCACCTTTGTGAGAGAGAATAATTTCCGTCTGGTCCTCATAACTCTTAATAATTCCCAGAAGGTCCTTTTGACACCCATTAACCCTAAGTAGGGTTTTAGCCCTTTTAGACTTCCATTTTCCCCTCTTAACTCAGTTACTAATTGATCAACATGAATTCATCCATAGAATTCATTCATTCCTTTTTAATATCTCCAATCAACTTATAATTACGAAAATACCCTTGGTAGCCCTAATTATACCCAACTAGGGCTTTTAACTTGTTTCTTGGTTTAATTACCAAGCTAAATAAAGGAATTAATATAAATCCAAGTATTCAAAGTTTGGGGAATCTTTTAACAAATTTAGAACTTTTGTTTCTCCAAATACAATTTCATTTTGATTATACCTTGGGGGTTTTTCCTCAATTTTTTTTCCAATTAAATAAAAAAAAACAAAACCCAAAAAAAAATTTAATCCCTAAAAATTCTTGGGTTTTACACCTCCTATACCTCAGAATTTGTAAAAGAGGAAAAGTGACACACATGAGCTTTCGAATGGAAAGCCCAGTAAGTACCCGTGCAGGTCACAATGACATAAATAGAAAAATATGTCAACCAATGAGATCATAATACCAACAAAATAGTCCTGGGAGTCTACCACAAACAAATCAAAGGTACGACCCCTGATATAGAAACCCTTGGGCACTGTAATGAGTTTTAAGAGAACTCAAGGTTCACTCGGCCAAGGTATGTCCGGCTATTATTTATAATGACCTTGATGGTCGCTTTGACCCTCCGATCCGCAGTCGGTAGAACTACCTCTCCCTACGATGTTAACAGTGGGTGTACCATGCCCACTGACAGGTAAGACCTCCAGAGATTCGCCTCTCTGGCAAGGCAGGCAGAAATGCCAGGGGGTCCTGTCCCTGAACATTCCCCTATCGGAGCTCCCTAGCTCCACTGAGTCTGGGCAGTAGACCATAACAAACAGGGACACCATCGTCCCAAAACAACCATACATGCTCAACAAGAATCTAAAACAGATGTAAATAGCATGTATGACAAGGCATGTAATGAGAATACAAAGTAAGTCCAAGAAAACCCGACACTGGGTGGGAGCTAGACAAGTGTACTTACCTCCTGGTGAGACTAAATGTCTTTCTAGAATCCTTTGGAACGCCCAATGCCTCCCAGGAGAGTATCCGCATACATAGACCCTTATTAGAATCAAGCTTCTAGTTTCACATGCATGTTCATCGTTCTTGTTGGGCTTAGGCCCACTAACGGGTCCTACGGACCATCTCTCGGATTATTGGTCCTTATCCTTGTACCCAGCTTGGTCAAAGTTGGTCAACTTTAGTCTACTTGTCGTGTCCAAACTTTATTTAGTCATTTCAAGTCACTCTGGTTGAGTTGGGCCCGTTCCAAGGCCATTGCACCATTTTACTTGACCTTAGTCCCTTGAAGGGCATTTTGGTCATTTGAGTCGCTATGACCCTAAGGTTTAAGGCCCGACCATATTACTAGGATCCCTTGCCCTGCGGTCCTTTATTTTATTATTAGTTAATAATAAGATTCATCTAGTGTATCATTTGAGCCCAACCCATTGGGCCTCAAAACCATTGGACTCTATTCTTTAATTATTGGTTCTTTAAAATAATTCTCATTAAAACGTTTGGTAACCTTACCAAATAAATTTTTAATCATGCTAAACAATCAACTTAATCTTATTTCTTTAGTCATGATGATTAATCCAATTTGACAATTAGGTTAGATCCAAGCCCAAAGTGGTTTAGTCTAACCCGAAACCATTTACTGACACCCATATCCAACTAATCTATTTAGCTAGATTAGTTTAATTAGATCAATTTCATGTTGCCATAAGAATCTATCATCTACCATTACCATAGCTAAATTTCTTTCATAATTATCTTGATTATTTTAAATAATCAATTGGATTTTTGTTACACTAACAACGCTTCAAAAATCATGCTACTATGGTAAACAATTAAATACTTTAATTGTCACAAGACTATACTAACAATTATCCAAAAAAAAAATAATTGTCACTTTGCTATAGTTTCAAATTTTATTATCTCATCTAGCAAATTACTATTTGTCACAATGATTAACTAATATTTTAACCCAAGAGAAAATTATAAATATTATGTCACACTAGCTAATTAAACCAAATAATTTTTAAGCTAATGTCACACTTCTATAGATAATCATCTAATAATTTATCCAAAAATATTTGTCACAATAATTAACTAGTATCCTAGTCCAAGAGAGAAAACATATATACATATGTATATATAAATTGATTAATCAATATTTTGTCACATTATCATACCACCTTAATAATGTGTCACACTAATAAGTTATTTTATTTGATTAATCAAAACCCCAAAGTTATTGTTTAATTAAGACAATAACTTTATTTATTATTTTTTTTTATTTTTTTTATTTACCCTTCTTCTTCTTCTTCGTTACTTTCTCTTTCTCTATCGCGACTGAGAGCTTCAGCGGCTGCAGTCTTCTTCTCCGGTGGCTCCCAACACCTGCCCGTGCTTGGACCTTGTTGCAGAAGGTCTCGCGACCTCAACCGGCTCCTCCGTTGTGCCGCTATCGCACCCTCACGGGTCGAGGCTGCGGAGGCGGCTTCGGCAGCGTGTTGACTTCCTCCGTGAGCTCACCGGCGACTAGACCTCACACCGCGTGAAATGCTCAACATTTTAAAAGGGAGTTTGATGAGCTTACCGTGTTCTCGGACGCCAAACGGCGGCCGTTAATGCCGCGTGATGTGCCTCGGTTTTCTTCCCATGAGCTTCCACTCTCTGCCTCCGTCAGCGTACGGCCTCCTATATTTCCTCCCCGGAGACCTCGCCACAAAAATTCACGCGCCTTTTGTAGGGTTTGCAGAGCGTCCCTCCTCCAAGAACTCTTTTCCTTCCTCCGATCGTCACCTCGCAGGAGAAAAACTTTGCTGGTTTGTAATACCAAAACAGGGAGGTAAAACTCCCCTTTTATAGACCCTGCCATGGCCAGACGAACGGACAGACGTTCTTGAACGCCACGCCGACCAATGGTCGATTTTCCCCGCTCGTAACGACCGGAAGGGGGCGGAGCTCGCGCGGGCGTTTCCGGCGGCTGAAAGAGAGAGACAGGCGTTGCTTCGAGATCAGCATCCGATGATGGAGGGCGGAGATTTGTTGATCACCATCAACAGTTACTATTTAATCTCTCCTCCTGCATTATCCCGGGACGCCAGTAGAGATCAACCGTCGGGATTGGGTCAAGACCGACGCCCGATCTCCATCCCGTGTCTTGAGATATGGGTGATCATGAGATGGGCGGCCCACGCGGTCACCCAAGCATGCTGAGGTCATCTCCGGTTTGCCCACCTCTCTTGCCTCGTATTTCAATGCATCGATGGATTTAATGCAGGCGCCATGCGGGCTCCTTCCCCGACCGCTATAACGCCTCGAGATCTAACGCGGCATGAGATGATTTAATCTCACCTCGTTCATTCTCTCTAATAGGGTTTTCTCTCACGAAAATTTATGAGAGGTCCCCCCACACTTTAAAATTACACATAGGTCCAGGACTGTGAGAGGGAATAATTTTCTTTTAGTCCCCCAAACTTTTCAAAACTACCAGATAGTCCTTCTAATCACCATAAACCCTAGTTAGGGTTTTAAGTCTTTTTTTAACTTAATTTTTTCTTCATTTAACTCCCAATTTAAGCTCTAGGGAGTTTATAAATAATTTTAAAACAATTTTAACATTTTTATTTCTTAAATTTTCTTGGATTTTACACCGGGAGTGCACCCAACCCATAAGCTGTTTAAATTACAACCTGATAACAATGCTAATCAAACTAATAATCATAAATGATAAATAAAATGGTTAAAATCTTATACAAGATTACACATCTTGCGGAGCCGTTCAAAAAATTTAAACATCGAATACAATAACTCTATCCTCATTTGCTATGTCAGAGTCATCTACAGGACTACTCACCCTCGATCACCTGCACATTTCATTGAGTGAGATTCACTATACAATGATATACTATTATAATATTAGATATAATATTACCAAAATCTTACTAATCATATGCATTACCTTCTAATCTGGATATCATGCAAAGCAAATCCGAAAACCCAATAAACAATATTCAATTTCCAACCATCACAAGCCTATCACATTCAGTTATATATATATATATATATATATATATATATATATATATATTGAGGCCTCATATCGTAGGAACATGTAACCCTAGTTCAAATGTATTCGGAACAACTCCAGCAACTCATCGACGATCAGCGGTATAGAGTACATAATCCTGATAACCTGGGATACCAGTGATACAAGACATGAACCCTAAGACTTGACGCACCAAATGCAGATACTCTGATTACATATAGCCATCAAGTACCTAATGGTCGGCGCTTATACAATACATAAATCCATCAAGCATGCATCTCACTGCGACGTAATTCCAGAGCATGCGATTTTATAGTCAAAGCGTCCTGGATGGTCACGTGGTATTCTAGACATAACCATCAAACCTACATCTGCCAGATTCCTCATACATCCCAAACTAAGGTACAACCTACGATACATGCAATCATCATAAACACCAATTAAGGTTTCCTTTTTACTTTACTTCATGCGATTTCTAAATATATAGCGTTAGATCATGCATCAAAACACTATACTACTATCGCGGTAGAAATGCATCGGCAACCACAAAACCGATAAAAACTCAAACAAACAAATCCGATGATAAAACAAAATGATAATCAAATATTCCAATTATAGTGAATCACTCACCTGAGGTCCTTTGCTATCTTAGCATGACCCGAACCTCCTACGTGTTCCCCTACTCGGCTTATCCTATAAAAGTATAAGAAATGTATTTAATACACTTGTATTGCTTTAGAGGTTTTAACTACCCTCTAATTTCCATTATAATAACACTGGAGTAAAATTACCCTTAACTGTTTCTTACTTCATATTTAACATTCTCAAGTATTATGACCAACTCTTTATCTTCAATAACAAGGTTTCTAATATACACTTAGCTTTATCCCCAAGAATGGTTTGCATATATGTTCTTAACAATTAAACTTATTCTAATTGGATTCTATGTATTTGTATAGCTACCAATGTTTTACATAGGCATTCATTTACTTCTGCTACAATAATTATTGTTTCCTTGGAGTTGAAGCATCAATTCGAATCCCAACTACTTCCCCATTCCTCCTCAAACATTTAACACATCATCTTCCAATATTATAGTTCATTTTTACCAGAGTTGGGGCTCATTTTCTCTTCTCAAATCTCCCCTTTGAATGGAATTAAATTGGTGTCCTGCTATCCTGCTCTATACATTGTTTCTGAAAACCCTCTACTTGGATTTCTAACCTCTAGTGAGCTTTAATTCTTCCCATTAATGATACATACTTTTCCATAACATTAGCATTTCACTCTATAATAATAGTCGCATGCTTCTACACAAAATCATTATGTCTCTAATTAACATCTTGCTTTTCATTTCATGAAGAATTACTCCATCTTACTTCTCCAAGACATAACTTGCAATTAGGAACAAGAAGCTTTTAATTAAAGCATTCCCTTGTCTAAGTTAGATATTACTAATATTGCTTTAGCTCATGCCTCGAAATTAAAGTCTAAATAAGTACTAGGGTATTCTAATTCATGCTTCTACTATTCAGATATGAGAAAGGGGAATCTGCAGAAATCTGAAGATTAGCGCAGTCTCCGTAAAACATTGATATCTTCCACTCCGTAGCTCCGATTTGGCCAATTTAAAATTCATTAGAACGCTCTTTCCCTGACCTTTCTATCCGCATATTACACACTCCGAATGAAGTAGTATAAGAGTCCCAGCTGTCCCACGAAGGAGACCGAAATCTGCAGGACTGCAGGCCCCAAACTAGAAATGCAGAAATTCTGCCAATCTTGTGCAGCTGGAAAGAAATGGTCATATCTTTTAAACCGTAAATCGGATTTCTCTCATCTAATACTCATTAGAAAGATGACGTCAAGATCTTTCCAACGGCATGTAATACAACCCGAACAGAGCTGTGTACATGGAGCAGCTTCCCCTCGAAAGGGACAGCTTTCTGCAGGTCTGTCACTGGGCATTCCTACTTGAAGATATTAACTCGACGATGAAGAGAAACGACCATGGTAACCCCATACCTAGCATACTCATATCAGTAGCCTCTAACATGAAATCTAAATACACATGAAGGGATCTTAAACATAAAAATCCAACTTCAAGGCTCTAGAGACTCATAGATTTCATTGAGGCATTCTAACAAACATCTAAAGTGCAACTTCATAAATATCACAGATCCACACTCCAACAGCCTTATAAACACTTGAATTTACAACAACATGCTCTAGAGACAATGACATACATGTCCCATAACATTCCTTAAAGGCTTAATCAATTTAGCATTTCATCAAACACCACATGGGCATACTCATTTTTAAAACAAGAACATAACATTCATGAATCTTGAAGGTTCTAGTTATACAAACATGCATTCATTGGTCATGACATTCTCTCTAATATTCATTTCTACAATTTGAAATCAAGCATGTACACATTCATTAGTTTCATAAATTCTCTAATCTCATGCCCAAATTCCATTGAAATCCTTGCTCTTAAATCCGACATAACAGGCAATGTTTCCTTGAATTCAACCTACTGGAGGTGGGTTGGAGGCCGGCGTGCTCGTCAAAAGGGGGCCACCGCGCCAAGGCTCGCCGGAGGAGGTGGTCGTCAGAGGAGGAATCAGAGGGAATGGAGGCGTGGGTTTTAATTAGGGCACGATTGAAATTTGAGAGAAGAGAGAGGAATGAAGGAGATAAAGAAAATCATAGAGAGAGAGAAAATCCTTCATCTTCTTCTAACTTTATGAATAGTTTCAAATCTTTTAATTATATTATCCCCCATGCTTTTTGTCACATGCCCATTAATCAAATTGATTTATTTTATTATTTTACCAAATTTTAATTCCATTAATGGTCACACATATGTATGACTAAGTGAAGCTTCATTATTGGGTTTTTAAATCAACCCTATTATTTGTCACAAATATTACCATATTTACTCGATTATCATAAGAGCTTATAAATATTTATATATTATCCATTTAATTAGTTAGTGAATAGTATCATGTATAACATTAATCTCATCGCTCTCTTATGCTTGAGTTGGGCCCAAGCCAGATTTGTTGGCCCATTCCAGTCCCATTTTGTTGTCTTTATTTATAAACTCTTGTTTATGAACTAGTAACACCCTATTTATTTTTCAGAAATTTAAACAGTGATCACTAGAAAAACCGGGGCGTTACAAAAGGCTCACTTGGTAACTCACATCTCTCATTGAAGTTGTAGAGCTCAATGGTGTTTTTTTCTAGATTCAACTCACTCATCATGTTGAGAAAGTAAATTTTACCTATCTATAAGTGAAGAATATAACCCCATTTATCAAAAAAATAAAGTAAAAAGAAATAAAACCTCATTTTACTAATATGAATGGTATGCTAATAGGACATTTATCACATCAAAGTGTGTTTGAACTTTTAAACATGATTCACTATCCATAAATATCAATAAAATTTAAATAAGGAAACATAATCTACAAAACATAATATATTCATTAGGATGAGATTATGTTTTGTTTGAAATTTACATTTACTTTCAAACTACAATAAATTTAGATTTTACTACAAAAGATTTTGGTGAAGATTATTTTTTTTACCCTTTAGTTAAACAGATACATTACCAAGAATAAACCTGTTATACATAATTATGATTTTTTATAAACAACTCATAATTACAATAAATTATTCCTGTGTACGTTATGAAAGTTTATTAAGAATTTAAATTTATAATAATCATGATAAATTTAACGTTGTAATACCCATTTCGCTAATGAAACCGATGTCACACCAGCTGGGCCGGGAGTGCACCCAGCCCATAAGCTGTACAGTTAAACCTGAAAATCATGGATTATGTACTCTAAACAAGGTTCATATGATCTAACATAACCGGTTACACACCGGGAGTCATATTCAAATAAGCGTCATAGTAGAGTACATCACACAGAGTCATGGGCAACTATGGCCCCAAATACAGCGGAATAAAAACATAATTAAAGTTTAATACAACCCAACAGCATTAAATATAGAAACAGATACGCCAGAGCCATCTAGACCTCGACCTCTGCTCAAGCCAAGAAATCCTATCCAGGTCCGAGTCTAGATCCTGTAAGAGAAAACAGTATAGAAAGGGGCTGAGCTATACAAGCTCAATGAGTATAGACTACCCCAGCAGATATTACCCATACCCGTAATCTGTACTAAAATGCGGTAACATAATCAATACGAGTACAATTCATGAAAGTCAGCATTATTATCTTCAATCTTGATAAAAATGCTAGTATGATCAAAAATCAAGAGAAAACCCGACGAGTAATCTCCAATCATGCAAGCACATAGTGAACATGTATACATGCCAGGGCCTCATATCACATAAGCATGTACCCCTAGTTAAAATATCTCCATAAAGACTCCAGCAATCACCAGGATTAGAGGTATACATCTACCTGATCCTGATGCCGGGAACAGAGGCATACATCTACATGAACCCGACGCCTGACGAACAGAGGCATACATCTACATGAACGTCAAGCGAGCATCTCGTATCCGATACAGGCTCTCTCTCACGAGACATGAAGGGTTTTTATAAGAAAAATGACTTTCGCAAACATTTTTGGTTTTAAGAAAAACGACTGAAAACAAATCCCCTTCCGTAGCCCGGTCTCATCAACTAGGAAAGACATCTGGGCTCTATCCCGAGCCCTCCCGCTGGGTCCCCCATACATAACTAACTAAGGTACAGCTTGTGATACACGAATTAATCTTCATCTACCCCTTAGGGTTTCCTTAGTCATTACTCATGCTCTTTAAAAGTTTAAATTAATTATACACTCATGAAAACATTTAAATTGCAAAACCATAATTCGATCGACAACCACAAACCGAAATGAAACTCACAGTAAAACGAGAAAGCCGAAATCCCGATAATTCACTTAAAATAACTCTAGATCTACGGTGAAGTCCCCTCACCTCCTCTATTTGCAGGGCTCGGAAATTTCTACAAACATTCACACACAGTTTTATACAATTGATTCCATGAAAATCATACATCACTCATCTACACCACAATTCTTAAATTTATCCCTGCAAGACTTAAGCATACATTCATCAACTCATGCTAAATCTCCTTCTCTAAGCCTTCGACAGCCCTCCCTAAAATTCATCATCAATACCTTTGATTTTGTCCCTAAATGAGACAGTTAAACACTACCTTAAGGGATATTTTCCCCAAGTTAGGGCTCACCGAAATATTGAGAAATTAGGGACGAAGAGTGTTGCTCGTCGAGGAAACCGTCAGAAAGGTCGGGTGGCTTGCCGGTCGTGGTAGCGGTGGCGCTGATGGCGCAGGGATGTGCGCCCGGCGGTCTCATGGCTGAGGTCGGCTGCTGAATCTTGAACGCTGTCTCAAGTCGGCGCTTGGCGATGGATGGCGGCTGCCGGCGTGGAAGCAACGATGTGCTCAAGAGGGGGTGCAGAATGCACACGAGAGAGGAAGGGAGAGAGATCGAGAGAGAGATTTGTTTCTCTCTCTCTTTCTCTCGTCTCTGTCTTATAAAAACAGAGATTTCTTTTTATTTTAATAATTAAAGTATATTATATTTTAATACCTTTTTCTTTTAAATCTATTATCCTTTAAATACTTTTATAATACTTTTATCTTTTACTTTACGCCACATCCTTTGTTTGAAAATATTATCTTATTAATAATTATCAATAATTACCTTAGAGCCGTGATCGGGGAATCCGGAGTCGAGGCGTCTGATGACATGGGCTAATCAGAAGCGCCACGGGTTATCTCCCTCTCTCGACCCAGATCCGCGAATCTCGGCTTTTGACTCGGCTAGATCTACTTTATCTAACCCTAACATATGCATGATTCTCCCATCTAATTTAATCTTGTTTAATCAACACTTACGATCTTCCCAATTAAATATTCGAGGTTATCCTTACCGTCTACCTCTAACTATTCTAATGTAAGCAGCCTGGTCCATTAGGGCCTTCCCTCGGCCCATTAGTTGCGAGGCTGGATTTAACTTAATATCCTTGAATTTTTCTTCTTAATTAGACTTTAAAATAATTAATTTATTCCCTGTGTTAAGTAATCTCATTAATTTTCGAATAAATTTTTGATTTATTCACTTAGAAAATTCGGGGCGTTACAGATCTCCCACCCTTAAGAAATTTCGTCCCCGAAATTTCGTACATGTATATCTAAAATAAATGAGGGTACTGTTCCCTCATCTGGTCTTCTCTTTCCCAAGTAGCCTCCTCCACTTGATGATGGCTCCACAATACCTGTACCAACGGCATTGTCTTGTTCCACAGAGCTTGCTCTCTCCTATCAAGAATACGCACCGGCCCTTCTACATATGTCAAATCTTGAGCCAATTCCACGGTTGGTCCTGACAATATCTGATGTTTATCTCCGAGACATTTCCGTAGTACTGATATGTGGAACACGTTGTGTATCCTTGACAGTTCCTCTGGCAGCTCGAGTCGGTAAGCTACCGGGCCTACTCTGTCCACTATCTCATAAGGCCCAATGTACCGTGGGTTTAACTTTCCTCGCTTACGCAACCTAAACACGCCCTTCCATGGAGATACCTTCAAAAATACTCTATCCCCCACTTCAAATTCGAGAAATCGACGGCGGTTATTAGCATAACCCCGTTGTCTGTCTTGGGCCTTCTTCAAACGTTCTCTAATTGACTTTACCTTCTCCGCGGTTTGTTGTACTAGCTCTGGGCCGAGTATTTTCCGCTCGCCCTCTTCGTCCCAACACAAGGGGGTCCTGCATCTTCGACCGTATAATGCTTCGTACTGTGGCATACCGATACTACTTTGGTAGCTGTTGTTGTAGGCGAACTCCAAGAGTCCCAAATTTTCATCCCAACTACCGGGAAGTTCCATAACGCTAGCCCGCAGTAGGTCTTCAAGTATCTGGATTGTCCATCGGATTCTGGGTGAAATGCCGAGGTGAGGTCTAGTCCTGTCCCCAGAGCCTTGTGCAAGCTTTTCCAAAAATAGGAAGGAAATCTCGGGTCCCTACCGGATACAATTGATACGGGTACTCCATGTAACCGTACTATTTGGTCCACTTACAGCCGCGCCAATTTGCCCCGAGAATAAGTCATCTTGATTGGAATGAAGTGGGCTGACTTGGTCAATCTGTCGAAGATCACCCAGATAGCATCTTTACCCTGCATGGTTCGTGGTAAACCGCTCACAAAATCCATCGCTATCTTTTCCCACTTCCATTCCGGAATCTCCAAGGGTACCAACAATCCTGGTGGCTTCTTGTGTTCCGCCTTGATTTGTTGACAAATCATACACTTAGCCACGTATTCCGCAATGTCCTTCTTCATCCTTCTCCAGACATAGTTCTCTTTGATATTTCGGTACATCTTGGTGCTCCCCGGATGCATAGTATAAGCAGAGCTATGCGCCTCTTCCAAAATCTTCAACTTGAGAGCCATCTCATTGCGTAGCACATAGATCCGAGTACCTACCATAATCGTTCCGTCTGAAGATAGAGAATAATTATACCGGCCATTCCTTTGTCCCTAGAGTCTTCCATTTTGTAGTTCGCTAGCTAGCTTCATTAACTTTGGATCCCGCAGTTGAGCATCTTTGATTTGCGAAATTAGCAGTGGTCGAAGGTGGAAACTCGCCAATAGAACCCCCAACTCACCCACAGAAAGTTGCGCTCCCGTGGATCTCAGATCGTGGAGTTGGGTAAGGCTGGTGGTCCCCAATCGCGCCATCGTCTTCCGACTCAAAGCATCAGCTACCACGTTCGCCTTCCCAGGGTGGTACTCAAAAGAGCAATCATAATCCTTTAATAACTCCATCCACCTTCGCTGTCGCATGTTGAGTTCCCTCTGTGTCATCAGGTACTTCAAGCTTTTGTGGTCGGTGAAGATTTTACAGGCTTCACCATAGAGATAGTGTCGCCATATCTTCAATACAAAGACCACTGCAGCTAGCTCCAGATCATATATGGGATAGTTTACTTCATGGGTTTTGAGTTGTCTGGAAGCATAGACAATAACTTCGCCCTGTTGCATCAAGACACACCCTAAACCTTGGTATGAAGTGTCACTATATATATCAAAACCTACTCCGGGTGCAGGTAAAGTTAGAATGGGAGCCGACACTAATCGATTCTTCAGCTCCTGGAAGCTTTGTTCGCACTCTTCGGTCCATTCGAATCTTGCTTTCTTCCTCAACAGCTTCGTCATTGGTAGAGCAATCACTGAAAAGCCCTCCACAAATCTCCTGTAGTACCCGGCTAGCCCCAGAAAGCTCCTAATCTCCTTGACATTTATAGGAGCTTGCCAGTTCACCACTACTTCAATCTTCTAGGGATCCACATATATTCCTGTCGCTGAGACGACATGCCCCAAGAAGTTAACTTGCTCCAACTAGAACTCACATTTGCTGAGTTTGGCATACAGTTGCTGCTCCCGTAGTGTTTGTAGAACTATTCTCAAATGATTGATGTGCTCCTCCACGTTCCGTGAGTACACCAGTATGTCGTCGATGAAGACTACAACAAACCGGTCTAAGTAGGGTGCGAACACCCTGTTCATTATTCCCATGAACGCCGCTGGTCCGTTCGTCAACCAGAACGGCATTACTAAAAATTCGTAATGCCCATATCGGGTTCGGAATGCCGTCTTTGGCACATCCTCCTCCCGCACCCGTAGTTGATGATAGCCTGAGTTTAGATCAATCTTGGAAAATACACAGGCTCCCCGCAGTTGGTCAAATAGATTATCAATGCGTGGTAGCGGGTACTGGTTCCGGATGGTCACCTCGTTTAGTTGTCTATAGTCGACGCACAACCGCATGGAGCCGTCCTTCTTCTTTACGAATGAATCAGGTGCACCTCAAGGGGGAGGCACTAGGTCTAATAAACCCCTTCTCCAGCAGCTCATCTATTTGGGTCTTTCAATTCTTTCAACTCTACAGGAGCCATCCTGTAGGGCGCCTTGGAAATCGGAGTCGTTCCTGGAACCAACTCAATCGAAAACTCCACGCCTCGGTGCGGTGGTAATCCGGGTAAGTCTTGGAACACATCCGGATACTCGCACGCCACAGCTATATCCTGAACTTGTATCTTCGGAGTCTCCACTTCAGCCACATTCGCCAGGTAGGCTTCTTCCAGTAGCAGTCAACGTGAGCATGGTGGAAAGCCACATTCGGAGTCTCCCGTAGAAAAGTATCTCCGCCTCCCCCGGACGCTGGAAACGCACCATCTTCCAGTAGCAGTCAACGTGAGCATGGTGGAAAGCTAACCAATCCATCCCTAAGATTGCATCAAAGTCTAGAATCCTCATCGGGATTAGATCAACTAACAATTCCTGATCTCCTATCTTTACATCACATCCCTCATAGAGTAACTTAACAATCATAGAACTACCTATGGGGGACGCTACACTCATAGGTTCTGCTAATCTAGTTGCATATATATTGTCAGGTACAGGAAAAGTAACAGTAATGTACGAATGAGTAGAACCAGGATCAATCAATATGCAGGCATCAGTATTAAAGATTTGTACCGTACCTGCTATCACGTCAGGGGTGTTTACAGCTTGCTGCTGTGTCATTGCAAATGCCTGGGCCTGCAATTGAGATGGGGCCCCACGGCCTCCTCCACGAGACCTTCGGCCCGTTGACTCCAACTTCATGTCTCGGCTCCACCCATGACTGAAACTCCCTGTGTGTGATATGCAGTATGGTCTCCAGCGGTAGCCTGTGGAACAGTTCCACTCCCTTGACTCAGCAGTGGGCACTCCCCCTTGAAATGTCCTGGTTGCTTGCAATAAAAGCAGACATTAGCACCGCTTGTGTCCGAGTGAGTGATATTTACCGTGCAGCATGTATCATGGTTTTCCCTTTGTCGTTCTAATTTGTCGAGGAACCACCCCTGCTGCTACTGTTGCTCTTTTTTGTGGGCCTGGTGTCTCCTCCTCCTTGGGAGCTTGGGCTACTCCTCTTATTGCATTTATCAAGTCTCTGTTTTTGCTTATTCAAGCCCTGCTCAACCCAGAGTGCAGACCGAACCACTCCTCGAAAATCTTCAAAACCATGAGCCATGACCGGGATTTTGATCTCATCCCGCAGTCCATCTTCAAATCTCCTACAACGGTTATGGGGGTCTACCACCATCTCTGGTGCATAACGACTAAGGGCAGTGAACTTGGCCTGATACTCGGCCACAGTTGAATTCCCTTGAGTTAAATAAATGAACTCGGTTCTCTTGGCGTCCCGGTGTACTTGAGGTGAGTACTCCTCTTCGAATGCCTCCTTGAATTCAAGCCAGGTCCAGACACCCGACCTGGGGAGACACACCTGAGCTGACTCCCACCACATTAATGCATCTTGTCCCAACAGCGCTGTACTGTTATAACCTTTTCCTCTTCCGGGATCTTCATGGCCTCGAACACCATCTCCAGTTGTCAGATCCACGCCTCCGCTTCGGATTGATCCTGTGTCCCGTGGAAGTGATTAATCCCCATTTGCCGGGCCCGAGTTACAAAATCCTGACTCCTGGATTGTTGTTGTTGTGGATACTGTTGTTGTTGTTGCTGAAAGTTTGGGAAAGCAGCAAACGACTGAGCCATCTGTTCGAAAAATTGTTGCATCCCCGGAAATCATGTACACCGAATTATGTATCCGAGGCGAGGGTGTGCATGCGATGCATCGCTATACTCCTCAGGTGTAGGAGCATCCATGTGCTGCTCCTTCTGGGTTCCCTCACGTGGCACCCTCGGTGGTCTCCCACGTCCTCTCTTTGGCGGCATTCTGCAATATCCGATAAGTGTCAGTTAAAGACATCACCCTACTTAGCAATTATACAGCTAATTCCTTATGTCAACTGACTCTGACTCCCACCCTAAGGCTCTGACTACTTCTAGAACTCTAAGGTCAAGGAACAAACCTCTCTGATACCACTAAATGTAACACCCATTTCGCTAATGAAACCGATGTCACACTCAAATTTGGTAGGGAGTGCACCCGTACCCATAAGTCATGCATAGCTTAAACACGAAAATCATGGATCATGTACTCTAAACAAGGTTCATATGATCTAACATAACCCGGTTACACAATCGGAGTCATATTCAAATAAGCGTCATAGTAGAGTACATCACACGAGTCATGGGCAACTATGGCCCCAAATACAAATGGAATAAAAACATAATTAAAGTTTAATACAACCCAACAACATTAAATATAGAAGCAGAATCACTTGAGCCATCTAGACCTCGACCTCTGCTCAAGCCAAGAAATCCTATCCAGGTCCGAGTCTAGATCCTGTAAGAGAAAACAGTATAGAAAGGGGCTGAGCTATACAAGCTCAATGAGTATAGACTACCCCAGCAGATATTACCCATACCCGTAATCTGTACTAAAATGCGGTAAAATAATCAATGCGAGTACAATTCATGAAAGTCAGCATTATTATCTTCAATCTTGATAAAAATGCTAGTATGATCAAAAATCCAGAGAAAACCCGACAAGTAAAATCCAATCATGCAAGCACATAGTGAACATGTATACATGCCAGGGCCTCATATCACATAAGCATGTACCCCTAGTTAAAATGTCTCCGTAAAGACTCCAGCAATCGCTAGGATTAGAGGTATACATCTACCTGATCCTGATGCCGGGAACAGAGGCATACATCTACATGAACCCGGTGCCGACGAACAGAGGCATACATCTACATGAACGTCAGGCGAGCATCTCGTATCCGATACAGGCTCTCTCTCACGAGACAGGAAGGGTTTTTATAAGAAAAACGACTTTCGCAAACATTTTTGGTTTTAAGAAAAACGATTGAAAACAAATCCCCTTCCGTAGCCCGGTCTCATCAACTAGGAAAGAAATCTGGGCTCTATCCCGAGCCCTCCCGATGGGTCCCCCATACATAACTAACTAAGGTACAGCTTGTGATACACGAATTAATCTTCATCTACCTCTTAGGGTTTCCTTAGTCATTACTCATGCTCTTTAAAAGTTTAACTTAATTGTACACGCATGAAAAAAGTAAACATGCATAACCATAATTAGATCGGCAACCACAAACCGAAATGAAACTCACAGTAAAATGAGAAAGCCGAAATCCCGATAATTCACTTAAAATAACTCTAGATCTACGGTGAAGTCCCCTCACCTCACGTCCTTCGCAAATTCCTAGGAATCGCTTGGTCCTTCGGTAGCTTCGGCTAGGCCTTTTCCCCTCCCTAGAATCGAAATACGAAAACCTATAAGTACGGAGTTGTATTCTTGACTCATACTCCAATTAAGACTAAATAGAGCACGATAAAAATACGGGATTCCCTTCTAAGTATCTATACTTAACTTCATCATCAACTTATCTTAGAACTACATCATGCTTTATTAAGTCAATTACCTGCTAATTAATGCATGATAAATCTAAGTATATCGGCAAAAATTTCGGCAGCACCTCCTCTATTTGCAGGGCTCGGAAATTTCTACAAACATTCACACACAGTTCTATACAATTGATTCCATGAAAATCGTACATCACTCATCTACACCGCAATTCTTAAATTTATCCCTGCAAGACTTAAGCATACATTCATCAACTCATGCTCAATCTCCTTCTCTAAGCCTTCGACAACAATCCCTAAAATTCATCATCAATACCTTTGATTTTGTCCCTAAATGAGACAGTTAAACACTACCTTAAGGGATATTTTCCCCAAGTTAGGGCTCACCGAAATATTGAGAAATTAGGGACGAAGAGGTCTTTGCCGTCCGGGAAGTCATGTCGCAATGGTCGGGCGGCTCGTCATCGGTAGCCGTGGTGGTGGGCGGCCGATTCATGAAGTCGTGATCTGCCTTGCGAGGCGGCTACGGGGTCAAGATCAAGGCTGGCTCATGTGAGCGGGCGTGTCACGGCAATGGGCGTGGCATGGACGCATGCACGGCCGTTGGAAGCAACGGCCGGTGCTTTCGAAGGGTCCGCAGGTACGCGAGAGTAGGAAGGGGAGTGATAGATCGAGAGAGAGAGATTTGTTTCTCTCTCTCTTTCTCTCGTCTCTGTCTTATAAAGACAGAGATTTCTTTTTTTTTATTTTAATAATTAAAGTATATTATATTTTAATACCTTTTTCTTTAAAATCTATTATCCTTTAAATACTTTATAATACTTTATCTTTTACTTTACGTCACATCACTATTTAAAAATATTATCTTATTAATAATTATCAATAATTCTGTCAACCCAGATCCGGGAATCCCGGGTCAGACGTCCCCAGTGACTCGGGCTGACTGTAGTGTCACGGGTTGTCTCCCTCTCCCGACCCAAATCCGCGAATCTCGGCTTTTGACTCGGCTAGATCTACTTTATCGGAACCCGAACATATGACCGATTCTCCGATCTAATTTAATCTTGTTTAATCAACACTTACGATCTTCCCAATTAATTATTCGAGGTTATCCTCATCGTCTACCTCTAACTATTCCAATGTAAGCAGCCTGGTCCATGAGGGCCTTCCCTCAGCCCATTAGTTGCGAGGCTGGATTTAACTTAATATCCCTGAATTTTTCTTCTTAATTAGGCTTTAAAATAATTAATTTATTCCCTGTGTTAAGTAGTCTCATTAATTTTTGAATAAATTTCTGATTTATTCACTTAGAAAATTCGGGGCGTTACAAACGTAGTCATTTGACATTGAATTAACTTGTTATGATCAACAAAAAATCTCAAAATTATAACTTTTCTTCCTATAAAATTTTGAGGGAAAACAATTACTAATATAGGAAATTGTTAATGGAAGTAAGACTTTTTTATGGCAAAGAAAATTTAATAATCTCCCTCTCTTTGTTAAACCACGCAATTAAAAAAAAAACATGTTTTAAAAGATGCATTATTCTTTTATTAAAAGCTTTGACCCTTTGTTTATCGATACAAATGTATAAAGTAAAAAATATGTTTTATTAGTCTTATAAATAAAATAAAATGAAAATAATAATATTAACAAATATTGTTCAAATCATTGAAAGAAAAAAAAAAAATTACCCCGAGATTTAAACAACGCTCCCAATTTGGGGTAAGGGCTGATAGTTGAAATCAATAGTTATTGAAAAAAAAAAATTGGTCAATATGGCAAAATATTACAATCATTTGTGAAGCCGTTCTTCATTCTCTCGGCAATCATTTTTATATTCAAGTCCTCCATATTATCCAAGGTCAAAAGAGAATATAAAAATAAAAAAATGAGAATAAAGGGATTAAAGTAGGCTGGGATAAGATAATTTATAGATTAAAAAGGATAAAAGAGCAAAGCCAACATATGATAGTTTAGAACACAATACAACTATCAAGATCAGAAAGCATACAACCTAAAGCAAATGGTTGCCTTTTAAGGTTGATGGTTGCGCGCCGTTGGATTAGAATGAAGCCTCCAGGTTTGAAAATGTTGTGAATCCATCGACATTTATATAAAAATATTTAATGCTAATATTTCTTAGGAAACAGGTGACGCCCTCTTATCCTAACTCAAGAAAGGAGTGATGATATGGTTTTTTGTCCGAAGTAGACTCCCACTTATATTTGAAATGAATATATATGGTATGTTCTTAAGCACAGTAGACGGGCAATAAAAAGAATACAATTATATTAAATATATAATCATTAAATAAACTTTACAAGAAATAGGAGAAAATTTAATAATGTAAAATAAGTGCAGAATATTAATAATTTTGTAATTCAAATATGATAAAATGACAAAAAAAAAACATATATTTTTTTTCAATTTCAATTTATACCCACTTTAAAAAACAACCTTTAATGCCTTGGTCAATAAATTTAAAAAGGTATCAGAACAATAGTATTAGAGATATGGTATCGAAAGTCATCGTATTGTTGTCATTGTAACTCTTTAATTTTTCGTTTTTGTCTAAATCAAACTTTCTCTTGTTAACAATTTTTAAAAGTACAATTTCCTTATTCCTTTGTTTTCCCAATATAAATAATTTTGTTCATGAAAGTCTACATCAAAAATATTAACATAATCACTTGTTTTTATAACCATTCATCACCATTGTTTATGCTTTAACAACCAACAACTGTTTTTGGGGGAAGCAAATCAGATCCCTCAAGCAAGACTGAAACTATTTTAAAGCTATTCAATTATAGATCAAGGAAAAGAAATTTGTAACGCCCCGACCCGGATCCCGGGACCTCGAGCACGTCAACAGACCGACCGTATTAAAGAAGAGATAAACTCAACTCGAATACAAGGCCTAATATTGTGATAAGTAGATAACATTCCATAAATTAAATAAAACTCGTGTTCCAAGGAACATAGAGTCAACAGGGTCCATAGGCCCTAAAATAGTCAGGTCCCTATACGTGTACTACAAATAACAAAGCTCATAAAGTAAAAGATAAAGGAGGCTCCTTAAACCTCTGGTCCCCCCTATGTCCTCCCCTCGGGCTCCTCTCCCTCTTACACCTCGGAATCTGTAAAAGAGGAAAAGAGAAAACACATGAGCTTCCGAAAGGAAAGCCCAGTAAGTACCCCTGCAGGTCACAGTGTCATGAATAGGAAATATGACAGTCAACGAGATCATAATATCATCAATAAAGTCCTAGGAGTCTACCACAAGCAAGCCAAAGGTACGACCCCTGATACAAAAGCCCTCGGGCTCTGTAGTGAGTTCTAAGAGAACTCAAGTTTACTCCCGGCCAGTATGTCTAGCTTTTGGATATAAATACGACCTAGATGGTCGTTTGACCCTCCGGTCACAAGTCGGTAGAACTACCTCTCCTTCGTGTTAACACGGTCAGTGTACCATGCCCACTGAAAGATAAGACCTCCAGAGATTTGCTTCTCTTGTGAGGCTGTCAGGAAGGTCAGGGGGTCCTATCCCTGAACATTCCTAAATTGGAGCTTCCCTAGCTCCATTGAGTCCGGGCAGTAGAACATAGCAAACAGGGACACCAACATCCCAGAAACAAACACACATGCTCAACATGATTCAAAATATCAGATATGAACAGCATGTATGGCATCAGCAGTGCATGTAATAAGAATACATAGCAAGTCCAAGAAATCCCGTTACCGGTCGAAAACTAGGCAAGTGAACTTACCTCAGATTCGTCGAAACTAGATGTCCCTCTAGTCTTCTCTTAGTGTGCCAACAACTCCCCGAGCGTATCTGGCATACACAAACCCTTATTAGAATCAAGCTTTCGGCAAGTTTTCTAGGTTCCTAGTTTCAAAAGCATGTCCGACGCTCCTGTTGGGCTTAGGCCCACTAACGGGTCCTAAGGACCATCTCTCGGGTTAACAGCCCTTATTCCCGTCTTTATGTCCCTTAGTTGACTTTTAGACCTACTTTGGTTAAACCTAGTCAACTCTAGTCTATTTAGCGAGTCTAACTCAGTTGATCCTATTTTAGTTGAGTTGGGCCTATTCAACTTGGTCTTAACCCCATAAAAGGGCATTTTAGTCATTTGACGACTTTTGTCTCTAAAGTTTAGGGTTCCATTTGATTAGGGCTTATTTAGCCCCTTTTAGCTTCCCTACCAAATAATTTCCATAATTTAACCAATTGTCTAAATCTAGGAAATTATTTAATTCCCATTTGTCACACTTCAATATTTCATAATAATCTTTATGTCACACCAAGATTTTAATCTTTTATTAAAACCTTAAGTTTTCTAATTACTGAATCATGAATATAAGTTTCTCAACTTAATACTTGTCACAAGACCCTAGTTTTATTATCATTTAAGAGAAACTATACCCTACTTTCATACTTAGGAATAATCAATATTCCATGGTTTTTATTTCCTGATTTTGGTCACGCTACCAAAACATTATCCATTATAATATTGGTTGTATAGCTAAAGTCCCTTAGCTATTTTAACTTTGCAAATAATCATTCTATTATTTGTCACACTAGCAAAATATTACTCACTATAATATTTGTCACAGTCCCTAAGTTCCATTATTTGTGACATACCAATAGTCCTGAAATAATTATCTAATCCAATTAATTATTGTTTGTCACAATAATTAACTAATTTTCTAGCTCAAGACTAATGGTTCAATAACGTTATTAGCTTATCACACCAAGTTAATAATTCATTAACTTATATCTATTGTCACAAGTCCATAGTTTCCCCATTTTTAATACCATATCTAGCTAATTGTTATTTACAATAATAATTAGCTAATATTTTAATTAAAAAGAGAGAAAAGCATCTAATTATTATATAAATGTCACACTATCTAGGTTTCTTTTTTTAATAATTATTTTGTCACACCTCTATAGTCATGGGTTTTAATAAAAACATTACTATTAAATAAATTTTTTTTTTTTAACCTCATCATCTTCTTCTCCCTTGGTGTGATGGTAGGCCGTAGGAGCTTCCTCTGTTGACGACAGGAGGGACGCATTGGCCAAGCTTTCGCATCTCCAAGCTTCCTCTCCGTCCATAACCCCGTTTCCTAGCCCCGGTTCCACTGTCAACACCTTCTTCCCTCTCTGTCCAAGCTCTAGCGGAGAAGTTCGCTGGGAATGGCAACTTCTCACGCAAGAGCTCCCCTTGCCTGTAAAGCATACCGGAAGCTTCGTCTCGGAGTTACGGTCCTTATGCGCCTATCAACACCGTCGTTCCTCCCCTCCCAGTGCCTCTCGACTCACGACTACTATCATCCTCTCCGGCGAGGTCTACTTATGGCTCGAAGGTACTAATCACAGAAAAAGAAATGGGGAAAAGGTTTGTACCTTACTCCCTGTGCTTCTGGCGACCACGTTGGCGTCAACAGCTCTCCCCTCGGCCGATTGCCCTTCTCCGATCAAGCTCACCGGAGTCCCCGTCTCTCCAGCCCGTTGGTGTGCTGAGACAGTAGGAGAGGGTCCCATTTTATAGCCTCCACTCGGACAAACGAGCGCCGCAGCTTTGGAGCCGTTGCCGCGGCCAACGCTTTCCACTCGTGAATCTACCGGAAGGGGCGCAGGCTCGTCGCGTGCGCTTCCGGCGACGAGGAAGTGGCAGACGTTGCCTCGGGATCAGCGTCCGACGATGGAGGGTTGTGATCATCTGATCACATCAACGGCCATGATTTGAATCCGAAATCTCGTATCCAACAACAATCACGATCAACCGTTGAGATGATGAGGGGATCGATGGCCTAGATCTATCACTTCGTCTTGTATCAAACACAATTGCAAGATGGAGGGTTTACGAACACCCGCACTGTGGGTATACTCCCATATAAGCTTTCTTCACGTGCGCATCGATCCACGATCGGATGGATTGTATCCCAGCTCGACACGTGGCTCTACATCAGCCCTTATAACGCCTCGAGATGAAACATGGCCCGAGATGATGTAATCTCAGCCGCTCATCCTCCCTCTATAAGGTTTTCTCGTGGAAAATTTTCTAGAGGTCCCTGAAACTTTTAAAATTACATACAGGACCATGGCTGAACTATTTTCCTTTAGTCCCCCAAACTTTTCAATAATACCAGAAAGTCCTTCTGGTCACTATAAACCCTAGTTAGGTCTTTTTTTTTTTAAAATCACTTTTAAACTTAATTTAAACTCTAGGGTATTTAAAATTTTTATTTCTTAAAATTTCTTGGAGTTTACAATCCTCCCCCCTTACAAAAATTTCGTCCTCGAAATTTAGAACATCCGATACAACTAAGAAAATATCTCTGGGTATCGCTTTCTCATATCTTCTTCACGTTCCCAAGTTGCCTCTCACTCTGTGTGGTTACTCCACTTCACCTTGACGAAAGGAATAGTTCTATTCCTCAGTTGCTTGTCCTCTCGGCCCAAAATAGCTACTGGGCGTTCCTCGTAGGACATATCCTCTTGGACTTCTACCGGTACTTGAGGGATCACTCTGGTGGAATCACGAATACACTTCTTCAACATTGAAATGTGAAAGACATCGTGAACCTGAGAGAGATCCTGGGGTAAGGCCAACCTATATGCCACCACTCCTATGCGCTCCAATATCTCGAAAGGTCCGATATATCGCGGAGCAAGTTTTCCACGTCGTCCAAACCTTACTACCCCCTTCATAGGAGATACTTTTAGGAATACCAAATCTCCCACTTGAAACTCCCCGACGGATCTTTTTAGAGTGCATAGCTCTTTTGTCTACTCTGGGCAGCCTGGAGTCGCTCCCTGATCATCTTGACATGTTCCTCGGTTTGTTTTACAAAATCAGGTTGCTTAAGTGCCGCCTTAGCTACTAGCTTCCTTTCTCCCACATCTCCCCAACAAATGGGAGTTCGGCACTTCCTCCCATAGAGTACCTCATACGGTGCCATCTCGATGCTTGCCTGGTAACTGTTGTTATAGGCAAATTCTATCAAGCTTAGGCGTTCATCCCAAGACCCCGTGAAATCTATTGCACATGCCCTCAACATGTCTTGTAGCACCTGGATGGTCCTTTCAGATTGTCCATCGGTCTGTGGGTGGGAAGCTGTGCTGAATGCCAAACCCGTGCCTAGAGCGATGTGCAAGCTCTCCCAGAATCTAGAGACAAACCGAGTGTCTCGATCAGAGGTGACCGTCACCGGTACTCCATGTAATCTGACGATCTGATCGATATATAGCTGGGCCAACTTTTCCAAGGATGCTCCCGTCCTCAATGGTATAAAATGGGTCGGTTTAGTCAGTCGGTCCACAATAACCCAGATCGATTCATGGCCTCTTTGAGTACGTGGTAACCCCGTTACAAAATCCATGTTAATGTGTTCCCATTTCCACTCCGGAATGGGTAAGGGTTGTAACATCCTCACGGGCCGGTGTTCCGCCTTTTACCATCCGGACAGTGATACATTTAGCCACGAACTCCGCAACATCTCGCTTCATCCCTTCCACCAAGTGGTCCTTCAACCCTCTGTACATCTTGGTACCTCCAGGGTGAATAGTATAGCCCGAATAGTGGGCTTCCTCCAGAATCTCTTTTTTTATTTCTGGGACATTTGGTACACAAATTCTTTCGTCAAATCTTAGGGTGCCATCTTCATGGACTCTGAACCGTGTTGGTTCTTCCTGGCCCATGTGTTCCTTGATCTCCTCTAGTTCAAGATCTTGTCCCTGAGCAACCCGAATTCTTTCCAACAACGAGGGTCGGATATGCAAGCTGGCCAATGTGACATCCATCATAGGCAAAACGACCTCTAAGTTGAGCCTTCTCATATCCTCCAGTAGCGGCCTCTGAGTTGTTAACATAGCGGCAACTCCATATCCGTATTCTCCTCGCCAAAGCATCGCCACCACGTTAAGCCTTTGCCTGTGTGGTAATGGACACTGAGATCGTAGTCCTTGATTAGTTCTAACCAACGCCGCTGTCTCATATTCAATTTTTTCTGTGTGAATATGTACTTGAGGCTCTTATGATCGGTGTAAATCTCACAAGGTACACCGTAGAGGAAGTGTCACCAGATCTTTGGGGCAAACACGATCGCTGCCAACTCAAGATCGTGTGTGGGATAATTCTCTTCGAAAGGTTTAACTGTCGTTATGCATAAGCAATCACGCGCCCATCTTGCATCAACACACATCCAAGTCCAGTCTTGCAGGCGTCGCTGTAGACCGTATACCCACGATTGCTTTGTGGTAGTGCCAACACCGCAGGCCGAGTATCAACCTACATTTTGACTCACCGCTAACTCTTTTCACAAGAGTCGGTCCAAATGAATTTGGTACCCTTCACAGTCACTTTGGTTAATGGTCTTTGCTATAGCGAGAAACCCTCCACTAATCTCCTGCACAGCCAAACTAATCCCGTGAAACTCTCAGATCTCCCTGCACTGTTGTTGGTCTTTCCATTCCACAACGGCTTCAATATTCTTGGGATCTACATCAAACTCCACCTCCACTTACCACGTGGCCCAACAAAGCTACACTTTCCAACCAAAAATCGCACTTGGAGAACTTTATGTAAAGTCGATGTTCCTCAAGGTCTCTAGCACTATCCTTAAGTGCTCCTCGTGGGCCCGGTGGCTTCTTGAGTAAACCAAGATGTCATCGATGAATACCACCACAAACCGGGTCCAAATAATCGACGGAATACCGGGTTCATCATGTCCATAAAGATCGCGGGCATTGGTAAGCCCAAACGGCATTACCAGAAACTCGTAGTGCCCGTATCTAGTACGGAAAGCACTCTTCGGGATATCCGTCTCTTTAATCCTTACTTGGTGATACCCAGATCACAAGTCAATCTTAGAGAAGACTTGAGCTCCCTGTAGCTGATCTAGTAAATCATCAATTCTTGGTAGAGGATATTTATTCTTTACAGTAACCTTGTTCAACTCCCGATAATCGATGCACAACCTTAGCGACCCGTCTTTCTCTTGACGAAAAGAATAGGTGCTCCCCAAGGTGACATGCTAGGTCTAATAGAACCTTTGTCCAACAATTCCTCTAGTTGGGTCTTCAATTCCTTGAGCTCCGCAGGCGCCATTCTATAAGGAGCCTTAGACACAGGAGCTGTTCCCGGAACCAAATCAATAGAGAATTCCAATTCTCTTTCCGGGGGTAATCCCGGTAACTCTTCCGGAAACATGTCAGGGTACTCCCTTACCACCGGTACGTCTGAGACCACAACCTCCTTATCCTTCTTTACCTCAGAAATAGAAGCCATATAACCTATACATCCACCCCTAAGTAACTTCCGAACCTGGAGAGCTGAGATCTCTTGTACTAGGGAACAAGTTTGGCTACCTTTAAAAGTAAATTCCTCTCCTCCCGGCATCTTAAATACAACTCTCTTCCCTCGACAGTCTACCACTGCGTAAACTGAAGTGAGCCAATCCATCCCGAGGATCACATCGTAATCCTTCAGGTCCATTACATGCAGGTTTGCAAGTAATCTCCGCCCCTCAATCATTATAGGGCATGCCGGTACTATTCTCCTTACCATCATGGCAGCTCCTACCGGGGTGTCTACACACAAGTCCTGGGGTAGATCTATAGTAGGCAAAGTGTGCTTTTCGTGCAAATCGTCACGGAATCTGAAAAGAGTGTGTGGTTCCGGGATCAAATAAAGTGCAGCATAGAAGGAATTAATCCGGAATGGTACTCGCCACACATCCACATGCCCTCGCGGCTTCCTCGGTTGTCAAATGGTAGACCCGACCATGGGTCATTGGCCTCTGTTGCTGTTGGGGTTGGTTTGGAGTAGAAGGCTGTCCTGAGGTATCCTTCCCTTTCTTATCCCCACCTTGTGATCTTGGTGGTGGTCCAACAGATTGTCGGGAGGCTTGTTGAGTTCCCTGGGTTCCCCCCACCACACTCTGTCCTTGTTGACGCTGGGGACATTGGGCCTTTTTGTGATCCAAGGCCAAGCAGAAATAACACCCTCCAGTTATCCTTGGGCATTGGGACCTCTTATGCGGTCCCTTGCATTCATAGCACTTAATGTTCTGGGTCACACTGGCTGATGACCCTTTACCTCCAGATGAGGCTGTGGACCTGGTCGGCTTCCCATATGGCCGATACTTATTATCAGGCCTTCGCTTTCCAGAGCTCTTTCCTGATGACTGGCCCTGGCTATTTGCCCCTTTATCCTTTTTATCTTTCTGGGACGACCCCTGGGCGTCCCCTTGGCAAGAAGCCTCAGTGTATTTGGCCCTAGCCACAACCTCAGTATAGGTCTTGCACATGTGGCTAGTCACGATCTTTTTCAACGATGGCCGCAGTCCGGCCTCAAACTTCATCACCCGGCTCTCTTCTGTCGGTACCATGTCAGGCAGGAAGCGAGCCAACCGGTCAAATTCAGTTTCATATTGCTCCACCGTGGAGCCTCCTTGAACAAGCTGGGAGAATTGTTGTCCGAGCTGTACCAGATGTCCTCTCGAGAAATACTTGGCGAAGAACGCAGTCCTGAATTCTTCCCAAGTCTGGAAGGCCTCACCCTTCCTCAACCTAATTTCTCCAAAGTACCAATCTTCTGCGGGTCCTTGGAGCATGTACACGGCGGTCCTGATCTTCTCCGCCTCAGTAGTTTGGAAGACCTCGAAGGTCTTCTCCATCTCCCTTATCCATTGTTCAGCAGCATGGGGGTCTGCAGCCCCTTCGAATGGTCGGGGAGAGGGTCTCTTGATCTCCCCAAGTAATCCTCTACTTGACGTGGGGGTGGTTGATGGAGGTGGTGCACGCTGTTCTCGGGTCTCTTGAATTAGTCCCAACATTTCCCTCATTAGTTCCATCATGCTCATGGGGGGTACCTCCCCACTTGGGTTTTGGCCCTCTGCCTGAGGCGCCTGAGCATTGGATTGAGCAGGCACCTCCTGCTCGACCTCCATCTCGTCCACAGGTGGGGGTACCTCCCCACCCTGCGGTTGAGGAACTTCTTCCTCCACAGGAGGCTGTGGCATCTCGGTACGACGAGGTCGTCCTCGCCTACCCCTTCCTCTACCCCTACCACCTCGACCTCCACGCAAGTGATCCATAATTTAGCTGTATAAGGATTACAAGGTTACTTTTATTTCCAGCAAGGCAGGTGATAATAAAAACATACTTTTATTCATTTCAAAAGCCACGACTAGAAACAAACATATTAGAACAAAGGACACTAAAGGACATAAAAAAAAAGAAGAAATAGTTCATACAACACATAAGTTTGTAAGACTACGGTCATTCTAACAACTAAAACTATATCTCAATCCAGATGATGCTCGTCGGGTGACAATGGAGTGTAGTCGAGTGTGGTCGATGTCCTCCGCACTCGCGTGGTCCCTCGCTAGGTCCCGGCGCACCGATGGACTGATAGAAGCTGTGCTCTCACGCCTTTACGGCACCAGAGGGCAGGGTGCCTACACTCTGTCATACGGTGCCTGTATACTCCACATCGACGGCACCATGAGATCCTGAGAACAGCAGGAGACGGAACTGCAGCTCTCTCCCGAATATGAACCCCTAATCCACGGCGGTAATCACGGGCTCTGCACACATGTCGTTGAGGAATACTAGGGCTTACAATCTCCTGTGCTAATGGAACCCTGGGTCCTACTGACCTCTGCATAGCAATGTGGTCCCTGAGTCCCTGGACCAACATGGTGATCGAATCAAGCCCGCCAACCTTTTGGCCGGTGGCTTCAAGCGCCCTCCTCATCTCGGGCTGAGGACCTCTGCAGCAGGCTTCCGGATGAGTCAGCTCGGGTGGTGGAGTGTTCTCCCAATCGCACTCCACCTCATCGCCGACGAATCACTTGCATGACGGTCCCGACATCCTGAGTAAAACTATGTGTCAATCTAACGCATTACCACTATCTATACTACCCCGGTCCCCACACTCAGCCTATGCAATCGCTAAGGGCATCTAGGGTCTCGCTATCCGCTCTATCAAGAGAACATTCTCTCGATACCACTTTAATCTCAGTAATACCCCAATCCCGGATCCGGGACCTCGAAAGCACGCCATCAGACCTACTTTATTAAAGAAGAGATAAACTCAACTCGAATACAAGGCCTAATATTGTGATAAGCAGATAACATTCCATAAATTAAATAAAACTCGTGTTCCAAGGAACATAGAGTCAAAAGGGTCCATAGGCCCTAAAATAGTCAGGTCCCAATACGGGTCCAACAAATAACAAAGCTCATAAAGTAAAAGATAAAGGAGGCTCCTAAAACCTCTGGTCCCCCCTGTGTCCTCCCCTCGGGTTCCTCTCCCTCTTACACCTCGAAATCTGTAAAAGAGGAAAAGAGAAAACACATGAGCTTCCGAAAGAAAAGCCTAGTAAGTATCCCTGCAGGTCACAGTGTCATGAATAGGAAATATGACAGTCAACGAGATCATAATATCATCAATAAAGTCCTAGGAGTCTACCACAAGCAAGTCAAAGGTAATGCGACCCACGTGTAAGCCCTCTAAGTTATGTAGTGAGTTCTAAGAGAACTCAAAGTTTACTCCCTACCAAGATGTCCAAATTTTTGGATATAAATACGACCTAGATGGTCGCGTTTGACCCTCCTGGCCACAAGTCGGTAGAGAACTACCTCTCCTTCGTTAACACGGCCAAGCTGTACCATGCCCAATCGACAGTAAGACCTCCAGAGATTTGCTTCTCTCGGTGAGGTACATCTGTGAAGGTCAGGGGGTCCTATCCCTGAACATTCCTAAATTGGAGCTTCCCTAGCTCCACTGAGTCCGGGCAGTAGAACATAGCAAACAGGGACACCAACATCCCGGAAACAAACACACATGCTCAACAGGATTCAAAATATCAGATATGAACAGCATGTATGGCATCAGCAGTGCATGTAATAAGAATACATAGCAAGTCTAAGAAATCCCGTTACCGGGTGAAAACTAGGCAAGTGAACTTACCTCAGGGTCGTCGAAACTAGATATGCCTCTAGTCTTCTCTTAGTGTGCCAACAACTCCCCGAGAGTATCTGGCATACACAAACCCTTATTAGAATCAAGCTTTCGGCAAGTTTTCTAGGTTCCTCGTTTCACAAGCATGTCCGACGCTCCTGTTGGGCTTAGGCCCACTAACGGGTCCTAAGGAACATCTCTCGGGTTAACAGCCCTTATTCCCGTCTTTATGTCCCTTAGTTAACTTTTAGACCTACTTTGGTTAAACCTAGTCAACTCTAGTCTATTTAGCGAGTCTAACTCGTTCTGGTCCATTTTAGTTGAGTTGGGCCTATTCAACTTGGTCTTAACCCCATAAAAGGGCATTTTAGTCATTTGACGACTTTTGTCTCTAAAGTTTAGGGTTCCATTTGATTAGGGCTTATTTAGCCCCTTTTAGCTTCCCTACAAAATAATTTGCATAATTTAACCAATTATCTAAATCTAGGAAATTATTTAATTCCCATTTGTCACACTTCAATATTTCATAATAATCTTTATGTCACACCAAGATTTTAATCTTTTATTAAAACCTTAAGTTTTCTAATTACTGAATCATGAATATAAGTTTCTCAACTTAATACTTGTCACAAGACCCTAGTTTTATTATCATTAGAGAAACTATACCCTACTTTCATACTTAGGAATAATCAATATTCCTTGGTTTTTATTTCCTGATTTTGGTCACGCTACCAAAACATTATCCATTATAATATTGGTTGTATAGCTAAAGTCCCTTCTTAGCTATTTTAACTTTGCAAATAATCATTCTATTATTTGTCACACTAGCAAAATATTACTCACTATAATATTTGTCACACTCCCTAAGTTCCATTATTTGTGACATACCAATAGTCCTCAAATAATTATCTAATCTAATTAATTATTGTTTGTCACAATAATTAACTAATTTTCTAGCTCAAGACTAATGGTTCAATAACGTTTTTAGCTTGTCACACCAAGTTAATAATTCATTAACTTATATCTATTGTCACAAGTCCATTGTTTCCCCATTTTTAATACCATATCTAGCTAATTGTTATTTACAATAATAATTAGCTAATATTTTAATTAAAAAGAGAGAAAAGCATCTAATTATTATATAAATGTCACACTATCTAGGTTTCTTTTTTTAATAATTATTTTGTCACACCTCTATAGTCACGGGTTTTAATTAAAACATTACTATTAAATTTTTTTTTTTTTTTAATCTCATCATCTTCTTCTCCCTTGGTGTGACAGTGGCGGCTCGGAGCTCTCACATTGACGGGAGGAGGCGCGTTGGCACAAGCTTTAGCGACTCCAAGCTTCCTCTCTGGCCCATAACCCCGCTTTCCTAGCCCGGTTCCACCGCCAACACCTTCTTCCCTCTCTGTCCAAGCTCCACCGGAGAAGTTCGCCGGGAATGGCAACTTCTCACGCGAGAGCTCCCCTTGTCTGTCAAGCATACCGGAAGCTTCGTCTCGGAGTTACAGTCCTTATGCGCCTATCAACACCGTCGTTCCTCCCCTCCCAGTGCCTCTCGACTCACGACTACTCTCATCCTCTCCGGCGAGGTCTACTTATGGCTCGAAGGTACTAATCATAGAAAAAGAAATGGGGAAAAGGTTCGTACCTTACTCCCGGTGCTTCTGGCGACCACGGTGGCGTCAACAGCTCTCCCCTCGGCCGATTGCCCTTCTCCAATCAAGCTCACCGGAGTCCCCGTCTCGCCAGCCCATTGGTGTACTGAGACAGTAGGAGAGGGTCTGATTTTATAGCCTCTCCCACGGACAGATGAACGGACAGCAGTTTGGAGCCGTTCCGCCGGCCAACGGCCGGTTTCCACGCTCGTAACGGCCGGAAGGGGGCAAGGCTCGCGCAGGCGTTTTCCGGCGACGAGGAAGTGGCAGACGCTGCCTCAGGATCAGCGTCCGACGATGGAGGGTTGTGATCATCTGATCACATCAATGGCCATGATTTGAATCCGAAATCTCGTATCCAACAACAGTCACGATCAACCGTTGAGATGATGAGGGGATCGACGGCCTGGATCTATCACTTCGTCTTGTATCAAACACAATTGCAAGATGGAGGGTTTACGAACACCCGCACTGTGGGTATACTCCCATATAAGCTCTCTCTTCCGCCTCGCATCTGATCCACGATCAGATGGATTGTATCCCAGCTCGACACGTGGCTCTACATCAGCCCTTATAACGCCTCGAGATGAAACATGGCCCGAGATGATGTAATCTCAGCCGCTCATCCTCCCTCTATATGGTTTTCTCGTGGAAAATTTTCTAGAGGTCCCTGAAACTTTTAAAATTACGTAAAGGTCCATGGCTGAGAGAGGGAACTATTTTCCTTTAGTCCCCCAAACTTTTCAACAATACCAGAAAGTCCTTCTGGTCACTATAAACCCTAGTTAGGTCTTTTTTTTTAAAATCACTTTTAAACTTAATTTAAACTCTAGGGTATTTAAAATTTTTATTTCTTAAAATTTCTTGGACTTTACAAAATTGAGGGCACTGTTACACTTTGGAAGGCTATAGTTTCAATAAACAGCATAGTAAGTCTCACACATTTGTTACATTCGCCTACAATAAGAAGCTCCACATCATTCTCCCCATCAGAGTCCTCCCCTTATCTTCCTCAACATCAATAGGAGCAAGAGCAAAACAAGGAAAAGGAACAAGAGAAGCAATCGGAGCAACTCTTGGTGACTGGTGAAAGATGTCAAGTAGGCCATCATTAGCATCTCTTCTATTGTTTGAGCATCCTATAAAAGATCTATTAGATATAATAGATCTCACTAAAGGCTCGCTTGGTAACTCACATCTCTCATTGAACTTGTAGAGCTCAATTGTGTTTGTTTCTAGATTAAACCCACTCTTTATGTTGAGAAAGTAAATTTTACCTATCTATAAGTGAAGAATATAACCCCATTTGTCAAAAAAATAAAGTAAAAAGAAATAAAACCTCATTTTACTAATGTGAATGGTATGCTAATAGGACATTTATCACATCAAAGTAAGTTTGAACTTTTAAACATGATTCACTGTCGATAAATATCAAGAAAATTTAAATAAGGAAACATAATCTACTCAACAGAATATATTCGTTAGGATGAGATTATGTTTTGTTTGAAATTTTCATTTTGTAAAACCCAAGGGTATTTTCGACATTTTGAATAAATTGAGGAATGTTATTATGCTAATTATTTTCATGGGAAATAATGGAAGGTAATAAAATTGGAAAGTTTGAGGGTTTATTTGAGTAAATTTGATTTGATGAAGTATTGGTGTTCCAAGGATTATAATATAAGTTGTATTTACTTGGAGGACTAAAGAAGAATATGCCACCCTTCCTGAGGTAGGGACCGGCATGAGAATAAAGAGAACCCGAGGGAGTTGAGGGTAGTTTTCCCTCTCTCACAGGTTGAACTAAAAATAAATGGTGGAAAGCGCAGGGGGGTTTTTAAATATTTGCGAGGACATTCCATGCACGTGAAGCAGCTGATCAAATGGAAGGCGGAGATGGGTATTGAACTTTAATAAATTGATCCATCGGATGGGGTTTGGACTGAAGAAACACAACGCACGACGGAGCTCACTGCTCCTCCCGCATTACACGCAGCAAGGCCGTATCTCACGGGTTCCGCTGCTTGTTGGGCCGCCTTCAACCGATCAAGCTGCTGGTTAGTTTTAGTGGTTGCGAGGAGTTGGCTATCTTATCCGCGGCCTAGATCTGTTTGAGGGCAAGGAGAATACAAACCCTAGTGAAAATTGAGAAGTGGATCGCAGCCGCCGACTTCTCCCTCGTTCTGATCTCTTCTTGCGGCCGGGATAGTCACAGTGCTGTTCGTGGGTGGTCGCAGAGGGACTGCAGAGAGAAACCACCGCTTGAACAAGGCTGGAGACCGAGAGAAAGGGGTGTTGAAATCCTCGCTACTTCATCGAGTACTCCAAGCAGTCACCGAGTCGGTTCAAGAGCGTACTCAATGCAATAGCCGATCGTTTGCTAGTTCTGCCCCAACCCTCCTTCGCTCATGCCCAGTTTGTATGCTCGACTGTGAATATATGATAGGGATCATATCTATGTTAAACAAGAAAGCATGATAATAAAAATATAAGGATGAAGTGTTGATGCATGATAGAGGGCAAGTTGAAGTCATGTCTATAGGGCTGAGTTTAGTCATGTTTGGCTGTAGATCGGGTTCAGGAAACGCCTTCTCTAGAGGTGGTATTAGTCCTTAATAATTTTCTAGAGTGTTGCTATGAACGCAAGTGGAAATGTGAGTTGATTGTGGGCCTTAACTCCCATGATATGTGTTCAGTGGAGAATTTGGTTTGCATATAATATAGAAAGTTTATGTGTAAAATCCATGAATTTTTGGAAAATAAATATTTTGTTATTTTTCTTGAGAAAAATATTTAAAATATTTATTTCCCGCGATTAGCGTTATTGTGGGATTAAATGATTTATTTAAATTTAATGGAAATGAAAAATTAATATGGTCCAGAGGGAACCTAATAGTAATTTTGAAAGAATTGAGGACCTTAAAGAAGTTTTCCTCTCACGCCTTGGACCTATGTGCAATTTTAAAAGTGTCGTGGACCTCTCATAAAATTCTCGTGGAGAGAAAACCTTATTAGAGAGAATGAACGGCCGAGATTAAAACATCTCGAGCTATGCTCCATCTCGAGACGCTATAACGACAGCGGAGGAGCCACGTGGTGAGATCAAATTGAATTCATCCGATCGTAGTTGGATACGCAGGCAAGAGAAGTGGATAACCCGGAGGTGACCCCACCTGCCGCTGCTCGTGGTCGGGCCGCTTCATCCTCCCGATGGTTTTGATCCAAGGCGATGGATTAAAATCCAACCGTTAAACCTTTACAAGATCACGATCGTTGATCTAGATGTGCTAGATCTCGAAGCGTAGAGTTGACATCAAGCCGTTGAATGTAATTAGATCTACGCCGTAGATCTGGAGTGTGTTTGAACCGAGACTTGGAGATTTGATCCAAATCGTTGAAGTAGAGCAAGCAATCCTGGCCTTTCATCGGAGAACCGATCCCGAGGCAACTCCATCATCTCTCCCAGCTCAACGCTTGCGCGAGCCCCGCTCTCTTCTCCGCCGGTTACCCGTGGACGTCGGCCGATTGAAGACGAGGCCGTTCGAGTGAGCGTCTCCTCGTTTGGCCTCCCGAGCCCTATAAAAAGGGGTACCTTCTCCACTGTCTCAGCACACAACAAGCCAAGTTCCTCCAAGTTCCGGCGAGGTGTCAGTCGGAGAAGGAAGGGAAGAGGGAGCCAGTCGCACCTGAGATCGAGTTATGTTGGAGCGTGAGATCGTCGCGTCCATTCTCCAGGAGAAGGAGGGAACCGGGACAGCAAGGGAAGACGAGAAACTGGTCGTTGCCGAGACCGAGGCTCACGGGAGAAAGAACAAGAGGGTTTTACCGGCTGCCTCCAAAGATTCCTCCCAATCGTAAAAACCCACGGTGAGTATTCAAAACCCTCAGAGAACACGTAGAGATAGTTTCTCGCATGCATACCATCGGCGGTGTGAGCTCGGCCCGAATAAATCTTCTCGCTACCGAGAGCATTACCGATTCTCGCTGGGGAGACTTGGCCTACGGTGCAACAGAGGGCTCGACCGAGAGCGGGGAGGCCATGGCGACGAGCTCCAAGCCCTGCAGTGTGAGTGCACTGCGGGTCGGAGATGGAGACGATGGCACCGCGCTTTCGGCCATGATAGAGAGAGAGAGAAACGAAGGTTGAAGAAGGAGAGGAAATAAAAAAAAAAGTATTAATTTAGTTATTTTAGTTAGTAACTTAGGGGTGTGACAGCAATATTGTTAATAATTATTTTCCTCTCATTTTAATTAAAAACATTAGTTAATTATTATAAGTAATAATTAGCTAGACATGGTATTAAAATAAGGAACTATGGACTTGTGACCATAGATTAAAGTTAATGAAAAATTAACTTAGAGTGACAAGTGATAACTAGATAAATGAAATATTGAAATGGGATAAAAAGAAATTAATTAGTTAATTTCTTAAATTCTGATAAATTGGCTATGTGATGGAAAATATTTAGTAAGGAAGCTAAATAAATTCAAAAAGGACTATTAAGCCCTAAACGAGATAGACCTTAGGGTCATAAACTATCAAATGACCAAAAAGCCCTTCAAGGGACTAAGGTCAACATAAATGGTGCAATGGGCTTGAAATGGGCCCAACTCAACTAGAGTTGACTAGGTTAGACCAAAGTAAATCTACAAGTCAACTGAGGGACACTGAAACGGAAATAAGGGCCGGTAACCCGAGAGAAGGTCCCTAGGACCCGTTAGTGGGCCTAAGCCCAATAAGAATGTAAGGCATGCATGTACACCTAAGGACATAAAAATATTATTGGAACACTATTTCTAATAGGACCTCTGCATGCCAGATACTCTCGGGGAGTTGTTGGCATACTAAGGAAGACTAGAAGGACATCTAGTACCAACAAGAGATAAGTTCACTTGCCTAGTTTCCGCCCGGTAACGCGATTTCTTGGACTTGCTATGTATTCTTGTTACATGCACTTCTGAAGCCATACATGCTGTTCATATCTGTTTTTGAATCCTGTTGAGCATGTGTATTTGTTTTCGGGACGTTGGTGTCTCTGTTTGCTATGTTCTACTGCCCGGACTCAATGGAGCTAGGGAGGCTCCAATTTAGGGATGTTCAGGGTTAGGACCCCCCTGACCTTCCTGACAGCCTTACCAGAGAAGCAAATATCTGGAGGTCTTACCTGTCAGTGGGCATGGTACACTGACCGTGTTAACACGTAGGAGAGGTAGTTCTACTAACCTGTGACCGGAGGGTCAAACAACCAACTAGGTCGTATTTACATCCAAAATCTTGACATACTGGCCGGGAGTAAACCTAGAGTTCTCTTAGAACTCACTACAGAGCCCGAGAGTTTCTGTATCAGGGGTAGTACCTTTGACTTATTTGTGGTAGACTCCTAGGACTATATTGTTGATATTATAATCTCGTTGACCGTCATATTTTTCTGTCTATGACATTGTGACCTGCAGGGGTACTTATTGTCCATTCGAAAGCTCATGTGTTTTCTCTTTTCCTCTTTTACAGATTCTGAGGTTTAGGAGGGAGAGGAGCCTGAGGAGAGGACTCAGGGAGACCAGAGGTTTTAGGAGCCTACCTTATCTTTATCTTAGTCTTTTATGAGTATTGTTGTTTGTAGGACCCGTATAGGGGCCAAACTACTATAGGGCCTACGGACCCTAATGACTCTATGTTCTTATGGACTTGAGTTTATGTTTATGTATGGATTGTTATCTGCTTATCACATTATTAGGCCTTGTATTCGAGTTGAGTTTATCTCATCTTTAATACGGCCGGTCTGTTGACGTGCTCGAGGTCCCGGGATCTGGGTCGGGGGGTTACATTATGGGTTCAGTGAATGAGAATATGTTGAGGTTTCATAAACTGGGAATCATCTTGTGAAGAGTGAAGGCTGGGAGTTTCATTGTGATACTCATCGATTGAATGCTTTGTGGACTGCCAGATAAGAAGACAAGGATGGCTTAGGTTTCAAGAGATGGTAGGGTGGTGATCATCTAGGGGAGGATGAGCTGCTATTGTAGAAAACAGATGGGATGAATTCATAATTTGGAAATAGTAAGTACTGCCATGAAAGATTTTAAACTTCATAGAATATAAAGCTTGATGATAAATTATATTATTGAAGCTTTGATTAATTCCTCTATAATCTACTGAAACCTGAGAGTAAGTAATGGTACTTGTGTATTTTGTCAAGTAAAGGATGTTGTTCAAGTTTGCATAGTCTTGTTTGTTACTTGGGAATAGTAGACAGGGAGATAGTAATCTTGTATTTATGGCTTATGGAGAATAGTGATCTGAGGCTTTGAGTGGATGGATTATCAGTATTGGTGTTCATCTTTAGATTGATGAGTTCATGGGAATGCTTCACTATGCATGCATATGGGGGTGCCATCTCCGTGAATGTCTGTTCTAAAAAGATGAAGGATGTTGTCCAGGGTTTTTTTTTTTTGTTTAAGAGATGGATGTGTGTGGATGATGGAAATGAATTGTTGCATTCGTGAGTTAAACTAATGTTATTTCATGTGAGAACCTATGTGGCATACCAGCATATTTACAATGATTGATTTTATGATTTCGTGTTCAGACGTTTAGCTTGAGGATTTGGTGATTTTATAGTATACACATGCAGATGCAGAGAGAAGAGGGAATAATAGTGCTTTGAGGAGTTTCACTATTTATGAAATCACTATTGCATGAATAGTTACAAAGAGAGAGAGTAATAGTAATGTGTACTCTCTAATTGCTTGGTTTTAGTTTTAGTAACAAGATGGTATGATGATCTAAGGGGCTATGGCTTGGGGGATTCTTATTTAATTATTTATAAAATTATTTAAGGGGATTATTTTAATTAATTGAGTGATAAGTAATTTGGGAATTTAGATGAGTTTGTTTAATGGGCCGGGCCCATTTAGTTGCATGTAAATATTAGACGAAATTTTCTTAAATACTCGCACGTATGTTGCGTGCGGATCTGTGTTTACCAGATATTGTCGAGGAGGGCTGATCTTCCACCGGACAGATTCAGAGCGATCGGTGTTTGGATTGCGTTAGAGGTAAGTCACCTTGCCTCGTTTTCACCCTTGTATGGGTTTCTTTGTTTTACTGTGTGCTATTAGTTAGAATGATTGTTGTGAGTACCTGCTGTTTGATTCCATGCATATACATGTTTGATTGTTTCTTTCCTGGTATGTGCTTGGTCGCTCTGTTTGGTAGTGTTTGATCTAGCGTTTGTTGAAATTCTTAGTTGGACTACCCACCCGTGGGCCGACACTTGATCATGGGCACATGGTCTTGTGTGCTGGCCGGGAGGTAATGCGCCGACCGAAGTTCGATCTTCCGCCTGATTGCGCTGGAGTCCGAGACTCCGTATCCCCTCGCTGGGGTTGATTTGCTGGCCGTGTCGACATGTAGAGGTGGCGCTACCGAAAGTGCGTGTTCTGCCGCCACGTACCAGGTCAGTTGTTGCAGCCGAGGTTGCGTTACATGATTACTACCGAGCCGGGTACCGTCCGGGAAATCGTTATTGAGCTATTCTTGGACTTCTCATCCAGGGCTCTGTGGGCCGTAGCTGGATGTTAGGATCTGTTTGTTTGTATGGGGTGTAGCCCCTTTGTTTGATGATCCTATATTTTGATATCCGCTCCAAATTTGTAATTACTGTGATTCCCAGTAGTACTTTATCGAAGCTTTCCATTCGAAAGCTCACGACTTTTCTCTTCTCTCATTTCAGGTCTTGAGGAGTAGGTAGACTCGAGCTCAGGGACGGCGAGAGTTGGGGCGGGATATTGCTGAGGTTGGAAGACCTCCCTAAGTTGATTTTCTTTTGTGTGAGAGATCATTGTCATTTATTTTACGGGTAAAGCCATTTTTGGTCCCTAAAAATGGGACCAATATTCATTTTCATCCCAAAATTCAAAATTTGTTCAATATGGTCCCTATGTATTACATATTTTGACATTTTGGGTCCCTATATATTCAGTATTTTGGCATATTTGGTCCCTATTGCTGACATGGCGGTCATGTGGAATACCAAAGAAATGCATATAATCTTTTTATTATTATGTTTAGGTCGTTATTTTTCTTATGTGGAGTGATAAGTGGCAGTATATGCTGATGTGGACCGTATTAAACAAATTTTAAATTTTTGGGATGGAAATAAACAATGGCCCTGTTTTTAGGGACCAAAAATGGCTTTAACCCTTTATTTTATTAGGACCCTTGTAGGGCCTGGATTATCTAGAGGGCATATAGACCCTTATTTTATTTCATATTGTTTCCGCTGAGATTTTATGGATTATTTATTGGTTATTTTCTGATTAAAGTATTATCTGCTTATCATTATTAGGCCTTGTATCCGATTGGGGCTTGTCTCCTTTCGGTACCTACCGACTATTGACGCGTCCTCGAGGTCCTGTAATCCGGCCGGGCGCATGTGATTAAAGTGGTATCAGAACAAATGCAGATAATTGACAACCTAGTTGCCTTAGTGACATAGACAATAGGTTGAACTGAGTGTTGGGTCGGGTAGACCAAGATTTGAATTACGTGTTTGATTTGTGAATTACGTGGTAGCAACCATGGTACGTGGACGAGGAGGACGAGGACGTGGAGGACGGGGAGGAGGTAGACGGGGAGGTGGTAGACGGGGACGACCCCGACATGTGGAGGTACCACACCCTCCAAGCATGTGAGATACCATGTGCCCAAAGCGGAGGTTCCCCACCGGCAGTTGACATGGAGGTTGGCGGTGTGTTGCCTCGCCACCGAGGCCGCAGGATCACAGGCGGCGGGGCAGGATTTGAGGGGAGGGATACCTCCGGCCACTGTGCTAGGATTGATGCACCAGATGGCAGGACTGATTGAGAGAGTGCAGTTACAGCCTCCGCCACCACCACCGCCTCCACCTCCGCCAGCATCACTGACTACTAGAGGTATCATGGGAGAGATCAGGAGGCCTGCTCCTAGACCAATTGAGGGTGCCCGAGACCCTTAGGTAGCCGAGGCTTGGCTCAGGGAGCTTGAGAAAGCCTTTGAGATGCACCAGACAGATGATGAGGAGAGGATCAGGACTGTGGCTTATTTGATGCTGGGTGCTGCAGAGGATTGGTACCATGGAGAGATACGGGCCAGGGATGGAGCACCTTTCCATACCTGGGTTGAGTTCAAGAAGGCCTTCCTGGCGAAGTATTTCTCACGAGGCAGGATTGTACAGATGGAGAGGCAGCTTATGTTTCTTACTCAGGGCACCGGGACAGTAGAGCATTACGAGGCTGCGTTTGATAGGCTTGCCAGATTTGCACCGAACCTTGTTTCTACTCAGGAGAGCAAGGTTCAGAGATTAAACTTTAAACTAAATAGGAGAAAATTTAATAATGTAAAATAAGTGCAGAATATTAATAATTTTGTAATTCAAATAAGATAAAATGACAAAAAAAAACATTTTTTTTTTTTCAATTTCAATTTATACCCACTTTAAAAGACAACCTTTAACGCCTTGGTCAATAAATTTAAAAAGGTATCAGAACAATAGTATTAGAGATATGGTATCGAAAGTCATAGTATTATTGTCATTTTAACTCTTTAATTTTTCTTTTTTGTCTAAATCAAACTTTCTCTTGTTAACAATTTTTAAAAGTACAATTTCCTTATTCCTTTGTTTTCCCAATATAAATAATTTTGTTCATGAAAGTCAACATCAAAAATATTAACATAATCACTTGTTTTATAACAATTCATCACCATTGTTTATGCTTTTAACAACCAACAACCGCTTTTGGGGAAGCAAATCACAACCCTCAAGCAAGACTGAAACTATTTTAAAGCTATTCAATTATAGATCAAGGAAAAGAAATTGAGGGCACTGTTACACTTTGGAAGGCTATAGTTTCAATAAAAAGCATAGTAAGTCTCACACATTTGTTACATTCGCCTACAATAAGAAGCTCCACATCATTCTCCCCATCAGAGTCCTCCCCTTATCTTCCTCAACATCAATAGGAGCAAGAGCAAAACAAGGAAAAGAAACAAGAGAAGCAATCAGAGCAACTCTTGCTGACTGGTGAAAGATGTCAAGTAGGCCATCATTAGCATCTCTTCTATTGTTTGAGCATCCTATAAAAGATCTATTAGATATAATAGATCTCACTAAAGGCTCGCTTGGTAACTCACATCTCTCATTGAACTTGTAGAGCTCAATGGTGTTTGTTTCTAGATTCAACCCACTCTCCATGTTGAGAAAGTAAAATTTACCTATCTATAAGTGAAGAATATAACCCCATTTTTCAAAAAAATAAAGTAAAAAGAAATAAAACCTCATTTTACTAATATGAATGGTATGCTAATAGGCCATTTATCACATCAAAGTATGTTTGAACTTTTAAACATGATTCACTGTCGATAAATATCAAGAAAATTTAAATAAGGAAACATAATCTACTCAACAGAATATATTCGTTAGGATGAGATTATGTTTTGTTTGAAATTTTCATTTGCGTTCAAAGTACAATAAATTTAGATTTTACTACAAACGGTTTTGGTGAACATTATTTTTTTTACCCTTTAGTTAAAAAGGGACATTACCAAGAATAAACATGTTATACATAATTATGATTTTTTATAAACAACTCATAATTACAATAAATTATTCCCGTGTACGTTATGAAAGTTTATTAAGAATTTAAATTTATAATAATCATGATAAATTTAACGCAGTCATTTGACATTGAATTAACTTGTTATGATCCACAAAAAATCTCAAAGTTACAACTTTTCTTACTATAAAATTTTGAGGGAAAACAATTACTAATATAGGAAATTGTTAATGCAAGCAAGACTTTTTTATGGCAAAGAAAAATTAATAAACTCCCTCTCTTTGTTAAACCACGCAATTAAAAAAAAAACATGTTTTAAAAGATGCATACTTCTTTTATTAAAAGCTTTGCCTTTGCTTATCGATACAAATGTATAAAGTAAAAAATATGTTTTACAGATCTTATAAATAAAATAAATGAAAATAATAATGTTAACAAATATTGTTCAAATCATGGAAAGAAAAAAAAAATTACCTCGAGATTTAAACGACGCTCAAAATTTTGGGTAAGGGCTGATAGTTGTAATCAATAGTTATTGAAAAAAAAAATTTGGTGAATATGGCAAAATATTACAATCATTTGTGAAGCCGTTCTTCATTCTCTAGGCAATCATTTTTATATTCAAGTCCTCCATATTATCCAAGGTCAAAAGAGAATATAAAAATAAAAAAAAGAGAATAAAGGGTTTAAAGTAGGTTGGGATAAGATAGTTTATAGATTAAAAATGATAGAAGAGCAAAGCCAACATATGATAGTTTAGAACACAATACAACTATCAAGATCAGTGTAAAATCCAAGAAATTTTAAGAAAATAAAAATAATAAAAAAAATTTCCTTAAAATTATTTATATTTTCCCTAGAGTTTAAATGGGGTGATAAATGAGGAAAATTAAGTTTAAACGGGATTTAGAACCCTAACTAGGGTTTATGGTGACCAGAAGGACTAACTGGTAATTTGGAAAGTTAGGGGGACTAAAGGAAAATTATTCGCTCTCATAGTCTTGGACCTGTATGTAATTTGAAAAGTATCAGGGACCGCTGGTAAATTTTCCACGAGAACAACTCTATGGGGAGGAAATGAACGGCTGAGATTAAATCATCTAATGCTTGTTAAATCTCGAGAAGTTATAACGGTCGTGGAGGAGCCACGTGGCGCGTTCAGGGTAAATCCATCTGATCGTAGGCTGGATACGAGGCAAGAGAGGAGGATAGCTTGGAAGTGACCTCACGGTGTGGGTGACCGTGAGCCGCCCATCTCGTGATCACTTATATCTCGAGACCTAGGAAGGAGATCGGGCCGTCGATTTTTCAAACAATCCTAACGGTTGTTCTCGTCCGATGCCGGATACGAGAATGTGGGATTTAATAATAACCCTTGATCATGATCAATAGATCACTGCCCTCCATCGTCTGAGAGACGATCCCAAGGCACCGTCCCCACCATCTCTCAGCCGCCTAACGTCTCCGGCCGCCCCGCTGCATCCATTGGTTGTTACCGCGAGAAGATCGGACGTTGCCGGCGAGCTTTATTACGCGAACGCCACCGTCTTTTCTCCTAATCGTGCCTATAAAAGGGACGGCCCCGGGCGTGAGTTAAGACAGAGAGGAATTGTGGAGTTTTTTTTCTTCTCCATACCGGTGAGCTAATGAAGGGAGCTCGATCATTCCTGTGCAGCTTCCTCGGTGCTCAAGCAGACCTTCATGGTGAGCGCAGGAGAAGAGGGAAATCGAGAAGGAGATCAGAGTTGAGGGAGATCTTGTCAGTTCGCCGAAGAAAGATCGGAACCACCTGCCTGGAGAATGGAAGCCCATCAGAGGCCCTGCCATACGTCTTCGAAGCTCCGGTAAGCTTCTACTCTCCCTCAGACTTTTAAAAGAAAGCATGCATACGGTCGATGGTGTGAGCTCGCCGGAGAGGTTCTTCGCTCGGCCGAGAGTATCATGGGTTCTTCCGTGAGAGGGTGAAGGCCAGCGGCGCCACGGAGGAGTCGGCCGAGGTCGTGAGGCCGACGGCGACGAGGTCCGAAAAGTGCAAAGGCCCGTGGTGGCCGGAAAAGGAGTTGGTGGCACCGGTGTCTCTCGGTCGCGATAGAGAGAGAGTGAAAATAATGAAGAAGACGAAGGTTAAATAAAAAAAACAATAATAACGTGTAATGATTTTTAATTAAATCAGAACTTAGGGTGTGATACCAAATAATTAATTAAAATAATTAGTTATTTTCCTCTCTTTTTAATTAAAACATTAGCTAATTATTATTATAAATAGTAATTAGCTAGATATGATGTTAAAATGGGAAACTATGGACTTGTGACACATATTTTTTATAAATCATTAGTAAAGTTTTGCGGATTATTTCTATACCATTAGAAGTGTGACAATAGACAAAAATTAATCAATTAATATAGTTACACTAACTATAGGTGACAAAATCAAGTTGAATAAATTAGGAATGATTATTCCTTGGAAACTATAGCGTGTGACACTTAATTTATTTATTGTCGAAATATTTATATGGAGCTTTGTTAGTGTAACAATAGCAAGTATAATTTTAATTATTTGTGAAGCATGGGTAATGTGACAAATAATTAATAGTGACTATGATAGTGTGACAAATAATTGAATGGTTATTTGCATAGTTAAAATAGCTAAAAAGGGACTTTAGCTATGTGACAAATATTATGATGGAAAATATTTCGGTAGCGTGACAAAATAAATCAATTACCTTATTTGAATAACTTTGTCTCTAACTATATTAGATGTGACAAAATTTTAGAATAATTGATTTAGTATAGTTGTAATGACTATATGGAACTAAGGTATGGTGACCAAATAAGTTTAATTAACTTATGAGTAAAGACATAATCTTTTAATTAATAGAAATAAAGAAATTTAAATGTTATTGTGGAAATAACTATCATAGTGTGATAATTAAAAGATTATTTGGCCACTAGTGTGACAAAATTAATTTTCCTGAACTTGGATATTGATTAATTACGGAAATTATTTTGTAAGGTGGCTAAATAAGTTCAAAGGGACTAGGTAGACCCTAAACAAGATAGACCTTAAGGTCATAAACTACCTAATGACCAAAATGCCCTTCAAGGGACTAAGGTCAAGTAAAATGGTACAATGATCTTGAAACGGGCCCCACTCAACTAGAGTGACCAGAAATGACTAAATAAAGTTTGGACACGACAAGTAGACTAAAGTTGACTAAATTTGACCAAGCTGGGTTCAAGGTCAACTAAAGGACATGGAAACAGGAGAAAAGGGGCAGTAACGCGAGAGATGGTCCTTAGGACCCGTTAGTGGGCCTAAGCCCAACAAGAACGTTGGACATGCATGTGAAACTAGAAGCTTGTTGAAAACTTGACTCTAATAAGGGTCTATGTATGCCAGATGCTCTCAGGAGAGACGTAAGGCATTCCAAAGGATTCTAGAAAGACATTTAGTCTCACCAGGAGGTAAGTACACTTGCCTAGTTCCCACCCGGTTTCGGGTTTTTCTTGGACTTGCTATGTACATGCTTTTTCATGCCACATGTCGCTCATTTCCTGCCTTAGATTCCTCGCTGAGCATGTATGTTTGTTTTCTGACGTTGGTGTCCCTCGCTTGTTATGTTCTCACCGCCTCGACTCAGGGGAGCTAGGGGAGCCCGGATAGAGGAATGATCAGTGACAGTGACCTCGGGCGTTCCTGTTTGCCTTGCCGTAGAGGCAAATCTCCTGAGGTCTTACTGCCAAGAGCGTGGTACAATCCACCGTGTTAACACGTAGTAGAGGTAGTTCTACCGACCTATAACCGGAGGGTCGAACAACCAAAAAGGTCGTTCTTACAGCAAATAGCTGAACATACTGGCCGGGAGTAAACTTTGAGTTCTTTTGAAACTCATTACAAAGCCCGAGGGTTTCTGTATCAGGGGTCGTACCTTTGATTCGTTCTGGTAGACTCCTAGGGTTATATTGTTGGCATTGTGACCTCCTTGGATGACTTATTTCCTACTTATGTCTTTGTGACCGGCAGGGGTACTTACTGGCCTTTCCATTCGAAAGCTCATGTGTTTCACTTTTACTCTTTTACAGATTCTGAGGTTTAGGAGGGAGTGGAGCTTGAGGGGAGGACACAAGGAGACCAGAGGTTTAGGAGACTCCTTTATCTTTTACTTTATGAGCATTGCTATTTGTAGGACCCGTATAGGGACCAAACTATTGTAGGGCCTACGGACCCTGATAACTCTAAGTACTTATGAACTCGAGATTACCTTTATGTTATGGTTTTTGTTATCTGGTTATCACCTTTTTAGGCCTTGTGTTTGAGTGGAGTTTTCCTCTGCTTAAATACGACCGGTCTGTTGACGCGCTTGAGGTCCCAAGATCCGGGTCGGGGCGTTACAATCAGAAAGCATACAACCTAAAGCCAATGGTTGCCTTTTAAGGTTGATGGTTGCGAGCCGTTGGATTAGAATGAAGCCTCCAGGTTTGAAAATGTTGTGACTCCATCGACATTTATATAAAAATATTTAATGCTAATATTTCTTAAGAAACAGGTGACGCCCTCGTATCCTAACTCAAGAAAGGAGTGATGATATGGTTTTTTGTCCAAAGTAGACTCCCAACTTATATTTGAAATGAATATATATGGTATGTTCTTAAGCACAGTAGACGGGTAATAAAAAGAATACAATTATATGAAATATATAATCATTAAATAAACTTTAGAATAAATAGGAGAAAATTTAATAATGTAAAATAAGTGTAGAATATTAATAATTTTGTAATTTGTTACGGATATATTTGGTGAAGACAGGTGTCGTTAAGTTGGCTACACGGCAGTATCACCATCCTTGCACAATTCCGCTCGGACTTATAGCATAAGGATTCAATCCTACAAACAAGTCCGTCGGAATTGTAACGACCCTCTCATAAAGGGCGTAGGGTAGAAAGAAAGAGATAGAGAAACATCTAACGCCTCTACAGTAAGTGGGCCTTATCCACCTGCTACAGTAGGCAGATATTTTCCTACCACCTTCCTACCGCCTTTCCTACCGCCTTAAGAGATATTTACTTAACTCACCGCCTTACTCCACCGCCTTTCCTGAACCGCCTCTAAGGTGCTATAAAAGGAGAGCACTAATAGAAGAAAAGGGATCCCAGAAAAAAAGCTCATCACACAAAAACTGCCTAACACTAAGATTCTCCCTTCAAGTTTTCTGACTTAAGCATCGGAGCTGAATCCGGGCAGAAAGGCCCAATTCCGATCACCGTCCTCTCCCTTTTTTACAGGCTCGCTGATGAGTAACTCCAGTAATTCCGAGCGGAGTTTTTATACACTCCCTATTCATAGGCAGAAGTAAGCGTCCACATCAACTATAAATTCTAACCGTTGGTCGAAAGCTGAGACCAGATCACGAGGCAACAGTGACTGAAGCGTGACGTGGACCAGTTTTTGGCATCAACAGTTTGGCGCCGTCCGTGGGGACCCTTACGAAAAGCCACATGACCACTACCAGAAGATCAAAACGAATTCAAGAACAGGGAGCCGCAAATAATTCTGAAAGATCTGGCGAGGTCCGAAGGCATGAAGAAATCCGGTCAGATAGTCCGCCCATCGTACCGCCATCAGATAATCCTTACGTCCAACCTCAAGAATCTGTTCCAGAATTTTACCTTAACCTACAGCAACAATTGGAACGGTTGACTCAGGCTGTTCATGCTTTGACTCATCCTCCGCCTCCTCCTACACAAGTTCCAACGCCAAACATACCAACAGCCCCACTGGATAATTCTGAAAGCAGAGGGAGAACGAGAACTCGCACTCATAAAGAGAAGATAGAAAGGACCGCCTTTTCCGCTAGTTCGTAACCTCCTCTCCGCTCGCCGCAAGCGCCAGCCACCACAAGAACCGAATCGGACAAGAACGGAATGTAATAGTCCATCCGCTCAAGCAAGCTTGATAGAAGGACTCAACGCATGTAACCTCTCTCGAGAAAACGGAAAGTCCGAAGCGACACGTTCTCAAAGATGTGTTCACCCTTTGTCAAAGAAATATTGGGAGAGCAAGTTCGGATAACTTCGACCGCCAGCTTATGATCAGATATGAAGGCAAAACCGATCCATCCCGACACCTAAAATCTTTTCTATCAAGATGCTCCTCACCGGAATCACAGACGCCAAGATGTGCCGAAGCTTTTCCCGCCACCCTTAGAGGGAAAAGCGCAAGACCGGTTTGTCGATCTCCCATCTAGTACAATTACTTCTTCGTGATTTTAGCAGATCGATTCTTAGCCTATTTTGCCAATTACTCAAAGCAAAAGAAAACCCCTGCCTACCCTCCTGCATTAAGCAAATGAGGGGAGAAACGCCCAGTTTATTTAAGCTGCTACATAGATCGAAAATACTAATGTTATGGACCTCCCGCCACGGATGGGTCATGGACTTTTCTCGATGGAAGGGTTATTAGACTCCCCTTCCATTTTCCCCGACACTAGACCCACCAAAACCATACCCGCCTCTTATGATCCACGCCCAAAAGTATATCAATTCCGAGGAAATTTATATGGGTTGGGAAGAAGAGGCTAGACGTGGACCTCGTGGACACCCGTGAAGGAAAAACCCGCCTATAGCGCCGCCAGAAGGCCCCGGATACACGAAAGGAAAAGGATCGCATTGTGGAAGGCAAAGGTATAAGAGAGAGGCACGAAACCTCCGCATCGACCCCAACGACATACGCCATACCCGTAGAACCTTCTAAGGAAGGAAAAATTGTCGATATAATCACCATACCCCATCGAATCAAACCGTAAGCCATATTCTTATGCAAATCAAAGAACAAAACTTCCTCGACGTGGCTCGGAGCTCTAAAAGAAACGCCGAACGCAAAGAAAAGAATAGCAGAAGTATCACGGCCCATCAATCCAGAGGACATGACACAGAAAAGTGTACCCACTTGATGAACGCAATAGAAGATGTCGTTCGAAAAGGACAATTGGAACAATACATAAACCATGAGATTCAAGGGGAACCTGAAGTTTCACAACCTGAAGAAGAAAAAGGAGAAATGGTGGGATTTATCAGTGGTGGTCTTGGCTGCGGTGGTGAAAGTTCCGCCTCTCGGAAAAGTTACGCCCGAATGGTGGGAACCACGCAGGAAATAGAAACGCCTACTATGGCGCATCCCACCTACGGCCCCAATCATTTTTATGACAATGACGTCAGTGAGTTCGCCACCCACATGATGACGCTGGTTGTCGCTATCAAAGTGTCTAGTTTCCAGATGAAAAGAGTTACGATGAGCGGTGGAAGTTCAGTCGATATTCTCTTTTGGAGTGCTTTCGAGAGAATGAGGTATGACGCAGATGACTTGCTTCCGGTAAAATCATCCTTAGTAGGGTTCTCCGGAGGGGTAGTACAGCCAGAAGGAATGATCTCCTTGCCAGTTACGATAGGGAACTCGCCAAGGTCATCAACAATGGCGACAAAGAACTTCTTGGTTGTGCGTTGTGCTTCAAGTTACAACGTAATCCTCAAGCGTATTCAACCCTCAACGCCTTTGAAAGCCGTAATCTCCACTTATCACCTTCTCCTCAAATTCCCAACCGAGTGGCGTTGGAGAGATAAGAGGAGATCAACCCTCGCGCGGCAATGCTATGTCTCAACCCTCAAAGGGAAAACTCTCAACAATGACAAGACAAAAGTTTCGAAGCTATGTTAGTCAGCGAGAATGGCGAGCAGGAAAGCGAGGAGCTTCGACCTACACCTGTCAAGAATTGCTAATAGTCCCCTGTGACATAACCGTGAGCGGACCGCACGGTGTAATGGATCGGGGCAGATTTGACAAGAGAACAAACAGGAAGATCTCACGGGAGTATCGAGAGCAAATTCGATCTCTTCGCTTGGTCTTGAGGAGGATATGCCAGGGTGTGAAGCGCAATATCATTGAGCATCGCCTCAACATCGATCAAGCCGCTTAAAACCTACAAAGCGAGAAAAGCGAGAAATTCTCGCACTTAAAGGTAAGGTGAGGAGGAAGAAGTATCTAACCTCCTAAAAGCTAAGTTTATCCGAGAGGTGTACTACCTGCATTGGTTAGCCAATGTGGTCCCGTAAAAAGCCGTCCAAAAATGGAGGATGTGTGTTGACTTCACGCAGACTTAAACAAAGCCTCGCCTCGAAAGATTCGCTTCCTTACCGCCAATTGATAGTTTGGTTGATTAAACAACAGGGCATGAGATGTTGAGCTTCCTGGATGCCTTCTCAGGTTACAACCAAATCCGAATGGCCAAAGGCGACGAAGAAAAAACGTCTTTCATTATGAGCACGGGAACGTACTGCTATAAGGTGATGCCGTTCGGCCTAAAAAATGCCGGAGCCACCTTCCAGAGGCTCATAACTACAGTCTTCAGAGAGCAAATTGGCAGGAATGTCGAAGCCTATGTGGACGATATCTTAGTAAAGAGCCGAAAGGCCAATGAACACCTGTCAGACTTACAAGAGGCTTTTCAGTCTCTTCGAATTTATACTATGCGGTTAAACCCGAACAAATGTTCTTTCGGCGTTCGATCAGGAAAATTCCTGGGATTTATTTTGACACAAAGAGGGATAGAAGCTTAATCCGCATAAAATCAGAGCCATTCTTGACATGGGATCGCCCAAAAGTCTTCAAGAAATTCAGCGCTTAACGGACGCCTCACAAGGCCTTGCATTCATCTCCAAAGCCGAGAGAGAAAAATCTCCCACTCTTCCAAGCCCTAAGAAAAGCACCCAAAATGGAATGGATGTAAGAATCACGAAAAAGCCTTTCAGGGGCTTAAGGACTATCTCCGGTCGCCTCAGTTACTAGCTAAGCCACAGGTGGGAGAAGAACTCTACGTTTACTTGGCGGTTGCCCCACACGCGGTCAGCGCCGTTCTTCTGAGAGAAGATAACGGAGTTCAAAAACCTGTCTACTACACAAGTAAAATCCTTAACGATGCAGAATCGAGATATCTACCACTTGAAAAGTTGGCCTTTGCTCTTATCACGTCTGCACGGAGGTTGAGGCCATACTTTCAAGCCCACAAGATCATAGTATTGATTGATCAGCCCCTAAAGCAGATTCTCCATAAACCTGAAAACTCCGGACGCCTAGCCATGTGGGTAATAGAGTTGGGCGAGTTCGATCTCACCAACAAACCCCGAATGTTAATAAAGGCCTGGCAATCGCGTGATTTCGCCGAGGAATTAACTTTCCCAAAGAAATGGGATGAACCCCCGGCCACAGAGTCCGTAAGAAAGCTCTAACATCCCGTGGACCTTATATGTTGTGGATCAACAGCGGAAGAAAAGCGGGGGGCAAGGTTCGGCCCTCTACTCTCCTTCCAAATGGAAAATCGCGGCGATCAAGTTCCAATTCCGAGCAACCAACAATGAGGCGAATATGAAGCCCTCGCCATCGCAGGATTACATCCGCCCGGGGCTCTGAATTCAAAGACTGTGACGTATATTACGACTCACTGACTAATAGTAAGCCATACCCCTGGGTAGCTTTGAAGCGAAGGAAGAAAACATGGTCAAGTACCAAGCAAAGGGTAAAGAAAATAGTTCCACACTTCGCCCGCTTCCAAATCGAAAAAGTCTCTGGTTTAACACAAAATCTAAGAGCGGGACGCTCATTCAAAAAAGGCCACAAAGACCAATCTAAGATTACAGAGCCTCCCTTTAACCTACAATACCTTCCCACAAAACCATCGACGGATTAGAGGAGGAAGTACAAAGTGCAACCGAAGAGCCAAATTTGGATAGACCCCATCGTAAATTATCTACAAGGTGGACTGCACCACCCAACAAAGCAGAGGCAGACGGATTTCTTACAAATCCGCCAAGACACCATCATCAATGAGAACCTATCTGAGAAGATCTTATACGAACCCTTCTTGCGATGCTTGCGCCCAACGAAGCTAGTTATGTTCTTCAAGAAATTCACGAAGGCATTGGAGGAGGTCACATAAGGGCAAAAGTATTAAGTTACAAAGTCCCTCACGACAAGGTTTATTACTTGGCCAACACACTAACTCAAGACGCAATAGCATTCGCGAAAATGTGATGCCGCCACGCAATGCATTCCAAGATCCAGAGGCGACCACCGCACAAATTTTACACCCATCATTAGCCCTGCGTCCATTTGCCATCCGGGGAGTCGATCTCCTAGGGCCGCTCCCCGCCCGGGTTAGGTAAATGAAGTTTCTAATAGTCGCAATTGACTACTTCAACAAATATGTGGAAGTTGAACCCTTGGCCAAAATCATGGAAAAAGCCCGCTGAGGATTCTTATGGCGTAAGCGCATTATCTCATGCGATTGGCATTCCAGATTCATACTTCATTTCTGATAATGGACGACAGTTTGATAACAAAACCTTCAAAAGCTTTTGCTCAGAGCTCGGAATTGAATCCAGATTAACGTCTGTGACACATCCCCAAGCCAACGGCCAAGTAGAAGTGACAAACCGCACCCTGCTTCAAACACTGAAAACACGGGTATTCAGAAACGGTACTAACTGGGTAGAAGAAATTCCGAGCGCCCTTTGGGCCTACAGGACAACAACAAGAACCCCCACCGGAGAGACCCCATTCTCCCTCACTTATGGGGCAGAGGCTGTCATCCCTGCAGAAATAGGGATGCCTACCTTGCGGACACAGCAAACGTTCTCCTCCGCTTAATGAGGAAAAACTCCGCGGAGATCCTTGACCTACTTGAAGAACGGAGAGAAGCTATGGAAACAAGAGCGACGCATCTATCGCGGAAGGTAAAAGGTTCTATGACACAAGGGTAAAAAGAGTCTTCTTCCAAATCGGAGATCTAGTCCTACGGAAAATGAGTTTCGTGGAAATAAAAGCCGAACAGGGAAGCTTAACTCCTAAGCGGGAAGCGCCCTTACGCCATACAAAGAATCGCCCGGCGAAAGCACCTATTATCTAGTAAATATGGATGGAAAGACACTCAAGCGCCCATTCCATGCCGAAGCATCTACGACGCTTACTATCGGTAAATTACAGTAGTCGCTCCTTAAAATTCACGGAATAAAGCTCAAGTCTTTTCTTTTTCTACTAAGATGCGACGAAATTCCCATCCTACTAAGATGCGGCGAAATTCCCATCCTACTAAGATGCGGTGAAATTCCCATCCTACTAAGATGCCGTGAAATTCCCATCCTACAAAAATGCAGTGAAATTCCCATTCTTGGAAAAAGAGTCGGAATTATCCTGGGGGGATAGAACGACAACTCTTATCCAAAAAGCAAGGGGCAAAAATCCCGATCGAAATATGAGGCAACAATCTCATTTATGAAGACGAGTATCTCATTCAACAACTTAAAGTCCCGCGATTGGACTAAGGACTCGTTACGAAGCATCTTACAAAGTCAAAGAAAGAGGGAAGAAAGAAGTTTACCAAAGACTTCGGCAATTACCTCTCAAATAAATTTCTTATATGGTTAAAGATAACCATCTCTCGGAAATAAAATTTCATCAAAATAAAGGTTTGCGTTTCATTCATATAGAAATTACATTCCAAATGATTGAAAATTTACAAGAACATTCATAAAAGAAAAACATCCTAAGAGCTAGGGCCCCTCAGTATGCATCACCGGGCCTTCTGAAGGAGCTTGGGTAGAAGGTTCCGAAGAAGCAGCTGAAGGAGCTTGGGTAGAAGGTTCCGAAGGAGCAGGGATAGCCGAAGGAACAGAGACAGGAGCCTCCGGGGTCTTGATAACTTGGTGCTCTTTGAGCTTGTAAATTTCTTCAAGACTCGGCCCGACCCCATAGACAAAACCTCCTTAGGAGGAATATGATGGCCCACTTGTTGCACCACGGAATATATCACGAGTGGCCCCATCTTTAACTTTAAGCCCTAAAAGTCAGGGCAACCTCCTTCTCTAAGTTGTCCTTTCGCTCTAATAAATCCCTAATTTCTTGCGAGTCGGACTTAGGGAGTTTTCAAGCGGGAAGCCAAATCGCCTCTAAGTGTATCACGCTCCCCTTTATTTCCGCCAACTCGCCTTGAACGCAAGAAGCTTCGGCCAGCTCAAATTTGACTTTAGATCCCATCGAGCAATGGCTGCGCTCCTCTTGAGTAGATTGGAGTTCCTTCTTCAAACTCACTGATTCATCTTGTAGCCCTTTGATATCCTCCTCGGTGAAATGTAAGAGAACCTTTGGAAATAGATAACTGAGCCAGCTAGATCGCTCTTCTCTTTCTCTAGGCGTATAGTTATTCGCGGCCCGCTTCGGCTTTGTCTCGCTCAAGGGCCTGGATAGCGTCATGCTGTTTCTTCTCCTTCTCTTCCAAGGCCGCCACCCTAGGGCTCAACTGAGCGATATCTGCCCTATTCATTTCCATCTTAGCCAAATCTTCTTGGCAAAGAGCGCCAACCCGATCCGCCCATTGTGCGGTCTTTGAAATAACAAAACGCTCATAAAAATATACCACACTTAGAAACAAAGGGAAATATGAGAACAACCCTTACCAGCATGGCCGAACGGAATAATTGGAAAGTGGCCTCTTCCCTCGCCAAAATTCTCAAGTTTCAGAGAGTCCGCTCGGGCCGCATGGCCATTAAAACATCCTTTACGGATGTGGCATCACGAAAAGGAGTATCCTCAGAAGGTAACTCCTTCTGCCTAGTAACAGATCCCTTTAAAACGGAATCCGCCACTCGTAATTTATCCACGAAGGCCGCTTCTCCTAGCTCCGCCTGCAAAATAAAACCTAAGTTAAAGGTTATAAGTGAAACATACCTATAGAAAATAGAAATTCTCACCTCTGCGAGAAGGATGTCCTCCGGTCGGCTGGAAGAAGGACCCTCGGAAATTGGGGACAGCGTCGGGCGGATCTCTTCCGCACAAACCTCTTCCTGAGGCGCCCCCACTAGTTCTTCTACAATTCCGGGACCTGATACGTCCTCGGAATTCTTTCTCTTGGTCCTCCTCTCCCGTGAGGACCCTGTATCGGGGTCATTCTTAAACCCCTCTTTGGAAGAGCCCGTCTCTTTTCTCTTCCTCTTCTTTCTTTCCTCCTTGGAGGTATCAGCCCCTTGGCCAAGTACCACCTCTTTCTTCTTGGTCCATGAGGCAAGGGCGGGTGAACTTAAGCCCTCGAAAGAGGCCAAAAGACCTTTAACATAGCTCAGGTCCTCGTCCTCCATCGGATTTCCTACAAAACAAATATCAAAAAATTAGATAATCGTGGGTTAAAAATCGACTAGTAAAGTAAACGAATAATTCCTACGGTGGACACTATCAAACGACATTTAACAAGATTTTCCTTTGTCAAAAACTCATCCATGTACACTTTGGATAACCACATCATTGACTTGAGAAGACCCATCTCCTCACCCGCCATTTCTCACAAGCGATGTCCGCTTGGGGAACCTCCCACTTTGTTCTGGACATCCCACTCGGACTTACTTTTGACAAAGAAAAATTTGCTCTTCCATCGCTTAATGGAAGAAGGAACCTTCCCTAAAATTTCCTCCTGGTGGCGAGCCGAGAAGTAATACCAATCTACAAGTTAGACTCTAGACATAAACTAAAAAGCATACGGAACCAGCGGACGGTCGGATTTATTCCGTAATGCTTGAAACCAATAACAAAGCCGTTCAAGATAGTCTCCAAGAATTGGGGCCAATTGTGACTGGACACGAGATGATACTCCTCTAGTAATGCGCCTTAGCAAAATCGGAAAAGGGAGTCTAAGGCCACCTAATAAGCGCATCTTGATAGATGGCTATCTCCCCTTCCACAGGAGAACTTGCCCTCTCCCTGCAACAAGGAACCCTAACCTCAAGCGGTGAGAGATTTATCTCATATTTAGTTACCGTGCTATCTACCTCCATTGTCCCAAGAAGCACTTATGAATGTATCGGACCCCTACCCGTTGCCCTAGAGGCGGGGATGAACCCATGAACCACAGGAATCGAACGCCTCCAAGTTCACCCGAGAACGCCGGAATTGCAACAGAAACCGTAGGGTTGGACGAAAAGGGAATCAAGGGTTCATGAGAAGAACCAGAGGAAGAAGAAGTAGCGCTAGCCATTACCTTAGAGAAAGAAAAAGATAAGAGAAAAAGCACTAAACCAGAGCTCGCCGGAGAAGAAGAAATCTGGAGAAGAGGACTCGATTTTCGACACAATCTTTTGCTGCCTGTACGGTTCCCCTTATATATAAAGGCAATGAACCCGTGGCCGTTAGATCTTAGGGCTATGTTCCGATCTGAACCCTTGAACCAAAGGCCCACAAATCTAAACCGTTCAAACAACCATCATACACCTCCTCGAAACAATTCAAAATTTTGTACACGTCAGCAATACCAAGCGCCGCCTGGCACACATGGAAAATCACGCCCCATCATAAGATTGACAAAACATACACGCCGCACATATCGCGCCACTATCCCCTTTCAATGCTAAATAGTAGAGGAGACACGTGTCGTTTTAGGGAACAAGAAGCGTTACATGGAAGATAGAGCCGGTACGCATGGAAAGCAGAGCCTGTACCGCACAAAGACAAAGCACACACTCCAACATAGGATCATCAACAAAAGCCAAAGGATTTAAAAACAAAACGACAAAACCTCATTTATTCAAGTTACACATAACGGACGATATAACAGACCCTAAAACATATTTCCGAACGGATTATCCTAACTATATTTCCGAACGGATTATCCTAACTAAACGTCTGCGGACCCATCCGAAGCAACGCTCGGATAAGACTCGGAGGAGATACACGGGCTTCCGCAGCCGTCGCTATCCTCGTTGCCACTAGGGGAGCTTGGTTCGGCACGCGGACGGAGGTGGGGACCCACCTCTCTACGGCAGGAGTCGTCTCCGAACATTTCAACCTCGAAGCGCGTACCCCCCGCGTAAGTAAAAACTAAAAGGTCTCCCGCCTCCACATCATGGTCAACATGAAAAGCTTCCCACCCCGCGTTTAGGCTCATTTCGCCTACCCCCCTGTCAATCAGCAAAATAGATGGCCAAACACAGCCGTTTGGACTTACCAAGTGGATTACCCCAGTCCTTAGTTCCGACAGGTGCTCATGAAAAGAACTGGGAATTAAGTAAAACGAGATGGCATTGAGAAAAAGTGAAAAACTTGTAAAAAGACAATGTACCGAGCCATGATACAAAAATAGAAAGGTGCAAAAGTTTTTGGTCAAAACACCCAATCCATACAAAGCCCTTAAATAGAAGAGCCCATTGACACTATATAGAACCCGGAACCAAAATCTATCTCGATAACAAATGAGAAGATAACATGATAGCGTCGACCGCCTATTAAAACATGTGTCCCTTAGGTACAAGCGACCGTACACAGAGCCTACGCCTACATAGACATGCCAACTAAGAATAATACTTGTTCTCGAACCAAGCGAAACGTGCGTTTAGCTCACCCCTCACTTAGATTTTTCGAACAAGTACACTAGGGTAGGGACTAGTGTTACGGATATATTTGGTAAAGACAGATGTCGTTAAGTTGGCTACACGGCAGTATCACCATCCTTGCACAATTTCGCTCGGACTTATAGCATAAGGATTCAATCCTACAAACAAGTCCGTCGGAATTGTAACGACCCTCTCATAAAGGGCGTAGGGTAGAAAGAAAGAGATAGAGAAACATCTAACGCCTCTACAGTAAGTGGGCCTTATCCACCTGCTACAGTAGGCAGATATTTTCCTACCACCTTCCTACCGCCTTTCCTACCGCCTTAAGAGATATTTACTTAACTCACCGCCTTACTCCACCGCCTTTCCTGAACCGCCTCTAAGGTGCTATAAAAGGAGAGCACTAATAGAAGAAAAGGGATCCAGAAAAAAAGCTCATCACACAAAAACTGCCTAACACTAAGATTCTCTCTTCAAGTTTTCTGACTTAAGCATCGGAGCTGAATCCGGGCAGAAAGGCCCAATTCCGATCACCGTCCTCTCCCTTTTTTACAGGCTCGCTGATGAGTAACTCCAGTAATTCCGAGCGGAGTTTTTATACACTCCCTGTTCATAGGCAGAAGTAAGCGTCCACATCAACTATAAATTCTAACCGTTGGTCGAAAGCTGAGACCAGATCACGAGGCAACAGTGACTGAAGCGTGACGTGGACCAGTTTTTGGCATCAACATAATTCAAATATGGTAAAATGACCAAAAAAACGTATTTTTTTTTAATTTCAATTTATACCCACTTTAAAAAACAACCTTTAACGCCTTGGTCAATAAATTTAAAAAGGTATCAGAACAATAGTATTAGAGATATTGTATCGAAAGTTATAGTATTACTGTTATTTTAACTCTTTAATTTTTCTTTTTTGTCTAAATCAAACTTTCTCTTGTTAACAATTTTTAAAAGTACAATTTCCTTATTCCTTCGTTTTCCCAATATAAATAATTTTGTTCATGAAAGTCAACATCAAAAATATTAACAAAATCACTTGTTTTTATAACCATTCATCACCATTGTTTATGCTTTAACAACCAACAACTGTTTTTGGGGGAAGCAAATCAGAACCCTCAAGCATGACTGAAACTATTTTAAAGTTATTCAATTATAGATCAAGGAAAAGAAATTGAGGCACTGTTACACTTTGGAAAGCTATAGTTTCAATAAAAAGCATAGTAAGTCTCACACATTTGTTACATTCGCCTACAATAAGAAGCTCCACATCATTCTCCCCATCAGAGTCCTCCCCTTATCTTCCTCAACATCAATAGGAGCAAGAGCAAAACAAGGAAAAGAAACAAGAGAAGCAATAAGAGCAACTCTTGGTGACTGGTAAAAGATGTCAAGTAGGTCATCATTAGCATCTCTTCTATTGTTTGAGCATCCTATAAAAGATCTATTAGATATAATAGATCTCACCAAAGGCTCGCTTGGTAACTCACATCTCTCATTGAACTTGTAGAGCTCAATGGTGTTTGTTTCTAGATTCAACCCACTCTTCATGTTGAGAAAGTAAATTTTACATATCTATAAGTGAAGAATATAACCCCATTTATCAAAAAAATAAAGTAAAACGAAATAAAACCTCATTTTACTAATATGAATGGTATGCTAATAGGACATTTATCATATCAAAGTATGTTTGAACTTTTAAACATGATTCACTATCCATAAATATCAATAAAATTTAAATAAGGAAACATAATCTACTTAACAGAATATATTCGTTAGGATGAGATTATGTTTTGTTTGAAATTTTCATTTACTTTCAAACTACAATCAATTTAGATTTTACAACAAAATATTTTGGTGAAGATTATTGTAACACCCATTTCGCTAATGAAACATATGTCACACTAGTTGGGTCGGGAGTGCACCCAGCCCATAAGCTTTTAAGTTAAACCTGAAATCCAGAATCATGTTCTTTAAACAAGGTTCATATGATCTAACATAACCGGTTACACACCGGGAGTCATATTCAAGTAAGCGTCATAATAGAGTACATCACACAGAGTTATGGGCAACTACGGCTCCAAATACAGCGGAATAAAAACATAATTAATGTTTAATACAACCCAACAACAATAAACATACAAACAGGTACGCCAGAGCCATCTAGACCTCGATCTCTGCTCGAGCCAAGAGATCCTATCCGGATCCGAGTCTAGATCCTGTAACAGAAAAACAATATAGAAAAGGACTGAGTATAGACTACCCCAGCAGGTATTACACATACCCGTAATCTGTACTAAAGTAGTGTAAGATAATCAATGCGAGTACAGCTCATGAAAGTCAGCATTATTATCTTCAATCTTGATAAGAATGCTAAAATGATCAAAAATCCAGAGAAAACCAGATGAGAAATCTCCAATCATAACAAGCACATGGTGAACATGTATTCATGCCATGGCCTCGTATCATACAAGCATGTACCCCTAGTTAAAATGTCTCCGTAAGGACTCCTGCAATCACCAGGATTAGAGGTATACATCTACCTGATCCTGATGCCGGGAACAGAGGCATACATCGACATGAACCCGCTACCGACGGTAATGTAGAGGTATACATCTACATGAACGCTGTTTAGCATTCAGTATCCTATAGCCTCAAGCTCTTCTCATGAGACAGTGAAGGGTTTTATAAAAGAACAACTTTCGCAAACATTTTTTGTTTTAAGAAAAATGATTGAAAACAAATCCCTTCCTTAGCCCTACCCTCATCTACTAGGAAAATCTGGGCTCTATCCCGAGCCCTCCCTACCGGGTCCCTCATACATAACTAACTAAGGTACAGCTTATGATACATGAATTAATCTTCATCTACCCCTTAGGGTTTCCTTAGTCATTACTCATGCTCTTTAAAAATTTAAATTAATTGTACAAGCATGAAAACATTAAACATGCATAACCATAAATCGATCGGCATCCACAAATCGAAATGAAACTCACAGGAAAACGATAAAGCCGAAATCCTGATAATTCACATAAAATAACTCTAGATCTACGGTGAAGTCCCCTCACCTTAAGTCCTTGCAAGTTCCTAGGAATCGCTGGGCCCTTCGGAGGCTCTCAATTTGGACCTTTCCCTCCCTAGAATCATCGAGATTACTAATTAAATGAAAGACTCCGTATTTTCCATAAATTCGCTATATGACTTAAGAATACGAAGATTTTAGAAATACGACTCCGTTTTCTTAAATTAAACTCCTATTCGTCTCAAGTAGCATATAAGGGACATTAGACTCAATGGCCATGTTAACATGCCTTTACATCCTTGTATTACCCCTTAGCATGCTTATCTAGTCGACATTAATCAATCTAAAACATGTGTCCCCTAAGCATGAGTTTTATGAAAATTAGGCATACATAAGCATATTAATCATGAAGCTACACATCCTTAAGCAAGTTAACTCGATCCCTAATAGGCATTAATACCTTAGGATTTTCATAGAAATTTCAGCGGCATCTCCCCTATTTATAGGGCACCAAAAATATACCACCATTCACCATAATTATCCTTTTAAGTTATTGATGCTTTCATTATCATCATAAACTTCAATAATCCCTTTACTCCCCTCCTTAATCTCTCTCTAATGACAACCCTAATTCCTTTTAATCATGCATTCAATCTAAGCCAATTCCCAAATCTGAACTTTCATAACTTTACTTGAGGAATGTGAGTTGTTCGTTGCCGTAGGGCTGTAGTTGAGGTGTGCGACGAAGATCGCGAGGGAAACAGGTTGGCGTGCTGGTCCTTGTTGAAGCTAGGTGTGGCCGGTGTTGGCTGGGTTTCGGTCAGGCCAGACTTGAAAGTGAATCACGCAGCGTGGTGGCGTTGTGGCGGACGGAGCAACCCGGCAAGCAGCCAGTAGCCCCACCGGGATAGGGCGCTGATGTTCGATCCTAAAGGCGCATGATCACTTTCGGCTGATGCGCGGCAATGGCAGATGAGGGCTGGGCTCCCGGGGCCCATCACGGCTGATCAGCTTCGTATAAGCACGGGCGGAGGTCAGAGAGAAGGAGGAGGGAGGGAGAGAAGGGTGTTCTCCTCTTAAAATTTGATTCCCCTTTCTCAGACCTAAGTCTGAGATAATATAGTTGTACATTATTCAAGTTTCTCTTCAATAATTGAAACTCAATAATTCACTTATCTTGTCCCTTTAAATTATTTTAATTTATCCACTCTCACTTTATGTCCCATCACACTTTTTTAATTAATGTTATCCTTTAATAATGCCCCGACCCAGATCCGAGAATCCCGGGTTAAATACATCAATCGTCACGGGCATACTGTACCCTCACGAGTCTGCCTCTCGTCAGACCAGATCCGCGAATACCAGCTTTTGACTCGCCCGATCTACTTTATCGGAACTCGAACATTTGTCCGGTTCTCCTACTTAATTAATCTTGATTAAATAACAACTACGGAATCTCCCAATTAATTAACCGAGGTCATCGTTACCGCCCACCTCTAACTATTTCAAGTGCAAGCCGCCTGGCCCAATAAGGCCTTCCCTCGGCCCATTATTTGTGACGTTAGATTTAAATTTATTATTCCTCCATTTTCTTTCAATTGGGCATTATAATAATTAATTTATTTTTGGTGTTAATTAATCTCATTAATTACCGAATAAATTTTTGATTTATTCGCTTAGGAAATTCGGGGCGTTACAATTATTTTTTTTACCCTTAGTTAAACAGAGACATTACCAAGAATAAACCTGTTATACATAATTATGATTTTTTATAAACAACTCATAATTACAATAAATTATTCCCGTGTACGTTATGAAAGTTTATTAAGAATTTAAATTTATAATAATCATGATAAATTTAACGTAGTCATTTGACATTGAATTAACTTGTTATGATCCACAAAATATCTCAAAGTTAGAACTTTTCTTCCTATAAAATTTTGAGGCAAAACAATTACTAATATAGGAAATTGGTAATGGAAGTAAGACTTTTTTATGGCAAAGAAAAATTAATAAACTCCCTCTCTTTGTTAAACCACGCAATTAGAAAAAAACATGTTTTAAAACATGCATAACTCTTTTGTTAAAAGCTTTGACCCTTTGCCTATCGATACAAATGTATAAAGTAAAAAATATGTTTTACAGATCATATAAATAAAATAAAATGAAGATAATAATGCTAACAAATATTGTTCAAATCATGGAAAGAAAAACCTCGAGATTTAAACAACGCTCCCAATTTGGGGTGAGGGCGGATAGTTGAAATCAATAGTTATTCAAAAAAAAAAAAATGGTGAATATGGCAAAATAGTACAATCATTTGTGAAGCCGTTCTTCATTCTCTCGGCAATCATTATTATATTCAAGTCCTCCATATTATCAAAGGTCAAAAGAAAATATAAAAATAAAAAAATGAGAATAAAGGGATTAAAGTATGTTGGGATAAGATAATTTATAGATTAAAAAGGATAGAAGAGCAAAGCCAACATATGATAGTTTAGAACACAATACAACTATCAAGATCAGAAAACATACAACCTAAAGCCAATAGTTGCCTTTTAAGGTTGATGGTTGCCTTGTAGATTGGATTAGAATGAAGCCTCCAGGTTTGAAAATGTTGTGACTCCATCGACATTTATATAAAAATATTTAATGCTAATATTTCTTAAAAAACCGGTGACGCTCTCGTATCCTAACTCAAGAAAGGAGTGATGATATAATTTTTTGTCCGAAGTAGACTCCCGACTTATATTTGAAATTAATATATATGGTATGTTCTTAAGCACAGTAGACGGGCAATAAAAAGAATACAATTATATCAAATATATAATCATTAAATAAACTTTAGAATAAATAGGAGAAAATTTAATAATGTAAAATAAGTGCAGAATATTAATAATTTTGTAATTCAAATATGGTGAAAAGACAAAAAAAACGTATTTTTCTTAATTTCAATTTATACCCACTTTAAAAGACAACCTTTAACGCCTCAGTCAATAAATTTAAAAAGGTATCAGAACAATAGTATTAGAGATATTTTATCGAAAGTCATGGTATTACTGTCATTTTAACTCTTTAATTTTTCTTTTTTGTCTAAATCAAACTTACTCTTGTTAACAATTTTTAAAAGTACAATTTCCTTATTCCTTTGTTTTCCCAATATAAATAATTTTGTTCATGAAAGTCAACATCAAAAATATTAACATAATCACTTGTTTTTATAACCATTCATCACCATTGTTTATACTTTAACAACCAACAACTGTTTTTGGGGGAAGCAAATCACAACCCTCAAGCAAGACTGAAACTATTTTAAAGTTATTCAATTATAGATCAAGGAAAAGAAATTGAGGGCACTGTCACACTTTGGAAGGCTATAGTTTCAATAAAAAGCATATTAAGTCTCACAGATTTGTCACATTCGCCTAACAATAAGAAGCTTCGCATCATTCTCCCCATCAGAGTCCTCCCCTTATCTTCCTCAACATCAATAGGAGCAAGAGCAAAACAAGGAAAAGAAACAAGAGAAGCAATCAGAGCAACTCTCGGTGACTGGTGAAAGATGTCAAGTAGGCCATCATTAGCATCTCTTCTATTGTTTGAGCATCCTATAAAAGATCTATTAGATATAATAGATCTCACTAAAGGCTCGCTTGCTAACTCACATCTCTCATTGAACTTGTAGAGCTCAATGGTGTTTGTTTCTAGATTCAACCCACTCTTCATGTTGAAAAAGTAAATTTTACCTATCCATAAGTGAAGAATATAACCCCATTTATCAAAAAAATAAAGTAAAAAGAAATAAAACCTCATTTTACTAATATGAATGGTATGCTAATAGGACATTTATCACATCAAAGTATGTTTGAACTTTTAAACATGATTCACTATCCATAAATATCAATAAAATTTAAATAAGGAAACATAATTTACATAACAGAATATATTCTTTAGGATGAGATTATGTTTTGTTTGAAATTTTCATTTACTTTCAAACTACAATCAATTTAGATTTTACAACAAAAGATTTTGGTGAAGATTATTTTTTTTTACCCTTTAGTTAAACAGGGACATTACCAAGAATAATCATGTTATACATAATTATGTTTTTTTATAAACAACTCATAATTACAATAAATTATTCCCGTGTACGTTATGAAAGTTTATTAAGAATTTAAATTTATAATAATCATGATAAATTTAACGTAGTCATTTGACATTGAATTAACTTGTTATGATCCACAAAAAATCTCAAAGTTAGAACTTTTCTTCCTATAAAATTTTAAGGGAAAACAATTACTAATATAGGAAATTGTTAATGGAAGTAAGACTTTTTTATGGCAAAGAAAAATTAATAAACTCCCTCTCTTTGTTAAACCACCGAATTAGAAAAAAAACATGTTTTAAAACATGCATAACTCTTTTATTAAAAGCTTTGACCCTTTGCTTGTCGATACAAATGTATAAAGTATAAAATATGTTTTACAGAACTTATAAATAAAATGAAATGAAAATAATAATGTTAACAAATATTGTTCAAATCATGGAAAGAAATACCTCGAGATTTAAACAACGCTCCCAATTTGGGGTAAGGGCTGATAGTTGAAATCAATAGTTATTGAAAAAAAAAATTTGGTGAATATGGCAAAATAGTTCAATCATTTGTGAAGCCGTTCTTCATTCTCTCGGCAATCATTTTTATATTCATGTCCTCCATATTATCCAAGGTCAAAAGAGAATAAAAAAATAAAAAAATGAGAATAAAGGGATTAAAGTATGTTGGCATAAGATAATTTATAGATTAAAAAGGATAGAAGAGCAAAGCCAACATATGATAGTTTAGAACACAATACAACTATCAAAATCAGAAAGCATATGTGAAATTCGAAGATTTTAGGTTCCTAAGATCTTAGGTTAATAAAAGGAAGTCCCCAAGGTTGGAGACTAATGGAATTTTATTAAGAATAAAAGTTTTCTAATTTCATTAATTAAACGGTTAGAGAAGTCCTTGCATTTAGAATTTTTTTGGATTTTATGACAAAAGAGGGGCTTAGATGCAAAATAGCATAATTAAAAACATCCTCAAATTACAAAATTCTATATTTAAGATCAGACTTGATTTAATCTGAGTATTTTAAATATATATATATATATATATATATATATATATATATATATATAATGAGATGAATTGATTGAATTCAAATAAAGAGGGAAATGGCTTAATGGGGTTATATATATATACATATATATATATATATATATATATATATATATATATATATATATATATATCAAAGTAAAAGAAATTAATAGTTGTTGATGGATAATTGTAAGAATTTGACTAAAAGTCAAATTTAATAGATAATAAAATTTAGTATTTGATAAGAGGATATACCATAACATATATGGTGTCATATATGTTAATTATTTGGATAAGAGTTTGGTTAGAGATTAAATTGATGGATGATGAAAACTAACTATGTGATAAGAGAATGTATTTTCAAAATCTATTAGTGAGAGATAGATTTAGATAAAGATTTAATGTATATAAATCCATATATTAAAGTTAAACTGAATTATGGGTAATTGTTATATAAAGAAGAGGAATTATCAGTTTAAAAGAGGAATTTAAAATAATTAATCTCATAGTTTGGGTCAAATGGTCCGTCAAAGGACCGATTGATAATTTAGGAAATGTTTAAGGACTTGAAGGAAATTTTCCTCTCTCTCTGTGAGAGGGACCTATATGTAAGCCTTTCCAGGACAAGGACTTGTACGAAATTTCAGATTAAACTATATAGAGAGATGTAGAGAGAGAGAGAGAGAGAGAAATAATATGGATAAATAAATACATATCTAGAAGATGTCAAATGAATCATTATATGAATAGAATTGAAGGTTAATTAAGATAAAATCGATTAGGAGATAATATTTGAATTGAATTAGACTCATCTAATAGAGATAATTATAAGTTGTTTATAATTAATCCTTATCTAGAATTTAAATTATAACTCGAATTAGATAAACACAATTTAACTCTATTTAAAAATTTGAGTAAGATTACAATTCTTATATCTATATAAAGGAGGATATAGTGGGAGAATTGAGATACAATTCAGTAAAGGATTTGCTAAAGAATATCAGCGTAGAGTGTGAGGACACGCTAGGAGGAAGTCGATAGAGGTAAATATATTCACTCTCCCTCCCTTGAATTTATGCATAGATCATGAAGGGATAAAATTGAGGCAACTTGTAGATACAACGTAGGATTTTTAAAGATAACAGTTTCAGACCTGCAGTCTAGCTATTAGTTTGGAGGGATATTTGGATCCTTTATTGTTCATCCATTTGGGTGTAGAATACACCGTTAGAAAATTTAGGAAAATATCTTTCTAAAAAATCCTATATCATTAAAATCCGACTTATGGATTAGGAGATATGAGCAGTTCTTTCGGACTGCGCATAATACGCTACTGAAATCGTGCAGTTCCGAGCTGCCAGTTTCAAGTTTAATTTTAGATAGTTATATTTTTCTGATCGGGACATATAATATACCATTGGAAAGATAAGGAAAAGATCTTTCCAATGAGCTTTAAATCAACTCGATTGGGTTTCTGGATCAAAAGTTATGAGTAGTTCTTTAAGACTGCGCATGAACTTCAGGAATTTTACACCATGTTAAAAGGTTAGCCGGTTGAGTTTAGACAAGTGCTTTGGTTGGAGTCGAGGATAGGCGAGGTTTAGGTCCTGATCAATTGAATTTGATTTGATTATTAACGGGTTTGAGTTAATTGACTAAGCTTGATTAATATAACGAATTGGTCAGATGAAGTGTCAATTTAAATCAAACCATGATTGGGTCCGAATTGGGTTGAGAGAGTTTGATCGAGTCAAGAAGATTTGAATTGATTTTAATACCATGTGTAATTAGGTTGAGTCAATTAAGTGATGGGTTGGGTCTAGATTGATTTTTAAAGTGAGCACGGATTAGTCAGGTAACAAATCTTTTCTAGCCTAGTTGAGTAAAGTTGATCAAGTCTTGATCAATTGAATTGAATTGAAATTGATTACTAGTTAAATTGGGTACGGTCCATATTAAGATATTAAAACTAACTAGACAATGGGTCAAGACTAAATTGATGGAGATTGAATCAATTAGACTAGTAGGTTGGTTTGATCAAGTAGATTCTGATTTGGGTTTGGGCTCGGGTTGGGCCTTGATTTGTTGAGCAAGTCAACTAGGTTGGATCATATAAGAGGAGTGGGTCTGGACCAATTTGATGGGCCTTAATAGTGGGCCAGAATAGTGATATAGAATAAAAAGAGAAGAGATAAAATTTGTAGCCATTAAAATTGGAACCCAAGACCCTATAGTAAAAGTGGAATCTCCCAACCAAGAGGACTATAGTGTCATGTTTAGAAAAATAATGGGACTCTGTCTATATAAGCGTAGACATATGTTTAATCTAGGGACTGTTAGTGAGAGTTGCATGTGCATCTAGACATGAATAATTGTACTATTATTAAAATAGGTTTTGTTATCAGATTCGGCATAGAGAGAGGAGACACGCCAAGTTGGATCCCAAGTAGATCATTGATAGAGGTAAGTGCATTTGCCTAGTACCCGCCCAGTGATGGGCTTTCTTGACTTTGTTGATTCATGTTTCTTGTGAGTGTCTTTGCCTAGCTCCCACCCAGAGATGGGTTTCTTTGGCACTCTTATTACCTGGTTTGGTATATTCTTGATTGTTGTCATGATTGTGCTTGTCGTTATGATCTGGATATCTATTGTTGATTCCCGGTATGCATGTTTTGTTTGATATTTTTCCACATCTGTGATTGGTTGTTTGGATAAGTTGTCTTTTTGGATGCTCACTGAGCATGCCACCGTGGACCGGGACATTACTGTGAGACTCGTGGTGCTTGTGTTTAGGTTGGGTTGGTATGTGTCCGGATTGGGTGGGGGTACCCATGGAGCATAGCCACCTGTCGTCCGGCACTTGACCACTGAGGCACGCAGCACTTGTGCTGACCGTGGAGGTATGATTGGATGAGTTTAGGGGGCCCCGTTGTTTGGTTTCTTGTGCTGAGCTGGTTATTTTCTTGATATGATCCATGTCTTGACTGATTGTCCTGATTTGTCTATCTTGACCCTTTGGGCTGAGTGTTTCATCGTGATTTCTCTGTAGGACACTTACTGAGCTTTCCTTTGGAAAGCTCACTTCACTTTCTTTTTCCCTTCCAGGTTAAGAGGAATAGATGGCTCAAGATTTGGGGCTGCGCGTGGGACGGGGATAGGATGGAGAGGTCCGAGGACCTCAGGTTGAGTGTGAGAGTTTGTTTGTAGGACCCATGTAGGGCCTGATTTTGTCTAGTTAGTTATAGAGTGATTTGAACCCTTGTGATTTTAAATTCCGCTGTATAACTTTGACATTGTTATACATGACATTTTGTTTATATTATGTTATCTGCTTCTATTACTTAGGCCTTGTATTCGAGTGGGGCTCGTCTCCACTTGGGTATGGCCGGTCTGTTGACGTGCCAGAGGTTCCGAGATCCGGGTCGGGGCGTTTCAGCATACAACCTAAAGCCAATAGTTGCCTTTTAAGGTTGATGGTTGCGCGCCGTTGGATTAGAATGAAGCCTCCAGGTTTGAAAATGTTGTGACACCATCGACATTTATATAAAAATATTTAATGCTAATATTTCCTAGGAAACCGGTGACGCTCTCGTATCCTAACTCAAGAAAGGAGTGATGATATAATTTTTTGTCCGAAGTAGACTCCCAACTTATATTTGAAATAAATATATATGGTATGTTCTTAAGCATAGTAGACGGGCAATAAAAAGAATACAATTATATCAAATATATAATCATTAAATAAACTTTAGAATAAATAGGAGAAAATTTAATAATGTTGTAACACCCGCCCCGAAATAAATAAGGATTTTTATTTATTTATTTCCAGAATTTATTAAATAGTAATTTAATAAGGTAAGCGATGGAATTTGAGAAAAATATATTAGTTCTAATTAATCCAGGTTTAATTAAATACTAATTAAATCAGATTAATTATTGTGAAAAACAGACAAATATTCCAATCCGAGGAAAAGTGGGTTTGGTCGGGGACTGAGACAACCCCGTGATGTCATAGTGCACCCGTGATACTAGGGTTGTTCGACCCAGAATTTATGGATCTGGGTCGGGGATGGGGATGAGTCCCGTGGTTGATTCGTCACCCATGTGATGGCATAGCGGAAAGATAATATTTAATAATGCTAAATGGATTTTAGTCGGTGATATTTTGGAGAATAATATTGTTTAAGCGAATAAAATAAGATTTTATTAAAATAAATATTTATTTAAAAAATATATATATATATATATTCTTTACTTAAGTTATAAGAATATTAAAAGAGAGAGAGAGATTTAAATCTCTCTCTCTCGTGTTAGTGCTCAGACGCCTCCCCTACCCCTTCTTTCTTCTTCTTCTGCCCGTGCCCTTAGTCGCGCCCGCTGCCGGCCTGACCGCTGCTTGAGCTCCTCCGTCCGCCAAGTGCCGCCCGCCCGGCAAGAAGTCCTCCAGCCGACGCATGCCGCGGCGGCGGCGTGGCCTTGTATGCAACTGCTGGCAAGGCAGCCTTGCTGTGGTAGTTCTTCCCTACACGCGTGCAGCCCCGCCACCGTTGCTGACTTGCGACGCCGCCCCGTCATCACTCCACGATTGTAAGCCCTAACTTTGGGGGAAAGTAAAAAGGGGATTTGCATGATTTATGATTTGGTAATTTCATGGAAGAAGTAGGGATGAAATGTGATAGTTGTATGATTGTATAAGCTTTAATGTTTCATGTATGTATGATTTATTAAATCCATGTGTAATGGATAGATCATGGAGAATGTTTGTATGATTTTCGGGGCCCTATAATTAGGGGAGGTGCCGCCGAATTTTCATGAAAAAATTATAGGAGTTAATACCCTAATTAACTCCTAGATATCATGATTTCATGCTTCTAGGTTTTAGAAGAGTGAACCCTTACTAAACATGAACTCAATTGAGGGTTAAACATTAGATGAAAACATGAATGGTTTGAAGGTTTCAAGGTTCTGAGATGTCTAAGATTAGATGTTCATGTGATTCTTGAAGTGTTAACTATGTTGTATGATTTTAAATTCATGTATTGAATGGGGAATGTTTGTATGAACCTAAAGCCCTATAAACAAAGGAGACTCCTTGAAATTTCATCGGATTTATTTAGTAAGCTTAATCACACCATGATTAGTTATTAAATTCTTTAAGAAGAGCATGTTAGAACCTTCTTCTACGCTTAGTGATGGAGATAAACAAGCAATGGAATAATGGTGATGAGAGTAATGGCATGGATTATATAGATCATATGTACGGATATGCGGATTTGTAATTGAGAAGGTTAAGATAAGGATTATTGCTTACTAGTTATCTTTGCATTGGCTATTGATGTTGCAAACATAGATTTTTGTTGCTATTGAATTAGTGTATTTTCAAAGCATCTTAGTTACCAAATAATGAGATGGAAGGTGTTGAGTATTTTGGGATTGTTTTCACACTTCCTTGGATTAAGAATAGGTGTGATCAATTGCAAAACATTGTAAAGAGTTGAACTCCAAGGAATGGAAAAATGCAGGAAACACTGTAGCACAACAGAACACCCATTTTATTTCATTTTATTATGGGGTTCGTAGCGGTGATAATGAGCCCAATTCTAGGGGGAATGGAATCTAATATTGTGAATATGATATATTAGAAGTACGAGATAAAATGGTGAAGATTTCGAGCTTCAATTTGATGTTCTAATTTCATGTTTTATATGGTTACTGTAGCTACCGACAAATAGTAAGCTGTTAATTCTAATATCCTCCAAAAGCATCGGAATTCGATTCTGATCATTCTGATAGTTTGGGGATGTATTTAAACTAATAAAAATAGTGCGGGCATGTGTTATATGACCCTAACCTATCGGTTATAAATTAAAAAGCCGACATTTCGGTAAACTTACGATTAAGGTAATTAAATGCATGTAATGCATTCCTTTTGATATGAAATGTTATGTGACGAACATTTACCATGTTTAGGACGTGGTGAGACGGTCTAAGACCAGACTGGGAGGATCGGAACCGAGTAGGCCCAAGAGCGAAAAAGGTAGGATGTCGCACGGGTACTGTGAGTATTTCTAACTCATAGTATTCTCTTAATTCTTGTTGTTGTTGTGCTAGATGGATGTTGGAGTCCATCTTTTGATACATGCTCTGTCTGTTGACATGTTATGCTTGCTGCATTTGTTTGAGCTTGTATGTTTTGATATGATCTGCTTTGAGGGAGTACCCCTTGACATCCTTCTTGTATTGTTGTGGGATGGCCAGGAGGTGGTACTCCATGGCATATGGCCAGTGGGAGTGATACTCCATGGCATATGGCCAGTGGAGTACCCTCTGGCATCCTACTTGCACCTGTGATGGTCGAGGGGGGTGGTACTCCATAGCAGTCTGTCGATATTCTATTCTTTGCATTAAATATTCTCTCCTTCTACCCTACTTTGATTTTGTACTCCTATTTCCTCGAGAGGTTCCCAATACATATTCGAGATGGGTTTCCTCATATGTATCGGTTTTATATCTCGAGGAGATTGTTGCTTTCATGTTTTTCGTATGCGTATTTGAGTAGAGTTACTCCTTAAATACGTATTGGCTTCCGATCTCGAGGAGATCACTGATTATTATATATTCGAGATGTTGCTGCCTTGAATATATAGTTATACCTGCTGTTAGGTATTAGTACTATCAATCTCTTACTTTCGTGCATGATACATCTGGACGGAGACCACGGCCCGAGAGGGTGTATAATAATATCCGAGACCACGGCAGAGGGTGTATAATATCTGGCCATGAGTATTTGATGCTTCATCGGACGGAGACCCTGGCAGAGGGTGTATAATATCTGGCCACTTGGCTCAGTCAGAGAGTGGCATTTTCTGACCATGTGCACATGTATGCTATAGCGTAGTCCGGCTTAGGCCGAAGACGATACCGATGGTGTCGTAGATGTCGTAGACATCTTAGTATCACATATGCCAGAGATTGAGTACATCTGTGGATTTATCCACATTCCAGTTACTTGTTATTTCCTTGTGATGTTGTTACTATTGCATACTTGCACTTCTTTTATTCTGTTCCTTGCTGGTGGTCTTCGCCACCTTTATTGATTTATTTGCGATCCTACTGGGCCTTTCTTTGGCTCATGCACTTGATGGATGTTTTTTCACAGGTGACAATGAGGAGTAGGGTCAGGATTAGATGAGGACCTTGCGAGTAGCTAGGAGCGAAATTCAGGAGAGAGCTTCCGCAGGACAGCCTAGCAGCGATGGGGATATGTTGAGCTGAGGTTTGCAGGCCTCTATTTCTTTCTGAGTGAGAGTTGTCATTCAGGACCTGCTAGAATTTTATAAAAACCTTATATATATTTCTTCCGCTGATTTATAATTTAAACTCTGATTTAATTATCTCGCTATGTTAGTTTAGGCTCTATGCGTTTTCTAGGGGCGACCCTATAAGCACGCGGGGTTTGTCGCGTGCGCCGAGGCCCGGGATCCGGGTTCGGGGCGTGACAAATGTAAAATAAGTGCAGAATATTAATAATTTTGTAAATCAAATATGGTGAAAAGACAAAAAAAAAAAACTTATTTTTTTTAGTTTCAATTTATACCCACTTTAAAAGACAACCTTTAACGCCATGGTCAATAAATTTAAAAAGGTATCAGAACAATAGTATTAGAGATATTGTATCGAAAGTCATGGTATTACTGTCATTTTAACTCTTTAATTTTTTTTTTGTCTAAATCAAACTTTCTCTTGTTAACAATTTTTAAAAGTACAATTTCCTTATTCCTTTGTTTTCCCAATATAAATAATTTTGTTCATGAAAGTCAACATCAAAAATATTAACATAATCACTTGTTTTTATAACCATTCATCACCATTGTTTATGCTTTAACAACCAACAACTGTTTTTGAGGGAAGCAAATCAGAACACTCAAGCAAGACTGAAGCTATTTTCAAGCTATTCAATTATAGATCAAGGAAAAGAAATTGAGGGCACTGTTACACTTTGGAAGGCTATAGTTTCAATAAAAAGCAAAGTAAGTCTCACACATTTGTTACATTCGCCTACAATAAGAAGCTCCAAATCATTCTCCCGATCAGAGTCCTCCCCTTATCTTCCTCAACATCAATAGGAGCAAGAGCAAACAAGGAAAAGAAACAAGAGAAGCAATCTGAGCAACTCTTGGTGACTAGTGAAAGATGTCAAGTAGGCCATCATTAGCATCTCTTCTATTGTTTGAGCATCCTATAAAAGATCTATTAGATATAATAGATCTCACTAAAGGCTCGCTTGCTAACTCACATCTCTCATTGAACTTGTAGAGCTCAATGGTGTTTGTTTCTAGATTCAACCCACACTTCATGTTGAGAACGTAAATTTTACCTATCTATAAGTGAAGAATACAACCCCATTTATCAAAAAAAAAAAGTAAAAAGAAATAAAACCTCATTTTACTAATATGAATGGTATGCTAATAGGACATTTATCACATCAAAGTATGTTTGAACTTTTAAACATGATTCACTATCCATAAATATCAATAAAATTTAAATAAGGAAACATAATCTACTCAACAGAATATATTCGTTAGGATGAGATTACGTTTTGTTTGAAATTTTCATTTACTTTCAAACTACAATCAATTTAGATTATACAACAAAAGATTTTGGTGAAGATTATTTTTTTTACGCTTTAGTTAAACAGGGACATTACCAAGAATAAACATGTTATACATAATTATGATTTTTTATAAACAACTCATATTTACAATAAATTATTCCCGTGTACGTTATGAAAGTTTATTAAGAATTTAAATTTATAATAATCATGATTAATTTAACGTAGTCATTTGACATTGAATTAACTTGTTATGATCCACAAAAAATCTCAAAGTTAGAACTTTTCTTCCTATAAAATTTTGAGGGAAAACAATTACTAATATAGGAAATTGTTAATGGAAGTAAGACTTTTTTATGGCAAAGAAAAATTAATAAACTCCCTCTCTTTGTGAAACCACGGAATTAGAAAAAAACATGTTTTAAAACATGCATAACTCTTTTATTAAAAGCTTTGACCCTTTGCTTATCGATACAAATGTATAAAGTAAAAAATATGTTTTACAGATCTTATAAATAAAATAAAATAAAAATAATAATGCTAACAAATATTGTTCAAATCATGGAAAGAAAAAAAAAAATACCTCGAGATTTAAACAACGCTCCCAATTTGGGGTAAGGGCTGATAGTTGAAATCAATAGTTATTGAAAAAAAAAATTTGGTGAATATGGCAAATATTACAATCATTTGTGAAGCCGTTCTTCATTCTCTCGGCAATTATTTTTATATTCAAGTCCTCCATATTATCCAAGGTCAAAAGAGAATATAAAAATAAAAAAATGAAATAAAGGGATTAAAGTCGGTTGGGATAAGATAATTTATAGATTAAAAAGGATAGAAGAGCAAAGCCAACATATGATAGTTTAGAACACAATACAACTATCAAGATCAGAAAGCAAACAACCTAAAGCCAATAGTTGCCTTTTAAGGTTGATGGTTGCGCGCTGTTGGATTAGAATGAAGCCTCCAGGTTTGAAAATGTTGTGACTCCATCGACATTTATATAAAAATATTTAATGCTGATATTTCTTAGGAAACAAGTGACGCTCTCGTATCCTAACTCAAGAAAGGAGTGATGATATAATTTTTTGTCCGAAGTAGACTCCCGACTTATATTTGAAATGAATATATATGGTATGTTCTTAAGCACAGTAGATGGGCAATAAAAAGATCAATACAATTATATCAAATATATAATCATTAAATAAACTTTAGAATAAATAGGAGAAAATTTAATAATGTAAAATAAGTGCAGAATATTGATAATTTTGTAATTCAAATATGGTGAAATGACAGAAAAAACATATATTTTTTTTCAATTTCAATTTATACCCACTTTAAAAGACAACCTTTAACTCCTTGGTCAATAAATTTAAAAAGGTATCAGAACAATAGTATTAGAGATATTGTATCGAAAGTCATAGTATTACTGTCATTTTAACTCTTTAATTTTTCTTTTTGTCTAAATCAAACTTTCTCTTGTTAACAATTTTTAAAAGTACAATTGTAAAACCCGCCCCGAAATAAATAAAGATTTAATTACCAGAAATCTTAAATGACAATTCAATATGATGAGCAGTGAAGTTTTGGGAAAAATCACATGTCTGAATAATTCAGATTAAATAAACGTTAATTAATCGAAATAAATCAGTTGTTAATAAATCCAGATTAATTATATGTTAGTTAATTCGGATTAATTATCAAGAAGAGGAATAAACAAATATTCAAATCCCGGGAAAAATAGATCTGGTCGAAAACTGAGACGGTCCCGTGATGCCACATTATACCCGTGACGAAGGATTTGACCGAAAGCCGATATTCTTGGATCTGGTCCGACGAGAGACAGATCCCGTAATACTACGGGGCACCCGTGCCACTAGGACCGTTGACCCAAGATTTGCGGATCCTGGTGGGCATGAGGATTGAGGAAACATCACGGTAGACCCTGACTTGGGTCAAGTCGAGGACCCGTGATGAATCATTGTGACTGACATGTGGATCATGTAGTGAAGAATGAACAAAGAACCTTGTGATATAATAGTAGACATGTGAGTGCAATAGAGAAATCAGGACAAAACACTTTAATTAATGTAATCAATAGTAGAGCTTGTGACAACATTGTATAATAGAATTTCATACCAATTTAATTTAATTATTATATATATATATATAAGAGAGAAAAGACCTAGGGTTTGAAGATCAAACCCCTAAATAATTCAGCCGCCACCCTTCTCCTCTTTCCTCTTATTCACGAAGCTGAGCATCGAGTTGGGTTGAATCGTGCCCATCTTCAGAAGAGATTCGTCGATCTCTACTTCACCGGCGAGCGGCGGCCGAGATCAGGTGAGCAAGACCCCGGCCAGCCACCCCGTACTCGTGCTCGGGCTCCTTCCTTCCGGCCGACACAAGCTGCTTACCTCCGCGCGACGAACTCCGGCGGCCGAGCTGCTCCGCCACCGCCTGTCCTGCTTTCCGTGTCAATTCCCCACCTACCACCATTTCCTTGGCGCTGCACGCCCCTCGCGACGTGGTCGACTACTCCGTTCATGAACGGAGTTTGAATTCCGGCGGCCTCTTCCATTCCTTGACGAATTCCGGCAATCCATTCCCAACCCCGGCAACCACTGCCCTGTTGCTCTCCCTCCTTCCTAACACTCCGACGAGGGGCAGCAGGGGGAACCCATGGCTCCGGCAAAGGGAACCCGAGCTTAGACAGCTCCGACGCCGCTCTTTCCCCGTGACGGGACACGCACCAGTTGAGGGTGAGGTTCCTTGCCCTTCCTGATTGGGATTTTGAAGAATTAAAGGGATTAATGTCATGAATTGAATTGGAGAAATAAAATGAAAAGTATGTATGAATTAAGTTGGATATGATGAGTGTTGTATAATTTCGGGGCTTGTAAATACAAAAGAGACTCTGCCAAAATTCCGTTCATTTACTTAGTTGTTCTCCATATTAGGTATCATATGTTTTCTTTTACTCTTAGAAAGCATGTTAGGAGCCCGATATATGCTTAAGATGGAATGGATTTTATCTTATAACATGTAAAGTATGCATTATGTTACCGGAAATTTCAACTCCCGTATTTGTTCATACTCCTTAAGAACATGAACACTCTGGATGTATGGAAGCATGCAGTAATTAACTTCATATCTCTCGTATATATATATATATATATATTGTATCGAGACTGAAGTGATAGTTAGAACACGACTTGGGCATTCATCTATATAGAGATATGAAGTGTATTATTAAACTGAGGGTTTCAAGCGATTGCCAGATCCCGGTCAGGACGCGTGAGACGAGACGAGGATCAGATCTATATTCTCTAGCCAGGTAGGCTCTCGCACGGGAGGTTTGTGAGTATCCTCCTACCTCGCTTTGATTTCGTACTCATATTTTCTTAAGATGTTTCCAACACATATTCGAGATGGGTTTTTCTCATATGTATCGGCTTTACATCTCGAGAAGATTTTGCTTTCTTGTTTTTTTATGCGTATTTGAGTAGAGTTTACTCCTTAGATACGTATTCGCTTCCGATCTCGATGAGGTCATTGATCTTTATATATATTCAAGATGTTGCTGCCTTGGATATATATGTATACCTGTTGTTAGGTATCTGTACTAGAATCTCTTACTTTCAGGCATGATACATCGGACGGATGCCCCGGCAGAGGGCGTACAATATCTGGCCACGATCACTTGGTGCTCCATCGGACGGATGCCCCGGCAGAGAGCGTATAATATCTGGCCACGAGCATGTGATGCTCCATCGGACGGATGCCCCGGCAGAGGGCGTATAATATCTGGCCACCTGGCTCAGTCAGAGAGCGGCATTTTCGGACCATGTGCACATGTATGCTATAGCGTAGTCCGGCTTAGGCCGAAGACGATACCGAGGGTGTCGTTGATGTCGTAGACATCATAGTATCATATATGCCAGAGATTGAGTACATCTGTGGATTCATCCACATTTCAGTTACTTGTTGATTATTTGTGATGATGTTGTACTTGCATATTTGTACTTGCTTTATTCTGTTCTTTGATTATGGCTTCTGCCACTTTCATTGTTTATGCGACCCTACTGGGCCTATTCTTTAGGCTCATGCACTTGACTTGTGTGTTCTCAGGTTGAGACGAGGGAGGAGTAGGGTCGAGCTTAGAGGGGGGATATCTTTGAGTTCTTGACTTCGGCCATTTCTTTTGTCTCGAGGTCTGCGTACCTCTTTTATTCTGTGTGAGACTTGTCGTTGTATTTCTTGTTGTATGGACTTCTAGGGGTGACTGGACTAGATCCTAGTCTTGGGTTGTGTAAACCCGGTATTATACTTGTACGGAGTTGTATAAACTCCTCCCTTCTTTTATCTATGATTCCGCCGTTATCATTAACTCTGAACACTTGTTGAATAAGAGTTTCTAAGGCCTTGCGCCTGAATGGGGACTAGTTCCTGTTTGGGTGCGGCCGGTTGTCTACGTGCCTGGACCATGGTTCGGGGCGTGACAATTTTATGGTATCAGAGCGGGGCAAACTCAAGTCACCCTAGCCATCTTAGCAACTTAGGAGTCGAGTCTATATTTGTTGAGAGGATGGGTTGGGGAGTGTACTAACAATTTGAAACTTTTCTATCTCGTAGAAGTCATGCCCTCAGGGGCGAGGAGGGGCCAAGCAAGCGGGCGATAGGCTTCGCCCAGGAGCTCATGCAATCGGGGAGGGGGCTCCAATCGGTTCAGATGAGGAGGCCCCGCAGGCGCCGGCCCCCGAGACTGGTGCTCCTCAGACCGGTACCGACCCCATGACAGGAGGTCCACCTAGCTACCCCACAGGTGGCTACCCCAGCTACCCCGGCTATCCCGGCTACCCCGGCTACCCTGGGTACCCCGCGGGAGGATACCCCAATTACCCAGTAGGGGGATATCCTGGACCCGTACCGGTGGGTACCGTCTCCGGCCCACCGAGCGTACCACAGTCCCGCACTGGAGGAGGGATACCCCTGGCGCTGCACTGGGCGCCTATAATCGGACCCGATAGCTATATGTCGGGCACAGTGCAGAGATGGCGAAGATGATGCACTGGGCCACAGCAGCAAAGAAGAAGCGGGCAGCAAAGCAGCAGCGGCAAAGAATAATGGCAGAGACCCACCTACACCGCACCTCGCAGCCCCACGGGGCAGGTGGTGTTGGTGGTGCAGCGATTCTCGGGCGAAGTTTTCGAGAGCACGGACCCCCGCCCTTTGAGGGAGGTACTGACCCGGATGTGGCAGAGCAGTGGATGGACGAGATCGAGGCTACCTTCCAGGCTATGCAGAGCCCGGAAGAAGATATGGTGAGATTAGCTGCCTACATGCTGAAGGGCCGCGCCAGAAGTTGGTACAAGACAAAAGTGAAGAACAAAGGTAAAAAAGGCTTTGGGTCTTGGAAGGAGTTCAGAACAACCTTCTTTGACAAATATTTTTCAGCGAACAGGCAGGCCTTGATGACTCAACAGTTTTTGACTTTACAGCAGGGAACTAGGACCGTCGATGAGTATGAGGCCGAGTTCGAGCGACTGTCCAGGTTTGCCTCTACCCTTGTGGCCGACCCTTTATTCAAGGCCCGCCAGTTTGTTAGTGGCCTGAGGCCCAACCTCCGGCGTCAGGACGCGCCATCTCCGAGGTGTCCCTTTCCACGAAGTTGGTGGAGATAGCCAAGGACGCCGAAAGTTAGCTTGGCAGAAACATGTGAACCTCGCAAGCCGGTGAGCGTAATCAAATGACAAAGGAAAGAGTTCCGGGAAGAGTGAGTCTTCCAAGCCGGTGATTCAGGCGCTCCAGAGTGAGCGCAGTCCCACTTTTGTAGCGCATCTTCCTGCGCCGTCCGGGTCCAGAGTGGGTTCGTCGGGAGGGCCCACGCCCTCATTGCACTCGATGTGGAGGCACACACACTAGAGAGCGGTGTTGGCACCAGTGTATATGTGCTTCCGCCAGGAGCACCGAACACTCTGAGCCGATTGCCCCTCGATCGAGGCGGGTCTCCAGGGAGGAGATGGGTCCCAGACAGGCACTGCATGCACCCCACGTACACACGGAGGATCACGCCACAGCCACGTGAGACCGAGGCCAAAGAGGAGGATCCAGAGGCGGGAAGGGGAAAAGGGAAAGCAAAGCAGGTTCCCTTCTTCCTCTAGTCGACCACTTGCTCGTGGTCGGGTTTACAACTGACTTCGAGGAGGATGCCCGAGCCTCTCAGAGGTGGTTGCGTGTACTATTATGCACCGCTTACTATGCTTGTACAATCGGCTTGACCCCGGGGTGACACATTCCTTCGATGTCTACTTCATTTGCGGAGGAATAACTTGTATGTAATTACACTTACCCCGCGACTTCAGGCGCCGATACTCTATGGAGTTTAAGCGAAGGTGCGTGGACAAATTGGCACCAAAGTGCTCAGTAGTGATCGAGGGTCACGAACTTACTGCCGATCTACATCTGATGGAGTTGCGCGACTACGACGTCATCCTCGGCATGGACTGACTCTCCTCAGCATATGCAGTGCTAGACTGTAGAAGGAAGAGGGTGCACTTCCAATTTCCAGGCTACGAAGAATTCATCTTCAAGGGCAGCAAAAGCTATTCTATGGCTCGGGAGATATCTGCACTTCGGGCCAGGAAACTGATCAATAGGGGATGCATCGGGTTTCTGGCGTCTATCTCAGAAGCAAAAGACGCTCAGTACACGGTGGAGCAAATTCCTGTTGTTCGTGACTTTCCGGATGTGTTTCCAGATGATTTGCCAGGACTACCCCCAGAGAGGGAAGTGGAATTTGGCATCGACTTGGCTCCAGGAACCGCGTCCATATCCAGAGCCCCATACAGAATGGCACCTGCCGAGCTGAAAGAGTTGAAGCAACAACTTGAAAAACTTCTGGATATAGGTTTCATCCGGCCTAGCATGTCACCTTGGGGAGCCCTAGTATTATTTGTCAAGAAGAAAGACGGATCGATGAGACTGTGCATTGACTATCGGGAGCTCAACAAGGTGACGATCAAGAACAAGTATCCTCTACCGAGGATAGATGATCTGATGGACCAGCTTCAGGGAGCACAGGTGTTCTCCAAGATAGATTTGAGATCTGGGTACCTTCAAGTGCGGATCCGGGGCGAGGGCATACCGAAGAGTGCCTTTCGTACGAGGTATGGGCACTATGAGTTCCTAGTAATGCCGTTTGGGCTTACCAACGCCCCAGCGGTGTTCATAGATTTGATGAATCGGGTATTCAGACGATACTTAGATTGGTTTGTAGTCGTCTTCATCGACGACATCCTGATCTACTCCAAGAGTAAGAAGTTGCATGCGAAGCACTTGAGGTCGGTAATCGGAGGCCCCGAGAGATCGGGGAGTTATATGCTAAATTTTCCAAGTGTGACTTAAGGTGAGCGATTATTTGCTTTCTTGGGGCACGTCATCAGTGGAGACGGAGTCTCTCTGGACCCTAAGAAGATTGAAGCGGTAGTAGATTCGAGTAGACCGAGCACCGTCAGAGAGATCAGGAGCTTCCTAGGGTTAGCTGGCTACTACAGGAGATTTGTAGAGGGGTTTTCACGTCTGGCATTACCCATGACCCGGCTGACCCGGAAGGGTACTCCTTTCATCTGGACGGAGGACTGCGAGCAGAGTTTCATGGAACTGAAGAGTCGATTGGTGTCTGCACCTGTCCTTGCCCTACCAGAGAGTGGGTGCGGATACGTGATCTATAGTGATGCTTGCAAGACAGGCCTGGGATGCGTACTCATGCAGAATGGGCGAGTCATTTACCTATACTTGAGACAAGCTGAAGTCATTATGGGGAGAACTACCCCACACATGACTTGAATTGGTAGGCGTAGTCTTTGCCTTGAAGATTTGGCGCCACTTTCTACGGTGTGCCATGTGAAGTGTATACTGAGATCATAAAGTCAAATACATATTCACGCAGATAGAGTCAACATGCAGGCAAAGACGCCGGTTGGAACCGATCAAGGACTACGACCTCAAAGCATCCACTACCACCCGGCAAGGCTAATGTGGTGGCGATGCATTAAGTAGAAAGGTCAACTATGGGATGTACCGCAAATCTCACCTGAACAAGTAAACCTTCTAGACGAAATGAGGAGACTGAGTTGGAGGTGATCGAGCCGAAGCTCGGAGGTGAGCTTGGCTAGCCCGTGTATCCGGCCCAATTTATTGGAAAGGATCAAAGGCGGTCCAGATGTGGATCTGAATTATTGAAGAATCGGGAGAAGATCAGTAGGGCATCTCTGGCTGAATTAGGGTACATGAGGATGGTACCACGAGACGAGGAGATGGGTAATACATTGTGCCCAGGCGTCCCGAAATTAAGAGAGACATTTTAGAGGAGGCCCATTACTCTAGCTATACCATCCACCCTGGAGGCACGAAGATGTACAGGGGGCTAAAGACCACCTTCTGGTGGGTCGATATGAAGCGGGAGATAGCCGAGTTTGTGGCCCACTGCCTCACCTGCCAACGGGTGAAGGCAGAGCACCAGAAGCCAGCTGGACTATTGCAACCCCTACCTATACCAGTGTGGAAGTGGGAACATATAGCGATGGATTTCGTGAGAGGCTTACCTCGTTCCAAAAAGGGGAATGAAGCCATTTGGGTGATCGTTGACCGACTGACCAAGTCGGCTCACTTCTTGGCATTGAGACGTAAGATGAGCCTGGCGCGACTAGCCCAGTTATACATGGATAAGATCGTTTGTCTACATGGTATACCGGTAACGATCATATCCGATCGAGACCCCAGATTTGTCTCAGAATTCTGGGAGAGTCTACATGCAGCACTGGGTACCCGATTGACCTTTAGCACTGCCTTTTATCCTGAGACGGATGGTCAATCGGAGAGGACAATCCAGATATTAGAAGATATGCTGCGAGCGTGTACTCTTGACTTCACTGGTTCTTGGGATGAGCACTTGGCTAAGGCAGAGTTCGCCTACAACAACAGCTACCAGGCAAGCATTCAGATGGCGCCCTATGAGGCTCTGTATGGGCGGCCGTGCCGATCTCCTATATTTTGGAACGATGTGGGAGATCGCAAGTTTGAAGGGCCTGAGGAAGTACAGAAAGCTGAAGAACAAGTGAAGCTCATCAGAGAAAGGCTGAGGGTAGCTCAGAGCCGACAGAAGAGCTATGCTGATAAGAAACGCTCTGTAGTGGAATTCCAGGTGGGCGACAAGGTACTCCAGAAGGTATCACCCATGAAGGGTGTATGGAGATTTGGAAAGAGCAGGAAGCTTAGCCCGGGGTACATTGGACCCTTTGAGATATTAGAACGGGTTGGAACAGTGGCGTATCGTTTGGCCTTGCCTCCAGACTTGGCTCAGGTCCATAACGTCTTCCACGTCTCCATGTTGAGGAAGTGCTTGACTGACCCGACTAAGATCATCGAATATGAACCGGTGGAACTTCAACAGGATTTATCTTATGAGGAATGGCCGGTGGAAATACTTGACTACAAGGAACAAAAACTGAGGAATCGAACTATTCCTTTGGTCAAGGTAAGGTGGAACAACCACACTGGTGGTGAAGCTACTTGGGAGCGTGAAGCGGATATGAAGAAGCGCTACCCTGACTTGTTTATGTAAACCCTAGTGGGAGTTTAGGGACTAAACTCCTATAAGGGGGGGAGATTGTAAAACCCGCCCCGAAATAAATAAAGATTTAAGTACCATAAATCTTAAATGACAATTCAATTTGATGAGCAGTGAAGTTTTGGGAAAAATCACATGTCTGAATAATTCAGATTAAATAAACGTTAATTAATCGAAATAAATCAGTTGTTAATAAATCCACATTAATTATATGTTAGTTAATTCGGATTAATTATCAAGAAGAGGAATAAACAAATATTCAAATCCCGGAAAAAATAGATCTGGTCGAAAACTGAGACGGTCCCGTGGTGCCACATTATACCCGTGACGAAGGATTTGACCGAAAGCCGATATTCTTGGATCTGGTCCGACGAGAGACAGATCCCGTAATACTACGGGGCACCCGTGCCACTAGGACCGTTGACCCGAGATTTGCGGATCTGGCCTGCATGAGGATTTAGGGAAACATCACGGTAGACCCCAGCTTGGGTCAAGTCGAGGACCCGTGATGAATCATTGTGACAGCATGTGGATGCATAGTGAAGAATGAACAGTAACCTTGTGATATAATAGAAGACATGTGAGTGCAATAGAGAAATCAGGACAAAACACTTTAATTAATGTAATCAATAGTAGAGCTTGTGACAACATTGTATAATAGAATTTCATACCAATTTAATTTAATTATTATATATATATATATAAGAGAGAAAAGACCTAGGGTTTGAAGATCAAACCCCTAAATAATTCAGCCGCCACCCTTCTCCTCTTTCCTCTTATTCACGAAGCTGAGCATCGAGTTGGGTTGAATCGTGCCCATCTTCAGAAGAGATTCGTCGATCTCTACTTCACCGGCGAGCGGCGGCCGAGATCAGGTGAGCAAGACCCCGGCCAGCCACCCCGTACTCGTGCTCGGGCTCCTCCCTTCCGGCCGACACGAGCTGCTCACCTCCGCGCGACGAACTCCGGCGGCCGAGCAGCTCCGCCAGCTGCCCGTGTCCGTTTCAGGCCGACCCCCACGGCCACCGTTTCCTTGGCGCGTACGTCCCTGCACGTGGCTGACGACTACTCCGTTCATGAACGGAGTTTGAATTCCGGCGGCCTCTTCCATTCCTTGACGAATTCCGGCAATCCATTCCCAACCCCGGCAACCACTGCCCTGTTGCTTTCCCTCCTTCCTAACACTTTTAAGGGCGCTAGGGGGAACCCATGGCTCCGGCAAAGGGAACCCGAGCTTAGACAGCTCCGACGCCGCTCTTTCCCCGCGACGGGACACGCACCAGTTGAGGGTGAGGTTCCTTGCCCTTCCTGATTGGGATTTTGAAGAATTAAAGGGATTAATGTCATGAATTGAATTGGAGAAATAAAATGAAAAGTATGTATGAATTAAGTTGGATATGATGAGTGTTGTATAATTTCGGGGCTTGTAAATACAAAAGAGACTCTGCCAAAATTCCGTTCATTTACTTAGTTGTTCTCCATATTAGGTATCATATGTTTTCTTTTACTCTTAGAAAGCATGTTAGGAGCCCGATATATGCTTAAGATGGAATGGATTTTATCTTATAACATGTAAGGCGATTATGTTACCGGAAATTTCAACTCCCGTATTTGTTCATACTCCTTAAGAACATGAACACTCTGGATGTATGGAAGCATGCCGTAATTAACTTCATATCTCTCGTATATATATATATATATATATATATATATTGTATCGAGACTGAAGTGATAGTTAGAACACGACTTTGGCATTCATCTATATAGAGATATGAAGTGTATTATTAAACTGAGGGTTTCACTCGATTGCCAGATCCCGGTCAGGACGCGTGAGACGCGATGAGGATCAGATCTATATTCTCTAGCCAGGTAGGCTCTCGCACGGGAGGTTTGTGAGTATTCCTTCCTCCTACCTCGCTTTGATTTCATACTCATATTTTCTTGAGATGTTTCCAACACATATTCGAGATGGGTTTTTCTCATATGTATCGGCTTTACATCTCGAGAAGATTTTGCTTTCTTGTTTTTTTATGGGTATTTGAGTAGAGTTTACTCCTTAGATACGTATTCGCTTCCAATCTCGATGAGGTCATTGATCTTTATATATATTTAAGATGTTGCTGCCTTGGATATATATGTATACCTGTTGTTTGGTAATCGTATCTAGAATCTCTTTACTTTCGTGCATGATACATCGGACGGATGCCCGGTAGAGGGCGTTACAAATATCGGCCTTGAGCACTTGGGCGCCTCCATCTGGACGGATGCCCTACAGAGGGCGTATAATATCCGGCCACGAGCACGTGATGCTCCATCGATCGGATGCCCCGGCAGAGGGCGATAATATCCGGCCTCACGGCACCGGTCGAGCGGAATTTTCTGACCATGTGCACATGTATGCTATAGCGTAGTCCGGCTTAGGCCGAAGACGATACCGAGGGTGTCGTTGATGTCGTAGACATCATAGTATCATATATGCCAGAGATTGAGTACTTCTGTGGATTCATCCACATTTCAGTTACTTGTTGATTATTTGTGATGATGTTGTACTTGCATATTTGTACTTGCTTTATTCTGTTCTTTGATTATGGCTTCTGCCACTTTCATTGTTTATGCGACCCTACTGGGCCTATTCTTTAGGCTCATGCACTTGACTTGTGTGTTCTCAGGTTCAGACGAGGAGGAGTAGGGTCGAGCTTAGGGGGGGATATACTGAGTTGCTGACTCGGCCATTTCTTTTGTCTCGAGGTCTGCGTACCTCTTTTATTCTGTGTGAGACTTGTCGTTGTATTTCTTGTTGTATGGACTTCTAGGGGTGACTGGACTAGATCCTAGTCTTGGGTTGTGTAAACCCGGTATTATACTTGTACGGAGTTGTATAAACTCCTCCCTTCTTTTATCTATGATTCAGCCGTTATCATTAACTCTGAACACTTGTTGAATAAGAGTTTCTAAGGCCTTGCGCCTGAATGGGGACTAGTTCTTGTTTGGGTACGGCCGGTTGTCTACGTGCCTGGACCGTGGTTAGGGGCGTGACAGCAATTTCCTTATTCCTTTGTTTTCCCAATATAAATAATTTTGTTCATGAAAGTCAACATCAAAAATATTAACATAATCACTTGTTTTTATAACCATTCATCACCATTGTTTATGCTTTAATAACCAACAACTGTTTTTGGGGGAAGCAAATCAGAACCCTCAAGCAAGATCGAAACTATTTTAAAGCTTTTCAATTATAGATCAAGGAAAAGAAATTGAGGGCACTGTTACACTTTGGAAGGCTATAGTTTCAATAAAAAGCATAGTAAGTCTCACACATTTGTTACATTCGCCTACAATAAGAAGCTCCACATCATTCTCCCCATCAGAGTCCTCCCCTTATCTTCCTCAACATCAATAGGAGCAAGAGCAAAACAAGGATGTAAAACCCAAGAAGTTTCGAGAAATAAAGGTAATAAAATTATTCGATGATTGAATAAGTTCCCTAGAGTTAAATGGGCAATTATTTGTGGGAAGAATAAGCAAAAAAGGGATTTAAAACCCTAGATAGGGTTTATGGTGACCAGAGGGACTTTGTGGTAATTTAGGAAAGCCTGGAGGACTAAACAGAAATTTTCCCCTCTCACAGGCGTGGACCAAATTGTAACCTAGTAATATATGAGGATCTCTGGTAAATTTTGCACAAAAAAAAACTCTTAAGAGAGAGCTTGGACGGTTGAGATTAAATCATCTCAAATCGTGCCTCATCTCGGAGCATTATTAAGGCTCACATGGAGCCACGTGTCAGCACTGGAAGAGATCCATCTGATCGCGGATCAGATGCGAGGCAAGAAGAAAAGTTACGGTGAGAGTGGTCCCATGGCGCGGGCTATCGTAAACCGTCCATCCTGTGATTGTTTAAATCACGAAATTGAGGACTAAGATCTGACCGTCGATCCTTTTAATATCTGATGGTTAATCTAAGAGAGTGTTGAATACGAGGGAACTGGATTAATTTGTGACCGTTGATCGCGATAAAAAAATCCTGGCCCTTCATCGGAGAACCAATCCTCGGTAAGTGACGCTTTCCTTCTTCACACGCCGGTAACGCTGCCATGTAGAACCTCATTGCCGTCTCACCATGCGCTATGGGCGGGAGGCCGGACGCATACCAAGGGCGCTGGGCCGGGCGTTAGCGACGCCGCTCGACACTGGAGCCTATAAAAGGCGATGATGTCCACGGTTTCACCACACCAGCGAGCAGTGCAACCTCAGTACTCCGGTGAGCTCGAACGGAGAAGAAGGAACAACTCTGCACAGGAAACCGGTGGCTCGTCTTGTTTCTGTCGGGATTGTTGTCGTGAGGAAAAGAGGAGCGAGATCGTAGCGAGGAAGGCTGAACAGTTCGACCACAGAGAACCGCCACGCCTCGCCGGAGAATCAAATGCTCACCGTCGAGGCTCTGTCTCACGCTCGTTCATCTCCGGTAACCTTCTCTTTAACCCTGTAGTTACTTTCGAGCATTTTAATAGTGTATTGGGCGCGTTAGAGAAGGAGAAGTTTCGGCCAGGAACGATAGGAAATTTCGAAGACGATGGTTAAGGCCGGCGGTGCTCCGGTGAGGCAAGTTGAAGTCGTGAAACCCTCCGCGACGGGGCCGAGCACGGGCAGAACCTCGGGGAGGTCAGAGATGGAGCTCGGTGACGCCGGAGTCACTCGGTCGTGGTCGGGAGAGAAACGGAGAAGAAGAAGGAGATATAAAAAAAAAAGTTTATGTTATGATTTTAATTAAAAAAAATCGAAAACTTAGGTTTGTGACATTTAATTAAAATTATAGTTGAGTATGGTTTTAACTTAGGGAAAAATGATAATCATTAATAATTTTTTATTGTTTCAAACTTATGTATTGTGTGACAGTTAAATAAAAAGTTTGGAATGATTAATTGGTAATAGTTTTTATTTTAAAGTCATAACTTGGATAGTGTGACATTTATAGAAACTATAGAATAGTTTGATATATTAGTTGATTAATAGAGGGCTAATGTTTTAATTAAAATATTAACTTAGTGGTTGTGACAATTAAATGGTTAACAGTAATCATTTGATTAATTTGTTCCAAAAATAGACATGTGTGACACATGTTGATTAAATACTTTGGAGCAAAGTAGTAAGACATGTAGACAAATTATGTGGAAATAACATAATTATTTAAATGAAATAATTATTATGAAATATTGAAATGAAATAAATAGAAATTAATTAATTAATTTCTTAAATTTGGATAATTGGTTGAGTGATAAGAATTATTTAGTAAAGAAGCTAAATAAATTCAAAAAGGACTAATAAACCCTAAGCAAGGTGGAGCCTAAAACCTTAGGGTCAAAAGGTTGTAAAATAACTTAATAAAAGTTAGACTCGACAAATAGACTAAAGTTGACTAGGTTTGACCAAGGTAGGACCAAAAGTCAACCAAGAGACACTGAAACGGGAATAAGGGCCTGTAACCCGAGAGATGGTCCCTAGGGCCCGTTAGTGGGCCTAAGCCCAACAAGGACATTAGGTGTAACGCCCTGAAAATTTTCACGATTTAATAAATTATTTTCTGGAGAAAACCGTGGGATAAATTAACCCGTAAATTAGATTAATTATTTTAACAAACTAAATTAAGGAAAATCAGGAAATTATGAAACTAAAGACCGAACTCGCAACTATTGGGCCGAGAAGGCCGTATTTGGGCCAGGCCAGATTGGACATGGAATAGACGGAGATAGACTAGAGAGATTAATTACGGTTGATTAATTATGGAGGATTTAATTACAGTTAATTAATCTCAATTAATTGGTCGGGAATACGTGACAGAATACGAGTCCCGATAAAGTAGGATTGGACCGGGATCTCGGTCGGATGCGTAGTACGCCCCGTGAAGCTACAGTAGGGTCCGTGACCACTGATGGGATGTAAAGAAGAAATAAATAATAAAAATTATAAATGTTGATTAATAATGGAGTGCCTCAGTCCGCGGAATGCGGATCTGGTCGGAGAAATATTAGTTCACCCGTGAGTGAACAGTAAAAAGGAAAGAAAAAGAAATAATGAATTAATTAAATAATATCAATTGGTTTTATTTTTTCAGAAAGGGACTTTGTTATTTATAAGAGGGGGAAAAGAGAGAGGGAGAGAGAACTCTCATCTCCCTCTCCCTTACGATTCCCTCCTCCTCCTCCTTCTTCTCTAGCTCGATCGGCCGCCACCAACAAAGGCGACTCGGCGTCAAGGACTAGCCGCAGAGACAACCCCCTCGCCTTCCACGCCTCTTGGCCGGGTCCACCCAGCCATCCATCGCCATGGCCACAGGCTTCCAAGCTCCGTCCGGCGCCTCCACCCGCGGCGTGTCCAGCACTGATCGCCTCTTGGCCTGGGCCGAGTCGAGCTTCGTTGCTTCGGCGATAACCTCGCATGCGCCCTTCCACGAGGTGAAATCGTGTCATGGTGAGCATGGGGAAGATGGAAATTTTTGGGGATTAAGGGTAACAATAATTAAGGTTTTGGGTAAGGATATTGGACTGAAATGTTTGCATGGGGACTGATCTAATTGCAGGACAAGTTTGGACGTCCGCAGCTTTAGGCTTCAAAGATTCGCAACCTCTTGCGACGAATCACGACCGCGTGCTCGATATAGTCTTGGGTGAGCCGATTGAACTTAGTACTTTAAATAATGGATGAAGTGAGAGGTGGGGAGTCGTTGATTTAAATCCCCGCCCTAGAAATTATGAAGGGGATGAAGGAGAAATTGTTGAATGTGGAATGATAATGAATGGGTTGTATTAAGTAATTGAAATGCAATGTGTATGGTTGTACTAAATTTCGGAACCCTAGAAATAGGGGAAACTCTGCCGAAATTTTCATTGAACTAATACCGGGCTGTCCCTTTTCGGGATGAATTCCGCCCACGATACCTCCCCGATCGGGGAGTGTAGATAGTCGTTGGAAAGGTCGTCGAAGGACCTACGTAACGAATGCTTAATCGACATGATCGGGCAACCGGATCTACAGTTGCGAACAATTCTTGATGACTACACTTTGATTGTGTTTCGGGGTTATGTTGTTAATAAGTACTATAAATTAAGTACGGAATCTGACCGTATTTCGTATTCCCTTCCATAGGAAAGGAGAAGGAAGTACTTGGAGACGCGGCGGAGCTGAGCCAGTCTTGAACCGCGAAGGACGACATGTGAGTGGACCTTTCTGTACATTCTTGTTTGAAGCATGTATTTCTCGTATTGTTCACCCGGGCTTTTATATGATATTGTTTACCGGTTTGTGATTGCCGATGGATTTCTTCCGCTACTAGAGTAAAGTGGAGTTTTGCTTGTTGAATGCTACTAATGTTAGAATAGCATGAGCATGTATAAGTGAAACCTTAATTGGCCGGAATTGAATAAGTGCATATCTAGGAATGCATCCTAGCTAGACATATGTGAATGATCCGGCGGGCCAGGGAGCCCGGAAGTCGAAGTATGCGATATTGGGTCGGTGGAAGGGATTTGTTTTTAAATATCATCTATTGTACACCCTTGTTTTGAAAACTGTTTTCATATAAAACCCTTCCCGATTTTGGAAGGCCCGTATCGATATTAGACGCAGGCTTGTCGACAGAGCAGTTTCGGTACAGGGATACCACTGGTCGTCAAGTTTTGCAGAAGCTGGAGTTCATTCCGAGGAAGTCGAACTAGAGGTGCTTGTTACTGTATACGAGACCCGTGTGTATACACATATGATTTGATATGCTTAAGATGATGCTATGCTTTTGATGCCTGAGGTGGTATATGGATTTATTTGAGTTCATGACTGTTAGGCATGTTTAACCCGATTGAAGATAATTATGTTGACCCCCATGTTATTTTGCATATGTATTCGCATTTTATTTTCATATATCAGTATAGTGCCTCGACGGGAGACAGGTAGGTAATTACCTGACAGATTGGTCCATACTCACTGGGCTCGAGTAGCTCACCACTCTTGCTTTCTTTTTACAGGGAATAAGTTGGGATCGGAGTAGATTTCCTTGTCGACGGGCGAGTTCCGGCTACGGTTGTAACACCCGCCCCGTAATAAATAAGGATTTTTATTTATTTATTCTCAGAATTTATTAAATGGAAATTTAATATAGTAAACGATGAAATTTGGGAAAAATTGTAAAGGTCTAATTAATCCAGATTTAATTAAGTATTAATTAAATCGCATTACTATTGTGAAGATCTGCAAATATTCAAAAGTTAGAGTCTAGAGAAGGTGGATGCAGTGGACCTAAAGACAGGCACGTGATACTACAATACACCCGTGGTATTGGAAACATTGACCGGGATTTCCTTGAGATCTGGGTCGGGCATGTGGACGAAAGAATCGTGACAGTGGGTCCCGACTACAATGAATTCATTCACCCGTGAATGAATAGTAGCCATGTAACAATAGTGTAGATGATGAGATAAGTTTAATGATTGGATTTAAATATTATAAAGAATTATAATATTTGATAAATAAATGAAAAGAGAAAAGATAATATAATAAATTAAAAAGAAATAATAGTTATTAATATTGTGATAACTTTATGAAAGTTATATGTATTAGAAGAGAGAGAGAGAGATTCATCACCTCTCTCCCTCTCGTTTCTTCTCCACCGAGCTCGACCCGAGCTTCACCGCGCCCTCCTCTTCGTCGACGGCGACCGATCTTCGGAGAGAGAGTAGGCGGCTCCCCTTGACGCGCACGCACGGTCCCTGTCTCCGGCCGACCTCATCCCTCACCGGTGCTGACCGGACCAGCTGCGCACCGCCTGCACCTGCGCACGCGCGCTGCCAGCCTGCGCTCGCGCCGTCAGCCTGCGCGCGCGCGCCGCCTGCACCTGCGCGCGCGCGCTGCCAGCCTGCGCACGCGCTGCCAGCCTGCGCCAGCCGCGCTGCACCTGCGCGCGCGCCCTGCCAGCCTGCGCGCGCGCCGTCAGCCTGCGCGCGCGCCGCCAGCCCAGCCGCCAGCCTGCGCGCGCGCGCCGCCAGCCTCTCAAGCGCTCACCCAGCGCCTGCGCACCGGCCTGCACTCCGCCAAGACGCCACGCACGCCGGGCAGCCCCACTATTGGCCTGCAGCCTTGCGCGCCGTCACAAGCCTGCAGCCCCACACGTCCCCTCCTTCCTTCCTTGCGACGGTGAGCATAGTTCACCATGATTAGTTGATTGACTTCATAAGTTAAGACATGGTTTAATTGGGGTTGATAACTTGGGATTGATGTTGTTTTGAATGTGGTTACCAAGTTCAATGAGGTTAATCCATTGAATGTTGTAAATTTTGGGTTTGAATTGATACAAACCTTAGCTCTCCATTGAAGCTTTTAACATGCCCATTACATGTTTGATAAAATGTCACAATGAACCCTTGAGCATAACTTCATGTTTAATAGACTTAGAGTATGCTAAAACTTAGCTCATTGATCATGTTTATGATGCTTGTTTGTTCAATTGGAAGATAGGATTTGCAAATACCCATTGTTGTGGTTTTGAGAATAAACATGCCCATGAAATATTTGATGAAATGCCACATGGAGTTTGTGAATATAATGGCATGTTTTATATACTTGGATCATGCTATGAGGAAGTTCATCGTTACATGTTTGTATAATGAAATGAAAGCCTAGAAAGAGAGAAGATGCTTCCCAATGTTTTTATTGAAATTACATGAATAATCTCCATGTTTATGAATAGCTTTTGATTAACCTTAAGAGCATGATAGATCCTTCAAATGATGCTAAGGATGAAGAATGTAAAACCTTTGTATCGAGTAAATTTTGTATTTCCTTCATGCTCTTAGTTTAAGCAAAATACATATTGATTTCAAGCATGCTCTAGCTAAGTTAATGAAGTTATGGTATTGTCATGCCTTGTTGGCATGCATACATGTTTAAGTATAACATCGATTAACCTTTAAGAGCATGTTAAACCCTCCTTAGAGACATTAATTATTAGACTATAAGAACCATTAAGAGAAAACATGCTCATCAAGTGTTTGATGTTTTGCCACATAGAACCATGAGACAATTAGAGGGCTATGTGGTTCAATTGAGCTTGAACTATTAAGTTGATAAAGAAAAAAAAAAAGGGGGATTGAAGCAAGTAAATACTAAACCACATTTTCTAATTATGATCTTGGTTAGATTATGATAAGAAGAATACATGGATGATGGAGTTAAAACTTTAGAAATTTTGTAATGCTATAGATATACGAATATGAGAAACCATCCTTGGATAGATTAAGCATTAAGCACTAAGTCATAGTAGGAGGATTAGAAGGGATGGAAATCACTATTGGAAAATAGGTGAGTAATACAAGTACTTGATTTTCGAAGATTGGAGTTTAATTGAAGAGGGTTAAGCTTCAAGGAGAAGGAATTGTGCAGGAAACACTGTAGCACATGCAGAACACCCTTTTTATTTCATTTTATTATGGGCTCTGTAGACCTTATAACGAGCCCAATTCTTAGGGAAATGGAAGATGATATTGGAAATATAATGTACAAGAAGTTTGGGAAGGAATGAGGATATTCTTTAGCGTCAATTTAATGTTTTAATTTCGGGGTTTCTTCAGTTACTGTAGCAGTAGAATAAAGAGTGAACTAAAACTTCGATATTTTCAAAAAGACTCGGAATTCAATTCCGATCGTCCCGATAGTTCGGGGGTATATTTAAACTAATAAAAATGGTGCGGGCACGTGTCTAAGATCCCGGATCCATCGGTTACGAATTTAAAAGATGACATTTCGGTAAATTCACAAGTAAGGTGATTTAATGCACGTAATGCATTCCTTTTGATATGAAATGTTGTGTGACAAACATTTACCATGTTTAGGACGTGGTGAGGTGGTCGAGGACCTGAGTGGAAGGCCCGGACCTGGGTAGGTCCTGGAAGCGAATAAGGTAGGATGTTGCACGGGTACTGTGAGTATTTCTAACTCATAGTATTCTCTTGATTCTTGTTGTTGTTGTGTTAGATGGATGTTGGAGTCCATCTTTTGATACCTGCTCTGTCTATCGACATGTTATGCTTGCTGCATTGCTTAAGTTGTATACTCGATTAGATTTGCTCGCTTTGAGTGTGATTCTATTTACGCTTTGCTTGAGTTTTTATATTTACTTTCTGCTTTCGGTCTGTTGACACTCGGTTTGATTATTCCTCCTTTCTCCTACCACAGCTTGTGATTTGGTTCTAGCCAGGAAGGCTCTCGCACGGGAGGTTTGTGAGTATTCCTTCCTCCTACCCCGCTTTGATTTTTGTACTCTTATTTCCTCGAGAGGTTCCCAATATATATTCGAGATGGTCTTCCTCATATATATTGGTTTTATATCTCGAGGGGATTATTGCTATCATGTTTTTTCAAATGCGTATTTAAGTGGAGTTTACCCCTTAGATACGTTTTGGCTTTCGATCTCGATGAGATCTTTGATCATTGTATATTCAAGATATTGCTACCTTGGATATATATGTATACCTGTTATTAGGTATTAGTACTATCAATCTCTTACTCTCAGGCATGATACATCGGACGGAGACCCTGGCCGAGGGTGTATAATATCCGCTACCAAAGTTCCTGGGCGGAGGGCGATAATATCCGCCACGAAAGCACTTGGTGCTCCATCTGGACGGAGACCCCGGCAGAGGGTGTATAATATCCGCCACCGCCTACCGAGAGAGCCGTATTTTCCCGCTACGTACATGTATGTGCTATAGCGTAGTCCTGGGCTTTTAGGTCAAGAGGCGATATACCGAGTTATGTCGTAGATGTCAGTAGACATCTTAGTATCACATATGCCGAGGTTGAGTACATCCGTGGATTTATCCACTTTCACGAGATTTGTTATTTGCTTGTGATGTTATTATTGCATATTTGTACTTCTTTATTTCTGTTTCTTTCCTAGTGGCTTTCGCCACCTTTTATTGATTTATTTGGCGATCCCACTGGCCTTTCTTTGGCCTACGCACTTGATGGATGTTTTTCTCAAAGTGACATAAATGAGGAGTAGGGTCAGGACTAGATGAGGACCTTGCGAAAGTAGCTAGGAGCGAATTGTGAGGAGAGCTTCCAGGACAACCTAGCAAATGATGGGGATATGTTGAGTTGAGGTTTGCGTGCCTCTATTCCTTTCTCGAGTGAGAGTTGTCATTCGGGACCTGCTAGGGTTTTATAAAACCTTATATATATTTCTTCCGGGCTGATTTATAATTTTAAACTCTGATTTAATTATCTGCTTATGTTACTTAGCCTTGCGTGCTTCTAGGGGCGACTCTAGAAGCACGCCTGCTTGTCGCAAGGCCGGGATCCGTTCGGGCGTGACAACGAGAAGGCTCAAGCGCGTCCCTTAGAAGTAACAGTTGTTTTGTCATTTTTAATGTCTGTATTGAGAGACTTAAATGTTACCTAAACCCAGTCGCTAATCTGGGGTATGATGTATTATATGACTCATCTCTATGGTTGAGCCTATTATGGTGATATATATATATATATTTGTGTTACAAGTTCTGTCTTTAACTAGTATAATAGGTATAATTACATGATTTGTCAATGTACCTTGGGCCCGTGACACACCGGGCCGGTCAGGGTGTGTAGCACCCACTCATCAAGCTAAAAGATGGGTGTTACATTTAGTGGTATCAGAGACGGTTAAATCCTTGACTTAGAGTCCTAGAGGGGTCAGAGCCTTAGGGTGGGAGTTGGGAATAGTCGATGCATTGAATATTTGTTGAGGTTGCTTTGTAGGTTACGCTGCCTAACAAAATTGCTACATTATTGCAGTATGCCACCGAAGAGAGAACGTGGAAGACCCCCGAGAGTGTCGCGGGAGATACCTGCAGAGGAGCCTCATCTTGAGGTCCCGGAGCCGGAAGAACATGGAGATAACTCCCACGCACAACAAAACCCGGGATATAACCCGGGTATGCCACAGTATCCCGGGATGCCGCAATATCCGGGCATGCCGCAGTATCCGAGAATGCCACCATTCCCAGGTGCGCCGCCATTTCCGGGCTTGCAACAATTTCATGAACAGATGGCACAAGTGTATGCGGCATACTACAACCACCAACAACCGCAACAACCCAGGAGTAGAGACGTGGATTATGTGACGCGGGCTCGACAGATGGGAGTGTCCCATTTGTCTAAGATTACGTGATCCCAAGCAGAGGCCGTAGGACGTGGATCAGGCATGTGGAGTACGTGTTTGAGGCCATGCATGTACTAGAGGAAGAGAAGATCATTACAGTGACCTTGTTGCTGGGACCAGAGGCCCTGGGATGGTGGGAGACGGTTCGTGACAATCTCCCGCAAGGAGGTACATGGACATGGGTGGAGTTCAAGAAGGCCTTCTAGAGGAATTTCTCACCCCGAGTCCATCGGGATGCAAAGCGGGTGGAGTTTACCCACCTTACTCAGAGGAGCATGACAGTAGCCGAGTACACGGCTAAGTTTGTTACCCTTAGTCGCTACGCCCCAGAGATGGTGGCTGATGAGTATGACAAGTGCCGGAAGTATGAAGAAGGATTACGGGATGATATCAAAATTCCTGTATTGGCCCATGGATTTGTGGAGTTTGGAGGTTTGGTGGATTCTGCAGTGCGAGTGGAGAGAGGCTTGGGCAAATAGAAGCAGAGACAAGAAAAGCTGAACAAGAGGAATAATCCGAGTACACAGGCTGATGGGTATACCCGACCAACTAAGAAGAGTAACAGTAGTAGCAGTGGCGGATCCTCTTCTGGGGGCAACTACCGAGTGAAGCCGCAATGCTCCGTCTGCAACAAATTCCACTTCGGAGTCTGTGGGTCACAGATCTGTTTTCACTGCCAACAGCCGGGGCACTACAAGAAGGAGTGCCCACATCGAATCTAAGGAAGTGGGGTAGCACCAACGCGCAAATACCGGAGGTTTCAGCCACATGCAGCAGACGCCAGGATTTCCGATTGGAGGCAGTTCTGGAGGTAGCAGAGGAGGGTCGTCTGGAGGAAAGTCTCGAGGAGGGGGTCGCGGGGCCCCATCTCAATTACAGGCTCAGGCATTCGCCCTGACCCAGCAGCAGGCAATGCAAACCCCAGGCGTAATTGCGGGTACGGTGCAGTTCTTTGATAATGATGCTTGCGTATTGATTGATCTGGGCTCTACCCATTCTTATGTTGCTACTGCCTTTACTGTGCCTGAGAATATGTATGCTAGTAGGCTAGCAAAACCCATGCTTGTTGCATCCACTATTGGTAGTTCTACGATTGTGAAGGTAGTTTATGAGGGGTGTAGTATTAAGATAGATGGCCGTGAGCTCACTACCGACCTAATTCCGATGAAGATCCTGGACTTTGATGCGATTCTCGGAATGGATTGGTTGGCCCTTCACCACGCCAAGGTCGATTGCTATTCAAAGACGGTATGTTTTCAACGCAATCGAGAGGCGAAATCTGCTACGTAGTAGATGGGCATAGACAGAGGAAGCATGCCTGGCGAGTGTTGTGGAAGCTGAAGCCTCCAAGGCGGAGGTTCATGAAATACCTGTAGCTTGTGAGTATGCCGACGTATTCCAAGCGCTACCAGGTCTACCTCCGCATAGGGGTGTAGAGTTCTCCATAGAGTTGTACCCGGGGACGGTGCCAATTTTTAGAGCACCATATAGAATAAGCTGATGAGAGTTGGAAGGGCTGAAGAATCAACTGAATGAGGCTACAGAGAGGGTTCATCGACCGAAGCGTCTCCCACAGGGTGCGCGGTAGTATTTGTGAAGAAGAAGGACGGCTCATTGCGGATGTGCATTGACTATCGACAACTCAATGCGGTCACGATCAAGAATCAGTACCCTTTACCCCGCATCGACGATCTCTTTGATCAGCTGCGAGGAGCATGCGTCTTCTCAAAGATCGACTTGAAGTCGGGATATCATCAAATGCAAGTGAAGGCGGAGGACGTGGCCAAGACAGCCTTCCGGAGCCGCTATGGGCACTTTGAATTTTTAGTATTGCCCTTTGGATTGACTAACGGTCCCGTAGCATTTATGGGCATGATGAATAGGGTATTCGCGCCCTATCTAGACCAGTTCGTGGTAGTATTTATCGATGATATCTTAGTGTATTCCCGTAGTGTGGAAGAACATATCAACCACCTCCGTATAGTGTTGCAGACGTTGAGGGAGCAACAACTATTTGCCAATCTTAAGAAGTGTGACTTCTGGCTCGAAGAAGTGAAATTCTTGGGACACGTAGTCTCGGCATCGGGGATCTTTGTGGATCCTGAGAAGATTGAAGCTGTGGTCAACTGGCGGGCCCCAACTACGGTCAAGGAGATCAGGAGCTTTTTGGGGTTAGCTGGTTATTACAGGAGGTTCGTGGAGGGATTCTCTTCAATCGCACAACCTATTACCAAGTTGCTGCGGAAGAATGTCACCTTCGTATGGACCGACGAATGCGAGCAAAGCTTCCAAGAACCGAAGAATCGGCTCGTGTCCGCTCCTATCCTCACCCTGCCTACGGCAGGCATAGGGTACGAGATCTATAGTGATGCCTCATTCCGAGGTCTGGGTTGTGTCCTAATGCAGCAGGGCAGGGTTATCGCCTATGCATCTAGACAACTCAAGACGCACGAGGTAAATTATCCTGTGCATGATCTAGAATTGGCGATTGTGGTCTTCGCCCTAAAGATATGGCGACACTATCTTTATGGTGAGACCTATAAAATCTTCACAGATCATAAGAGCCTGAAATACCTAATGAGCCAACGGGAGCTAAACATGCGGCAGCGAAGGTGGATGGAACTTTTAAAAGACTATGACTACACTCTGGAGTACCACCCGGGGAAGGCAAATGTGGTAGCAGATGCTCTAAGCCGGAAGACAGTGGCGCGCTTAGGGACCACCAATTTTGTTCAACTGCACGAGTTGAGGTCCACCGGGGCCCAATTATCAGTGGACGAGCTAGGAGTATTATTAGCAAACTTCCATCTCCGCCCTACACTGATAGACCAGATCAAGGAGGCTCAGTTACGAGACTCTAAGTTGATGAAGATGGCAGGAAGGCTTCAGAACGGAGAACTTGATGGAAGTGATTACTCACTCTCTTCCGATGGGGCAGTCATGGTGGGAGCTCGGATACGGTGGGAGCTCGGATCTACGTACCACGGAATGAGATGGCTCTTAAACTACAAATTATGGAGGAAGCCCATAGCTCCGCTTACACCATGCACCCCGGAAGTACGAAGATGTACAAGAACATTAAGGGAAACTACATCTGGAGAAGCATGAAAAAGGAGATTGCAGACTATCTGGCTAAGTGTCCGATATGCCAACAAATAAAGGCGGAACACAAGAAGCCACCAGGGTTGTTGATACCTTTGGAGGTTCCAGGCTGGAAGTAGGAAAGGATAGCGATGGATTTCGTGACTGGTCTACCTCGTACCAGTCAGGGCAAAGATACAATCTGGGTTGTCATCGACAGGTTGACCAAGTCCGCCCATTTCATACCGATCAAGACTACATACTCGACAGATCGATTAGGATGGCTATACGTGGACCAGATCGTGAGATTGCATGGAGTGCCAGTGTCCATCATATCTGATCGAGATCCGAAGTTTACATCACATTTTTGGAAGAGTCTACACAAGGCCCTAGGGACAAAGCTGAATTTTAGCAAGGCATTTCATCCTCCAACAGATGGACAGTCAGAGAGGACGATACAAATACTTGAAGATTTACTTAGGGCATGTGTTATGGAATTGCCTGGAAGATGGGAAGATAACTTGGGACTGTTGGAGTTTGCGTACAACAATAGTTACCAAGCTAGTATTGGAATGCCACCGTACGAAGCCTTATACGGTAGAAGCTGCAGGACTCCTTTATGCTGGGATGAAGAAGGAGAAAGACAACTACGTGGCCCTGAGTTAGTGCAACAGACCTCGGAACAAGTGAAGCTCATCAAGGAGCGATTGAGGAAAGCTCAGGACAGGCAACGGGGTTATGCTAATAACCGCCGACGAGACCTGGAGTTCGATGTTGGAGACAGAGTGTATCTGAAGGTGTCTCCCTGGAAGGGCGTGATGAGATTTCAGAAACGCGGGAAGCTGAGTCCGCGATATATCGGGCCTTACGAGATTCTGGACCGAGTAGGCCCGGTCGCTTATCGACTTGCACTGCCTAAGGAGCTATCGAGGATCCATGATGTCTTCCACGTGTCGGTGTTACGGAATGTCTTTCTGATCCGAATCAAGTACTGAAGGGACAGACCGTAGAATTGGCGTCCGATCTGACATACGTAGAGGGGCCAATACGGGTTCTCGACAGGAAGGAACAAAGCTTAAAGAATAAAAGTATACCACTAGTAAAAATACTATGGAGTCATCACCAAGTGGAGGAGGCCACTTGGGAGCTAGAAGACCAAATGAGGGCCCAATACCCTCATCTGTTTTAGTGGAGCTATGTATGGAATTTCGGGACGAAATTTTATAAGGGCGGGATAAATGTAACGCCCTGAAAATTTTCATGATTTAATAAATTATTTTCTGGAGAAAACCATGGGATAAATTAACCCGTAAATTAGATTAATTATTTTAACAAACTAATTAAGGAAAATCAGGAAATTATGAAACTAAAGACCGAACTCGCAACTATTGGGCCGAGAAGGCCGTAATTGGGCCAAGCCAGATTGGACATGGAATAGAAGGAGATAGACTAGAGAGATTAATTACGGTTGATTAATTATAGAGGATTTAATAAGTGTTAATTAATCTCAATTAATTGGTCGGGAATACGGGACAGAATACGAGTCCCGATAAAGTAGGATTGGCGGGTTAAAAGCCGAAAGACCGGGATCTCGGTTGGATGCGTAGTACGCCCCGTGAAGCTACAGTAGGGTCTGTGACCACTGATGGGATGTAAAGAAGAAATAAATAATAAAAATTATAAATGTTGAATAATAATGGAGTGCCTCGGTCCGCGGAATGCGGATCTGGTCGGAGAAATATTAGTTCAACCGTGAGTGAACAGTAAAATGGAAAGAAAAAGAAATAATGAATTAATTAAATAATATCAATTGGTTTTATTTTTTCAGAAAGGGACTTTGTTATTTATAAGAGGGGGAAAAGAGAGAGGGAGAGGGAACTCTCATCTCCCTCTCCCTCACGATTCCCTCCTCCTCCTCCTTCTTCTCTAGCTCGATCGGCCGCCACCAACAAAGGCGACTCACACGCCATGACCAACAAGACAACCCCCGGCGCCTCTTGGCTGGCCACCGCCTGAGCCATCCACGCCCCCATTCATCACCGCCACGGACAATGCAATTGGCCGCTGGAGGCCCAAGCTCCGCCCGGCGCCTCCACCCGCAGCGTGTCCAAGTACTGGATCGCCTCCAAAGACTGAGTCGAGCTTGCTTCCTCGCATAACCCCTTACGAAGCCGCCTTAAGACGAAGCTGAAATCGCGGTCATGGTGAGCATGGGGAAGATGGAAATTTTGGGGATTAAGGGTAACAATAATTAAGGTTTTGGGTAAGGATATTGACCCAAATGTTTGCATGGGACCGATCTAATTGCGTAGGACAAGTTTGGACGTCCGCAGCCTTTAGGCTTCAAAGATTCAGTAACCTCTTTATGACGTAATCACGCAATGCAAGTGCTCGATATAGTCTTGGGTGAGCCGATTGAACTTAGTACTTTAAATAATGGATGAAGTGAGAGGTGGCGAGTCGTTGATTTAAATCCCCGCCCTAGAAAGTATGAAGGGGATGAAGGAGAAATTGTTGAATGTGAAATGATAATGAATGGGTTGTATTAAGTAATTGAAATGCAATGTGTATGGTTGTACTAAGTTTCGGAACCCTAGAAATAGGGGAAACTCTGCCGAAATTTTCATTGAACTAATACCGGGCTGTCCCTTTTCGGGATGAATTCCGCCCACGATACCTCCCCGATCGGGGAGTGTAGATAGTTATTGGAAAGGTCGTCGAAGGACCTATGTAACGAATGCTTAATCGACATGATCGGGCAACCGGAGCTACAGTTGCGAACAGTTCTAGATGACTACGCTTTGATTGTGTTTCGGGGTTATGTTGTTAATAAGTACTATAAATTAAGTACGGAATCTGAACGTATTTCGTATTCCCTTCCACAGGAAAGGAGAAGGAAGTACTTGGAGACGCGGCGGAGCTGAGCCAGTCTTGAACCGCGAAGGACAACAAGTGAGTGGACCTTTCTGTACATTCTTGTTTGGAGCATGTATTTCTCGTATTGTTTCACCCGGGCTTTTATATGATATTGTTTACTGGTTTGTGATTGCCGATGGATTTCTTCCGCTACTAGAGTAAAGTGGAGTTTTGCTTGTTGAATGCTACTAATGTTAGAATAGCATGAGCATGTATAAGTGAAACCTTAATTGGCCGAAATTGAATAAGTGCATATCTATGAATGCATCCTAGCTAGACATATGTGAATGATCCGGCGGGCCAGGGAGCCCGAAAGTCGAAGTATGCTATATTGGGTCGGTGGAAGGGATTTGTTTTTAAATATCATCTATTGTACACCCTTGTTTTGAAAACTGTTTTCATATAAAACCCTTCCCGATTTTGGAAGGCTTGTATCGATATTAGACGCAGGCTTGTCGACAGAGCAGTTTCGGTACAGGGATACCACTGGTCGTCAAGTTTTGCAGAAGCTGGAGTTCATTCCGAGGAAGTCAAACTAGAGGTGCTTGTTATCAGATAATGCTAGACCCGCGGTGTATACACATATGATTTGATATGCTTAAGATGATGCTATGCTTTTGATGCCTGAGGTGGCATATGGATTTATTTGAGTTCATGACTGTTAGGCATGTTTAACCCGATTGAAGATAATTATGTTGATCCCCATGTTAGTTTGCATATGTATTCGCATTTTATTTTCATATATCAGTATAGTCCCTCGATGGGAGACAGGTAGGTAATTACCTGACAGATTGGTCCATACTCACTGGGCTCGAGTAGCTCACCACTCTTGCTTTCTTTTTACAGGGAATAAGTTGGGATCGGAGTAGATTTCCTTGTCGACTCAAGCGCAGGTCCGGTACCTGTGAGTGGCTCAAGGCCCCTTAGAAGTAACAGTTGTTTTGTCATTTTGAATGTCTGTATTGAGAGACTTAAATGTTACCTAAACCCAGTCGCTAATCTGGGGTATGATGTATTATACATCTTTATGGTTAAGCATATTATGGTGATATATATATATATTTGTGTTTCAAGTTCTGTCTTTAACTAGTATAATAGGTATAATTACATGATTTGTCAACAGCCTTGGGCCCAGGACACACTGCTGGGCTGGCTGGTGTAGCACCCACTACTGTTAAAAGATGGGTGTTACATTAGGCATGCATGGACACTTAAAGAGATAGAAATTATTGGAACAATGATTCTAATAAAACCATTATATGCCAGATACTCTCGGGGAGATGTTGGCGCGCACAAAAGGACTAGAAAGACTTCTAGTTTCTTCGAACTAAGGTAAGTATACTTGCCTAGTTTTCACCCGGTAATGGGATTTCTTGGACTTGCTATGTATTCTTATTACATGCACTGCTGATGCCATACATGCTGTTCAATCTGTTTTTTGAATTATGTTGAGCATGAGTGTTTGTTTCCGGGACGTTGGTGTCCCTGTTTGTTATGTTCTACTGCCCGGACTCAGTGGAGCTAGGGAAGCTCCAATTTAGGAATGTTCAGGATTAGGACCCCCTGACCTTCCCCGATGTTCTCACCGTGAGAAGCAAATCTCTGGAGGTCTTAATTGCCGCTGGGGCTTGGTACAATCGACCGTTAACACGTAGGGGAGGTAGTTCTACCGACATGTGACCGGAGGGTCAAACGCACCATCTAGGTCAGATTTATATCCAAAAGCCGGACATACCGCCGTGAGTAAACTTTGAGTTCTCTTAGGGACTCACAACAGAGCCCGAGGGCTTCGTGACGTGGGTCGTACCTTTGACTTGCTTGTGGTAGACTCTCAGGACTTTATTGTTGATATTATGATCTCGCTTGACCGCCATATTTCCTATTTATGACACCGTGTGACCTGTAGGGTACTTTCATCGGGCTTTCCTCTTCTAAGCTCATGTGTTTTCTTTTCCTCTTTACTGCATTCCTGAGTTTAGGAGGGAGAGGAGCCCGAGGGGAGTGACACAGTGGAGTCCGTGAGGTTTTAGGAGTCTCTGCTTATCTTTTATTTTATGAGCTTTGTTATTTGTAGGACCCGTATAGGGACCTAACTATTTTAGGGCCTATGGACCCTGTTGACTCTATGTTTCTTGGAACACGAGTTTTATTTAATCTATGGAACGTTATCTGCTTATCACAATATTAGGCCTTGTATTCGAGTTGAGTTTATTTCTTCTTTAATACCTACGGCATTTGGTTGACGCAGTTTCGAGGTCCCGGATCCGGCCTGTATGCTATAAAGGAAAAGAAACAAGAGAAGCAATCGGAGCAACTCTTGGTGGCTGGTGAAAGAGTCATTAGCATCTCTTCTATTGTTTGAGCATCCTATAAAAGATCTATTAGATATAATAGATCTCACTAAAGGCTCGCTTGGTAACTCACATCTCTCATTGAACTTGTAGAGCACAATGGTGTTTGTTTCTAGATTGAACCCACTCTTCATGTTGAGAAAGTAAATTTTACCTATCTATAAGTGAAGAATATAACCCCATTTATCAAAAATAAAATAAAATAAAAAGAAATAAAACCTCATTTTACTAATATGAATGGTATGCTAATAGGACATTTATCACATCAGAGTATGTTTGAAGTTTTAAACATGATTCACTATCCATAAATATCAATAAAATTTAAATAAGGAAACATAATCTACTCAACAGAATATATTCGTTAGGATGAGATTATGTTTTGTTGGAAATTTTCATTTACTTTCAAATTACAATACATTTAGATTTTACAACAAAAGATTTTTGTGAAGATTGTTTTTTTTTACCCTTTAGTTAAACAGGGACATTACCAAGAATAAACCTGTTATACATAGTTATGATTTTTTATAAACAACTCATAATTACAATAAATTATTCCCGTGTACGTTATTAAAGTTTATTAAGAATTTAAATTTATAATCATCATGACAAATTTAACGTAGTCATTTAACATTGAATTAACTTGTTATGATCCACAAAAAATCTCAAAGTTAGAACTTTTTTTCCTATAAAATTTTGAGGGATAACAATTACTAATATAGGAAATTGTTAATGGAAGTAAGACTTTTATGGCAAAGAAAAATTAATAATCTCCGTCTCTTTGTTAAACCACGCAATTAGAAAAAAACATGTTTTAAAACATGCATAACTCTTTTATTAAAAGCTTTGACCCTTTGCTTATCGATACAAATGTTTAAAGTAAAAAATATGTTTTACAGATCTTATAAATAAAATAAAATGAAAATAATAATGTTAACAAATATTGTTCAAATCATGGAAAGAAAAAAAAAATTACCTCGAGATTTAAACAACGCTCCCAATTTGGTGAATATGGCAATATATTACAATCATTTGTGAAGCCGGTCTTCATTCTCTCGGCAATCATTTTTATATTCAAGTTCTCCATATTATCCAAGGTCAAAAGAGAATATAAAAATAAAAAAATGAGAATAAAGGGATTAAAGTAGGTTGGGATAAGATAATTTATAGATTAAAAAGGATAGAAGAGCAAAGCCAACATATGATAGTTTAGAACACAATAGAACTATCAAGATCGAAAAGCATACAACCTAAAGCAAATGGTTGCCTTTAAAGGTTGATGGTTGCGCTATTTGTTGGATTAGAAATGAAGACCTGTGTTTAAAAATGTTGTGACTCCATCGACATTTATATAAAAATATTTAATGCTAATATTTCTTAGGAAACAAGTGACGCTCTCGTATCCTAACTCAAGAAAGGAGTGATGATATGGTTTTTTGTCAGAAGTAGACTCCCGACTTATATTTGAAATGAATATATATGGTATGTTCTTAAGCACAATATACGGGCAATAAAAAGAATACAATTATATCAAATATATAATCATTAAATAAACTTTAGAATAAATAGGAGAAAAATTAATAATGTAAAATAACTGCAGAATATTAATAATTTTGTAATTCAAATATGGTGAAATGACAAAAAAATTTTTTTTTTTTCAATTTCAATTTATACCCACTTTAAAAGACTAACGCCTAATTGGTCAATAAATTTAAAAAGGTATCAAAACAATAGTATTAGAGATATTGTATCGAAAGTCATAGTATTACTGTCATTTTAACTCTTTAATTTTTCTTTTTTGTCTAAATCAAACTTTCTCTTGTTAACAATTTTTAAAAGTACAATTTCCTTATTCCGTTGTTTTCCAAATATAAATAATTTTTTTCATGAAAGTCAACATCAAAAATATTAACATAATCACTTGTTTTTATAACCATTCATCACCATTGTTTATGCTTTAACAACCAACAACTGTTTTTGGGGGAAGCAAATCAGAACCCTCAAGCAAGATCGAAACTATTTTAAAGCTTTTCAATTATAGATCAAGGAAAATAAATTGAGGGCACTGTTACACTTTGGAAGGCTATAGTTTTAATAAAAAGCATAGTAAGTCTAACACATTTGTTACATTCGCCTACAATAAGAAGCTCCACATCATTCTCCCCATCAGAGTCCTCCCCTTATCTTCCTCAACATCTAAAGGAGCAAGAGCAAAACAAGGAAAAGAAACAATAGAAACAATTGGAGCAACTCTTGGTGACTGGTGAAAGATGCCAAGTAGGCCATTATTAGCATCTCTTCATTGTTTGAGCATCCTATAAAAGATCTATTAGATATAAAAGATCTCACTAAAGGCTCGCTTGGTAACTCACATCTCTCATTGAACTTGTAGAGCACAATGGTGTTTGTTTCTAGATTGAACCCACTCTTCATGTTGAGAAAGTAAATTTTACCTATCTATAAGTGAAGAATATAACCCCATTTATCAAAAAAAATAAAATAAAAAGAAATAAAACCACATTTTACTAATATGAATGGTATGCTGATAGGACATTTATCACATCAGAGTATGTTGGAACTTTTAAATATGATTCACTATCCATAAATATCAATAAAATTTAAATAAGGAAACATAATCTACTCAACAGAATATATTCGTTTGGATGAGATTATGTTTTGTTGGAAATTTTCATTTACTTTCAAACTACAATACATTTAGATTTTACAACAAAAGATTTTGGTGAAGATTGCTTTTTTACCCTTTAGTTAAACAGGGACATTACCAAGAATAAACCTGTTATACATAATTATGATTTTTTATAAACAACTCATAATTACAATAAATTATTCCCGTGTACGTTATGAAAGTTTATTAAGAATTTAAATTTATAATAACCATGATAAATTTAAGTTTATTAAGAGGATTTCTGCCGTGGAGAGCTTCTGACGCCACCAACACCACCAGGAGAACCGGAGCCGAGGTAGGAACCTATCACCGGTTTCAATTTAGGGTTTAATACCATTAAACTATGCTTTGGAGCTCGCTGAGTCAGTAAAATTAATCCAAGTGAGTAGCGAGGCTCCGGGAGAGGGAACTGGGGGCAGGGGTTGTTCTCAACTTGCTCACGGGACCGAGACGAAGCTGGTGCAGTTTGTTTCAGGTGGTGGCAGCCTCACCGGCGAAGATGGGTTTTCCGGTGGTCTACCACCGGTGGAGCCCGGTCGCGAGAGAGAGAGAGAGAGAGAGAGAGAGAGAGAGAGAGAGAGAGAGAGAGAGGTAGAAGGAGATAGAGTAAAAAATAAAATAAAATATAATAAAAAAATAATAACATATAATGTTATTAAATACAAACATGAAACTTAGGGGTTGTGACATTATTTTAGAAACTATGGTACATAGCTGATTTATTATTTTGAAGCATGGTAATGTGACAAAATAATTATTAAATAATAAACTTTAGTAGTGTGACAAGTGATTAATTGAAAGTAAACTATAGTATAGTATAGTTTTAATTATTAACTAGATTAATCGAGATGATTAAACTGAAATTATGGTATGTGATTAATTAAAATGGAACTTAGTTGGTGTGACAATTATTTATTTAATTGTGAAACTTAGATAATGTGACACTTAATCCAATTAATTAAATCCTGAATCATTGAGAAAGGAAAAAAAAAAAAAATTAAACTTAGTAATGCTTGATTAACTCATTGTAGTTGTAGAAGTGTGACAAAATATTGAGGTTAATATTTTCATTGGTTGATTTTAATATAGTGACAATAACTATGTGTTGTGACGATTATCTAAGTAATCATGAAATTATTGTAGTGTGACAAATAATTATTCTAGTTGACAATTAATTAAATAAATGAGAGACTATGTTTGTGTGACAATTAAAAGATTATTGTATCTAATCAATTAATTAAATTGATATAGTTACAAAAGGCTATATGGAACTTATAGTAAGGTGACATAATCAAGTAATTAAGTTAATTAATAGGATTAAGTGGCTACTATACTAGTGTGACAAATTAATTAAATTAACTTATTTAGTTAAAGTGTTAACTAAAGTTAATTAATTAATTAGCTTACTCGAACTTTATTATTTGGTTAATTACAGAAATTATTTAATAAGATTGGTAAATAAATTCAAAGGGACTCGACAAGTAGGCTTAAATTGACTAGGTTTGACCAAGCTGGGTTCAAGGTCAACTAAAGGACATGAAAACGGGGGATAAGGGCCGGTAACCCGAGAGATAGTCTTTAGGACCCGTTAGTGGGCCTAAGCCCAACCAGAACGCCGTCTGACATGCATGTGAAACTAGGGACATAGAAACTTGTTGAAATCTTGACTCTAATAGAGTCTATATATGCCAGATACTCTCGGGGAGTTGTTGGAACACTAAGAGAAGACTAGAGGGACATCTAGTTTCGACGAACCGGAGGTAAGTACACTTGCCTAGTTTCCACCCGGTTTTCTGGATTTTTCTTGGACATGCTATGTATTCTTATTACATGCCTTGCTGATGCCATACATGCTATTCATATCTGTTTTAGATTCCTGTTGAGCATGTATGATTGTTCTCGGGACGTTGGTGTCCCTGTTTGCTATGTTCTACTACCCGGATTCAGTGGAGCTAGGGAAGCTCCAATTTAGGAATTTTCAGGGACAGGACCCCCTGACTTTCCTGACAGCCTTACTAGAGAAGCAAGTCTCTGAAGGTCTTACCTGTCAGTGGGCATGGTACACTGACCGTGTTAACACGTAGGAAAGGTAGTTCTACCGACCTGTGACCGGAGGGTCAAACGACCATCTAGGTCGTATTAACAGCAAATAGCTGGACATACTGGCCGGGAGTAAACTTTGAGTTCTCTTAAAACTTCAAGCATTCTGAGCCCGAGGGCTTTCCTTCAGACGTCGAGTCGCACTTTTAATTTGTTTGTGGTAGACTCCCAGGACTATTTTGTTGGTATTATGATCTCATTGGTTGACATATTCCCTATTTATGTCATTGTGACCTGCAGGGGTACTTACTGAGCTTTCCATTCGAAAGCTCATGTGTTTTCTTTTCCTCTTTTACAGATTCCGAGGTTTAGGAGGGAGAGGGGCCCGAGGGGAGGACACAAGGAGACCAGAGGTTTTAGGAGCCTACTTTGTCCTTTATCTTTTACTTTATGCGCATTATTGTTTGTAGGACCCGTATAGGGACCAGACGATTATAGGGCCTATGGACCCTGTTGACTCTATGTTCCTTGGAACACGAGTATATTTTATGGATTGTTATCTGCATATCACATTATTAGGCCTTGTATTCGAGTTGAGTTTATCTCTTCTTTAATACTGGTACTGTTGGCGTCGCTAACTTTGCGAGGTCAGGGATCAGGGATTGAGAGCGTTACAATAATAATAATGATAAATTTAACGTAGTCATTTAACATTGAATTAACTTGTTATGATCCACAAAAAATCTCAAAGTTAGAACTTTTTTTCCTATAAAATTTTGAGGGATAACAATTACTAATATAGGAAATTGTTAATGGAAGTAAGACTTTTATGGCAAAGAAAAATTAATAAACTCCGTCTCTTTGTTAAACCACGCAATTAGAAAAAAACATGTTTTAAAACATGCATAACTCTTTTATTAAAAGCTTTGACCCTTTGCTTATCGATACAAATGTTTAAAGTAAAAAATATGTTTTACAGATCTTATAAATAAAATGAAAATAATAATGCTAACAAATATTATTCAAATCATGGAATGAAAAAAAAAATACCTCGAGATTTAAACAACGCTCCCAATTTGGGGTAAGGGCTGATAGTTGAAATCAATAGTTATCGGAAAAAAAAAAATTGGTGAATATGGCAAAATAGTTCAATCATTTGTGAAGTCGTTCTTCATTCTCTCGGCAATCATTTTTATATTCAAGTCCTCCATATTATCCAAGGTCAAAAGAGAATATAAAAATAAAAAAATGAGAATAAAGGGATTAAAGTAGGTTGGGATAAGATAATTTATAGATTAAAAAGGATAGAAGAGCAAAGCAAACATATGATAGTTTAGAACACAATACAACTATCAAGATCAGAAAGCATACAACCTAAAGCCAATGGTTGCCTTTAAAGGTTGATGGTTGCGCGCTGTTGGATTAGAATGAAGCCTCCAGGTTTAAAAATGTTGTGACTCCATCGACATTTATATAAAAATATTTAATGCTAATATTTCTTAGGAAACAAGTGACGCTCTCGTATACTAACTCAAGAAAGGAGTGATGATATGGTTTTTTGTCTGAAGTAGACTCCCGACTTATATTTGAAATGAATATATATGGTATGTTCTTAAGCACAGTATACAGGCAATAAAAAGAATACAATTATAACAAATATATAATCATCAAATAAACTTTAGAATAAATAGGAGAAAATTTAATAATGTAAAATATGTGCAGAATATTAATAATTTTGTAATTCAAATATGGTGAATTGACAAAAAAAATGTTTTTTTTCAATTTCAATTTATACCCACTTTAAAAGACAACCTTTAACGCCTTGGCCAATAAATTTAAAAAGGTATCAGAACAATAGTATTAGAGATATTGTATCGAAAGTTATAGTATTACTGTCATTTTAACTCTTTAATTTTTCTTTTTTGTCTAAATCAAACTTTCTCTTGTTAACAATTTTTAAAAGTACAATTTCCTTATTCCTTTGTTTTCCCAATATAAATAATTTTGTTCATGAAAGTCAACATCAAAAATATTAACATAGTCACTTGTTTTTATAACCATTCATCACCATTGTTTATGCTTTAACAACCAACAACTGTTTTTGGGGGAAGCAAAACAGAACCCTCAAGCAAGATCGAAACTATTTTAAAGCTTTTCAATTATAGATCAAGGAAAAGAAATTGAGGGCACTGTTACACTTTGGAAGGCTATAGTTTTAATAAAAAGCATAGTAAGTCTAACACATTTGTTACATTCGCCTACAATAAGAAGCTCCACATCATTCTCCCCATCAGAGTCCTCCCCTTATCTTCCTCAACATCAATAGGAGAAAGAGCAAAACAAGGAAAAGAAACAAGAGAAACAATTGGAGCAACTCTTGGTGACTGGTGAAAGATGTCAAGTAGGCCATCATTAGCATCTCTTCTATTGTTTGAGCATCCTATAAAAGATATATTAGATATAATAGATCTCACTAAAGGCTCGCTTGGTAACTCACATCTCTCATTGAACTTGTAGAGCACAATGGTGTTTGTTTCTAGATTGAACCCACTCTTCATGTTGAGAAAGTAAATTTTACCTATCTATAAGTGAAGAATATAACCCCATTTATCAAAAAAAAATAAAATAAAAAGAAATAAAACCTCATTTTACTAATATGAATGGTATGCTAATAGGACATTTATCACATCAGAGTATGTTTGAACTTTTAAACATGATTCACTATCCATAAATATCAATAAAATTTAAATAAGGAAACATAATCTACTCAACAGAATATATTCGTTAGGATGAGATTATGTTTTGTTTGAAATTTTCATTTATTTTCGAACTACAATCAATTTTGATTTTACAACAAATGATTTTTGTGAAGATTATTTTTTTTACCCTTTAGTTAAAGAGGGACATTACCAAGAATAAACCTGTTATACGTAATTATGATTTTTTATAAACAACTCATAATTACAATAAATTATTCCCGTGTTCGTTATGAAAGTTTATTAAGAATTTAAATTTATAATAACCATGATAAATTTAATGTAGTCATTTAACATTGAATTAACTTGTTATGATCCACAAAAAATCTCAAAGTTAGAACTTTTCTTCCTATAAAATTTTGAGGGAAAACAATTACTAATATAGGAAATTGTTAATGGAAGTAAGACTTTTTTATGGCAACGAAAAATTAATAAACTCCCTCTCTTTGTTAAACCACGCAATTAGAAAAAAACATGTTTTAAAACATGCATAACTCTTTTATTAAAAGCTTTGACCCTTTGCTTATCGATACAAATGTATAAAGTAAAAAATATGTTTTACAGATCTTATAAATAAAATAAAATAAAAATAATAATGTTAACAAATATTGTTCAAATCATGCAAAGAAAAAAAAAATTACCTCGAGATTTAAACAACGCTCCCAATTTTACGTAAGGGCTGATAGTTGAAATCAATAGTTATTGAAAAAAAAAATTTGGTGAATATTGGAAAATATTACAATCATTTGTGAAGCCGTTCTTCATTCTCTCGGCAACCATTTTTATATTCAAGTCGTCCATATTATCCAAGGTCAAAAGAGAATAAAAAAATAAAAAAAAGAGAATAATGGGATTAAAGTAGGTTGGGATAAGATAATTTATAGATTAAAAAGGATAGAAGAGCAAAGCCAACATATGATATTTTAGAACACAATACAACTATCAAGATCAGAAAGCATACAACCTAAAGCCAATGGTTGCCGTTTAAGGTTGATGGTTGCGCGCCGTTGGATTAGAATGAAGCCTCCAGGTTTGAAAATGTTGTGACTCCATCGACATTTATATAAAAATATTTAATGCTAATATTTCTTAGGAAACAGGTGACGCTCTCGTATCCTAACTCAAGAAAGGAGTGATGATATAATTTTTTGTCCGAAGTAGACTCCCGACTTATATTTGAAATGAATATATATGGTATGTTCTTAAGCACAATAGATGGCCAATAAAAAGAATACAATTATATCAAAAATATAATCATTAAATAAACTTTAGAATAAATAGGAGAAAATTTAATAATGTAAAATAAGTGCAGAATATTAATAATTTTGTAATTCAAATATGGTAAAATGACAAAAAAAACGTATTTTTTTTTTCAATTTCAATTTATACCCACTTTAAAAGACAACCTTTAACGCCTTGGTCAATAAATTTAGAAAGGTATCAGAAAAATAGTATTAGAGATATTGTATCAAAAGTCATAGTATTACTATCATTTTAACTCTTTAATTTTTCTTTTTGTCTAAATCAAACTTTCTCTTGTTAACAATTTTTAAAAGTACAATTTCCTTATTCCTTTGGTTTCCCAATATAAATAATTTTGTTCATGAAAGTCAATATAAAAAATATTAACATAATCACTTGTTTTTATAACCATTCATCACCATTGTTTATGCTTTAACAACCAACAACTGTTTTTGGGGGAAGCAAATCAGAACCCTCAAGCAGGACTCAAACTATTTTAAAGCTATTCAATTATAGATCAAGGAAAAGAAATTGAGGGCACTGTTACACTTTGGAAGGCTATAGTTTCAATAAAAAGCATAGTAAGTCTCACACATTTGTTACATTCGCCTACAATAAGAAGCTCCACATCATTCACCCCATCAAAGTCCTCCCCTTATCTTCCTCAACATCAACAAGAGCAAGAGCAAAACAAGGAAAATAAACAAGAGAAGCAATCGGAACAACTCTTGGTGACCGGTGAAAGATGTCAAGTTGGCCATCATTAGCATCTCTTCTATTGTTTGAGCATCCTATAAAAGATCTATTAGATATAATAGATCTCACTAAAGGCTCGCTTGGTAACTTACATCTCTCATTGAACTTGTAGAGCACAATGGTGTTTGTTTCTAGATTCAACACACTCTTCATGTTGAGAAAGTAAATTTTACCTATCTATAAGTGAAGAATATAACCCCATTTATCAAAAAAATAAGGTAAAAAGAAATAAAACCTCATTTTACTAATATGAATGGTATGCTAATAGGACATTTATCACATCAAAGTATGTTTGAACTTTTAAACATGATTCACTATCCATAAATATCAATAAAATTTAAATAAGGAACCATAATCTACTCAATAGAATATATTCGTTAGGATGAGATTATGTTTTGTTTGACATTTTCATTTACTTTCAAACTACAATCAATTCAGATTTTACAACAAAAGATTTTTGTGAAGATTATTTTTTTTACCCTTTAGTTAAACAGGGACATTACCAAGAATAAACCTGTTATACATAATTATGATTTTTTATAAACAACTCATAATTACAATAAATTATTCCCGTGCACGTTATGAAAGTTTATTAAGAATTTAAATTTATAATAATCATGATAAATTTAACGTAGTCATTTGACATTGAATTAACTTGTTATGATCCACAAAAAATCTCAAAGTTAGAACTTTTCTTCCTATAAAATTTTGAGGGAAAACAATTACTAATATAGGAAATTGTTAATGGAAGTAAGACCTTTTATGGCAAAGCGAAAAGTTAATAAACTCCCTCTCTTTGTTAAACTAATGCTAATTAGAAAAAACATGTTTTAAAACATGCATAACTCTTTTATTAAAAGCTTTGACCCTTTGCTTATCGATACAAATGTTTAAAGTAAAAAATATGTTTTACAGATTTTATAAATTGTAAAATCCATGAATTTTTGGAAATAAATACTTTACTATTTCCTTGAGAAGTATATTAAGTCCCGTAATTAGTGCAGATGTGGGATTAAATGATTTAAAAGTGGTTTATTTATTTAAATGGAAATTAAACTATTATGGGGTCTGTAGGAACCTAATAGTAATTTTGAAAGAATTGAGGACCTTAAAGAAGTTTTTCTCTCTCACAGCCTAAGGACTTAGCTGGAAATAAAAGTAAGTAGAGGGACTTCAGGATAGTTTCTCTGTAAATGGTTGGTTGGATGGCTGAGATCATCTGATCTATGCGAGAGCGGATCGTGACGAGAGATGGAGTGCAATGGTGGAGCCACGTTGCTTGAGGAGATTTAATCTATCAGATCTAGTGTTGGATTCGATGCATCATAACAGTAGTTGGTGAGGGTGACTACACAGAGAGGGTAATTGAGAGCCGCTTATCCAATCGAGTGCGGGGTACGATGCACTAGGGAAAAGATCTGTCCGTGGAAATAGAATTGAATCCGGGTTGTTGATCAAGTAAAGTGTTCGATACGATGCCTAGGATGTAATCCGCAACGTCCATCACCGAAAAACCGATCCCGAGGAAACATCAGCCGTTTCCTCCGCCAACCCGACCCGTCATCCCATGTAACGGCCGCTAAGGCCACGGAAAACGGCCGCACCAGCCACCGCCGATCGTGGCGCCTCCTCCGTCAGTTACTGGTAGCGAAACCAGACGCTCGCTTGAGCTCCCCTCGAAAGCTCTATAAAAGCGACCATAGCTGCGTAATTGCAGAGGGCGTGGAAGTCGCAGAAGGTGAGAAGTTCGCCACAGGTTGACCGAGAAAGGGAGAATTACGCCGAGAGACCACCGCCATCGCATACACCATTGGGAGGTCGATCGAGGTAAGGAACCATTCTCCTCGCTTTTAATTCCAAATTAGATGCATCGAATGGTGAGGCTTCAACTCACGAGAGAAAGATGGCAACCTGAAGAGGGAAGCCCTGAAGCTGGTCCGGGAGGTCGTCGGGGGTGTAACGCAAAGGTCCGGTTCAGCGGAAAGCTCCCGCAAAGAACTCCCTACCGAGGACCACTAACGGGCGAGAATCACTTCTCCCAAGTGAGCAACTGACGAAGTCACGAGAGGTTGAAGAAGAAGGTTAAATAAAATAAAAATAAAAAATAAAAAAAATAATATTAGTATGTGATGATTTTAGCTGCGTGACAGTTAATATATATATACTTATATATACATTTCGTTAGAAAATAAAAAGTTAATGATATATTAACTTAGTGTGACATATTAATAAAGTTAGTTAAACTAACGGATTTAGCTAGCCAATATTTTTTTTTGGGCTGAGATACTAACAGATTATCGTGACAATAATTTTTATATAATTGTTAGTATAGTTTGTTGATTATTTTTATAACATTAGTAGTGTGACAATAGATAAATAAATATAGTTACACTAACTATATGTGACAAAATTAGGAAATAAAACCTAGGGATATTGATTTATTTCTAGCTATGAAGGTGTAAAACCCAAGAATTTTAGGGATTTAAATTTTTTTTGGGTTTTATTTAATTGGAAAATGAGGAAAACCCCCAAGGTTTGATCAAAATGAAATTTTGATGGAGAAACAAATTTCTAAATTTTCTTTATTAAAGAAAATTCCCCAAACTTTGAATACATGGATTTGTATTTACTCCATTTAATTAGTTTGGTAATTAAACCAAGAAATAAGAGAAAACCCTAGTTGGGTATAATTGGGGCTACCAAGGGTATTTTCTTAATTAAGAGGAGTGAATTAATTCTTGGGATGAATTCATTAAATAAAGGAAGGATTGGTGGTTTATTTAATTAAAGGAAAGAGGGTAAAATAAAGGATTAAAAGGTTTAAAACCCTAATTAGGATTAGTTGGGAGTTAGAGGGACCTCTTGGTAATTATGGAAAGTACTGAGGACCAAATAGAAATTTCTCTCGCTCCCAGTGAAGGACTTAATTGTGACTTAAGAAAATATTAGGGACTTGCGAGGAATTGTCCTCTTTCACAGGCTTGGGCTCTGGTGGAACCTAAAACTATTTCAGGGAGCTCTGGATAATTTTCAGAGAGAAAATCTATTTAGAAGAGGATTTAACTACCGAGATTAGACTATCTCTGCACTGCGGTTTTATCTCGAGGCATTATAAAGGCTCTCATAAAGCTACGCGGGCGAGTTGAGATGGAATCCATCTCATCGTGATACCAAATACGCAGGCAAAGGAGAAAGGGTCGGGTAAGGATTATCCTACCGCGGCGTAGTTTATAATCGGCCCATCTAAGTAGGTGGTGGACCCTAGGAAAATGGAGAAAATCCGGCCGCTGAGTGAGATTAAATCTCAACCGGTCATCTTTGATGATAACGTAACTCAAGGCCAACCGCTTTTAATCTGACCGCGGAAATAAGAGATGTGATCTCAGCGCCCATCTCATGGAATTGCTGATCCCGGCACGGCCACCCTATCGCCTAATCAAACGCAATCAGCCTTCTATCCCGGAGTTTCGCGGAACAACCGATCGACGTAACGGGCGAATAAAGCCGGGCGCTAAGTATCAACGATCTGTCCGCCTCGCTGCCTATAAGAACCCCACCTCGCCCGCCTTGGAGACAGCTGAGAAAGAGAAAATCAAGAAGGTCACGCCGCAGGGTTGGCCTGAGAAGGGGGATTCGCCACGTGGGGGTCTCTGCCACTCTTTGTTGGTACTCTAAGAACCGTAAATTAAGGTATGAATTCTCACCGTTTCAATTTCAAGGCTGCTTGATGCATTGATAGTGCGCTTTAGGGCTCAGCTGGAGCGACGAACGGAACCGGTTGTGGGGAGGCTCCGGAGAGGGAATTGGGAACCACGGATGCGGCCAAGAAGCTATTGGCGCCGCAGACGGGGCTTCATGGCTACCGTTGGCCATAAAAAACGTCCGTGTGGAGAGATGGATTTCCTACGAAGCTCTCCCAGAGGGGCTCTGGCCACCGGAGGTAGGAGAAGATAGAAAAAAATTTTAAATTAATTATTAACTTAGGTGATGGTTAAATTTAAGTGAATATTAATAACTTTGGATGTGACAAACATTAAGGGGGTTAATCAACTGTTTTGAATTAATGTTAAAAACCTAGGTGGTGTGACATTATTAAGGTCATTAATCACTGTTGATTAAAATGATTTGTATAGAGGTGTGACAATTATTTGATTAATTATTTTGGAACATAGTAGTGTGACGAAATAATCATTAAATAAGGAACTTGGTTAATTATAGTTAACTAAGAGTTTTAAAAAAGGGTTTAAAACCTTAGTGTGACAATTAATTGATTAATTGATTAGTTGGTTTTTATAGTTGATATAACTATATGGGACTTTGGCAGTGTGACAAAAATCAATTAACTATTATGCTTGAGTATAATCCTATGGAATTATAGGCGTGACACAATCAGTTTGGTTAACTAACTAGGTTAATTAAATTGATTATATGGGAAGCTTGGTAGTGTGACAAAATAATAGAATAATTTATTATTATGTGTGACATATTTAATTGATTAATGGTTGGTATAATTTAAGAGATTACTAAGGTTATTAAGTATTGTTAATAGACCGTCTAATGTGACAACGATTAATCAATTAAGTTGAACCAATCTATTGGGTTGATTAAATCAAACAATTTGGTTGAAAGTTAAAAGGATTGGGTTCAATTGGATTTAATCATTTGGTGATTAAACTCGGGTTAACCTTGTTTGCCGAATTGGGCTTAATAAGATGTGACTGGATTAATTAAGTAAGAAGACTAGGATTAGTCTATTAATCAATTGATCTAACCCAACTCTTGGAATGTAAGTTTGATCAACTTAATTTGGATCAAGGGCTTGGATCAATTTAAGAAAATCAAATTAATTAGACTAAGTTGATTTAACGTGATGACTAGTGCTTAGTCTAGTGGGTAATTGAGTTAGTCAACTTGATTAAGTTGAACCTTGAAGTTGGACCAAGTAATAAGATTAGTTCTACACCATTATTTGAATTTATGGGTGAACTAATCAAGTTAATTGGCTAAGGTTAGTCAAGTAACAAAGAGGGATCGGGTTGAATCCAAGCTAGTTAAATTAATTTGATTGAATCAAATGACTTGGGTTGGTCCAAGAGTAAAGTGGTTTTAATCCAAATTTAAGTTAATCAATGACTTGATTAAGCTTGACATTGGATTTGAATTAAATAAATGGGTTAGGTTAACCCATTAATTGGATTAATTGGTGAATTAGTTAAATGAAACTTGGTCAAGTTAACTTAGTTATGAAGTTGAAAGGTTGGAATTATTTGGGTGTTGTCTTTGGGGTTTATGAGGGAGGTTTGGAATGGGAAGGGTGCCATGGGGGTTATGAATTTGAAAGGTATTAATAATTTGGGTGTTATCTTGGGATTTATGGGGGAGGTTTAGAATGTGAAGAGTTGTAGAGGTTACACTTGTGAGGCCTATATAAAGCATGTAATCTTGAAGCTTGGCATAGAGCAATAGCAAGTTTAAGAAAGTTTATGGGCCATTGGGAATCAAGAAGAGAGGTTAGAGGAAGGAAGAAAAGAGAAGAAAGCTTGAGAGACTAGGATCTTCTGTTCAAAGGAGTGTTTAGCATGCTCTATTTTGATTGCCATACCGACCATTTTCACCGTTGGATCGTGCTGAGTTTTGGTGAGATTGTTCTTGACTCCTTATTCTTCAATTTGAACGGTTAAGATTGTTTTTGGTATCCGGTAGAGTAGGTTTCTGGGGTGTGAAACAGAACCTATCACTGCTGATTTCCTGCACCGACCAGTTTCATCATCTGCTTCAATCGGATAACCATTTCTAGTCTGATCGAGCTGAATTTTGGTAAGCATAGTGAAGACTTGTCCTGACCCAATCTGAACAGTGGAGATCTGGTTTGGACGGTCAATTTGTCTTCAGTATCTGTAGACATCTATACTCGGTGAGTTTCTTTAAATTCCTGCATCTCACTTATGTGTGGTGATAAATATGAGGATTCATATATGTATGAATGCATGAGTTATAAGGATAGATGGGGGAATGAATAAGTAAAGAATTGGTCCAAGGGTTGGAGTTTGATCTCCATGGGTGGTTTCATGAATTGAATTTATATACATGATCATGAAAAGTGTAAATCCAATCTATTCCTATCTTTGAAGGTTCATGAAAGCATAAACATGGGTAACTTGAGGTTACTGGTTTATGGGAATGATTTAAGGATTAGCACAGGTGTTGTTTGATAAGAGGGCTAGAGAACTTGGTTACTGTTAAAGAGTTATACATGCAAAGGTCAATAAAAGGGTTCATCAAGTGGGCCCAATTTGAATAAAATGACTATAGATAACCAAATAGGGTTTAGACTCGACAAATGAATGCAAAGTTGACTAGGTTTGACCAAGTTGGGTCTAGGGTCAACTAAAGAACATGGAGACATGGGATAAGGATTAATAACCCGAGAGATGGTCTTTAGGACCCGTTAGTGGGCCTAGGCCCAACAAGAACGATAGGCATGCATGTGTAATTAGAGATATGGGGATTTATTGAAATCTTGACTCTAATAGGGCCTATGTATGCCAGATACTCTCGGGGAGTTGTAAGACATTCCAGAGGATACTAGGAAGACTTCTAGTTCCAACAAGAGGTAAGTGCTCTTGCCTAGTTCCCTTATTTATTGGCTAGTTGTTTTCTTGATTTAATGTATGCTATTTGTTAGCATGTCTTTTGTTTGGTACCTGATATTCTTGGATGCATGCACATACATATTCTTTTGATGTCTTTCCTGGTATGTGTGTGATTGGTGTGCTAGAGGTAGTGTTAATCCATCACTTAGGGATCCGCTAATCTAAGACGCGGGTCGTGGGAAACACGTGAGCCTGCGTGGCTCCATCCGGATAGGAGTGCGTGGTTTCACTATCTCTTCGTTGATGCTCACTAAGCATACCAACCTATGACCGGCGATCTTGTGGAGGTTCGTGGTGCTTGTGTGCAAAGCGGGCAGTGTATGCGCCGTGAGGAGTATACGTGCACTCATTGAGCATAGCCTCCTATTGTCCGCACTTGACCATAGAGACACATGGTGCTTGTGTTGGTGGTGGGTGTGTGTAGGTAGAGTTTGTTCTACCGCCTGCACTCGGTGGAGCTTAGGGAGTTCCGATAGGGAATGTTCAGTGGAAAGGACCGGGCGCTTCGTCGCCTTGCCGTGAGAGGCAATTCTCCGGTGGTCTTACCACAATGGGCATGGTACATCGACCGTGTTAGCACACGTAGGAGAGGTAGTTCTAACGAATTGCCACATCGGAGGGTCGAATCCACCAAAAGGTCGCGGCTTACAAAAATGGTCGGACATACCGCCGGGTGCATTCTTGAGTTTTCTTGAAACTCATCACGTGGGCCTCGAGGGCTTCGCTACTGTGGGTCGTACCTTTGGATTGTTTCTGGTAGACTCCTAGAGTTGTGTTTCTTGGTGTTATGACCTTATTATTTGTAACGCCCCGACCCGGATTCCGGGACCTCGAGCACGTTAACAGACCGGCCGTATTAAGGTAGAGATAAGCTCAACTCGAATACAAGGCCTAATAATGTGATGAGCAGATAACTATCCATAACATAAAAATAAACTCGAGTTCATAAGAACATAGAGTCATCGTGGTCTCAGAGGCCTCTATAATAGTCTGGTCCCTATACGGGTCCTACAAATAACAATTCGCATAAAATATAATATAAAGGACAAAGTAGGCTCCTAAAACTTCTGGTCTCCCTGTGTCCTCCCCTCGGGCTCCTCTCCCTCCTAAACCTCGGAATCTGTAAAAGAGGAAAAGAAACACATGAGCTTTCGAATGGAAAGCCTAGTAAGTACCCCTTCAAGTCACAATATCATAAATAGGAAATATGCCGACCAATCAAACCATAACGCCATCAAAATAGTCCTGGGAGTCTACCACAAGCAAGTCAAAGGTACGACCCCTGATGCGTAAAACCCTGGCTCAGAATGAGTTTTAAGAGAACTCAAAGTTTACTCCTACCAAGATGTCCACTTTTAGATGTAAATACGACCTAGATTGCCGCTTGACCCTCCGGGTCATAGGTCGGTAGAACTACCTCTCCTACGTGTTAACACGGTCGCTGTACCATGCCCACTCGACATGTAAGACCTTCGTGAGATTTGTTTCTCCTCGTAGGGTCGTGAAAGTCGTGGGGTCCTGCCCCCTAACATTCCTAAGTTGGAGCTTCCCTAGCTCCACCGAAGTTCTGGGCAAAGAGAACATGACAAATAGGGACACCAACGCCCCAAAACTAACACACATGCTCAATGTGATTCAAAAATGTATATGAACAAAGATGAATGGCATCAATGTGGCATGTAACAAGAATACATAGCAAGTCCAAGAAACCCCTGCCACACGGGTGGAAACTAGGCAAGTGAACTTACCTCCGAGAGACTAAATGTCTTCCCGGACTCCTTTGAAATGCCTTTACGCCTCCCCGAGTATTCTGCATACATAGACTCTTATTAGAGTCAAGTTTTCAACAAGCTTCTTGTTTTACATGCATGTCCTACATTCTTGTTGGGCTTAGGCCCACTAACGGGTTTAAGGACCATCTCTCTAAGTTACCAATTCTTATTCCCATTTCTATGTCCTTTAGTTGACTTTAGACCAACTTAGTCAAACCTAGTCAAATTTAGTCTACTTGTCGGGTCCAAACTTTATTTTAGTCATTTCTAGTCACTCTAGTTGAGTTGGGCCCGTTTCAAAACCATTGTACCATTTAACTTGACCTTAATCCCTTGAAGGGCATTTTGGTCATTTCTATGACCCTAAGGTTTAAGGCCCACCATATTACTAGGGTCCCTTGCTCTAGTCTTTTATTTTATTATTAGTTAATAATAAAATTCGCTCTAGTGTATCATTTGAGCTCACCCATTGGGCCTCAAAGCCATTGGACCCAATTCTAGATTATTGGTTCTTGGCTAATCTAGGTACTTTTGGTTAATCATTTAATTAACCTCATTAGTCAACTTAGCTTGGTTTGCTTTTGACACACTTTAGTTGATTAGCCCAAATTCATGTGACTAACCTAATCCTCATGTTGGTTCAACCCAACTTGATAGACTAACCCAAGTCTATTTAATCAAAGGGATATTTATTAATTTGATCAAAGTACAATGACAAATCAAGATTGATTAAATTTTCCTTGTCACACCACCTAGGTTACTTAAATCATTTCAATCATTCCATGTAGTTAGTCAAACTAATTATGTCACACAAAACAATTTCCATTAACTTGTCACACTAGTAAGGTTTTTAAAATCTTATTAAAAACCTTTAATTCACTTTAAGCAACCTAGGTTTTAATCTCTGATTTTGTCACATTTCCTTAGTTCCAGTTTAATGATTGTCACACACATAGTTTCAAAATCATTTAAAACTATACACACAGTTAAATAATTATGCATGTATCACACTTTCCTAACTTGAAATAAATTAATCAAATACTAACTATTATTTCTTGGTTTCTATTTAACAAAAATATTGTCACAACCCCTAAGTTGAATGTTTAATTAAAACATTATCCTTTATTATTATTATTATTATTATTCTTTTTTTTTTTTAAATAACTTCATCTTCCTCGTTTCTATCCCCCTTCTCTATCGCATGTACCTCTCCTCCGACCGAGAACGCTGATGCGGTGTTGGCGGCTCACGGCGCTCAAACAATGCTTTCCGTACGGGTCGGCTCTACGTTGCAAGCCTCCTCCAGCTCATAATCATCTCACGGCCTCAGTTTCACAGTGGAACTTCACTGTTCTCAGCCGCGAGATGAACTTCTCCGGCAATCTCACTCCGTCGACTAAAAGCATGCAAAAATGATCCCTACGTACCCTACAGAGTTTTTTTATTACTTACCGTGAATTTGCTGACGACGAGAACGCTGGAGACGCCGGAAAAAAAACCCTCTGTCTCCCTCCGACGAGCTCGGCCGCGACCTTTGGTGAGCTTTTGCTCTCCTCTTCCCTACTGTCTCTATCCTCCCGGCCGAAGTCCACCGCCATGAGCTCTAAGACGGCAATGACCACCAAGCATCGATTTCCCGCGCCAGAGAAGCCCTTCCTATGGACCGTAAGTCATGTAACTGGGTAAAGTTGGTAGTCTCTAACCGTACCAAAGTTGTTCTGTTCAACGGTATTTGCAACAACATGTGCTTTGTCGGTGTAGTATTCGAAGGTACTGTCGTAATCTCTTAACGGTCCTAACCATTGTTTCTACCACAAGTTCAACTCCTTCCGACTCCTCAGGTACTGCAATCTCTTGTGGTCGGCGAAGATTTTACACGAGCTATTTCACCCTAGTGATGGCTTAACGCCTTATCTTCATAATCTTTTCTTCTGCCACTAACTCCAAATCTTGAACTGTTCTATTTACTACACGAAATTCGGAGTTCTCTGGCCGCACACGTGATACCCTATCTTGTGGCATCAAGACACAACCTGAACCTCCGTATGGATCATCACTACCCCAGTCCATTGTCCTGGTTATCGGCACTTAAAATCACAACAACATATTAGCAATCCTGGAGTAACTGAAACTCAGTATACAACATACAACAGGATAACATCGTATTTAAAAGATCTTTCTACAACTCGACCCCAGAACAGGAGCTCTGGTTGTCGAAGGACTCTAGCAAAGCAACGATGATTTATATATCTACAGAGGTGGTACTTATAACTAAAAACACCGAGGTGTCAGTATTTAACCATAACTAGTACCAACCAATACATACTCTTACATTCCCAGGAAGAGAAAATAAATTTCTTCAACTAGACTTAGTCGAGAAAAGACAACCCTTGTCCCGAACTGATTTTTACATGATTTATGGTGCACTATTTCCGTCTTCATGATCTGTGTCATTCTCAGGGAGTAGGGCTCCTTCCGAGCCCGAACGTCTCCCGCCTCTTCGTGACATAAAAGTATCCTCCGGATTGTCCCCGATGTGGTAATGTCCGCCTTCACACCTGGGGCACTCACAAGATAAGTCACTGTTGCTGCCCGATGCTCTCCGGTGTCCAAAGTCTCCGCAATGACGACACCATACCGTCCAACAAGGTGGTACCTGATGGAAACCTCCACAGTAGCGGCAACCGGTTCCAACTTTTCCTTGTGACCCTGATTTACTTGCTTGAGAAAGATAACTAGGAGCGAAGCGTCCAGTATTTCGGCTCGGATAACCGATCCCGCACTCTCCCCATCATAATCATTCATTAGCCGCTTCCAAAACCGCAGCAGGTGTTTCAGATAATTGATGCCTAAGCCGCCTTATCCCCCGAAGTTGTTCTGTGGGCGCCTTCAAATAAAAAGTCATAAGCTTGAAGGAGTCCCCCGAGCTACTCCCAACTTAATAGAATTCCTCTTTGTCGCATCAGCGACATTATTATCCGCGGAAATAAGAACAAGGTATCAAACCAGCTTAGGCGTGGATAACATAGTCAACCCTTGACATATATTTCCAATAATCGCTACGGATATATTTGGTGAAGACAAAGTGCCGTTATTCATTTGGTGAAGACAAAGTGTCGCGTTAAGCTAAAGGATCACTTGTTCCTTTGGCTACATGGCAGTATCACCATCTTTGCACAATTCCGCTCGGCAAATAGCGTAAGGATTCAATCCTGCGAACAAGTCCATCGGAATTGTAACAACCCTCTCATAAAGGGCGTAGGGTAGAAAGAAAGAGATAGAGAAACATCTAACGCCTCTACAGTGAGTGGGCCTTATCCACTTGCTACAGTTGGCATATATTTTCCTACCGCCTTCCTACCGCCTTAAGAGATATTTACCTAACTCACCGATTTTCCTGAACCGCCTCTAAGGTGCTATAAAAGGAGAGCGCGAATAGAAGAAAAGGGATCCCGAAAAAAACTCATAACACAAAAAACTGCCTAAAACTAAGATTCTCTATTCAAGTTTTCTGACTTAAGCATCGGAGCTGAATCCGGGCAGAAAGGCCCAATTCCGATCACCGTCCTCTCCTTTTTACGTGCTCGTGATGAGTAATTCCGGTAATTCCTAAGCGGAGTTTTTATGATGCTCTTCGACTCGCTCGTAGGCGGAAGTAAGCGTCCACATCAACTATAAATTCTAACCGTTGGTCGAGAGCTGAGACCAGATCACGAGGCAACAGTGACCGAAGCGTGACGTGGACCAGTTTTTGGCATCAACTGTTTGGGGCCGTCCGTGGGGACCCTTACGAAAATCCAAATGACCACTACCAGAAGATCAAAACGAATTCAAGAACAGGGAGCCCCAAATAATCCCGAAGGATCTGGCGAAGTCCGAAGGCATTAAGAAATCCGGTCAGATAGTCCGCCCATCTTACCGCCATCAGAAAATCCTTCCGTCCAACCTCAAGAATTTGTTCCAGAATTTTACCTTAACCTACAGCAACAATTGGAACGGTTGACTCAGGCTGTTCATGCTTTGACTCATCCTCCGCCTCCTCCTACACAAGTTCCAACGCCAAACATGCCAATGCCCCAATCGGATAATTTCAAAGCGAGAGGGAGAACGAGAACTTCGCACTCCATAAAGAGAAAATGAGAAGGACCGCCTTTTTCCGCTTAGTTCGTGAACCTCCCTCCGCTCGACGCAGTGCAAAGAAGCCACCACAAGAACCGAACGGACAAGGGCGGAACGGAATAGTCCATCTGTTCAAACAGTTGATAGAAGGACTCAACGACAGAACCTCTCTCGAGAAAACGGAAAGTCCGAGCGACACGTTCTCAGTATGTGTTCACCCTTTGTCAAAGAAATATTGGGAGAGCAAGTTCCGGATAGCTTCGGACCGCCAGTTATGACCGCGTATGAAGGCAAAAACCGATCCATCCCGACACCTGAAATCTTTTCGGTCGAAGATGCTCCTCACTGGACTCACGTGACGCCTTCAGATGTGCCGAAGCTTTTCCCCGCCACCTTAGAGGGAAAAGCGCAAGACCGGTTTCTCGATCTCCTATCTAGTACAATTACTTCTTTTGCATTTTTGCATCGCTTCCTAGCCTATTTTGCCAATTACTCAAAGCAAAGAAAACCCGTCTACCCTTCCGCACATTAAGCGTGAGGAGGAGAAACGCTCGTGCCTATTTAAGCCGCTACATAGACGAGATGTTTCTAATGTTGCGGACCTCCGCCGCGGACGGGTCAGTGACTTTTCTAATGGAAGGGTTATTAGACTCCCCTTCCGATTTTCCCCGACACTAGATCCACCAAAAACCATTCCCGCCCTTATGATCCACGCCCAAAAGTATATCAATTCAGAGGAAATTTATATGGGTTGGGAAGAAGAGGCTAGACGTGGACCTGTGGACACCCAGAAGGAAAAAACCCACCATAGCGTCGCCAGTAAGGGCCCCAATACCACGAAAGGAAAAAGGATCGCATTGTGGAGGGCAAAGGCATAAACAGAGGCACAGGAAACCTCCGCATACGACCCCAACGACATACGCCACAGCCAGAGAGCCTTCTAAGGAAGGAAAAATTGTCAGATATGATCACCATACCCTACTGAATCAAACCAGAAGCCACATTCTTATGCAAATCAAAGAACAAAAGCTTCTGACGTGGCCGGAGCCTGAAAGAAACGCTGAACGGCAAAAGAACAGTAAGAAGTATTGCCAGTTTCATCAATCCAGAGGACATGACACAGAAAAGTGTACCCACTTGATGAACGCAATAGAAGATGTCGTTCGAAAAGGACAATTGGAACAATACATCAACCTTGAGATTCAAGGGGAACCCAAGTTTGCCAACCCGAAGAAGAAAAAGGAGAAATTGTGGGATTTATCGGTGGTGGTCCCGCTACGGTGGTGAAAGTTCCGCCTCTCGGAAAAGTTACGCCCGAATGGGTGGGAACCACGCGAGAAATAGAAACGCGCCCGCGAAGACGATCTCGACCTACGGCTCCAATCATCTTTTATGACAATGACGTCGGCGGAGTTCGCCACCCACATGATGGCGCGTTGGTTGTCGCTATCAAAGTGTCCAGTTTCCAGATGAAAAGAGTTTTGATAGGACAATGGAAGTTCAGCTTGATATCCTCTTTTGGAGTGCTTTCGAAAGAATGAGATATGGCCTTGAGATGACTTGCTTCGGTAAAATCATCCTTGGTAGGGTTCTCGGGAGGGTAGTACGAATAGGAATGATCTCCTTGCCGATTCTGGTAGGGAACTTCGCCAAGGTCATCAGCGATGACAACAAACTTCTTGGTTGTGCGTTGTGCTTCAAGTTACAACGTAATCCTTGGCAGAGCAACCCTCAACGCCTTGAAAGCCGTAATCTCCACTTATCACCTTCTCCTCAAATTCCCAAATCGAGTGGCGGTGGAGAGATAAGAGGAGAGATCAACCCTGGCACGGCAATGCTATGTCTCAACCCTCAAAGGGAAAACTCTCAACAGCAAAGCAAGACAAAGGTTTGAAGCCATGTTGAGTCGGTGAGAATGGCGAGCGGGAAAAGCGAGGATCTTGACCTACACCTGCCGAAGAATTGCTACTTGATCCCCTAGACACAACCGCATGGCGGACCGCACGGTAACGGATTGGGGCAGATTTGGATGAACAGAATGGGGAAGATCTCATGGGAGTATTGAGAGCAAATTAGATCCCTTGGCTTGGTCTTGAGGAGGATATGCCGGGCGTAAAAGCGTAATATCATCGAAAGCATCGTCTCAACATCGATCAATCGTTTAAACCCACAAAGCAGAAAAGGAGAAATTCTGCACCAGAAAGGCAGAAGGCCGTGGAGGAAGAAGTATCTAACCTCCTAAAAGCTAAGTTTATCCGAGAGGTATAATACCCAGGCATCAAGTTAGCCAATGTAGTCCCGGTGAAAAAGCCCGTCAGGAAAATGGAGGATGTGGCGTTGACTTCACGGACTTAAACAAAGTCACTTGCGAAAGATTCGTTTCCCTTACCGTCAATTGATAGTTAGGTTGATTCAACAACGGGGCATGAGATGTTGAGCTTCCTGGATGCCTTCTCAGGTTACAACCAAATCCGAATGGCCAAAGGCGACGAAGAAAAAACGTCTTTCATTATGAGCACGGGAACGTACCTCTATAAGGTGATGCCGTTCGGCCTAAAAAATGCCGGAGCCATCTTCCAGAGGCTCATAAATACAGACTTCAGAGAGCAAATTGGCAGAAATGTTGAAGCCTATGTGGACGATATCTTAGTAAAGAGCCGAAAGGCCAATGAACACCTGTCAGACTTACAAGAGGCTTTTCAGTCTCTTCGGATTTATACTATGCGGTTAAACCCGAAAGCAAATGTTCTTCGGCGTTCTATCGGGGAAAATTCACAGGATTTATTTTGACACAAAGAGGGATAGAAGCGAATCGGACAAAATCGAGCTATTCTTGACATGGGATCGCCTAAAAGTCTTCAAGAAATTCAGCAATGGCTTAATCAGGCGTCTTCACAAGGCGCTTGGCAGATTTATCTCCAAAGTCGGAGAGAAAAATCTCCCACTCTTCCAAGCCCTAAGAAAAGCACCCAAAATGGAGTGGACAGAAGAATACGAAAAAGCCTTTCAGGGGCTTAAGGACTATCTCCGGTCGCCTCAGCTACTAGCTAAGCCACAGGTGGGAGAAGAACTCTACGTTTCCTTGGCGGTCGCCCCACACGCATGGCCAACAAGTAGATTCTTCCGAGAGAAGATAACGGAGTTCAAAACACATCTACTACTACACAAGTAAAATCCTTAACGATGCGTAATCGAGATATCTACCACTTGAAAAGTTGGCCTTTGCTCTTATCCGCGTCTGCGCGAGGAGGTTTAGGCCGTACTTTCAAGCCCAAAAGATCATAGTATTGGTGATCGGCCAAGCTAAAGCGCATTCTCCATAAACACGAAAACTCAGGACGCCCTAGCCAAGTGGGTGATAGAATTGGGCGAGTTAGATCTCACCTACAAACCCCGAACGGCAATAAAGGCTCAAGTCTTTGTGATTTCGTCATGGAATTAACTTTCCCAAAGCGAGGGACGAACCCCGCCACGAGTCCAAGAAAGCCCTAACATCCCATGGACCTTATATGTTGACTAATTTGGACAAGAATCTAAGAAAAGGCAGGGGCAGGGTTCGTCCTCTACTCTCCTTCCAAGTGGAAAATCGCGACAGTACTGAAGTTCCAATTCCGAGCAACCAACAATGAGGCCGAATATGAAACCCTCATCGCAGGATTACACACGCCCGGGGCTCGAATTCAGCACTGCGACGTATATTACGACTTGCGACTAATAGTAAGCCACACCTTGGGCTGACTTTGAAGCGAAGGAAGAAAACATGGTCAAGTACCAAGCAAAGGTAAAGAAAATAGTTCGACACTTCGCCAAGCTTCCAAATTGAAAAAGTCCGTGAGCATTTAACGCGAAAACGAAGAGGTATGGACGTCTGTCCAAAAAGGCCACAAGACCAACGGAGACATGTGAGCCTTCCTTTAACCTACAATATCTTCCCACAAAAACCATCGACGGATTAGAGGAGGAAGTACAAAGTGCAGCCGAAGAAGAGTCAATTTGGATGGACCCCATCAGAAATTATCTACAAGGTGGACCTGCACCACCCAACAAAGCAGAGGCCAGACGGATTTCTTACAAATCCGCTCAGTACACCATCATCAATGAGAACCTATACAGAAGATCCTATACGCAACCCTTCTTGCGATGCTTGCGTCCAACAGAAGCTAGTTATATCCTTCAAGAAATTCACGAAGGCATTGGAGGAGGTCACATAGGGGGCAAAGCCTTAAGTTATAAAGTCCTACGACAAGGTTATTCTTGGCCAACACTAACTCAAGACGCAATAGCATTCGCCGGAAATGCGATACCGCCACGCGTGACATTCCAAGATTCAGAGGCGACCACGGCGACATGTACTACACCCATCATTAGCCCTCGACCATTTGCCATCCTGGGAGTCGATCTCCTAGGGGCCGTTCCCCACTTGATTAGGCAAATGAAGTTTCTAATAGTCGCCATTGACTACTTCACCAAATGGGTGGAAGTTGAACCCTTGGCCAAAATCACGGAGAAAGCATCGTGGATTCTTATGGCGGCGGTTATCTGTCGATTCGGCATTCCGGTCTCCTTCATTTACGATAATGGGCGGCGGTTTGATAACAAAGCCTTCAAAAGCTTTTGCCTTTCGAGCTCGGAATTGAATCAGTTAGCGTTTGTGACACATCCCCAAGCCAGCGGCCAAGTAGAAGTGACAAACCGCACCACACTTCAAACACCGAAAACACGGGTATTCGAAACGGGACTAAGCGGGTAGAAGAAATTACGGCGCCCTTTGGGCCTCTGAGGACAACAACAAGAACTCCTACCGGAGATACCCCATTCTCCCTCACTTATGGGGGCGTAGGTCGGCATCCCTACTGAGAAATAGGGATGCCTACCTTGCGGACACACGACAAACTTTCTCCTCGAGAAGAGAATGAGGAAAAACTCGAAGCGGAACTTGATCTACTTGAAGAGCGGAGAGAAGGCATTTGTGGAAACGAGGCTGACCATCTATCGCGAGAAGGTAAAAAGGTTCTATGACACAAGGGTAAAAGAGTCTTCTTCCAAATCGTGATCTAGTCCTACGGGAAAATGAGTTTCGTGGAAAATAAAAGCCGAGCAGGGAAGCTAACTCCTAAGCGGGAAGGCCCTTACGCCAGTACAAAGAATGCGTCAGAGCAAGCACCTATTATCTAGTAAATATGGGCCGGAAAGACACTCCAAGCGTCCATTCCATGCTTTGAACATCTACGACGCTACTATCGATAAATTACATGGCAGTCTCTTAAAATTCACGGAATAAAGCTCAAGTCTTTTTTCATTCTATTAAGATGCGGTGAAATTCCCATCCTATTAAGATGCGGTGAAATTCCCATCCTACTGTGAAATTCCCATCCTACTAAGATGCGGTGAAATTCCCATCCTACAAAAATGCGGTGAAATTCCCATTCTTGGAAGACGAGTCGGAATTATCCTGTGGGGATAGAACGACAACTCTTATCCAAAAAGAAAGGGGCAAAAATCCCGATCGAAATATGAGGCAACAATCTCATTTATAAAGACGAGTACCTCATTCAACAACTTAAAGTCCCGCGATTGGACTAAGGACTCGTTACGAAGCATCTTACAAAGTCAAAGGAAGAGGGAAGAAAGAAGAAGTTTACAAAAGACTTCGGAAAATATTTCTCAAATGAATTTCTTATATGGTTAAGGATAACCATCACTCGGAAATAAAACTTCATCAAAATAAAGGTTTGCGCTTCATTCATATGAATAAAAATTACATTCCAAGTGGTTGAGAATTTACAAGAACATTCATAAAAGAAAAACATCCTAATAGCTAGGGCCCTCAGGGCGACCGCCTGCTTCTGAAGGAGCTTGGGTAGAAAGTTCCGAAGGAGCAGGGACAGCCGAAGGAGCAGGGACAGGAGCCTCCGGGGTCTTAATGACTTGTTGCTCTTTGAGCTCCGTAAATTTCTTCAAGACTCCAGCCAGCCCCATAGACAAAACCTCCTTAGGAGGAATATGATGGCCCACTTGTTGCACCGAGAATATATCTGAGTGGCCCCATCTTTAACTTTCGCCCTAAGCCGGGCAACCTCCTTCTCTAAATTATCCGCTCGTTCCATTAAATCCTTAATTTCTTGCGAGTCGGACTTAGGAGCTTTCAAACGGGAAGCCAAATCTGCCTTAAGTGTATCACGCTCCCCCTTTATTTCCGCCAACTCAGCTTGAACGGCTAGAAGCTCAAGCAGCCTTCACTTTAGATCCCATCGATCAAGTGCTCATTCCTCCCCGAGTAGATTGGAGTTCCTTCTTCAAGCTACTGGATTCATCTTGTAACCCTTTGATATCCTCCTCGTGATCGAGAAGAGAACCTTTGGAAATAGATAGGTGAGCAGCTAGATGGTTCTTTTCCTTCTCTAGAGGCCGGAATGGTTGTTATTCTGGCTAGGCTTTGTCGCTTCGAGGGGGCACGGATAAGCGTCATCTTTGTTTCTTCTCCTTCTCTTCCAAGGCCGCCACCCTAGAGCTCAACTGAGCGATATCTGCATTTCCATCTTGGCCAAATCTTCTTGGCAAAGAGCACCAACCCGATCCGCCGATTGTGCGGTCTACGAAATAACAAAACGCTCATAAAAATATACCAAATTTAGAAATAAAGGGAAATATGAGAACAAATAGCTTACCGGCATGGCGAACGGAATAATTGGTAAGTGGCCTCTTCCACTGCCGACCCCTCGGAGTTTTGTAGAGAGCACTTTCGGCGCATGGCCATTAAAACATCCTTCACCGGACTTGACATCACGAAAAGGTATCCTCGAAGGTAACTCCTTACGCTTAGTAGCAGATCCCTTTAAAAGCGGAATCCGCCACTCTTAATTTATCCACGAAGGTCAGCTTCTCCTAGCTCACTGCAAAAATAAAACCTAAGTTAAAAGTTCTAAGTGAAACATACCTATAGAAAATAGAAATTCTCACCTCTGCGAGAAGGATGTCCTCCCGGCCGAATTTGGAAGAAGGACCCTCGGAAATTGGGGACAACGTCGAGGCGGATTTCTTCCGCACAAACCTCTTCACGAGGCGCCCCACTAGTTCTTCTATAATCAGGGACTTTGTCACGTCCCTCGGAATTCTTTCTCTTGGTCCTCCTCTCCGTGAGGGACCCTCTGGCTGGGGTCATTCTTAACCCCCTCTTTGGAAGAGCCCGTCTCTTTTCTCTTCCTCTTCTATCTTTCCTCCTTGGAGTGCTCCATACCTGGCCCAAGTACCACCTCTCCTTCTTCTTCCGCTTGCATGAGGGGACAGGGGCCAGGTGAACTTAAGCCCTCGAAAGAGGCCAAAGACCCTTAACATAGCTTCAGGTCCTGCGTCCTCCATCGGATTTCCTACAAAACAAATATCAAAAATTAGATACTGTAGTTAAAAATCAGACTAGTAAGGTACACGAATAATTCCTACCAGCGGACACTATTAAACGACATTTAACAAGGTTTTCCTTTGTCAAGAACTCATCCATGTACACTTTGGATAACCCTGTCATTGACTTAAGAAGACCCACCTCTTCACCCGTCATTTCCTCACAAGCGATGTCCGTTCGGGGAACCTCCCACTTTGTTCGGACATCCCACTCGGACTTACTTTTGACAAAGAAAAATTTGCTCTTCCATCGCTTAATGGAAGAAGGAACCTTCCCTAAAAATTTCCTCCCAGGACGAGCCGAGAAGTAATACCAATGGCGTTAGACTCTAGACATAGACTAAAAAGCATACGGAACCAGCGGACGGTGGATTTATTCCGTAATGCTTGAAAGCAATAACAAAAGCCGTTCGGTAGTCTCCAAGAATTGGGGCCAAGCGTGAAGGACACAAATGATACTCCTCTAGTAATTGCCTTAGCAAAATCGAGAAAAAGGGAGTCTAAGGCCACCTAATAGAGCATCTTGATAGATGGCTATCTCCCCTTCCACAGGAGAACTTGCCCTCTCCCCAGGAACAAGGAACCCTAACCTCAAGCGGTGAGAGATTTATCTCATATTTAGTTACCGGGCTATCTACCTCCATTTGTCCAAGAAGACTTATGAATGTATCGGACCCCTACCCGTTGCCCTAGAGGCGGGGATGAACCCGCATGAACCACAGGCTGAAGCGCCTCCGAGGTTCACCCGGGATCGCCAGGAATCACAATAGAAACCGTAGGGTTGGGCCGAAAAGGGAATCGAGGGCTCATGAGGAAGAACTAGAGGAAGAAGAAGTAGCGCTAGCCATTACCTTAGAGGAGGAAAAAGATAAGAAAAAGCACTAAACCAGAGGCTTCACGGAGAAGAGGAAATCTGGAGAAGAGGACTCGATTTTCGAAGCAATCTTTTGCTGCCTGTACGGTTCCCCTTATATACAAAGGCAATGAATCCGTGGCCGTTGGATCTTAGGGTTGTGTTCCGATCTGAACCCTTGAACCAAAGGCCCACAAATCTGAACCGTTCAAACAACCATCATACACCTCCTCGAAACAATTCAAAATTCTGTCCACGTCAGCAATACCAAGCACCGCCTGGCACACATGAAAAATCACGCCCCATCGCCCATCATAACGTTGACAAAACGCACAAGCCGCGCATGTCGCACCACTATCCCCCTTTAAATGCTAAATAGTAGAGGAGACACGTGTCGTCTTAGGGAACAAGAAGCGTTACATGGAAGATAGAGCCGGTACGCATGGAAGGCAGAGCCTGTACCGCACAAAGACAAAGCGCACACTCCAACATAGGATCATCAACAAAGGCCATAAAAATGCCAAAGGATTTAAAACAAAAGCGACAAAGCGTCATTTATTCAAGTTACACATGGCGGACGTAAATAAAAGCGATATAACAAACCCTAAAACATATTTCGAAGGGATTATCCTAACTATATTTCGAGCGGATTATCTAACTAAGCGTCCAGCGGACCCGTCCGAAGAATGCAGCTCGGATAAGACTTCGGAGGAGATACACGGGCTTCGCGGTTGCCGCTATCCTCGTTGCCACTAGGGGAGCTTGGTTGGCCGCGAGGGCGGAGGTGGGGACCCACCTCTCTCTGGCAGGAGTCGTTTCCGAACATCTCAACTTGAGCGCATACCCCTGCGTAAGTAAAACTAAGAGGTCTCCAGCCTCCACATCATGGTCAACATGAAAAGCTTCCCACCCAGCGTCTATGCTCATTTCACCTACCCCACATCCAATCGGCCAAAATAGGCGGCCAAACCGGTAGTTTGGACTTACCAAGTGGATTACCCTAGTCCTTAGATTCCGATAGGTGCTCATAAAAAGAGCGGGAATTATGAAATGGCGAGACCATTGAGAAAAAGTGAAAAACTTGTAAAAAGACAAGCGATGAGCCATGATACAAAAATACAAAGGGTGCAAAAAGTTTTACGGTCAAAACACCCTATCCATACAAGCCCTTAAATAGGAGAGCCCATCACACTATAGGCGAATTCGGAAGCAAAATCTACCTCGATACTTGTGAGAAGATAACTTGATAGCGTCGATTAGCCTATTAAAACATGTGTCCTTTAGGTACAAGCGGCCATTACCGAGCACTGCGACTACATAGACATGTCGACTAAGAATGATACTTGTTCTCGAACCAAGAGAAGCGTGCGTTTAGCTTCGCCCCTCACTTAGATTTTCGAACAAGTACACTGGGGAGGGACTAGTGTTACGGATATATTTGGTGAAGGCGGTGTAGTTATCTATTTGGTGAAGGCAGTGTCGTTAAGCTAAAGGACCACTTGTTCCTTTGGCTACATGGCGATATCACCATCTTTGCACAATTGGCTTTCGGCAAATAAGCGTAAGGATTCCAATCCTGCGAACAAGTCCGTCGGAATTATAACAACTCCTCTCATAAAAGGGCGTAGGGTAGAAAGAAAGAGATAGAGAAACATCTAACGCCTCTACGGTGAGTGGGCCTTATCCACTTGCTACGATTAGGCGAGATATTTTCCTACCGCCTTAAGAGATATTTACCTAACTCGCGCCTTACTCCCGCCTTTCCTGAACCGCCTCTAAGGTGCTATAAAAGGAGAGCGCTAATAGAAGAAAAGGGATCCCGAAAAAAACTCATAACACAAAAGACTGCCTAAAACTAAGATTCTCTATTCAAGTTTTCTGACTTAAGCATCGGAGCTGAATCCGGGCAGAAATGCCCAATTCCGATCACCGTCCTCTCCTTTTTTATAGGCTCACTGATGAGTAATTCCAGTAATTCCGAGCGGAGTTTTTATGATGCTCTTCGCACTCCCTGTTCGTAGGCGGAAGTAAGCGTCCACATCAACTATAAATTCTAACCGTTGGTCGAGAGAGACGGATCACGAGGCAACTTGATGGCCAGAAGGCGTGACGTGGACCAGTTTTTGGCATCAACACACACTAATTTGTACAGAAGTCGTTAGTATTTACAAGCAAGCTAGACGTTTTAATTTTTACATCCACTCTGGGAGTCAACTGACCCCAAGTACTCAACAAAACTCTCAACTACTACCCTCGGAAGCTTCAAGATAGTGGCTTAGTCCCGGATGTCTGTCCAGTTTCTCGTTTCGAACTTCCCACCACTCGTCGCATCGCAGTGCGGAGGCTCTGGCGATATTGCCGTGCCTTAGCGTCTCGCCTGAGTTTCTTTCTTTGATCTTTAAGACATCCACCAGTGTGATGCTCTCGGCTATTACACTTGATACACCAGGGAGGGGAAACTTTCTTATCTGCAGCGAGGCGCCTGCTACCGCATAGCGGCGACACCATTACGCACCGGCCAGTCATGCGTTGGGTCTTAGCGGGCTCCTCCGCAACGGTCACATCCGGTCCGTTCTCTTCCCGCAGGTAAGGGTCCTTTAGCCGGGGAAACGTAGAAAGGACCACGGGTGTTAACAAATCTCCGGAGGTTGAGACTTAGTAGTGGTGCGTCCTTCTTCTTTTAAAATTACATCACACAAAGCGTCATTCCCTTGCTATAAATGCGTGTGCTCCACCTCACCATCCGAAGTCAAGCCCGGCATCCAAGCTCAAAAGGAAGGGCAAGAGTGGTGTAGGAGCCTCGCATTAGCGTGGATTCGCTATGAGAATGTCGGGTTACGCCCGGATCTGTCCTACGAGCTATGTATTTGAACTAGGGGAATCGGGGGTCTGAGCTGGCTAACACTAGCTCCTCGAGAACTCTCTTCACAGTTCGGGGTTTGGGTTGACTCGAACCAATAGTGCAGCTCATCCCCAACATCCTCCCCAGCCGACTCCAACTCATTTACATTCTTCATCGTGACATGGTCGGATCTGACAAACAAGAACAAAGTGCGTCATTATTAGGAACGACCTAGTTCCGCAATAAGACACTAAGTCGAACTCATTTGACTAAGATTCTTCTGGAGACGCATACTCCCACCCTAAGGCTCTGACTCCCCTAAACTCTAGATCTGAGAGCAACAATGCTCTGATACCACTAAATGTAACACCCTAATCCCAATAGGGACACGTGTCACACCAGCCAGCTCAGGAGGGTGTCCCGAGCCCAAGGCTGTCCAAAACTGAAATCAAAACCTGCGGAATGAACTGGAGACAGTGGTAATAAAACATAAAATAGTCTGGAGCTCATCCAAAAAGGAGAGTCATAACTGATACAACACTCTACAGACTACACGTCTGTATCTAGTCTCCAAAATAGAATACAACATCTACAGAGTGCACTACATCGAAGCTAATTATGGGACGCCAGAGCCAGCTAAGAGTCCTCACATCTCACCGTGTCTAGCCTGTACCAGCCCATGCGCCCACTGTACATAAGGTGAGTAAGAAAGAGGGATTTAGCTACAGAGCTCAGTGATTTGTGACCCCTACTGTCAGGTCAACTAAGACCTGTGCATCTGAAAATATAATCTTGTATATGGAAAGTAATCTCTACTCATATGCATGCAGAAAATATAGTAAATCATGAAAGTCTTTGCATTATCTTCTCAGTCAGGAAGATCATCTAATGCAATGTCCGAGAAAACCCGAAAAGTCATCAGTCACTATCATGCCAGTCTATGTCTCATGAGATGTCTAGATATGTGAGCGTCTATCGATAAGAATGCAACTCTGTAGGATCACTTGCTAAGATCTCAGATAAATAGCCGTGAGGTATCCCTCGATCTGGGCTGTATGTAAAGTCGCGAGGTTTCCCCCGATCTGGGTCTTCACTCGTGGTACCGAGCACTCCAAAGAGTCGGGAAAGGGTTTTAAGATAAATACATTTTGAAAACAAGGTTTTGATGCCAGAAATTCATTTTGAAAACAAGAAAACCTTTCCCCTACTCGGTATCACGCTCTGCATAGCAAGGACCGTCTAACAGGAAGCAAAGATCGATGCTCACGTCCTATATCTATCTCATGTCTATCTCAATGATCTACAGCTAGTCATATGCAGAAATCATCGATCTACAATAGCTGTAAATAATCGAAAGCATTCTCAAAACCGAGAATAAATCATAGCCGAGGAACAGAAACTGAAAACACGATAAAACCCGATCAAAGGCCGAGAATGTACAGTAGGACCACTCACCTGAAGTCCTAAGCAAGTCAAGTCTGACTCGGACCTCCCGAAGATCCCGACTTGTATCTCCCTTTTACCTTGCAATCAGAACTGTATTTAAATTAGATTCTAGGTCACTATCATCATCTAAGCTATCGCCCCTATCTCTAGGTCAGAAAGTCTACATCTTTCTATCTAACAACATAACTATGGGCCCAAGTCCAACCAGCTTAAGGTCCAACTACAAGCATGCAAAGTATCCCCCTATCAAACATTAATCTATACTAAACATGAGATCACTTAACTATCTCTTGGTTTAATGATCATCAATATAATCTTGAACTCAATCTTAATTAAACCACTAATGAGCCCAATGTTCATGCTTACACACAAGTACACTGAAACTCCAAGTATTCTCTTCTCCTTGAATCTTCAATTCCACCCTAATACAATTCTTTTCTCTTCCACACTACATCTATAGCAAATCACACAACATATATTAGAAGCTTAATTATTAAATACTAACTTATCCAAGATATGAAATCAAATATTAAAGGCTCTCATAACCTTCTCCAAATCTTTTTCTACTAAACCTTCTTGGGCCCATTAGGGTTTGAGCCCATTTCAAAGTGATTTAAGGTCCCAACCATATCATGGTTCTTTGTGAGACTAAATAAGATTACAATGTTTTAAAATAAAGAACAAACATCAAACAAATACCATTTCTATACTTAGCATGAAATCTAATAATTACCCACTTACTATACCAGGTTTACTAATAGCTCTCTAAGCCTATTCAACAGCCATTGTCAGCTAACCTTAAAACCCAGGGCAAAGAACTATTTCCTCTTACTCTAACCGAACTAGAGACCACCATTTTACATCCCTAGGCAACTAGGGGAAGTGCTATTTGTTCAAATTAACAGCAACCTCAACTCCAGGGTTACTCATTCCCACCCAATCTTCATATAAGCATACTTTCTCCAACACCTTATGAGCAAAAAGGAAATTTAAACATATTTCCCTCTTCTTGAACTTTAATTCTTGCTAGTTGTCAGAGCACACCGGGACTATTTCATCAACAACAAATACAACAACACCAACAGCACCATAGCAGCAATGCCACAATAATCATCTTTATTACTGCCCAATTATTTTCACTGAAGAATACCATCGAACACTAGTTAGGCATAAATAATTGTGCAATAACATCACTTCTCTTTGATCCTTTAATCCCAAATGACAAAATATGACACCACTACACAGCAGCTTCCACAACTAAAACACAACAACAACTAAACACCTCCTTAACAACCTTACATTAAGCTCAACTTTGCTTCATTTCATCAAGCGGTTAAGTAGGCACCAATGGTATTTGCTAACAAATCTCTCTATCCATTCAGATTTTCAAATGGTACAAACAAAATTCATACAAATCGTTATCGTTGTTTGAGTTCATAATACTAAGTACTAACAACATTAACAACTACACTTACAACCTCATCAGGCCCTTAACAACAACAAGTTACCACACCACAGCACAAGCAACAATAATAACTAAGCATCATCATCTATATCAACACCTGAACCACAGCGGCAAGAACAAACACAACAACAAGATGAAGGCCTCTTCTCCCACCAACCTACCACGAAGAATAGACCTGATGAGAGGCTCCGCTGACAGGCCGGTGACACTTGCGAGGCTGTTGGCTAGTAGGGGTTTGGAATCAAGAGCCAGGACTCGAGCATTGCTTAGGGGTATCACGGCGATCGGAGGTAGTCCTGGCGCTCAGCGAGGGCGACCCGGTCTTCTTGAGCTAAAGCTGGGCGGAGCAGGAGCGGCGGTGATCAATGCTGGCTGGAGCAATTAGCTAGCGGTGTCCAGGAGCTCTCGGAGAAGTCCACCACCCCTGAATGCCTTCGTGGCGTCATCTCCTCAACAGCGACATGCTTGGTGCCACCTCTACCTCCAATTGCTACCGAGCTACTAACAGCCCACCTCCTACTTACTGACCAGCATACTCCTCTCTTCCCCTCTCCTCTCATGTCAAAATGACCAAAACAGCCCTGCCCATTAACATGACATCCAGCTACAAAGCCCCTTGTCTATTAATATCTTGGACCCATTTAACCCCTTTTAATAAATCACAATGTCACACCTTGATTTATAATAAAAAATAGTCATCTTCATTATATTAAAACACGTGTTAAAACCTAAGTAATACTTCCCCTTAATAGTTTCATCAACTCTCTCTCTCTCTCTTAATAATATAAACATTCCTCCAACTATTATTGTCTCAAACCCCCGGCATTATTTTATTCCTGATATATATATTTTTTTGCAGATAAACTGGGGTGTTACAGGAGTCCCATCGTATCCATCTCCATATGCGAAGCCAAGTATATATATATATATATGAGGAAGCGTCTTTAGAACCTGGACCACCACGTCTGAGATCGGAGACCTCGCTGCCCAACCGGGACAAAGAGGAAGGGAGAGGCTTACAGCATTTGTAAACGAGAAGGGGCGAGGAGGTAATTTGAGTGAAAGCTCGAGTTTCCCATTAATTTGGGTGGAGCAAGTGTGTCACTTTGAGAGTCATTAGGTATGAGAACACCGGTTGAATTTAGGTCGCTGATCAGGTAAGTCCATTCCAATTTTTGCTCTTTTGGTGCCTAGTTTTGCATGCCTAGCCATGAATACATGTTAGAGATAAGGTTTTCCTATAAATAAGCAAGATAGACTCTTTGGTCTATTGAATGGGTGCATGTTGGTGATTGTAAGAGGGAGAAAGATGATTCTCTATGACTGCTGTTGTTCATGATTGAGTATAGTTGGAAAAGCAAGGTTATTATCACATGTGAGATTAAGTTTTAGTTGTACATGTGTATTCTCAGGTTGTGATTACTTATTACCTTCTGGAATTAAGTTAAAATTAATAAAGGCATAACATGGTAGAACAAGAATGCAATGGAGGCTTATGTGATTTATTTGGAGAAGTTGGTATGCATGGTTGTACTTGATTTTGTTCACAGGGGATGCGATATTTTTAGTAAGGTGGGTCATTAGGAATGGTTTAAGAGTTTGATCGGTGATGGTTACGAAGAGATTCAAAGTGTGATAGAGACAATTTGATTTAAGTGATGTTTTTGAGGAAATGTGGAGGTTTGAGAGGGTTTTTGTTAACTATTAGAGTTGTTAGTGTAGTGTGTGCGGTGCTAGGCAAGTGAGTGAGTGGTGAGAATGAACTTGGTGGTGTTGTTGAATCGGGTTTGGGTCTTGTTAGGTCAAAATTTGGATGCTTGATTGGAAAGTATGAAGGCTGATTTGAGATTAGTTGGGCTTTTGGTCCGAGTCTATTGTGAAGAATGGGGGTGGGTTTAGTTTGAAAGGAGTTTAATTAAAAATAAGAAAATTCCTTGGGTTTGGTTTTAGTGAATTTGATTGATTTATTTATTTTCTCTTTTGCTTTATTGAAGATATGAAGGTTTTGGAATACTAGATGGGATTTATTTTGGAAGAGAAAAAAAGGGAAATTAATTAAAAGTTATTGTTAAAAGCAGTAACTTAGGGATGATTAATTAAAATAACTCTATATAACTTTAATAGTGTGACAAAATCAATTTAATTAATTAACTAGAATGAGTTAGACTAATTGATCTAGTTGGATTAGTCCACGAGGACTTGGGTTAGTCTAGTTGAATATGTTTGGCTAATTAACCATGGTAGACCAAGTTAATGTGACAAGTTAATTAGTCCAAAGTACCTAGGATAAATCATGGACCAATCAAAGCGGAATTGAATCCATTGGCTTGATGGCCTGGGCTCAAATAACTCATTAAAATAGATTTTATTATTAAGTAATAATAATAAAATAAAGGGTAAAAACAATGGATTCTGGTAGAGGAAACTAAGTCCTAGGCCACTCCAGTAACAGAGTAGGCCCTGAAACCTTAGAGACATAATTACTCAAATGACTAAAATGCCCTTCCTTGGTTATAAAGGACTAAGGTAAAGCTAAGTTGTTTTAATGGGCTTACCAAGTGGGCCCAATTTGAATAAAATGACAAAAGATGACCAAGTAGGGTTTAGACTCGACAAGTAGAGTAAAGTTGACTAGGCTTGACCAAGATAGGGACTTAGTCAACTAAAAGACATGGAAACGGGGGAAAGGACCCGAGAGCAGAGGTGGTCTCTAGGACCCGTTAGTGGGCCTAGGCCCAACAAGAACGAGAGTCATGCATGTGCAACTAGAGACTAGGGTTTTATTAGAATTTTAACTCTAATAGAAACTCTATCTGTTAGATACTCTCAGGGAGTCCAAGAGGCATTTCAAGAGGTGACTAGGAGGGCTTCGAGTTCCAGTGAGAGGTAAGTACTGTTGCCTAGTTCCCACCCGGTTTCGGGTTTTCTTTGGGCATGCTTACGCCTTGAATTGCTTATTACTTCATTGATATAATAATTTGTTATGATTGCATACACTCGTATTTTGTTCTCTTGGACACCTACTTCGATATTAGTGTATGCTTGTTGAGAGGTTAGCATTCTGTAGGGTATGCTTGTGAGTGTTGAGTGTGCCTACCTGTTGACCGGCACGTGGCCGTGGAATCACGTGAGCTTGTGCGCTGGCCGAGTAGGCATACACCAACTATGTCGTTTCAAGGATTCTCCCATTATCGTAATCTTTGTTTCCCGCCAGTGGAGGTAAAACTGGTACTCTTTGTTTCCCGCAAGTGGGGTAAAACGCTGGTAATCTTTGTTTTCCGTCGATTGGGATGATCTGGCGACAAAGATGCGTCCATGTTTTGGGTAGTAGCACTACTAAACCGTGGACCGAGGATTAATGTCGGCTTAGGCTGGTAACCGACTAGGGAGATGACTTGTGAACTCTTAGGAGTACTTTGTTGAGATCTTGTGGTTAGGAGCCCTATCATTGTTATGGTAAACTCCGAGGCTAGAATTGTGCGGGGCGTGGCCATGTTTGGGTGGATTGATGATCTTTGATTTGCTCATATTTGACTTTACTTATATCATCTGTGCTGTTTTGGTTTCATTGAGATCTCTGCAAGGTACTTACTGAGCTTTCCTTTCGAAAGCTCATGCATCTGCTTCCTTTCTTTCTGTTTCAGGTCCTGAGGGGTAGGTGATTCGGTCTCGGGGATATGCGTAAAAGTTGGGTTGACTTGTTGAGGTTCGGGGTCCTCATTCTTCCTTTGAGAGAAAGATGTTTATATTGTAGGACCCTAATAGGGCCTTGATTATTGTAGGGCTTTTGAGCCCCTTTGATTTGTTTCCGTTGTAGAACTCTGAGATTTTGATTTATATTATGATTTGTTATCTCTGTGATTCACATTTTAGGCCTTGTATTGAGTTGAACTTCGTCTCTCCTTGAATCTGACTGATGCATTTCGCGATGCTTTCGAGGTCAGGGATTCGCCTGGGCGTGACAACAATAGTATTAGAGATATTGTATCGAAAGTCATAGAATTCATGTCATTTTAACTCTTTAATTTTTCTTTTTTGTCTAAATCAAACGTTCTCTTGTTAACAATTTTTAAAAGTACAATTTCCTTATTCCTTTGTTTTCCCAATATAAATAATTTTGTTCATGAAAGTCAACATCAAAAATATTAACATAATCACTTGTTTTTATAACCATTCATCACCATTGTTTATGCTTTAACATCCAACAACTGTTTTTGGGGGAAGCAAATCAAAACCCTCAAGCAAGACTGAAACTATTTTAAAGCTATTCAATTATAAATCAAGGAAAAGAAATTGAGGGCACTGTTACACTTTGGAAGGCTATAGTTTCAATAAAAAGCATAGTAAGTCTCACACATTTGTTACATTCGCCTACAATAAGATGCTCCACATCATTCTCCCCATCAGAGTCCTCCCCTTATCTTCCTCAACATCAATAGGAGCAAGAGCAAAACAAGGAAAAGAAACAAGAGAAGCAATCGAGACAACTCTTGGTATTTGTTGAAAGATGTCAAGTAGGCCATCATTAGCATCTCTTCTATTGTTTGAGCATCCTATAAAAGATCTATTAGATATAATAGATCTCACTAAAGGCTCGCTTGGTAACTCACATCTCTCATTGAACTTGTAGAGCACAATGGTGTTTGTTTCCAGATTCAACCCACGTTTCATGTTGAGAAAGTAAATTTTACCTATCTATAAGTGAAGAATATAACCCCATTTATCAAAAAAATAAAGTAAAAAGAAATAAAACCTCATTTTTCAAATATGAATGGTATGCTAATAAGACATTTATCACATCAAAGTATGTTTGAACTTTTAAACAAGATTCACTATCCATAAATATCAATAAAATTTAAATAAGGAAACATAATCTACTCAACAGAATATATTCGTTAGGATGAGATTATGTTTTGTTTGAAATTTTCATTTACTTTCAAACTACAATCAATTTAGATTTTACAATAAAAGATTTTGGTGAAGATTATTTTTTTTACCCTTTAGTTAAACAGGGACATTACCAAGAATAAACCTGTTATACATAATTATGATTTTTTATAAACAACTCATAATTACAATAAATTATTCCCGTGTACGTTATGAAAGTTTATTAAGAATTTAACTTGTTATGATCCACAAAAAATCTCAAAGTTAGAACTTTTCTTCCTATAAAATTTTGAGGCAAAACAATTACTAAAATAGGAAATTGTTAATGGAAGTAAGACTTTTTTATGACAATGAAAAATTAATAAACTCCCTCTCTTTGTTAAACCACGCAATTAGAAAAAAACATGTTTTAAAACATGCATAACTCTTTTATTAAAAGCTTTGACCCTTTGCTTATCGATACAAATGTATAAAGTAAAAATATGTTTCTGAGATCTTATAAATAAAATAAAATGAAAATAATTATGTTAACAAATATTGTTCAAATCATGGAAAGAAAAAAAATTACCTCGAGATTTAAAACAACGCTCCCAATTTGGGGTAAGGGCTGATAGTTGAAATCAATAGTTATTGAAAAAAAAATTTTGGTGAATATGGCAAAATATTACAATCATTTGTGAAGCCGTTCTTCATTCTCTCGGCAATCATTTTTATATTCAAGTCCTCCATATTATCCAAGGTCAAAAGAGAATAAAAAAAATAAAAAAATGAGAATAAAGGGATTAAAGTAGGTTGGGATAAGATAATTTATAGATTAAAAAGGATAGAAGAGCAAAGCAAACATATGATAGTTTAGAACACAATACAACTATCAAGATCAGAAAGCATACAACCTAAAGCCGATGGTTGCCTTTTAAGGTTGATGGTTGCACGCCGTTGGATTAGAATGAAGACTCTAGATTTAAAAATGTTGTGACTCCATCGACATTTATATAAAAATATTTAATGCTAATATTTCTTAGGAAACAGGTGACGCTCTCGTTTCCTAACTCAAGAAAGGAGTGATGATATAATTTTTTGTCCGAAGTAGACTCCCGACTTATATTTGAAATGAATATATATGGTATGTTCTTAAGCACAGTAGACGGGCAATAAAAAGAATACAATTATATCAAATATATAATCATTAAATAAACTTTAGAATAAATCGGAGAAAATTTAATAATGTAAAATAAGTGCAGAATATTAATAATTTTGTAATTCAAATATTGTAAAATGAAAAGAAAAAAAAAGTATTTTTTTTTTCAATTTTAATTTACACCCACTTTAAAAGACAACCTTTAACGCCTTGCTCAATAAATTTAATAAAGTATCAGATAGTATTAGAGATATTGTATCGAAAGTCATAGTATTACTGTCATTTTAACTCTTTAATTTTTCTTTTTTGTCTAAATGAAACTTTCTCTTGTTAACAATTTTTAAAAGTACAATTTCCTTATTCCTTTGTTTTCCCAATATAAATAATTTTGTTCATGAAAGTCAACATAAAAAATATTAACATAATCACTTGTTTTTATAACCATTCATCACCATAGTTTATGCTTTAACAACCAACAACTGTTTTTGGGGGAAGCAAATCAGAACCCTCAAGCAAGACGGAAACTATTTTAAAGCTATTCAATTATATATCAAGGAAAAGAAATTGAGGGCACTGTTACACTTTGGAAGGCTATAGTTTCAATAAAAAGCATAGTAAGTCTCACACATTTGTTATATTCGCCAACAATAAGAAGCTCCACATCATTCTCCCCATCAGAGTCCTCCCCTTATCTTCCTCAACATCAATAGGAGCAAGAGCAAAACAAGGAAAAGAAACAAGAGAAGCAATCGGAGCAACTCTTGGTGACTGGTGAAAGATGTCATGTAGGCCATCATTAGCATCTCTTCTATTGCTTGAGCATCCTATAAAAGATCTATTAGATATAATAGATCTCACTAAAGGCTCGCTTGGTAACTCACATCTCTCATTGAACTTGTAGAGCACAATGGTGATTGTTTCTAGATTCAACCCACTCTTCATGTTGAGAAAGTAAATTTTACCTATCTATAAGTGAAGAATATAACCCCATTTATCAAAAAAATAAAGTAAAAAGAAATAAAACCTCATTTTACTAATATGAATGGTATGCTAATAGGACATTTATCACATCAAAGTATGTTTGAACTTTTAAACATGATTCACTATCCATAAATATCAATAAAATTTAAATAAGGAAACATAATCCTCTTGAGCAGGAATATATTCGTTAGGATGAGATTATGTTTTGTTTGAAATTTTCATTTACTTTCAAACTACAATCAATTTAGATTTTACAACAAAAGATTTTTGTGAAGATTATTTTTTTTACCATTTAGTTAAACAGGGACATTACCAAGAATAAACCTGTTATACATAATTATGATTTTTTATAAACAACTCATAATTACAATAAATTATTCTCGTGTACGTTATGAAAGTTTATTAAGAATTTAAATTTATAATAATCATGATAAATTTAATGTAGTCATTTGACATTGAATTAACTTGTTATGATCCACAAAAAATCTCAAAGTTAGAACTTTTCTTCCTATAAAATTTTGAGGCAAAACAATTACTAATATAGGAAATTGTTAATGGAAGTAAGACTTTTTTATGGCAACGAAAAATTAATAAACTCCCTCTCTTTGTTAAACCACGCAATTAGAAAGAAACATGTTTTAAAACATGCATAACTCTTTTATTAAAAGCTTTGACCCTTTGCTTATCGATACAAATGTATAAAGTAAAAAATATGTTTTACAGATCTTATAAATAAAATAAAATGAAAATAATTATGTTAACAAATATTGTTCAAATCATGGAAAGAAAAAAAAAATTACCTCGAGATTTAAACAACGCTCCCAATTTGGGGTAAGGGCTGATAGTTGAAATCAATAGTTATTGAAAAAAAAATTGGTGAATATGGCAAAATATTACAATCATTTGTGAAGCCGTTCTTCATTCTCTCGGCAATTATTTTTATATTTAAGTCCTCCATATTATCCAAGGTCAAAAGAGAATAAAAAAATTAAAAAATGAGAATAAAGGGATTAAAGTAGGTTGGGATAAGATAATTTATAGATTAAAAAGGATGGAAGAGCAAAGCCAACATATGATAGTTTAGAACATAATACAACTATCAAGATCAAAAAGCATACAACCTAAAGCCAATGGTTGCCTTTTAAGGTTGATGGTTGCGCGCCGTTGGATTAGAATGAAGCCTCCAGGTTTGAAAATGTTGTGACTCCATCGACATTTATATAAAAATATTTAATGCTATTATTTCTGTCACGCCCCGAACCCGGATCCCGGGCCTCGGCGCACGCGACAAACACCGCGTGCTTATAGGGTCGCCCCTAGAAGCACGCAAGGCTAAGTAACATAAGCAGATAATTAAATCTGAGTTTAAATTATAAATCAGCGGAAGAAATATATATAAGGTTTTTATAAAACCCTAAGCGAGGTCCCAATGACAACTCTCACTCCGAGGAAAGGAATAGAGGGCACGCAAACCTCGACTCAACATATTCCCATCATTTTGCTAGGTTGTCCTGCGGAAGCTCTCTCCTGAATTTCCGCTCCTAGCTACTCGCAAGGTCCTCATCTAGTCCTGACCCTACTCCTCATTGTCACCTGAGAAAAGCATCCATCAAGTGCATGAGCCAAAGAAAGGCCCAATAGGATCACAAATAAATCAATAAAGTTGGCGAAAGCCACTAGGAAAGAACAGAAATAAAAGAAGTACAAATATGCAATAATAACATCACAAGCAAATAACAAATCTCAGGAAAGTGGATAAATCCACAGATGTACTCAACCTCTGGCATATGTGATACTAAGATGTCTACGACATCTACGACACCATCGGTATCATCTTCGGCCTAAGCCGGGCTACGCTTATAGCATACATGTGCACATGGTGAGAAAATGCAGCTCTCGGTGACCGAGCCAAGTGGCGAGGATATTATACACCCTACTGCCGGGGTCTCCGTCCAGATGGAGCATCAAATACTCATGGCCGGATATTATACACCCTCCGCTGTGCTGGTGGCGGATATTATACACCCTCCGCCAGGTCTCCGTCCAGATGTATCATGCACGAAAGTAAGAGATTGATAGTACTAATACCTAACAACAGTATAAATATATATTCAAGGACGCAACATCTCTAATATATAATAACCGGTGATCTCCTCGAGATCGGAAGCCAATACGTATTTAAGGAGTAACTCTACTCAAATACGCATACGAAAACATGAAAGCAACAATCTCCTCGAGATATAAAACCGATACATATGAGGAAACCCATCTCGAATATGTATTGGGAACCTCTCGAGGAAATAAGAGTACAAAATCAAAGTAGGGTAGAAGGAGAGAATACTTAATGCAAAGAATAGAATATCGACAGACTGCTATGGAGTACCACCCCCCTCGACCATCCTAGGTGCAAGTAGGATGCCAGAGGGTACTCCACTGGCCATATGCCATGGAGTATCACTCCCACTGACCATATGCCATGGAGTACCACCTCCTGGCCATCCCACAACAACACAAGAAGGATGTCAAGGGGTACTCCCTCAAAGCAGATCATATCAAAACATACAATCTCAAACAAATGCAGCAAGCATAACATGTCAACAGACAGAGCATGTATCAAAAGATGGACTCCAACATCCATCTAGCACAGCAAAAACAAGAATCAAGAGAATACTATGAGTTAGAAATACTCACAGCACCCGTGCGATATCCTACCTTTTTCAGGAGTGTTAATCTGAGTCTAAATCCTCGTCGCAGTCCCGCGCTCTATGCCGGGATCTAACAAGTGATATTTAATCTTAGCGTTGACTAATGTCATTCAATTCAGAAATATATATATATACACTAATGATCCATGTACTCTTGAAATCCCACCTATGTTGATCCTGTTGAACCATTAATGAGCATTTTCATTCCCAGATATTAATAAGATGATTTAAATCAAATAAAATATTATAGGGGGTAGTCTAATGCTTGACCAATTATAAGTTCAAATCTTAACCTTTGAACCTCCATACAACCCAGTCATAATAGATAGATCGGTTATAACATAACCACTAGTATTCTCATCTTATGTCATAACACAAGGATTCAAGCTCCTACTCTCATCAGAGAACTCTATTCATTAGTCAACAACATCTCATTCAAAACCACAACTCATTAGGTCAACCTAAATCAACATGATCCGAAAAATAAAATAAAACTACAGAAATTAATCACCAAGATCTAAAATCAAAAGGAGAGAGGAAGTACGGGGAACAACAACAGACACAGCTTCGTGTCTTCCCTTGATGAGCTTGTAGATGAGGACAAAGATCTGCGACATGAGTGTGGACAATCTCATCTACGGCGTAAGGATCATCATCATGATCGTGAACAAAAGGCCTCAAGAAAATCAAAGTGGCCATTTGATCTCATGTCCCGCGAAACTTGAGATAGATTTATATAAATTCTTTGCAAAGACGTAGCTCCGGCATTAGTGCTCCATGTCCCGCCGGTGTTCAATGGAGAAGGGAGTGTGGACTCAAGATTCGGGGTTGGTGCTCATTCATAGAGAAGACATGGTCAAAATGGGAAACAAAGGAAATGAGACTCTCATCCGTGAGAGTCTTTCAAAGGCTTCCAAGAGGAAAGTGAGAAGAGAGAAACAGAGAGGAAAGAGAGATTGTCCACTTTTAGCTAAGTTCTCCTCTAAGCTTTCTTTTAAAAATTTATATAAAAAAAATAGAGACAAAGTCATACTACGGCTTCTAATAGTCTTGGAGCTTGAAATAAAAATTAATGGAAGGTTGATACTTGATAGTGGATCATGATGCAATAATAAGATATGTTTCTTCTTATTTAAATCCTTATCTTTAAGAGTTTTAGATACTACTCATTATACAACAAAATTCCATTTAGTATGGTAACCCTTTCATATTTAGATATTTCCAATCAACCCATTTTTATCATTTAAATACAAGTTCATAACTTTCTCAATAATTAATTTAATTTAATTAGTACTTAATTAAATCTAGATTAGACCTTTGAAATTTTTCCCAAATTTCATCACTTACCACATTAAATTACTATTTAATAAATTCTGGAAATAAATAAAAAATAAAATTCTGATTTATCGGGGCGGGTGTTACAATTTCTTAGGAAACAGGTGACGCCCTCTTATCCTAACTCAAGAAAGGAGTGATGATATGGTTTTTTGTCCGAAGTAGACTCCCACTTATATTTGAAATGAATGTTGTAACGCCCCGACCCGGATCTCGGAACCTCGGGCACGTCAACAGACCGACCATACCCAAGTGGAGACGAGCCCCACTCGAATACAAGGCCTAAGTATTAGAAGCATATAACATAATATAATCAAAATGTCATGTATAATGTCAAAGTTATACAGCGGAATTTAAAATCACAAGGGTTCAAATCACTCTATAACTAAGCCAGACAAAATGGGTGCCCCTTATGGGTCCTACAAACAAACTCTCACACTTCAACTCCGAGGTCCCTGACCTCTCCATCCTATCCTCGTCTCCACGCCAAGTAGCCCCAAATCTTAGCCATCTATTCCTCTCTTAACCCGGAAGGGAAAAGAAGTGAAGTGAGCTTTCGAAAGGAAAGCTCAGTAGAAGTGTCCCGAGAGAAATCCACATGAGCACCGTCCAAAGGGTCCAAGCTTTAGACAAATCGGGACAATCACCAAGACATGGATCATATCAAAGAAAAATAACCACCAAAGACAAGAAACCAAACAACGGGCCCCTAAACTCATCCAATCATACCTCCTCCACGGCAAGCACAAGTGCCGCGTGGTCTCGATGATCAAGTGCTTAGGACTGACAATTGGCTATGCTCCTTGGGTACTCATACCCATCCAGACGCATACTGACTGTGAAATCCTAAGATTTTAGGTTCCTAAGATCTTAGGTTAATAAAAGGAAGTCCCCAAGGTTGGAGACTAATGGAATTTTATTAAGAATAAAAGTTTTCTAATTTCATTAATTAAACGGTTAGAGAAGTCCTTGCATTTAGAATTTTTTGGATTTTATGACAAAAGATGGGCTTAGATGCAAAATAGCATAATTAAAAACATCCTCAAATTACAAAATTGGATATTTAAGATCAGACTTGATTTAATCTGAGGATTTTAAATAATGATCATGATGTATATATATATATATATATATATATATATATATATATATATATATATATATATATATATATATATATATATAATGAGATGAATTGATTGAATTCAAATAAAGAGGGAAACGGCTTAATGGGGTTATATATATATATATCAAAGTAAAAGAAATTAATAGTTGTTGATGGATAATGGTAAGAATTTGACTAAAAGTCAAATTTAATAGATAATAAAATTTAGTATTTGATAAGAGGATATACCATAAGATATATGTTAATTATTTGGATAAGAGTTTGGTTAGAGATTAAATTGATGGATGATGAAAACTAACTATGTGATAAGAGAATGTATTTTCAAAATCTATTAGTGAGAGATAGATTTAGATAAAGATTTAATGCATATAAATCCATATATTAAAGTTATACTGAATTATGGGTAATTGTTATATAAAGAAGAGGAATTATGAGTTTAAAAGAGGAATTTAAAATAATTAATCTCATAGTTTGGGTCAAATGGGCCGCCAAAGGACCGATTGATAATTTAGGAAACGTTTAAGGACTTGAAGGAAATTTTCCTCTCTCTCTCTGCGAGAGGGACCTATATGTAAGCCTTTCTAGGACAAGGACTTGTACGAAATTTTCAGATTAAACTATATAGAGAGATGTAGAGAGAGAGACATAGAGAGCGAAATAATATGGATAAATAAATACATATCTAGAAGATGTCAAATAAATCATTATATGAATAGTATTGAAGGTTAATTAAGATAAAATCGATTAGGAGATAATATTTGAATTGAATTAGACTCATCCAATAGAGATAATTATAAGTTGTTTATAATTAATCCTTATCTAGAATTTAAATTATAACTCGAATTAGATAAACACAATTTAACTCTATTTAAAAATTTGAGTAAGATTACAATTTTCATATCTATATAAAGGAGGATATAGTGGGAGAATTGAGATACAATTCAGTAAGGGATTTGCTAAAAAATATCAGCGTAGAGTGTGAGGACACGCAAGGAGGGAGTCGATAGAGGTAAATATATTCACTCTCCCTCCCTTGAATTTATGCATAGATCATGAAGGGATAAAATTGAGGCAACTTGTAGATACAACGTAGGATTTTTAAAGATAACAGTTTCAGACCTACAGTCTAGCTATTAGTTTGGAGGGATATTTGGATCCCTTATTGTTCTCCGATTTGGGATTATAATACACCGTTAGAAAATTTAGGAAAATATCTTTCTAAACAATCCTATATCATTAAAATCGGACGTATGAATTAGGAGATATGAGCAGTTCTTTTCAATTTAGCGTGTCACGCTTCTTGAAATCGCGATGCTTGATTCCCGATTTTGGTTTCATGTTTAGTTTTAGATAGTTATATTTCTCTGATCGGGATATATAATATACCATTGGAAAGATAAGGAAAAGCTCTTTCCAATAAGATTTAGATCAACTCGATTGGGTTTCTGGATCAAAAGTTATGAGCAGTTCTTCAAGACTGCGTATTAACTTCAGGAATTTTACACCATGTTAAAAGGTTAGCCGGTTGAGTTTAGACAAGTGCTTAGGTTGAGTCAAATAGACAGGTTTAGGTCCTGATCAATTGAATTTGATTTGATTATTAACGGGTTTGAGTTAATTGACTAAGCTTGATTAATATAACGAATTGGTCTGATCAAGTGTCAATTTAAATCAAACCATGATTTCAGTCCCGAATTGGGTTGAGAGAGTTTGATCGAGTCAAAGAAGATTTGAATTGATTTTAATACCATGTGTAATTAGGTTGAGTCAATTAAGTGATGGGTTGGGTTTAGATTAATTTTTAAAGTGAGCTGGGTTTAGTCAGGTAACAAATCTGGTCTAGCCTAGTTGAGTAAAGTTGATCAAGTTTTGATCAATTGAATTGAATTGAAATTGATTACTAGTTAAATTGGAGTCCTGGGTCCATATTAAGAGATTAAAACTAACTAGACAATGGGTCAAGCCTAAATTGATGGAGATTGAATCAATTAGGACTAGTAGGTTGGTTTGATCAAGTAGATTCGATTTGGGTTTGGGCCTCGGGTTGGGCTGGATTTGTTGAGCAAGTCAACTAGGTTGGATCATATAAGAGGAGTGGAGTCCGGACCCAGTTTGATGGGCCTTAATAGTGGGCCAGAATAGTGATAGAGAATAAAAAGAGAAGAGATAAAATTTGTAGCCATTAAAATTGGAACCCAAGACCCCATAGTAAATGCGGAATCTCCCAACCAGTAGACTATAGTGTCATGCTTAGAAAAATAATGGGACTCTGTCTATATAAGCGTAAACATATGTTTAATATAGGGACTGTTAGTGAGAGTTGCATGTGCATCTAGACATGAATAATTGTACTATTATTAAGATAGGTTTTGTTATCAGATTTTGGCACAGAGAGAGGAGACACGCCAAGTTGGATCCCAAGTAGATCATTGATAGAGGTAAGTACTCTTGCTACTAGTACCTTGATGTCTGGGCTTTCTTGACTTTCTTTGATTCATGTTTCTTGTAAGTATTTACGCTTAGTACCTCTTGATTGATGGGCTTTCTTAGCTTTATTGATTCTTGTTTATTTGTAAGTGTCTTTGTTTAGTACCCTACATGAGTGATGGGCTTTCTTGACTTTGTTGATTCCCATGTTTCTTGTAAGTTACTTCGCTTAGTACCTTGGGTGATGGGCTTTCTTGGCTTTATTGATTCTTGTTTATTTGTAAGTTACTGCTTTAGTACCTACAGCAGGTGATGGGCTTTCTTGGCTTTATTGATTCTTGTTTATTAGAAAGTTACTCTTGCCTTGTTTCCACCCTTGTATGGGTTTTCTTGATTTGACATATGTTGTTTTTGGCATATTTTCTTTATTTGTGATATCTATTTATTTGATGCATACACATACTTGTTTTTGTTGTCTTTCTTCCTTGTGTGTGTATAGTTGAGCATTAAAGGTAGTGTTTACTAATCACTAGGATCCGTTGATCGCCAATGCAGGCCGCGTGGAAACGCTGCGTGAGCACCGTGGCTTCGTCCGGATTAGAGTGTAAAGTTTCACTACTTGTTTGTTGAATGCTCTTTTGGACATACTCCACCCAATGGTACACTTTGATCATAGGCCATGAGTCGGTGTCTTTGGCCGGAGGTATGTGCCAGCTGAGTTCTGTTCTTCCGCCCGGTGTACAGTGGAGTCTGAGGCTCCGTTACCCTGTCAGTGGGGTTGATGTACTGGCCGTGTCGACACGTGAGAGGTGGCGCTACCCACCGCGACAAACGGGTTAAATTAAAGCTCAGCAGTTTGTGTATTAGCGTCAAAGAGGTGCATTTATGTATAACCGGATGGTTGGCTGTACCGGGGGATGTTTGTGGAGCTGTTGTTTGAAATTCCTATCCAGGGCTCTGAGGGTCGTAGCTGGATTATAGGATCTGATTGTGTGGGGTGTAGCCCCTTTGCTTGATGATTCGTTGATTGTTGATATCTTGTTTCATCTTATCGTTTTGAGATCCTTGCAGGGTACTTACTGAGCTTTCCTTTCGAAAGTCCATCACTTTTCTCTTCTCTCATTTCAGATCCTGAGGAGTAGGTTGACTCGAGCTCAAGAGGTGTGCGAGAGTCGGGGTTGGATATTTGTTGAGGTCGGAGGATCTCCTTGACTCTTGTTTCTGAGTGAGGATACTTGGCTTAGGACCTATGTAGGGCCTGGATTTGTGTAGGGCCTGTGGCCCCTTTAGGGTTTATTTTATTTCCGCTGTAACTATCTTAAGGATATTATTTGCTGTCATTTGAGATTTTTGATTATTATTTTATTATCTGCTTGGATTACTTAGGCCTTGTATTCGTGTGGAGCCCGTCTCCACTTGGATACGGCCGGTCTGTCGACGCGTCTCGAGGGTCTTGGATCAGTCGCGCTAATCGACCCAACCTAAACACAAGCACCACAAGTCCCACAGTAATGTCCCGGTCCACGGTGGCATGCTCAGTGAGCATCCAAAAAGATAACTTGTCCAAACAACCGATCACAGATGTGGAAAACATCAAACAAAACATGTATACAGGGAATCAACAACAGATATCCAGATCATAACCACAAGCACAATCAAGAATATACCAAACCAGATAATAAGAGTGCCAAAGAAACCCATCCCTAGGTGGGAGCTAGGCAAAGACACTTACAAGAAACATGAATCAACAAAGTCAAGAAAGCCCATCACTGGGCGTGTCTCCTCTCTCTATGCCGAAATCTGATAACAAAACCTATCTTAATAATAGTACAATTATTCATGTCTAGATGAACATACAACTCTCACTAACAGTCCCAAGAATAAACATATGTCTACGCTTATATAGACAGAGTCCCATTATTTTTCTAAGCATGACACTATAGTCTACTGACTATGGGGTCTTGGGTTCCAATTTTAATCGCTACAAATTTTATCTCTTCTCTTTTTATTCTCTATCACTATTCTGGCCCACTAGTAAGGCCCATCAAACTGGTCCAGACCCACTCCTCTTATATGATCCAACCTAGTTGACTTGCTCAACAAATCCAGGCCCAACCCGAGCCCAAACCCAAATCAGAATCTACTTAATCAAACCAACCTACTAGTCTAATTGATTCAATCTCCATCAATTTAGGCTTGACCCATTGTCTAGTTAGTTTTAATATCTTAATATAGACCAGACCCAATTTAACTAGTAATCAATTTCAATTCAATTCAATTGATCAAGACTTGATCAACTTTACTCAACTAGGCTAGACCCGCATTTTGTTACCCGACTAAACCCCTCGCCACTTTAAAAATCAATCTAGACCCAACCCATCACTTAATTGACTCAACCTAATTACACATGGTATTAAAATCAATTCAAATCTTCTTGACTCGATCAAACTCTCTCAACCCAAATTGGGACCCAATCATGGTTTGATTTAAATTGACACTTGATCAGAGCAATTCGTTATATTAATCAAGCTTAGTCAATTAACTCAAACCCGTTAATAATCAAATCAAATTCAATTGATCAGGACCTAAACCTGTCTATTTGACTCAACCAAAGCACTTGTCTAAACTCAACCGGCTAACCTTTTAACATGGTGTAAAATTCTTGAAGTTAATGCGCAGTCTTAAAGAACTACTCATAACTTTTGATTCCTAATCCATAAGTTGGATTTTAATGATATAGGATTTTTTAGAAAGATATTTTCCAAAATTTTCTAACGGTGTATTATACACCCAAATCGGAGAACAATAAGGGATCCAAATATCCCTCCAAACTAATAGCTAGACTGCAAGTTTGAAACTGTTATCTTTAAAAATCCTACGTTGTACCTACAAGTTGCCTCAATTTTATCCCTTCATGATCTATGCATAAATTCAAGGGAGGGAAAGCGAATATATTTACCTCTATCGACTCCCTCCTGGCGTGTCCTCACACTCTACGCTGATATTCTTTAGCAAATCCCTTACTGAATTGTATCTCAATTCTCCCACTATATCCTCCTTTATATAGATATGAGAATTGTAATCTTACTCAAATTTTTAAATAGAGTTAAATTGTGTTTATCTAATTCGAGTTATAATTTAAATTCTAGATAAGGATTAATTATAAACAACTTATAATTATCTCTATTGGATGAGTCTAATTCAATTCAAATATTATCTCCTAATCGATTTTATCTTAATTAACCTTCAATACTATTCATATAATGATTCATTTGACATCTTCTAGATATGTATTTATTTATCCATATTATTTCGCTCTCTATGTCTCTCTCTCTACATCTCTCTATATAGTTTAATCTAAAAATTTCGTACAAGTCCTTGTCCTAGAAAGGCTTACATATAGGTCCCTCTCGCAGAGAGAGAGGAAAATTTCCTTCAAGTCCTTAAACATTTCCTAAATTATCAATCGGTCCTTTGGCAGCCCATTTGACCCAAACTATGAGATTAATTATTTTAAATTCCTCTTTTAAACTCATAATTCCTCTTCTTTATGTAACACCCTAATCCCAATAGGGACACGTATCACACCAGCCAGCTCAGGAGGGTGTCCCGAGCCCAAGGTTGTCCAAAACTAAAATCAAAACCTGCGGAATAAACTAGAGACAGTGGTAATAAAACATAGTAAGTCTGGAACTCATCAAAGAGAAGAGTCATATTTGGTACAGTACTTCACAGACTATACGTCTGGGGCTTGTCTCCAAAAGTAAAATACATAAATCTACAGAGTGCGCAACAAAATTAACATCTATGGGACGCCAGAGCCAACTACGTCATCGTATCTCACCGGATCTAGCTTCTACCCGGACTCTCGTCTGCTACCCGCACAAGGTGGGTAAGAAAAAGGGACTGAGCTACAGAGCTCAGTGATATGTGACCCCTACTGTCAGGTCGAATAAGACCTGTGCATCTTGAAATATAATCTTGTATATGGAAAGTAAACTCTACTCATATACATGTAGAAAATACAGTAAGCAAGGACGTCTATGCATTATCTTCTCAGTCAGGAAGATCATCTAATGCAATGTCCGAGAAAACCCGAAAAGTCATCAGTCACTATCATACCTGTCTATGTCTCTATGAGATGTCTAGATAAGTGAGCGTCTATCGAAAAGAATGCGTCTCTGCATGATCACTTGCTAAGATCTCAGATAATGCCATGAGGTATCCCCCGTCTAAGCATATGTGAAGCCGCGAGGTTTCCCCGACTGGTCTTCACTTTCGTGGTACCGAAAGCACTCCAAAGAGTTGGGAAGGGTTTTAAAGATAAATTCATTTGAAAAGAAAGGTTTTCAATAAACCAAAAGAAATTCCTTTGAAAGCAAGAAAAACCTTTCCCCTACTCGGTGATCACGCTCGCATAGCAAGGGACCGTCTAACAGTGATGCAAAACATCGAATGCCCATATCATATCTACGTCTCATGATCTACATCTAATCATATGCGTAAAGCAACAATCTACAATAGTAAATAATCGAAATCATTCTCAAAACCCTAATGAAACCATATCCGAAGAATATAAACTGAAAACACGATAAATCTCGATAAAACCCAAGAATATACAGTAGGTCCACTCACCTGTAGTCCTAAGCAAATCAAGCCTAACTCGGACCAACCGAAGTTCCCGATTTGCCCTTTCCTTCCCTAGTACAATAATCATATCCAGAAATAAATACTAGTTTATAATATATCAATCTATATTTATCACTATCTTCTACTCAATCATGGGCCCAAGCCCATTAAGACGAAGGCCCAGCACTCAAGCATTTCACAACACGACAAAGCATGAAATCCATACCCAGGAATCCTAAAATGGATTAATCTTTAAACTCAAATAAAATGCCACGGGAACATTGTTAATATTCTAGTCAACTCGTTCTATTGCCATACTGATAAACATTACACTCTTGTTAATCAATAGAGACACTTATTCAATTTACCATCTAAAGACAATACATGGGCCCTAAATCCAAGATTTAAAGGCCCATTCCCCAAATAATACATTTAAATACTAACTTATTAATTCAAAACCAAGGTAGTAGAGCACAACTCCTTCATAACAAACATTTCTATCGAAATAATACGTGTATGACAGGATCATTATTTACCATAGGCTGTCATAAATTAAAGTCTAGAATAAATACTAGTTCATGTTTCATAAGTGATTTCCTCTTAAAAATTCATGGGCCTAAGTCCAACTAGCTTAAGGCCCACTACTCAAGTATGAATCTCCAATATCATGAACATAACAATAATTTAGAATCTCTTTATCAAAACATCTCCCTGCCACACTAAAACACCACCTCTATACCTAGCACAGAACTTATTAATGAGATGCCAAGTCTTACTTTCCACCATTTCTCATTCTAACATGGAGAAACCAATCATCCATGGCTACATAACCTGAATGATAGTTCACAATTGTCTCGATGAACAACAAAACCAACACTTAAAGTCTCAGGATTGCATATATAACAAAATATTGTCCAAGTATACACTTTCAGCCAAGTGGTCCTTCAAACGCATTTGAAGCAACTCTTTTGGCAATAAGTAATTCATAGCTAAGTTTGCAATTCACAATATCTATATAAATATATATACCAAAACAGTGTAAAAAGTATACACTCCCACAGCCTTCTTGGCTGGGAACATATACACCAAACGCAGCATCAATTAAACAACCCCTGCAACAGCAGCTAAACTCTCCAAATTCAACTATACAATCACCATTATAACAATACAACAACTCCAACAGCTATTTCACTGCCCCTACTTCACTAAGACAATGCATCGAACACTTGATGGGCATGAAATAGAATCAAAACAACAACCATTCCCTCACTCCATATTATCAGAAATTCATACAAATCATCTCATCTTACTTCATAATTCTAAACCAATTCAGGTGTTCTTCTAGACATCATAACAAAGTTTATACATCAGTAACAACATCAACAACGACCTCACTAACAACAAGAACAACAACAGTAACACAACAATAACAACAATACAAAGGCAACAACACCTCTAGCTGGCCGGAGACTGTGCTGGAGACCGCGCAGAAGCTGGCCGGAATCAACACAGGACAAGGGAACAGAGAACCTCTGGTGTTGTAGTGGCGGCTGGGAAGCGGGTTGGCCTGCCAGTGCTTATTCCCCCTCCGCCAATACACTGCCCCACCTCTGTCTCCCTTTCCTTCCCTCTGAAACACCAAACACAGCCGCCCTTTGAGCGCCTGTGGTAGCCACGCCTCCTATCTCTTCTCTGCTCGTCAGCGCTGAGGAGCTGCGTGGACGCTTCTTTATCATCCCCACATGCACGCGCCCACGCCCCCGCTCCACCGCCCCACCTGTGTAATGCCACCTCCTACTTCTCTCTCTCACTCAAAATTCTGACCTTCTCACAAAACCAAAGCACCTCCCTCACAAACCCAATCTCAATTCAATGACCAAATCAGCCCCATAACATTTCATTTAATTACTTTGTCACTTGTCACAAGACTAAGTCTTTACGTTAATTAAGTTATTTCAAGTTAATATATTTAATACCTTAATGAACTTATTTTATTCTTAATCCAAAAGGCATTAATCCACCTTCTACCATATTAATTCTCTTGATAGTTAAGATTTAACACCATTTATTTAATAATAAACTCCAACATTTTCTTTAATATTATACAATATTACAGGAAAAACCGGGGCGTTACACTTTATATAACAATTACCCATAATTCAGTTTAACTTTAATATATGGATTTATATACATTAAATCTTTATCTAAATCTATCTCTCACTAATAGATTTTGAAAATACATTCTCTTATCACATAGTTAGTTTTCATCATCCATCAATTTAATCTCTAACCAAACTCTTATCCAAATAATTAACATATATGTTATGGTATATCCTCTTATCAAATACTAAATTTTATTATCTATTAAATTTGACTTTTAGTCAAGTTCTTACCATTATCCATCAACAACTATTAATTTCTTTTACTTTGATATATATATATAACCCCATTAAGCCGTTTCCCTCTTTATTTGAATTCAATCAATTCATCTCATTATATATATATATATATATATATATATATATATATATATATATATATATATACATCATGATCATTATTGAAAATCCTCAGATTAAATCAAGTCTATTCTTAAATATCCAATTTTGTAATTTGAGGATGTTTTTAATTATGCTATTTTGCATCTAAGCCCCTCTTTTGTCATAAAATCCAAAAAATTCTAAATGCAAGGACTTCTCTAACCGTTTCATTAATGAAATTAGAAAACTTTTATTCTTAATAAAATTCCATTAGTCTCCAACCTTGGGGACTTCCTTTTATTAACCTAAGATCTTAGGAACCTAAAATCTTCGGATTTCACAAATAAATATGGTATGTTCTTAAGCACAGTAGACGGGCAATAAAAAGAATACAATTATATCAAATATATAATCATTAAATAAACTTTAGAATAAATAGGAGAAAATTTAATAATGTAAAATAAGTGCAGAATATTAATAATTTTGTAATTCAAATATGGTAAAATGACAAAAAAAACGTTTTTTTTTTTCAATTTCAATTTATACCCACTTTAAAAGACAACCTTTAATGCCTTGGTCAATAAATTTAAACAGGTATCAGAACAATAGGATTAGAGATATTGTATCGAAAGTCACAGTATTACTGTCATTTTAACTCTTTAATTTTTCTTTTTTGTCTAAATCAAACTTTCTCTTGTTAACAATTTTTAAAAGTACAATTTCCTTATTCCTTTGTTTTCCCAATATAAATAATTTTGTTCATGAAAGTCAACATCAAAAATATTAACATAATCACTTGTTTTTATAACCATTCATCACCATTGTTTATGCTTTAACAACCAACAACTGTTTTTGGGGGAAGTAAATCAGAACCCTCAAGCAAGACTGAAACTATTTTAAAGCTATTCAATTATAGATCAAGGAAAAGAAATTGAGGGCACTGTTACACTTTGGAAGGCTATAGTTTCAATAAAAAGCATAGTAAGTCTCACACATTTGTTACATTCGCCTACAATAAGAAGCTCCACATCATTCTCCCCATCAGAGTCCTCCCCTTATCTTCCTCAACATCAATAGGAGCAAGAGCAAAACAAGGAAAAGAAACAAGAGAAGCAATCGGAGCAACTCTTGGTGACTGGAGAAAGATGTCACTACAAGATTTCAGCCATTTTGCGTCGACCATTTAGCGGCGGTTTTAAAAAACCGCCGCTAAATCATATAATAGCGGCGGTTTAAACGGCGGTTAATTTAACAGTCGCTAATTTCTTCCATTTAGCGGCGGTTATGAGTTAAACCGCCTCTAAAGTACTGTTTTTTGAGGCGGTTTAGTTTAAACCGCCGCTAATGTAAAGCAACTAGCTTAAGTTAATTATAATGTTCGCTAATTCCTCAAGTTATTATTCATTCCCGCCCGATCTCTTTTGTTTCTCATACCGCCGCTTAGGGCTTAATTTGATTATTGCCCTCTTCAATTTCGTCCCCGTGAATCCAAATTTCTCTTCCTTGTCAGCCCATTGAGGTAAGATTTGCTTTGTTTCATTTGTTTTGGTTGCTAGATCTAGATTCGCATTATTGTTGGAAATTTTCTAGGGTTTTGGTCTTGGAGATCGGAGGCTTGTTTGTTAAGGTTGTTCAGCTGACGCCGATCGAGAAGCCGCCAACGCCTTCTGACCGCTCCCTAGTATCGGTGGAGTCCTTTCACCTCTTTCATGTTTCCTTTTCAGAGTTCTTGTTATGGAATAGCTTTTCTCTTGGATTGTAGATTTTGATCTTTGGATTTGTTTGTTAATTTGGTAGCCTTTTTTGATCTTTGGATTTGTTAATTATTCACCTCTGTCTTGCAATGATGTTAATTTGGTAGCCTTTTTGATCTTTAGATTTGTTTTTTTTCATGTGGAACAAAGATGTCTTTCATTTGACATTAAAGAACAAACATAGCTATTACTCCCAGTGTTGTTTGCAAGACTGAAGAACAACCACATTAGACAGGGAGATCATGATGGCATATGATGTTCATCATACTTCACATTGGTTCTACTACTAATGATCATCATATATCTATATATATAAAAAATATTTAGTATGAAGTAGTAGTAGTAGTAGTAGATAATAGATATATAGATGAATAGATGGAGGAGTAGAGGGAATGAAGAAACAGGGGTTTTTTTTTTTATTGAGGGATTTCAAGTCAGTAGGGCATAGGGCTGAAAATTTAGGACTAAAAAGCAGAGCATTTTGCTGCTTTTTTGCACAACAAAATGGCTTTAAACCCCAAGCAGTGATGATTTCCATGCAATCCAATCCAAATGGTGCCCCCTTTGTGAACTCCAATGCATGGCCTGAATTATTCACTTATTCAGCCCCTACTTCCATTGGCCAAAGATCTCCTCTATCTCACTCCAGGAATATATTTGTAAATCCCTAAGAAGGATTTCCCTAGGAATTGTCCCCTTGTGCCTTTTTCCATGCATTGTCTCCTTCTTGCAACCTGCCAAATCCTCCACTTCCATTGGGATTTGATATTTGGATGAGCTCCCTGCCTTGACTGCACTTAAAATCTTATTAACAAAAAAAAAAAAAAAAACAGTTTTGTATTTTAAGTATTTTGTTGGTTGGTAGATGATCACAATTCATAATTCACAATTCAATTCACTAGGATCAAAGTATTGAGAGGTGGTATGGCAATCATGAGCTTCAATTCCTCTTTTTCTCTTTATGCATGTAAGCTGTGTCCTTCCTCCCACTTGTAAATGTCCTGCCTTTTCCTTTCCCATTCTTGGCCTAAATTTTCCTGAGAAAATTTTACTATTCTACATAGGGAGGATAGGACAATGTGTTGTTGTTACTGGTTCTGAATTGTGTATATAATTGTGCCAGACTTGCTGGGCTTTGCTCTGTTTGGTCTCTGCCTTCTTGTTCCCCAGGATGATGGTGAGAACTCATGCTTCAATATATTCATAGAATTAAAGGAATCCACAAGCATTGCATTGCATTTTCCAATAAAGGAAATAAAAGTTTGGGCATGGATCCTACCTGTTCATTAAAGAATATATAGTGATTAACAAGTCTCTAATTATCGTCTTTTTGTTCTCATATGACTTAAAAAGAACTTTGTTATAAATAAATAAAATGATAGAGTATCATAAAAGCAAAGATTGCAAAGTTTTTATGAAAAAAAAAATACTAAAACAAAAGACAGTAAAGTAAAGTGAAAGGGAAAGCTCCAACACGTCTAAGAATGGCTTTAAAGACAGACTAATACTCTGACTAGCAGAATACTCACAAAACAATAAGATATTAGGACAAATCTGGGCAGAAGCCTGAGGATCTCCAAGCCCAAGGGCCATGTGAAAAATAAGTTTAACTATGAAACTAATATGAGAATAATTTGCCATAGAAGAAGAATTTCATTTCCCACCTCTATATAGTACTCCATTGGCAGATATTGACCTGTAAAAAGCTGCAGATATCCTTCTTAAAAGTCTAAACCAACATAAAAGATAACCCTTGGTAACCGACAAACGACATGGGAATTTTTGAATTATGAAAATGTTTTTGAATAGATTGTTTCAGCATGCCAATGCTAGTTGTCTGCTTGCTCAATTAATTAAATGTAATCAAGAGAAAAACTTAGATTAGGCATCTCACATAATATAACTGTACATATCCCATACAGAATGCAAACTCATATATTAAGTGCTTCATGATTATCATAATGATCTTATTCCTACAACATGAATTTGGGGAAGAATCCAAAGAAAGAATATAACAGGACCTTGGATCAATACTAATGAATAATTGATCATTTTCCGCTCTCAAGGGTTAGCTAGTCTAGAAATGCACCAAGAGAAACTAGATGTGAGCCAACAAAGTAATCACCCAACCTCTAAGTGTCGTGATATTTCCGAGGATAGAGAATTTGGAAACAAATGGTAGAATTGGCCCATGTTTTCATAGAGATTATGAAAGCAATATAAATGAGAACTGAAAGAAATGAGACGACAAAATTAACAGTATAGCATTGTATGCATATTCTTTGGGTGGGAATGCAAGTCGTAAAAAAGCTGTAAGCATTCATGATAATTATGATTTCAAAGTGGACCCATTTAAAAAATTGTCTTTGGTTTTATTAATGTACATGATAGTATTCTTTCATTTTATACTTATGCTGTAAGCATTCCTGATAATTTTGTTTTCAGACATAGATCCATTGAAATTATTGAAAATGATATGATATATAAAAATGTCAAAATGGTCACTTAACATATATTATAACTAAAGGTTTTATTTCTAACCCAAACATAAAAATTTAATCTATAAGGTAGTAAGTAAAATAAAAAATAAAAACAAAGGGTTATAAGGTATTATTTAAAATTGGGAAGGTAATAAGTGATTCAATAATTTTTTAAAGACGTGATAAGTAACAAAGTCAAAAATATTTCAACCAGTGTTTTTCATGAAAAACAATGTTGGGCAAAAACTAAACATTTTCATGTTTATTTTACTTGTAGACACCATGGATATGCTAAAAACATTTGCTTCTTTGGATTTATTAAGTTCAGTTGTTAAAAATCTTCAGCTTCTCTTGATATTTTGATGAAAATTATGAAAGCAGATACAAAATAAGAACAAAAAAAGAAATAAGTCTTGAAATGAAAAATATAATATTTAAAAATGATTACAATAAGTTAATAACACCAACCTGTCTTGCAGTTATATGTCTCCTCTTCAAAACTGATTGTGTGGCAGAATTTGGGTTTTTTGATGACCCTGATTTGGTGTAATTTAATTGTAAGTCTAGAATGTTAAGGGGAAGATTGTGATTGATTGGGAAAAGAAAAGCAATGAGAATGGTACCTGGTTTAGTATTTCTCCTATAATTTGTCCTATTCTTCTGAACACCTGGACTGGTCCTTTTTTTCATGTCTATGTTCTTCTGAACAACATCGTTCTTCCAAACTATCAGATGAAGCTTCATTATTGTATTCTTCCTTCACTTATCAAAGTTTTTTTCGTTTGTGAATATCTTTTCTTGGTTCTAGGGTTTGAATCTTTGTGTAGAACCATTAAAACAGTGATTTGATTGGCTTTTTTTTCTTTATTCTGTACTTTCTATGGTGTTTCAGGGGTTTATCGGTGCAGCTCGTTTCTGAAGAAGTACTCGGAGTTTCAGGTGAACTGATTTGTTTGATTTCAGTGGTTTAGATTTGTTTGATTTCTTTAATAATAATATATATATATATATATATATATATATATATATATATATATATATATTTTGGTTCTTTTTCTGGTGTTTATGTGAATGAATGAATGAATGAATAAATGAATGAATGAATGAGAGGTAGTGAGAGAGGATCCACTTTGGAGGTTGCCAAAATGGTAAAGTTTTTTAGTTTGTTTGCCTAGCTTTCTTAACAGCATATACATTATTTGACATGATTTCATATTTATATTTATATATATATATACTTTATATATGACAACCATATACTTACTCACAAGAGAATCTCTAGCTCTTGTTTCCAAGCTGTCCCCCTACACTAGATCAACTCCGATGTGGTGTTACTTTGTTTCTCTCTCGGGGACATGGACTTCCAAAACTTCTTAAATAGGCTTATGATCACCAGTAGATAGTCTATATATAGTCAAATAATTAATGTTTGGTGAGAAGCTGAATAATTTCCTGGGCAAATAATTTGGCATGTTCATGAAATTTACTGCTGACCCCTAACCATTTTTTTATTTGATACATCTACTCCTGCTTTTTCTGCTGTTCACTGTTAGAAGTGATAAAAAGGAAAACAATGGAGGGTGAGGGAGAAAGAGAGAGAGAGAGAGAAATAAGAGAGAAGGACATCATTGTTTGGCCCCTTAACATTAAGCTTGAAAATCAGGTTGAATTGAAACCTTTTAATTTTATCCTACTTCAATTGAATCCTTTTCTATGCCTATATGCATGTTGGTATCCATCAGTTACAGAAAAGTAGGCAGGAAAAAATGGATCTATTGCTTTGGTAAAGTAGGCAAAGTTTGTTACTATTTGGCTGAGTTTGTGACATTTTGTGCTTTGGGGTATCGAGTCTGTGGAGTCCGTTTTCTGATAGTCAGTATAAGAGGGGAAGGGGAAATTGAGGGCAGGGCATGTAGAATGAGAAGAAGAATTTCATATAAGATCCTTTATCTCAATACTTTTTGCACATAAAAGTCTTATTCATACTACATCTTGAATCCCATATTCTATCCCTAGTAATTCCTGCTGCCGAAAAAAGGAGTAATGGAGGTGAGAGCTGTTGAAGGGACAAGGTTGGAGATGCCAAAGGTGTTATGCTGAAGAGTCATTGAGAGATCTATTCCTGCCTCTAATTAGCTTAAAATTTTATAAGACAAGAGTCATGACATGTAAGTTTATCATATGTACTTTGTTATGATAAATGTAAGGCCTTGTTTCTTCGATAGGAAATGGTGAAAATTGGCAAAAACATGCATAATCTGGAGAAAAATGAGAAGAAAATCTTTGGACTTTTTTCATTATCTTTTGTCTGTAAAATCAAGGCTTGTAATAATGTGCATACACTGCACACAAAGCTGTTATGTCTTTGCTAGCTAGGAGAACTATTGGTTTGATTTGTATCTAGGCTAATTTCATTCTCAATCAATTGGGAGCCAAACTTGCATGCCCTTGAGTCATACTTGCTTGACTAGTAGATGTTTTCACAAACACTATTATCCCTTGTAATTCTTTATTTGGATCTGCAGACAATAATTTCATATTTCTTCTTCTTCGCTAAGTATTTAATGTCTGTGCCTTCCTTGGATAAGCTATTGAGAGGATCCTATTGCCCATAAAGGTTTTATAAGTTTCCTTACCATGTGTGTAGAGCTGGAAAGTTCTTAGAGATCTTGGACAGACCTTTGACCAGAGTTTACCAAGCTATGAAACTCTTTGAGATGTTAGATTTATTAATTTGATTCTGCCTTTGATCACTAGATGATGTGAAAGAAGATAAGTTTGGAGATGGCTATGGGAGTGAATATGTCCAAAAGCCAGGATTTAAACAATTGCTTGGTATTTGATTTGAGACAACAAAGTCAGTCCTTGATACTTGGTTATGGGGTTCTTATCAAGTTTGGGCTAGACTTGTTTCTTGATTCATGTTATTGGCATCTTAGAAAGTTAAGAGGGCTTACCTGACTTCTAGCAAGTGAGTTGTCGGAAGGTGGATATCACTGTTCTTTTTTTTTTTTTTAACATTATCTGCACCTAAGAATCAAATTTTTTGATCCTTCAAATTACTGAATTAGTGCTTTAGATTATCAGCCAAGATAAATGAACAATTATGCATGCTTTTAAGTGCAACCCACTTTGGTGCATTCATCAGAATTCCATTATTTGTGATGTTGTTTTGTGAAATAAGTCTATAACAAGTATTCCCGTCCACTTATCTGTTCCTAACATAATCACCTCTATCTATTTTGCGTGAAACTTCTATAAAATGTTGTGCACAATATTTTTAAACCATGCACTCTTTTCTTGAATGCTGTGGCATGTTTCATATGCATTCTTATTTGTCAATGAAAACAATTTTGTTCTTGTGTATGTAATGAAAATACTTTTCTAGTTTTCAATAAGGAGATCCATTTTTTCCTGCCTACTTTACCAAAGTAATAATATGTTCCACACTTTGACTAAAGACATCAGGAGATACAAGAGACACTAAAATTGATATTAGCCTTTAGGTTAGCAAATTGGTTCACAAATTGCATAAATATGTTCCATACTTGCGCTAATGTCCTTGTTTCTTTATTAACTGCAAATAATATATTTTTAATGTAAATATTTCTTCTTGGCCAGCAAATAAATTTAGTTGATGAATATTTTAGGCATGGATAAATCATGGATTACAATGCCACGAAACTCACCTGCGTATGACCATGGAGTTAGGAATTTCATTGAATTTGCCTTTCAACATGGTTCAGTCAATGACATGATACTATGCCCATGTCCTAAATGTGGATTTCGTAAACATAAGACACGAGCGGAGGTGTACGATCATCTAATTTGCAAACAGTTTCCGAAAGGATATACAGTTTGGTACCTTCACGGAGAGCTTCATCCACAACAGACAAATTATGTTTCGAGTAGCGTTGACGTTGCCTCACAAACCAATGTTGGTGCTAATGATCCGATTAGGGATATGGTTAATGATGCGTTTGGAGTACGAAACAACAATTAGAAGAAGGCAACGAAGAGGGACAACAAACCGATGAACCATCAACGAATGTGAACCAGACTAGGAATACAATGAATGAGTTTTTTGAGTTATCAAATGATGGTCAACAACCCCTTTATGAAGGATGTGCAAATTATTCGAAACTCTCTTTTATATTGAAATTATATCACATCAAGTGTCTTTGTGGAATGAGCGATAAAGCAATGACCATGATTTTGGAGCTGTTACATGATGCATTTCCGAACATAAAAATTCCAAACTCTTTTTATGATGCAAAAAAAACCATCACAAAGCTTGGATTAAGCTATGACAAGATACATGCATGCCCGAATAATTGCATGCTTTATTGGGGCAATAAAGAAGATGAAGAGAGGGAAATTTGTAGAGTTTGCAATGTTTCAAGATGGAAAGAGAAGAAAGGTGGCGGTAGCAGAGGTAAAAAAAAGATTCCTGCAAAAGTGGTCAGATATTTTCCATTGCGGCCTCGATTACAACGATTGTTTTTGTCTTCAAAAACAGCTAAGGATATGAGATGGCATTTACCGGATACCAACAATGATGGGCTACTAAGACATCCAAGAGATCTTGAGGCATGGAAAAAGTTTGACTCGGTAAGCGGTTGGTTCATGGCGGAGACCCTCGAAATGTGCGCCTTGCATTAGCTACAGATGGATTTATCCTCATGGCAATATGAGTCAAAGTTATAGTATTTGGCCGATTGTTCTTATCCCATACAATATGCCACCATGGCTGTGCATGAAACAAACATCTTTTATCATTTCAACAATTATTCCCGGTAAACATATGCCAGGAAATGATCTAGATGTCTACTTACAACCTCTAATAAGGGAGTTGAAAGAGTTGTGGTATGATGGCGTTGACACATATGATTCTTATGAGCAAGAAATATTCAAGATGCATGTTGCTTTGATGTGGACAATTAGTGATTACCCTGGTTTAGGAAATCTATCCGGGTGGAATATTTATACCGGGCGTGCCTGTGTACATTGCAACTACTCCTCAGAGCCTTCTCGTTTGAGACATAGTAAGAAATGGTGTTTTATGGGCCATCGACGCTTTCTTGATGGTGGACATAAATTTAGATTGAATAAGATCAAATTTAATGGAGAGCAAGAACTACGCGAACCTCCAAGATTACTATCAGGAACAGAGATTTTTCAACAGGTTAAGGATATTAATGTCACATTCGGTCGGTCCGTCGATAATCAAGTTAGGGGGAAAAGAAAGCACAGTGCAAGTACTACTCTACAAGGGCCACAACAATGGAAGAAAAAAAGTATATTCTTTGAGCTCCCCTATTGGGAGTATAATTTATTGCGTCACAATTTAGATGTGATGCATATAGAGAAGAATGTGTGTGATAATGTTCTCTTCACATTGTTGAACGATACTTCTCGATCAAAAAGATCATCTCAATGCTCGTAAGGATCTACGAGATATGAATTGTAAACTGGATCTGTGGCCAGATGACAATGGAAAGTTTGCTCCAGCAGTGTACACAATGACTAAGCAAGGGAAAAAGTTATTTTTAAATACTTTGAAGAATATTTGTGTGCCAGATGGCTACTCAAGTAATATTTCTCGGTGCATTGATGTTGACAATCTTAAAATAGTTGGAACATTGAAAAGTCATGACAGTCATATACTTCTACAGCAGTTTCTTCCACTCGCTATGCGTGCAGGAGTTGTTGATAAAGTATCTGCAATATTACTTGAGTTATGTTTATTTTTCCGACAAATATGTGGCAAAGCATTGAGCGTTGTTGAGTTGGATAAACTACAGAACCAAATTGTACTTACTTTATGCAATATGGAAATGCTTTTCCCACCATCATTTTTCACAATAATGGTGCACTTGGTTGTCCACTTAGTTGACGAAGCAAAACTTGGAGGTCCAGTGTATTATCGTTGGATGTATCCAATAGAAAGGTAATACTGGTTAATAAAATTATTTGTAATTCATATTATTAACTTGCATACGTCATATAACTACTAAACATATGGTGTTGTAGGTACTTAGGAGTACTCAAATCATATGTACGTAACAAAGCGCAACCAGAGGGATCTATTGCAGAGGGTTATGTTGCACAAGAAGCTATTACATTTTGTTCACGATATTTAGATAACATAGAGACAATATGGAATCGTCCTAGACGAAGTTGATGAGCGAACCTTTGTTTCTCAACATCCAAATACCGCAATTACAGAATTATTTCCATATGTTGGGAAACCAGTTGGGGCTTTTACATGGTTTACTTTAACATCCATTGAGAGATTGCAGGCCCATCGACATGTACTAATAAACTGCCCTGCAGTTGAATCTTATGTTTAGTGATTATTCTTAAACATTTGTTTTATACACTACTAAAATCGACATAGTTACAAGATTACCACTTCAAACATCACAGGGAATTCAGGATTATTGCCAGAAGACAATTAAGGAATAGAAGTAGGAATCCTATTGAGGTAGACAAGATGGTGCACAGAGAGTTTAATCAGTGGTTTGCAAATCGAGTAAGTGACTCTCTATTTATGCAATGAATTTTATTTGATAACTTCATTCTAGTAATTTTAATGTGTTATTAGATCAACCGAGATCACGACAAGCTTCACGATCATGACAAAATTTGGCTTGTAGCTCTTGCACAAGGACCAATTAACCAAGCAAAAAGATACACTGCATACAATGTTAATGGATTTAAGTTTCGTACTGCAGGCGTGAGAGAGGATTATACACACGAATAGTGGAGTTTTAGGCACTTTTGGAACAAGGGAGTTACTCGAGCAATGATGTTAACATGCGGTATGGAGGTGTACCATATTATGGAAATTTGGTTGACATCATTGAGCTTAATTATAATGGAATATTTATGATAACCTTGTTCAAATGTGAATGGGCGAACCACGACTCACCCTGAGGTATAAAAGCGATAAACTAGGTTTTAATTCTATCAATTTTGCAAGACCTATACATCTTTGGGGTGCATGAGGATGATGAGCCTTACATTAAAGCTTACAAGCACAAATGGTGTTTTATGTTCTTGATCAAAAGAAGGCGGGTGGTGTATACGGTACATCTGAAACCTAGGGACTTGTATGACATGGGTGAGGGTGATGAACATGTCATGGCCAATATTGAAGCTTATCCGACTCAGAATTTGGATAATTTATTTCCTGATGAAGATACACATCTACGATTGAGCCGGGATGATGTAGATGATCCGGATGATATGCCATCCTCTAATATTGGTGAACATGTTGAAGTAGATAACAACAATTAAGTAATTGTTTGAGATTAATCGGTAATCATTTATTCCATCCATTACTATTTTGATATGTTATCACTTTTAAATATTATTAAATTGATTCATTACCTATGTGAGTTATTTGTAGGTATGGTGAGGTCAAGACGACATGCCACTTCAACTGGCCCGAGTACATCTACGCCACCTCCACAGATTGATGCACAAGAACAACAAGAGGCCCCTGTACAGCATCCTACAGTTGAGACCGTTGAGCCTGAAGTTTTCAGGGGCCATAAAAGAAGTTCAAGATTGTGGGATGTGGCGGTTAGAGGTGATTAATATATATGCATAATTTATTTGTTGTCTTAGTATGAAAGGTTTTCACGTTAATATGCTTTTATGCTGTGGATGGTGATCACATATATGATGATGCCTTATCCTCCTTTTTTTGTAGGTGAAAATGGGGAAGTAAGGCAAAAGAAAATGCGAGCAATTGATATGTTCACCCTTTCTCCAGGAGAAAGAGTAATTGTGCAATGGAATCATCGGGATCAACCGATTGATTCGTCCGGAGGTATGCTTGCTCAATTTTTAGGCCATATTGCAAGCAATTGTCAGATCTTTTCCCTTGCATACGAAAAGTGGCAAAAGATTCCAGACTCTCATAAAGACCATGTATGGAACAATTACATAAAGGTTAGAGATGTATTTTCAATTGATATTTTTTGTATTTAATTTTTTTTTTAATGTTTCCTAATGTGCACTAATAAGTTATATATGTATATATATATATATATATATATATATATATATATATATATATATATATTTTTTTGTGTGTGTGTAGACCAAGGTGGAGGTTAATGATGATGGTCATAAAAGTTATATTATGAAAAGCTTGGGGAAAAAATGGAGAGACCATCGGTATCACTTATATAATTCTATGAAATGTGATCCCGATGGTCCTCGTGAAGCTAATATTGACAAGAAACCTCCAGAGGTTCCTTTGGATCAGTGGGTTGCGTTTGTGGACTATAGAGCTCGCCCTGAGACAAAGGTAATTTGCATCAGAATATTTATATCTCGCGTTCTTGTTTAGTAATTAGTGCCTCATTTTTGAGCAGGCTAAAGCAGAACAAAATATTATGAATCGCACCCACCTAACAACGCCACACACGTTAGGTTCAAAGTCGTTGGCTCGACTACAAAATGAGATGGTTAGTACCTTCTCATTTATAGAATGTTTATTTATGTTTATCATGTATATGCAACTTTCTTCAAAAATTGATTGAATTTAATTTTGTAGGAAACTCAACTAAAATTAGAATTGACTGTTACAATTTTGAGGTGTTTTGAGGGCAGAATCACACCAAATGGTTGGGTCTTTTATAAAATGAAGAGGCAAGGCATAATCATGTAAGTTGAAATTCTTCCAAATTTGAAATGCATGTTGTTTGTATGATAATAAATATACAAAATTCGACAACTTTTTTTTGCAGGAAAATTTAGTTATTCGCAGCCAGAGCTCATCTGAAAATGAGGTATTTCGTAGCGTCTTTGGGAAAAGAACACCCGTTATATGTTAGAGGTATGGGACTTGGAGTTGTCCCAACCGGATGTATGGGTCATCAAGAAACTTGGGTGGTAGAAGTCTTGCGTGATTGTGGATTATGAAGCCCGACATAATGCCCTCCAAGAAGTGGTAGATCGCTTAACACATGAACTTAAAGAAACACGAGAGCATGTAGCCTTTCTTATGACGAGGGAAACCCAAAATGTGACACCTAATCAGGTTTTATTTTTTTAGTTTTAACGTTAAAGTTTTTGTTTCATATTACATTTAAAATTTGGTTTTTGATTTGAATTTTTATTTTTTAACATTTTGATATTGGTTTCATTTCAAGTAGGAAAATGTGGGATCACCGGTTGTTAGAAGGCCTTCATCACATGGTAGTTACTCGGCTCACGCCGAAGAAAATGCAAACCGTAATGCGTAGTAGCTAAGAGTAAGTTTTTCTGTACCCGACATCACATATTCAGGTTTTAATTTTAGTTCTATTAAATTTATATTGTGATTGAATCCATGTTGTATGCACATTATAGTTGTGTTTGGGAAAAGGAGTTCAAGAAGAATGAGGACGTCTTTATGATCATGTGAGTGTTTTTCTTAAATTCTCTTAATATTGTTATTGGTTTCTTGAATTTCCACTATTTATTTGGTCAACAAATTTTGGTATTCTATGTTAATGGCACCTATCTAATTCTTCTTTATAGATGGCTTATTTTTGCAGGAGAGTACATTGGATTAAAAGGGGCTACTGAGGATTTTCTCACTTTTTGATTTTTTGGTTGCGCTAGTGGTTTTTTTCATCTAAATATGTTGTCTTTGATGCTATGATTTTTGTTTGATATATTTCCTTTCTTATATTGGTATTTTAACAGTAAGTAGGAAAGACAATTGAATTATATGTATGCTTTTCGATCTTATCTATTAAAGACACTTTCAAACCCTTTCTCGTTTACTTCCTTGATTTTCTTATCCCTTTTTCAATTAAATATTGAAATAAAAAGTAAATGTGAAAGTGGGTAGACGTGGAAGAATGCAGCCCAGTTCTTTTTCTTCCAGAGATTTCTGCCGTTCTAAGTCTTCTCTTTGCATGACCTTCCTGGTTCGAGCATCTAAAGTATTGGAAAAATTATCTCGAAGTCATTAAATCTAAGGTATTTTTTGCAACCCTTTTTTATCTTTTTAATCTTCTCTCTTTTGATTTTTTTATTTAATGAATTTAATTGTTTTAAGGTGGCTGTTAAGGTTATGTTGGGAAGAAGATGTGTTTTCCTTCATGGTGGAAGATCCAATGTAAGTATATCTTCAGTGTTTATCTTTGATGTTTCATGAAGAATTATGATGTTTTTGTAATGCCTCTATGAAATTTTGAACACTTGGTCACATCAGCTTCTCTTAGGTGATTGTGTGTTGATTTCTTATTTGTGATGGTTTTATTTCTTGGGAAAAAGAAGTTGATACTAGGGTTTTATTTGCTTTTTTTTCATCCTAATGGCATATATACTTGCTTATTCTTCATAACTGCAGTGTAATATATTTGGAGACTAAAAACTTTGGATTAACTTCATCTCCTGTGATTTATTTGTAGGAGATAGCACTAGCACAGGAAGTTGCAGTGCCGACGAAGATGTAATAGTCATTTGTGTAAGTTTTGCTTTTACTATCATTTTTCTTGTGACATAACATGATCAAGGTCATATAGTATATAACTTAAATACCAACAGAATTACGGATCTCAAGGAATGAAATAAAGATGAAAGAAGATGATCTGGCTTCCCAGCAAACTCAAGAAATGAATTCTAACAGAATGTTGGGATTGGATAATATTTTGAATGTTGTTGTCCACAAGAGAAGACAAATCTATGGAGACCAGTGATGATCCCATCAGGCTCTTGTTTCCAAGCAGTTCAAGGAAAAAGCTCGCAAATCAGAGTAAGCTTTTTGTATTTTTTCTTAGGTCATGCCAGTTAGTCATGGTTGACTTTATTTATTTTTAGTTCTCTCGCAGCTTTGTACTTTGTTGCTGATTATATTCCAGAATGCTCGAATGTAAAGTTGGGCTCCTATGTTAGCTGCTTTCAGTGTTCCACTTGACCAGAGTGAGGATGAGACAGTGATATCTCACTGTCTTGATGGGTTTCGATGTGCAATCCATGTTACAGCAGTTATGTTAATGAAGACCCAGAGAGATGCTTTTGTTACTTCTCTAGCAAAGTTCACATCACTTCACTCTGCAGCTGATATGAAACAAAAGAATATTGATGCTATCAAGGTTCAGTTTCTATTTCTGTCATTATCAAACAAATAGATAGTATACATAACTCTAGTTTTCAGTTTCTATTTCTGTCATTATTTTGAAAGTAGGCCATCATTAGCATATCTTCTATTGCTTGAGCATCCTATAAAAGATCTATTAGATATAATAGATCTCACTAAAGGCTCGCTTGGTAACTCACATCTCTCATTGAACTTGTAGAGCACAATGGTGTTTGTTTCTAGATTCAACCAACTCTTCATGTTGAGAAAGTAAATTTTACCTATCTATAAGTGAAGAATATAACCCCATTTATCAAAAAAAGAAAGTAAAAAGAAATAAAACCTCATTTTACTAATATGAATGGTATGTTAATAGGACATTTATCACATCAAAGTATGTTTGAACTTTTAAACATGATTCACTATCCATAAATATCAATAAAATTTAAATAAGGAAACATAATCTACTCAATGTAATATATTACGTTAGGATGAGATTATGTTTTGTTTGAAATTTTCATTTACTTTCAAACTACAATCAATTTAGATTTTACAACAAAAGATTTTGGTGAAGATTTTTTTACCCTTTAGTTAAACAGGGGACATTACCAAGAATAAACACATTTATACATAATTATGATTTTTTATAAACAACTCATAATTACAATAAATTATTCCCGTGTACGTTATGAAAGTTTATTAAGAATTTAAATTTATAATAATCATGATAAATTTAACGTAGTCATATGACATTGAATTAACTTGTTATGATCAACAAAAAATCTCAAAGTTAGAACTTTTCTTCCTATAAAATTTTGAGGCAAAACAATTACTAATATAGGAAATTGTTAATGGAAGTAAGACTTTTTTATGGCAAAGAAAAATTAATAAACTCCCTCTCTTTGTTAAACCACGCAATTAGAAAAAAACATGTTTTAAAATATGCATAACTCTTTTATTAAAAGCTTTGACCCTTTGCTTATCGATAAAAATGTATAAAGTAAAAAATATGTTTTACAGATCTTATAAATAAAATAAAAAGAAAATAATAATGTTAACAAATATTGTTCAAATCATGGAAAGAAAAAAAAAATTACCTCGAGATTTAAACAACGCTCCCAATTTGGGGTAAGGGCAGATAGTTGAAATCAATAGTTATTGAAAAAAAAAAAATTTGGTGAATATGGCAAAATATTACAATCATTTGTGAAGACGTTCTTCATTCTCTCGGCAATCATTTTTATATTCATGTCCTCCATATTATCCAAGGTCAAAAGAGAATAAAAAAATAAAAAAAATGAGAATAAAGGGATTTAAGTAGGTTGGGATAAGATAATTTATAGATTAAAAAGGATAGAAGAGCAAAGCCAACATATGATAGTTTAGAACACAATACAACTATCAAGATCAGAAAGCATACAACCTAAAGCCAATGGTTGCCATTTAAGGTTGATGGTTGCGCGCCGTTGGATTAGAATGAAGCCTCCATGTTTGAAAATGTTGTGACTCCATCGACATTTATATAAAAATATTTAATGCTAATATGTCTTAGGAAACAGGTGACGCTCTCGTATCCTAACTCAAGAAAGGAGTGATGATATAATTTTTTGTCCGAAGTAGACTCCCGACTTATATTTGAAATGAATATATATGGTATGTTCTTAAGCACAGTAGACGGGCAATAAAAAGAATACAATTGTATCAAATATATAATCATTAAATAAACTTTAGAATAAATAGGAGAAAATTTAATAATGTAAAATAAGTGCAGAATATTAATAATTTTATAATTCAAATATGGTAAAATGACAAAAAAAAACGTATTTTTTTTTTCAATTTCAATTTATACCCACTTTAAAAGACAACCTTTAACGCCTTGGTCAATAAATTTAAAAAGGTATCAGAAAAATAGTATTAGAGGTATTGTATCAAAAGTCATAGTATTACTGTCATTTTAACTCTTTAATTTATCTTTTTTGTCTAAATCAAACTTTCTCTTGTTAACAATTTTTAAAAGTACAATTTCCTTATTCCTTTGTTTTCCCAATATAAATAATTTTGTTCATGAAAGTCAACATCAAAAATATTAACATAATCACTTGTTTTTATAACCATTCATCACCATTGTTTATGCTTTAATAACCAACAACTGATTTTGGGGGAAGCAAATCAGAACCATCAAGCAAGACTGAAACTATTTTAAAGCTATTCAATTATAGATCAAGGAAAAGAAATTGGGGGAACTGTTACACTTTGGAAGGCTATAGATTCAATATAAAGCATAGTAAGTCTCAAACATTTGTTACATTCGCCTACAATAAGAAGCTCCACATCATTCTCCCCATCAGAGTCCTCCCCTTATCTTCCTCAACATCAATAGAAGCAAGAGCAAAACAAGGAAAAGAAACAAGAGAAGCAATCGGAGCAACTCTTGGTGACTGGTGAAAGATGTCAAGTAGGCCACCATTAGCATCTCTTCTATTGTTTGAGCATCCTATAAAAGATCTATTAGATATAATAGATCTCACTAAAGGCTCGCTTGGTAACTCACATCTCTCATTGAACTTATAGAGCTCAATTGTGTTTGTTTCTAAATTCAACCCACTCTTCATGTTGAGAAAGTAAATTTTACCTATCTACAAGTGAAGAATATAACCCCATTTATCAAAAAAATAAAGTAAAAAGAAATAAAACCTCATTTTACTAATATGAATGGTATGCTAATAGGACATTTATCACATCAAAGTAAGTTTGAACTTTTAAACATGATTCACTATCCATAAATATCAATAAAATTTAAATAAGGAAACATAATCTACTCAACAGAATATATTCGTTAGGAAGAGATTATGTTTTGTTTGAAATTTTCATTTAATTTCAAACTACAATCAATTTAGATTTTACAACAAAAGATTTTGGTGAAGATTTTTTTTTTACCCTTTAGTTAAACAGGGACATTACCAAGAATAAACCTGTTATACATAATTATGATTTTTTATAAACAACTCATAATTACAATAAATTATTCCCGTGTACGTTATGAAAGTTTATTAAGAATTTAAATTTATAATAATCATGATAAATTTAACTTAGTCATTTGACATTGAATTAACTAGTTATGATCTACAAAAAATCTCAAAGTTAGAACTTTTCTTCCTATAAAATTTTGAGGCAAAACAATTACTAATATAGGAAATTGTTAGTGGAAGTAAGACTTTTTTATGACAAAGGAAAATTAATAAACTCCCTCTCTTTGTTAAACCACGCAATTAGAAAAAAACATGTTTTAAAACATGCATAACTCTTTTATTAAAACCTTTGACCCTTTCATTATCGATACAAATGTATAAAGTAAAAAATATGTTTTACAGATCTTATAAATAAAATAAAACCAAAATAATAATGTTAACAAATATTGTTCAAATCATGGAAAGAAAAAAAAAATTACCTCGAGATTTATACAACGCTCCCAATTTGGGGTAAGGGCTGATCGTTGAAATCAATAGTTATTGAAAAAAAATAATTTGGTGAATATGGCAAAATATTACAATCATTTGTGAATCCGCTCTTCATTCTCTCGGCAATCATTTTTATATTCAAGTCCTCCATATTATCCAAGGTCATAAGAGAATATAAAAATAAAAAAATGAGAATAAAGGGATTAAAGTAGGTTGGGATAAGATAATTTATAGATTAAAAAGGATAGAAGAGTAAAGCCAACATATGATAGTTTAGAACACAATACAACTATCAAGATCAGAAAGAATGCAACCTAAAGCCAATGGTTGCCTTTTAAGGTTGATGGTTGCGCGCCGTTGGATTAGAATGAAGCCTCAACGTTTGAAAATGTTGTGACTCCATTGACATTTATATAAAAATATTTAATGCTAATATTTCTTAGGAAACAGGTGACGCTCTCGTATCCTAACTCAAGAAAGGAGTGATGATATAATTTTTTGTCCGAAGTAGACTCCCGACTTATATTTGAAATGAATATATATGGTATGTTCTTAAGCACAGTAGACGGGCAATAAAAAGAATACAATTATATCAAATATATAATCATTAAATAAACTTTAGAATAAATAGGAGAAATTTTAATAATGTAAAATAAGTGCTGAATATTAATAATTTTGTAATTAAAATATGGTAAAATGACAAAAAATTAACGTGTTTTTTTTTTCAATTTCAATTTATACCCACTTTAAAAGACAACCTTTAATGCCTTGGTCAATAAATTTAGAAAGGTATCAGAACAAAAGTATTAGAGATATTGTATCGAAAGTCATAGTATTACTGTCATTTTAACTCTTTAATTTTTCTTTTTTGTCTAAATCAAACTTTCTCTTGTTAACAATTTTTAAAAGTACAATTTCCGTATTCCTTTGTTTTCCCAATATAAATAATTTTGTTCATGAAAGTCAACATCAAAAATATTAACATAATCACTTGTTTTTATAACCATTCATCACTATTGTTTATGCTTTAACAACCAACAACTGTTTTTGGGGGAAGCAAATCAGAACCCTCAAGAAAGACAGAAACTATTTTAAAGCTATTCAATTATAGATCAAGGAAAAGAAATTGAGGGACTGTTACACTTTGGAACGCTATAGTTTCAATAAAAAGCATAGTAAGTCTCACACATTTGTTACATTCGCCTACAATAAGAAGCTCCACATCATTCTCCCCATCAGAGTCCACCCCTTATCTTCCTCAACATCAATAGGAGCAAGAGCAAAACAAGGAAAAGAAACAAGAGAAGCAATCAGAGCAACTCTTCGTGACTGGTGAAAGATGTCAAGTAGGCCATCATTAGCATCTCTTCTATTATTTGAGCATCCTATAAAAGATCTATAAGATATAATAGATCTCACTAAAGGCTCGCTTGGTAACTCACATCTCTCATTGAACTTGTAGAGCTCAATGGTGTTTGTTTCTAGATTCAACCGACTCTTCATGTTGAGAAAGTAAATTTTACCTATCTATAAGTGAAGAATATAACCCCATTTATCAAAAAAAATAAAGTAAAAAGAAATAAAACCTCATTTTACTAATATGAATGGTATGCTAATAGGGCATTTATCACATCAAAGTATGTTTGAACTTTTAAACATGCTTCACTATCCATAAATATCAATAAAATTTAAATAAGGAAACATAATCTACTCAACAGAATATATTCTTTAGGATGAGATTATGTTTTGTTTGAAATTTTCATTTACTTTCAAACTACAATCAATTTAGATTTTACAACAAAAGATTTTGGTGAATATTATTTCTTTTACCCTTTAGTTAAACAGGGACATTACCAAGAATAAACCTGTTATACATAATTATGATTTTTTATAAACAACTCATAATTATAATAAATTATTCCCGTGAACGTTATGAAAGTTTATTAAGAATTTAAATTTATAATAATCATGATAAATTTAACGTAGTCATTTGACATTGAATTAACTTGTTATGATCAACAAAAAATCTCAAAGTTAGAACTTTTCTTCCTATAAAATTTTGAGGCAAAACAATTACTAATATAGGAAATTGTTAATGGAAGTAAGACTTTTTTATGGAAAAGGAAAATTAATAAACTCCCTCTCTTTGTTAAACCACGCAATTAGAAAAAAACATGTTTTAAAACATGCATAACTCTTTTATTAAAAGCTTTGACCCTTTGCTTATCGATACAAATGTATAAAGTAAAAAATATGTTTTACATATCTTATAAATAAAATAAAATATAAATAATAATGTTAACAAATATTGTTTAAATCATGGAAAGAAAAAAAAATTACCTCGAGATTTAAACAACCCTCCCAATTTGGGGTAAGGGCTAATAGTTGAAATCAATAGTTATTGAAAAAAAAATTATTGAATATGGCAAAATATTGCAATCATTTGTGAAGACGTTCTTCATTCTCTCGGCAATCATTTTCATATTCATGTCCTCCATATTATCCAAGGTCAAAAGAGAATAAAAAAATAAAAAAAAATTGAGAATAAAGGGATTAAAGTAGGTTGGGATAAGATAATTTATAGATTAAAAAGGATAGAAGAGCAAAGCCAACATATGATAGTTTAGAACACAATACAACTATCAAGATCAGAAAGCATACAACCTAAAGCCAATAGTTGCCTTTTAAGGTTGATGGTTGCGCGCCGTTGGATTAGAATGAAGCCTCCAGGTTTGAAAATGTTGTGACTAGATCGACATTTATATAAAAATATTTAATGCTAATATTTCTTAGGAAGCAGTGGCGCTCTAGGTATCCTAACTCAAGAAAGGAGTGATGATATAATTTTTTGTCCGAAGTAGACTCCCTTCTTATATTTGAAATGAATATATATGGTATGTTCTTAAGCACAGTAGACGGGCAATAAAAAGAATACAATTATATCAAATATATAATCATTAAATAAACTTTAGAATAAATAGGAGAAAATTTAATAATGTAAAATAAGTTCAGAATATTAATAATTTTGTAACTCAAATATGGTAAAATGACAAAAAAAAAAACGTATTTTTTTTTTCAATTTCAATTTATACCCACTTTAAAAGACAACCTTTAATGCCTTGGTCAATAAACTTAAAAATGTATCAGAACAAAAGTATTAGAGATATTGTATCGAAAGTCATAGTATTACTGTCATTTTAACACTTTAATTTTTCTTTTTTGTCTAAATCAAACTTTCTCTTGTTAACAATTTTTAAAAGTACAATTTCCTTATTCCTTTGTTTTCCCAATATAAATAATTTTGTTCATGAAAGTCAACATCAAAAATATTAACATAATCACTTGTTTTTATAACAATTCATCACCATTGTTTATGCTTTAACAACCAACAACTGTTTTTGGGGGAAGCAAATCAGAACCCTCAAGCAAGACTGAAACTATTTTAAAGCTATTCAATTATAGATCAAGGAAAAGAAATTGAGGGAACTGTTACACTTTGGAAGGCTATAGTTTGAATAAAAAGCATAGTAAGTCTCACACATTTGTTACATTCGCCTACAATAAGAAGCTCCACATAATTCTCCCCATCAGAGTCCTCCCCTTATCTTCCTCAACATCAATAGGAGCAAGAGCAAAACAAGGAAAAGAAACAAGAGAAGCAATCGGAGCAACTCTTGGTGACTGGTGAAAGATGTCAAGTAGGCCATCATTAGCATCTCTTCTATTGTTTGAGCATCCTATAAAAGATCTATAAGATATAATAGATCTCACTAAAGGCTCGCTTGGTAACTCACATCTCTCATTGAACTTGTAGAGATCAATGGTGTTTGTTTCTAGATTCAACCCACTCTTCATGTTGAGAAAATAAATTTTACCTATCTATAAGTGAAGAATATAACCCCATTTATCCAAAAAAATAAAGTAAAAAGAAATAAAACCTCATTTTACTAATATGAATGGTATGCTAATAGGGCATTTATCACATCAAAGTATGTTTGAACTTTTAAACATGATTCACTATCCATAAATATCAATAAAATTTAAATAAGGAAACATAATCTACTCAACAGAATATATTCGTTAGGATGAGATTATGTTTGGTTTGAAATTTTCATTTACTTTCAAACTACAATCAATTTAGATTTTACAACAAAAGATTTTGGTGAAGATTATTTTTTTTACCCTTTAGTTAAACAGGGACATTACCAAGAATAAACCTGTAACACCCGCCCCGAAATAAATAAGGATATTTATTTATTTATTCTCAGAATTTATTAAATGGAAATTTAATATAGTAAGCGATGAAATTTAGGAAAAATTTCAAGGTATTAATCGAGCTAGATTAATTAATTATTAATTAATTCAGGCTAATTATTGATAAAAACGGACAAGGATTTGAATCCTGTGATTCAGGACCGGTCGGGACATTAATATAAAGATAATCTAAATTAAGGGACCATGTGACATTAATTCAAGGGTAAGTTAATTAAATGATTTAATCATTAAAAAGATAAGTCATTTAATGATTTGAGTAATATTCAATGAAAATGTTATTTAATCAAATATCTAATAATAATAGTTATATATATATAAGATAGAAGGGGAAGAGAGAGAGAGAAAAACTTTCTCTCATCTCTCTCCCTCCTCCAACCACGATCAGAGAGGCCCTCTCGCCCGAACGAAGCCAGGCCATTACGGCCGGCCAGCCGCCGGTCCGACGGACCGGCCAGGCGCCGGCCACATCGCCGCGCCGCGCACGCACTGTCGGCGCGCACTGGCAGCGCCTCCAGCCCTAGCAGCGCACCACGCACTCGCGCAGCGCCACTCGCAGGCGGCCCACTATTGGCACTGCGGCCTTGCGCGTCACAAGCCTGCAGCTAGTCCCACACGTCCCCTTCTTCCTTTCTTGCGACGGTGAGCATAGTTTAAGAAATAACCACCATGATTAGTTGATTGATTTCATAAGTTAAGGCATGGGTTAATTGGGGTTGATAGCTTGGAATTGATGTTGTTTTGAATGTGGTTACCAAGTTCAATGAGGTTAATCCATTGAATGTTGTAAATTTTGGGTTTGAATTGATACAAACCTTAGCTATCCATTGAAGCTTTTAACATGCTCATTACATGTTTGATAAAATGTCACAATGAACCCTTGAGCATAAGTTCATGTTTAATAGACTTAGGTACGCTAAAACTTAACTCATTGATCATGTTTATGATGCTTGTTTGTTCAATTGGAAGATAGGATTTGCAAATACCCATTGTTGTGGTTTTAAGAATAAACATTCCCATGAAATATTTGATGAAATGCCACATGGAGTTTGTGAATATAATGGCATGTTTTATATACTTGGATCATGCTATGAAGAAGTTCATCGTTACATGTTTGTATAATGAAATTAAAGCTTAGAAAGAGAGAAGATGCTTCCCAATAACCTTAAGAGCATGATAGATCCTTCAAATGATGCTAAGGATGAAGAATGTAAAATCTTTGTATCCGAGTAAATTTTGTATTTCCTTCATGCTCTTAGTTTAAGCAAAATACATATTGATTTCAAGCATGCTCTAGCTAAGTTAATGAAGTTATGGTATTCTCATGCCTTGTTGGCATGCATACATGTTTAAGTATAACATCGATTAACCTTTAAGAGCATGTTAAACCCTCCTTAGAGACATTAATTATTAGACTATAAGAACCATTAAGAGAAAACATGCTCATCAAGTGTTTGATTTTTTGCCACAAAGAACCATGAGACAATTAGAGGGCTTTGTGGTTTAATTGACCTTGAACTATTAATAACCTTGTTGTTGTTAAAGAAAAAAAAAAGGGATTGAAGCAAGTAAATACTAAACCACATTTTCTAATTATGTTTTTGATTAGATTATGATAAGAAGAATACATGGATGATGGAGTTAAAACTTTAGAAATTTTGTAATGCTATAGATATACGAATATGAGAAACCATCCTTGGATAGATTAAGCATTAAGCACTAAGTCATAGTAGGAGGATTAGAAGGGATGGAAATCACTATTGGAAAATAGGTGAGTAATACAAGTACTTGATTTTCGAAGATTGGAGTTTAATTGAAGAGGGTTAAGCTTCAAGGAGAAGGAATTGTGCGAGGAAGCATTTGTAGCACCTGCAGAACACCCTTTTTATTTCATTTTATTATGGGCTCTGTAGACCTTATAACGAGCCCAATTCTTAGGGAAATGGAAGATGATATTGGAAATATAATGTACAAAAAGTTTGGGAAGGAATGAGGATGTTCTTCACGTCAATTTAATGTTTTAAATCCGGGATTTTCCTCGATTCTTGTAGCAAAGTAGAATAAAGAGTGAACTAAAACTTCAATATTTTCAAAAAGACTCGGAATTCGATTCCGATCGCCCCGATAGTTCGGGTGTATATTTAAACTAGTAAAAATGGTGCGGGCAGGTATCTAAGAGCCCGGATCTATCGGTTATAAATTTAAAAGCCGACATTTCGGTAAATTCACGATTTGGGTAACTAAATACATGTAATGTATTCAGATTGTTATGAAATGTTATGTGACGAACATTTACCATGTTTAGGACTTGGTGAGGTGGTCTAAGACCTGAGTGGAAGGCTCGGACCTGGGTAGGTCCTGGAAGCGAATAAGGTAGGATATCGCATGGGTGCTGTGAGTATTTCTAACTCATAGTATTCTCTTGATTCATGTTGTTGTTGTGCTAGATGGATGTTGGAGTCCATCTTTTGATACCTGCTCTGTCTATTGACATGTTATGCTTGTTGCATTTATCTGAGCTTGTATGTTCTTATATGATCTGCTTTGAGCGTGATTTTCTATTTATGCTTGTTTGAGCTTTCTGATATTGCTCTGCTCAATCTGTTGATACTCAGTTTGAGTATTCCTTCCTCCTACCCTGCTTGTGATTTGCTTCTAGCCAGGTAGGCTCTCGCACGGGAGGTTTGTGAGTATTCCTTCCTCCTACCCCACTTTGATTTTGTACTCTTATTTCCTCGAGAGGTTCCCAATATATATTTGAGATGGTTTTCTTCATATGTGTTGGTTTTATATCTCGAGGGGATTGTTGCTATCATTTTTCTTCTTAGGCGTATTTAAGTAGAGTTTACTTCTTAAATACGTATTGACTTCCGATCTCGATGAGGTCACCGATCATTGTATATTCAGGATGTTGCTGCCTTGAGTATATATTTATACCTGCTGTTAGGTATTAGTACTATCAATCTCTTACTTTCAGGCATGATACATGGACGGAGACCACTGGCGGAGGGTGTATAATATCCGCCACCGGACTCGGCAGAGGGTGTATAATATCCGCCATGAGTATTTGATGCTCCATCAGACGGAGACCCTGGCAGAGGGTGTATAATATCTGGCCACTTGGCTCAGTCCGAGAGCGGCATTTTCTGACCATGTGCACATGTATGCTATAGCTTAGTCAGGCTTAGGCCTAAGAGCGATCACGAAGTGGTGTCGTAGATGTCGTAGACATCTCAGTATCACATATGCCAGAGATTGAGTACATCTGTGGATTTTATCCGCATTCCAGCTACTTGTTGCTTGCTGTGTTGTTGTTGTATTTGTATAATTGTACTTACTTTATTCTGTTCCTTGTTTACGGCCTTCGCCTCTTTTATTGTTTATGCGACCCTACTGGGCCTATTCTTTAGGCTCATGCACTTGATGGATGTTTTTCTCAGGTGACAACGAGGAGTAGGGTCGGGACTAGACGAGGACCTTACGAGTAGCTAGGAGATGAACTTCGGAGAGAGCTTAGGTAGGGATGACCCTAGCGTGTCCGGGGATATTCCTCGAAATGAGGTTTGCTGGCCTCTATTCCTTTCTGAGTGAGAGTTGTATTTGTACCATTCAGGACCTGCTAGGGTTTTATAAAAACCTTATATATATTTCTTCCGCTGATTTATAATTTAAACTCTGATTTAATTATCTGCTTATGTTACTTAGCCTTGCGTGCTTCTAGGGGCGACCCTATAAGCACGCGGCGTTTGTCGCTTGCGCCGAGGCCCGGGATACGGGTTCGGGGCGTGACAAAACCGGTTATACATAATTATGATTTTATATAAACAACACATAATTGCAATAAACGTGTACGTTATGAAAGTTTATTAAGAATTTAAATTTATAATAATCATGATAAACTTAACGTAGTCATTTGACATTGAATTAACTTGTTATGATCAACAAAAAATCTCAAAGTTAGAACTTTTCTTCCTATAAAATTTTGAGACAAAACAATTGCTAATATAAGAAATTGTTAATGGAAGTAAGACTTTTTTATGGCAAAGAAAAATTAATAAACTCCCTCTCTTTGTTAAACCACGCAATTAGAAAAAAACATGTTTTAAAACGTGCATAACTCTTTTACTAAAAGCTTTGTCCCTTTGCTTATCGATACAAATGCATAAAGTAAAAAATATGTTTTACAGATCTTATAAATAAAATAAAATGAAAATAATAATGTTAACAAATATTATTCAAATCATGGAAAGAAAAAAAAATTACCTCGAGATTTAAACAACGCTCCCAATTTGGGGTAAGGGCTGATAGTTGAAATCAATAGTTATTGAAAAAAATTTTTTGGTGAATATGGCAAAATATTACAATCATTTGTGAAGCCGTTCTTCATTCTCTCGGCAATCATTTTTATATTCAAGTCCTCCATATTATCCAAGGTCAAAAGAGAATAAAAAAATAAAAAAATGAGAATAAGGGGATTAAAGTAGGTTGGGACAAGATAATTTATAGATTAAAAAGGATAGAAGAGTAAAGCCAACATATGATAGTTTAGAACACAATACAACTATCAAGATTAGAAAGCATACAACCTAAAGCAAATGGTTGCCTTAAGGTTGATGGTTGCGCGCCGTTGGATTAGAATGAAGCCTCCACGTTTGAAAATGTTGTGACTCCATCGACATTTATATAAAAATATGTCACGCCCCGACCCGAATCCTGGGACCTTGAGCACTTGAGCAGACCGGCTGTACCCAAGTGGAGACGAGCCCCCACTCGAATACAAGGCCTAAGTAACCAAAAACATATAACAAATAACTCAAATTTAATAATCAGATAATTTAATCAGAATAATCACAGCGGAAACCAAAATCAGGGTTCGAAATACCCTACAAAGCTCTATACAAAACCAGGCCCTTTCTGGGTCCTAAAAGTGATACTCTCACACACAACCTGAGGTCCTCGCACCTCTCCAACCTATCCCAGTCCCATGCGCAGCTCCAAACCCTGAGTCACCTGTTCCTCCTAACCTGGAAGAGAAAAAGAAAGTGAAGTGAGCTTTCGAATTGAAAGCCCAGTAAGTACCCCTGCGGGTCACAAAGACATAAGTAGGCAATATGTCATCCTATGAGGTCACAATACAAACAACACAATCCTAGGAGTCTACCAGAAACAAATCAAAGGTACGACCCCTGATACAGAAGCTCTCAGGCTCTGTTATGAGTTTCAAAGAGAACTCAAGGATCACTCCCGGCCAGTATGTCCAGCTATTTGCTGTAAGCATGACCTTCTGGTCATTCGACCCTCCGGTCGTAAATTGGTAGGACTACCTCTTATACGTGTTAACACGGTCAGTGTACCACGCCCACTAACAGGTAAGACTACCAGAGATTCGCCTCTCTGGCAAGGCAGGCAGAAATGACAGGGGGTCCTGTCCTTGAACATTTCCCTATCTGAGCCCCCAAGCTCCACTGAGCCCGGGCAGTAGACCATACAAACAGGGACACCAACGTCCCGAAACAAGCATACATGCTCAACAAGAATCTAAACAGATACAAATAGCATGTATGATAACAGTAAGGCATGTAACAAGAAAACATAAGCAAGTTCAAGAAAACCCGAAACCGGGTGGGAACTAGGCAAGTGTACTTACAAGAATAGACATAACAAAAGTCAAGAACACTCCGTAGAGTGGGGTAGTAAGCAAAAGTACTTACCTCTAACAAGAGCTGGAAACTCCCCTAGTTTCCTCCCCGACGGCTCTCTCAGATACGCCCGAATTCTAGGATTAGGGACCTCGAGCATCGCCAACAGACCGGCCGTATTAAAGAAGAGATAAACTCAACCTCAATACAAGGCCTAATATTGTGATAAGCAGATAACAATTCATAACATAAAACTCGTGTTCCAAGGAACATAGAGTCAACGGGGTCCATAGGCCCTAAAATAGTCAGGTCCCTATACGTGTCCTACAAATAACAAAGCTCATAAAAATAAAAGATAAAGGAGACTCCTAAAACCTCTGGTCTCCCGGAGTCCTCTCCTCAGGCTCCTCTCCCTCCTAAACCTCGGAATCTGTAAAAAAAAAAAAAAAGAGAAAACACATGAGCTTTCCGATGGAAAGCTCAGTAAGTACCCCTGCAGGACACATAACACAAATAGAAATTATGACAGTCAACGAGATCATAATACCAACAATAAAATCCTAGGAGTCTACCACAAGCAAGTCAAAGGTACGACCCACGAGCACGTAATAAGCCCTCGGAGCTGTAGAGTGAGTTCTAAGAGAACTCGGAGTTTACCCCTACCAAGAAGTCCAAATTTTGGATGTAAATCTGACCTAGATGGTCGTTTGACCCTCCTGGCCACAGTCGGTAGGGACTACCTCTCCCACTGCAGTTAACACGGCCAGCTGTACCATGCCCAGCGACAGGTAAGACCTCCAGAGATTTGCTTCTCCTGGTAAAGGTCATCGTGGAAGTCGTGGGGTCCCGCCCCACACGAATATCCCTAAATTGGAGCTTCCTAGCTCCACCGAGTCGAGCGATAGAACATAGCAAATAGGGACACCAACGTCTCCAAAACAAGCATACATGCTTAATGTGATTAAAAAAAACGGGTATGAATAGCATGTATGGCTTCAAAGAAATAAGATGCATGTAATAAGAATACATAGCAAGTCCAAGAAATCCCAATGCATCGGGTGGAAACTAGGCAAGTGAACTTACCTCACCCGAGGGACTAGAGGTCCTTCTAGTCTTCCTTAGTATGCCAAGAACTCCCCGAGAGTATCGGCATATAGCAGTTTATTAGAATTATTGTTCCAATAATTTCCATATCTCTAAAAGTCTATGCATGACTAACGTCCTTGTTGGGCTTAGGCCCACTAACGGGTCCTAGGGACCATCTCTCGGGTTACCGGCCCTTATTCCCGTTTCAGTGTTCCTTAGTTGACTTTTGGTCCTACCTTGGTTAAACCTAGTCAACTTTAGTCTATTTGTCGAGTCTGACTTTTATTAAGTCATTTTAGTTGAGTTGAGCCTCGTTAAATTGATCTTAACCCCTTTTTCCCCTAGAAGGGCATTTTGGTCATTTGAAAATCCTTTTTGAACTTATTTTGCTTCCTTACTAAATAATTCTTATCGCTCAACCTGTAACGCCCCGAAAATTCTGAGTTATCTTTTGGTTAATTCTCTAATAAATAATGAGATGGATTAGAAAGTTTATAATTTTTTGAGGGTTTAAAACTTCTATTAGAGAAAATCGGAAATTTAGGGGGGCTAGAAATCCAACTTCCCGATTATTGGGTCGGGCCACTTCGGTTCGAAATAGTTGGAAGTGGATAATAGAGGAAGCCGGATTAATAAGTAAATAAATTATCAGGTGTAAATTAACTAAGACTAATTAAAGGGAAACACACCTAACGCTAGAGTTCCGATAAAGTAGTTCGAGCGAGTCAAAAGCCGATAATCATGGATGCAGTCCGACAAGAGGCGTAATCTGTGAGGGTACAAAGATAATCCGTGATGATCGAGATCATTGACCCGAATTTGTGAGTCCGGGTCAAGACAGTGGATGGGTGAATAATTGAGTTGGGACGTGTGAAGCTACACTAAAACATGTGACGCTACAGGGGACTTCATTAATTATATTATTTTATATGGGAGGTAGTGGTCATTGGAGCCATGTGACAATGATAATATACAATATTGGAGCCATGTGACAACTTAATGTTTGAATAGTAAAATTTATTGATGATAATATTGGAAGGAGATAAGGTTGATTAAAGAGGTCATTGGAGCCATGTGACAATGGTAATATATAATATTGGACCCATATGACATTATTGGGGTGATGAATTAATTAAATTAAAAGATTGGATGTAATGACTATCATGGTGGACAAATAATGAAAACTATCATCATGTAGTCATGTATGATAATATATAGGAAGGACTTAGGGTTAAGTTGGGAAATAAGAATGATGGAGAGAATCCATTGAGCCATCTCCTCTCTCTCTCTCTCTCTCTTCGCTTTTCTCTCCTCTCTCCCTAACCCGCTACTTACCTACCAATCGGGTGGTCAGACCTCGACGGAATCGCCGACCACCACCGCCGTCGGTCCATCAGCCACGCCGCCGCCGGCTTCCCCTGCCGCCCAATCCGCCACCTCACTCAAGCGTGCTGGCCAGCGCCGCCGGCGACCCCGGACCACCACTACACGCCGCCACACCGCCACTCCGTTTAACCGGCTGCCTGAAGCCACAAATCAGCCCCGACTACCCCTTTGAGCAATATCGCTGTTCTAGCCTCTTCATCATCACCCGGCAAGGTTTCTTCTTCCTCTTATGAACTTGGAAATTTGGGGGAAATCTCATCATGATTTCAGGAATTTGGACTAAAATTAAGTGGAAGAGGACTAATGACTTTGAATGTCTCTTGATGTTTGAATGGGAATTGGGTTGGGAGTAGAGAGGTATTAAGGGGAGATTTAAAAGATTAGAAGCTTGAATGGAGTTACAAAAGCATGATTTAGTTGAAATATGTTGTATGTGCTTGCTTGTATAATTTTCGGGGCCCTCTAAATAGGGGAGGTGCCGCCGAATTTTCATGGAAATCCTAATGTATTAATGCCTATGAATGATCGTGTTAACTCACTTAGATATGTTTAACCTCCATGATAAATATGCGTATATGTAATTAATGACGATTAACTAAACATGCCTAAGGGTAATATAGGGGCTTAAGGGCATGTATACTCATTAAGTATGAAAACATGTCCTTAAGAGTTCAATGTCTCTTATAAACTACCTTGAAATAATTAGAAGTTTAAGTTAAGAATACGGAATCATATCTTTCAAACTCTGTATTCTTAAAACTATAAATATGGAGTTGGTGTTTATTTAGTACTCTCATTGATTTTAGGGAAGGGAAAAGGTCCAACGGAAGCCGCCGAAGGACCCAGCGATTCCTAAGAACTTGCAAGGACACAAGTGAGTGGACTTTCTGCACATCATACTTGGTTCAAGAATTTCAACGCATTTTGATTTTCTCGTGATTTATACGAGTTTTGAATTGAATTGTGGTTGCCGATGGTTTTAATTTCTCTTTTAGTGTTTTGGCCTTCAAGATTGCACTGATTAAGAAGGTGAACTAGCATAATCCCTATAAAGGAATACCTTAAATTGGTAGAATGAAGAGTTAGTAAGATAAGTTGCACCCTAGCTAGACAGGCCGGAAGATTCAGCGAGGATAGAATTAGGAGCATTGATAATGGATTAGGGATGGAGAGGTTTTCAAATGGTTTTCTAAAAAAATTCATACTTTCAACTGTTTTAGCATGAACTTTCATCCCGACTCCGAGAAACCCATATCAGTGCGAGGTGCATTTTGCATGACGATTCAGGCACGGTGAGACATACCCCTGATCGTCGAGGATGGGTGCTCTACGCCCTAGGATAGTTGTTTCTTCCGGGAAAATCAAACCTAGGGTTGCAGACTTGTGTTTCAGGAGGTGTTGCATATCTATTTAGTGCATGTATCATGCAAAGTAAGATTTTGATCAGCATATGTGTTTACGCGGGTTTTTCCGGTTCCGAGTACATTGGCATGTTAACTCAAATCAAGATAACATACAGATTCCCATGTTTTGAATTGCTTACATGCTAGTATCTTGTTTTAGTTTGAGATTTGGATGTATGGGACAGGTATGCGAATACCTGGCAGTAGTGTTCACAATTCACTGAGCTCGCATAGCTCAGCCTCTCGATTGTTGTTTTTACATTGCAGGACCTAGGCAGGGGCCGCACAGTAGGTCAAGTTACGGGAAAGGGTCGAGGTCTAGATGGCTCTGGCTTGACTACCTGTTTTACATTTATGTAATATTTGTGAGAATTTGTTTTGTAATTTGGATTATGGTTGTATTTGGGGCCTTGATGCCCAGACATGTTGTGTATCGTTTTATGACATGACCTTGGTCATGTCTGGACTCCCATAGGGAGCAGGCTATGCTATGATTATGACTATGTCTGAGAGCATTTTCCTTATATTATAAATCTAGATTCCACAGCTTATGGGTTAAAGGCACGCCCGACCCAGCTGGTGTGACACCGGCCTTCCTTGGGAAAGGGGGTGTTACATTTAGTGGTATCAGAGCGGTTTGCTTCTTTCATTTGTGTCCTAGAGATAGTCAGGGCCTTAGGGTGGGAGTCGGTCCATAGACAAAATGAACTGAGTGTTATTTTGTTTAGGGAAATTATGTCACTAGAACTAACTCTCTATGAATGTTGCAGTATGCCGCCGAAGAGACGTGGAAGACCACCGCGAGTACCGCGTGAGGAACCCAAGGATGAACCCCACGTGGAGGTTCCTGGGCCAGAGGAATATGGCGATGCATCACATGCACATCATGGCCCGGGACAAAACCCGGGTATGGCGTAATTTCCGGGGATGCAACAATTTTTTGAGCAGATGGCGCAGTCATTTGCGGCCTTCCCGAACTACACCCCGTAGCCGCAACCACCTCCACAACCGAGGAACAGAGACACTGATTACGTGACCCGGGCACGACAGATGGGAGTTTCCCATTTCGTCAGCACGCAAGAACCTACAGAAGCGGAAGCTTGGATTAGATATCTCGAATACGTGTTCGAGGCTATGAGGGTTCCAGAGGAAGAAAAGATCATTACGGTGACTCTATTATTGGGCCCGGAGGCTCTGGCCTGGTGGGAAACGGTTTGGGAATGTCTTCCGAGGTCGGGGGTTTGGACTTGGGCGGACTTCAAGAAGGCCTTCAACCGGGAGTACTCACCCCGAGCCCATCGGGATGCGAAGAGAGTGGAGTTCATATATCTGAAGCAAGGTGGTTCCACGGTGGCTGAGTATGTAACTAAGTTCAATACCTTAAGCCGATATGCACCTGAAATGGTAAAGGATGAATATAATAAATGCCGGAAGTTCGAAGAAGGACTTCGTGATGAGATTAAGATCCCTGTAATGTCACATGGGTTTGAAGATTTTGGAGGTGTTGTTAACTCTGCAATGGCGGTGGAGAGAGGCTTGCTCGGGCAGAAACAGAGACAAGAGAAGTGGAACAAGAGAGGCAACCCTAACACCCAGTCAGGAGAAAGTTCAAGGCCCAGTAAGAAAAGTAACAGCAGTAGCAGTGGTGGGTCTTCTACAGGTGGGAACAGACAGAGGAAGCCACCATGCCCTACCTGTAATCGGTACCATTCTGGAGAGTGCATGATGGGTGCCGGGTCCGGAATTTGTTATCATTGTCAACAACCAGGGCATTTCAAGAGGGAGTGCCCACTTTTAATCCAAGGGAACGAGACATCTCCACAGACTTTTCGTGAGGCCGAGCGCCAGACGACCTACGGGCGCTTGCCAGTGGGTAGCAATCAAGTAATCGGGGCAAGTCTACAGGAGGCAAATATGGGGGAGGAGGCCGTGGGCCTCCATCTCAGTTACAAGCGCAGGCATTTGCATTGACGCAACAGCAGGCTGTGAACATCCCGGATGTCATTGCAGGTACAATACAGATCTTTAACACTGATGCTTGTATCCTGATTGATCCTGGTTCTACGTATTCCTACATTGCTACTTCGTTCCCTGTGCCTGAGGATGTATATGCTACTAGTTTAGTAGAACCCATTTGTGTAGCATCCCCCATAGGCAGCTCTATGATTGTTAAAATAGTTTATGAGGGTTGTAGTGTAAGGATAGACGATCAGGAACTTATAGCGGATCTAATACCGATGAAGATCCTGGAGTTTGATGCAATCCTAGGTATGGATTGGTTATCGGCCCATCATGCTCAAGTCGATTGTTTCCTGAAGATGGTGCGGTTTCAGCCGGGAGGCGTAGATTCTCTTTACTGAGACCGGCCGAGAAAGAAGCCTACCTGGCGACCATGAGTGAAGTCGAAGCCGCCGAGATAGATGTACGGGATATACCCGTGGTGTGCGAGTACCCTGATGTATTTCAGGAGCTACCCGGGTTACCCCACATAGAGGAGTGGAGTTTTCTATTGAGTTACATCCAGGAACCACTCCGATATCCAGACCAACATACAGGATGGCCCCAAAGGAGTTGAAGGAGTTGAAGACTCAGCTCGGTGAGCTGCTGGAGAAGGGTTTCATCAGGCCCAGTGTCTCTCCATGGGGTTCACCTGTTGTGTTTGTCAAGAAGAAGGATGGCTCCTTGAGGATGTGTATCGACTACCGACTACTTAATAAGGCCACCATTCAGAACCAGTACCCGTTGCCGCGCATTGATGACCCTGCTCGATCACCGGTGAGGGAGCCCGTGTCTTCTCCAAAATCGACCGAGGTCGGGCTATCACCAATTGCGGGTACGAGACGAGGGATGTACGTAAAACGACATTCGGTCTCGAGCACGGGCATTTCGAATTCTTAGTAATGCCATTTGGGCTGACGAACGGCCCAGCAGCATTCATGGAGATGATGAACAGGGTGTTCGCACCTTACTTGGATCAGTTCGTAGTAGTATTTATTGACGATATTTTAGTATCTTCTCGGAGCGTGGAGGAACACATCACCACCGAGAATAGTAATCGCAAACGCTGAGGGAGCAAAGAAATGTATGCCAAACTTCGGCAAATGTGGGTTTTGGCTAGAAACGGACCAACTTCTTAGGGCCACGTCGCCTCTCGGTGGCGGGGAATCTGCGTGGACCACGAGAGATCGAAAGCAGTGAGTGAGCTGGCAAGCCCCAACCTACGCTTAAGGAAATTAGGAGCTTCCCCGGGTTAGCTCTAAGCATTACAAAGTGGTTTGTGGAAGGATTTTCATGCGACGCTCAACCAATGACGAAGTTGTCGAGGAAGGATACACGCTTCGCATGGACTGAGGGATTGCAACAAAGTTTTCAAGAGAGTCAAGGGATGTGTTCCGCTCCGATCCTCACCCTACCTACGGCCGGGATAGGATTCCGAGGTGTATAGTGATGCGTCAGATCGAGGGTCAAGTTAAGTCTTGATGCAACAAGGCAGAGTGGTTGCTTATGCATCTAGACAACTCAAAACTCATGAAGCTAATTATCCAGTACACGATTTGGAGTTGGCGGCCGTGGTGTTTGCCTTGAAGATATGGCGACACTACCTTTATGGTGAAGCTCAGAAAATCTTTACCGACCACAAAAGCCTAAAATATTTGATGAGCCAAAGGGAGCTAAATATGCGACAACGAAGATGGATGGAACTGCTGAAGGATTACGATTGCACTTTTGAGTACCACCCCGGGAAGGCAAATGTGGTGGCAGATGCGTTGAGCAGAAAGACAATGGCGCGCATAGGAACTACCAACATTACCCAACTATATGATCTGAGATCCACTGGAGTGCAATTCTCAGTGGATGAACTAGGGGTGCTGCTTGCGAGCTTCCATCTCCGCCCGACGCTGATAGCGCAGATTAGAGAGGCCCAACTACAAGATCTCAAGCTAATGAAACTAGCTGGATTGATACGAGCGGGGAAACGGATACTGGGAAAGAAACGTGGCCAGTGTAACTATTCTTTATCACCGGACGGAGCATTGATGGTGGGTACGCCGATATAAGTGCCACGCAACGGTGACTCTCAAAATTTCTCGCTACGGATCATGGAGGAAGCTTATAACTCCTCTGCAGATGCCGATGCATCCAGGGAGTAACAAGATGTATCGGACACTCAAGGAGAACTACGTCTGGAGAAGAATGAAGAAGGACATAGCGGAATACGTGGCTAGATGTATGATCTGCCAGCAGATCAAAGCAGAACACAAGAAGCCGTCAGGGTTACTGGTACCCTTAGATATTCCGGAGTGGAAGTGGGAGAAGATAGCGATGGATTTTGTGACCGGCCTACCTTGGACCAGTCAAGGTAAAGACGCCATTTGGGTCATTATTGATAGATTGACTAAGTCAGCTCACTTCATTCCAATCAAGATGACTTATTCCTAGCCCGACCGCACCTATATGTGGATCGGATAGTAGCATATTACATGCCTGTGGTCCATCATATATCGGACGTGGATCCGAGGTTCGGCCCTATTTCTAGGAAAGCCTCGTGATACAAAGATTGGGGACAAAGTTGAACCTACCCGGAGACGGATGGACAATCGGAAAGAGCGATTCAAATACTTGAAGATCTGCTTCGGGCTTGCGTTATGGAACTCCCAGGAAGTTGGGACGAGAATCTGGGGTTGCTCGAGTTTGCCTACACAATGTTTTACCAGAGTAGCCTCGGCATGCCACCTTTTGAAGCATTATATGGCAGGAGATGTAGAACTCCACTATGTTGGGATGTAGAAGTTGAGCGAAAAATGCTGGGCCCTGAGCTAGTACAACAGACTGCGAAAAAGGTGAAGCTCATCCGAGAGCGATTGATTAAAGCCCAAGATAGGCAACGGGGTTATGCTAATAACCGTCGCCGATTTCTTGAGTTTGCAGTAGGGGATTGGGTCTTCCTGAAAGTGTCCCCTTGGAAGGGCGTGATGAGATTTCACAAACGTGGAAAACTGAGTCCACGATATATCGGGCCTTATGAGATTGTGGATAGAATAGGTACTATGGCCTACCGATTAGCTTTACCGGAGGAGCTGTCAAGGATCCATAACGTATTCCACATATCGGTCCTACGGAAATACCTAGGAGATCAACATCAAATTTTGTCGGGGCCGACTGTTGAGTTAGCTCCGGACTTGACATATGAAGAAGGACCGGTACAAATTCTTCATTGGAAGGAGCAAGTATTGCGGAACAAGACAATTCCTCTAGTGAAGGTTCTTTGGATTCACCACCAAGTGGAGGAAGCTACTTGGGAAAGAGAAGACATGATGAGGGTGCAATACCCTCACTTATTTTAGAGGTCTATGTATAGAATTTCGGGGACGAAATTTCTTAGGGATGGGAGAATTGTAACGCCCCGAAAATTCTGAGTTATCTTTTGGTTAATTCTCTAATAAATAATGAGATGGATTAGAAAGTTTATAATTTTTTGAGGGTTTAAAACTTCTATTAGAGAAAATCGGAAATTTAGGGGGGCTAGAAATCCAACTTCCCGATTATTGGGTCGGGCCACTTCGGTTCGAAATAGTTGGAAGTGGATAATAGAGGAAGCCGGATTAATAAGGACATAAATTATCAGGTGTAAATTAACTAAGACTAATTAAAGGAAACACACCTAACGCTAGAGTTCCGATAAAGTAGTTCTATGAGTCAAAAGCCGATAATCACGGATCCGGTGCGACAAGAGGCGTAATCCCGTGAGGGTACAAGATAATCGCGTGATGATCGAGATCATTGACCGAATTTGTGGGTCCGGGTCAAGACAAAGTGCATGGGTGAATAATTGAGTTGGGACGTGTGAAGCTACACTAAAACATGTGATGCTACAGTGGACTTCATTAATTATATTATTTTATATGGGAGGTAGTGGTCATTGGAGCCATGTGACAAATGATAATATACAATATTGGAGCCATGTGACAACTTAATGTTTGAATAGTAAAATTTATTGATGATAATATTGGAAGGAGATAAGGTTGATTAAAGAGGTCATTGGAGCCATGTGACAATGGTAATATATAATATTGGACCCATATAACATTATTGGGGTGATGAATTAATTAAATTAAAAGATTGGATGTAATGACTATCATGGTGGACAAATAATGAAAACTATCATCATGTAGTCATGTATGATAATATATAGGAAGGACTTAGGGTTAAGTTGGGAAATAAGAATGATGGAGAGAATCCATTGAGCCATCTCCTCTCTCTCTCTCCCTCTCTCTTCGTTTTCTCTCCTCTCTCCTAACCCGCAGCCTACTCACCCACCGCCGTCGAGACCTCGACGGAATCGGTCGACCACCACCAGCCGGCCGGTCCACGCTAGCCGCCCGCTGGCAGCCGGCCCCTCGACGGCGGCGCCGCCACCTCAGATGCGCCACGCCACCGGGCATGACTTCGACCGACCACTACACACTGGCCACGCCAATTCGCTTAACCGGCCTGAAGCCACAAATCAGCCCCGACTACCCCTTTGAGCAATATCGTTGCCCTAGCCTCTTCGTCACTCCGACAAGGTTTCTTCTTCCTCTTATGAACTTGGAAATTTGGGGGAAATCTCATCATGATTTCAGGAATTTGGACTAAAATTAAGTGGAAGAGGACTAATGACTTTGAATGTCTCTTGATGTTTAAATGGGAATTGGGTTGGGAGTAGAGAGGTATTAAGGGGAGATTTAAAAGATTAGAAGCTTGAATGGAGTTACAAAAGCATGATTTAGTTGAAATATGTTGTATGTGCTTGCTTGTATAATTTTCGGGGCCCTCTAAATAGGGGAGGTGCCGCCGAATTTTCATGGAAATCCTAATGTATTAATGCCTATGAATGATCGTGTTAACTCACTTAGATATGTTTAACCTCCATGATAAACATGCGTATATGTAATTAATGACGATTAACTAAACATGCCTAAGGGTAATATAGGGGCTTAAGGGCATGTATACTCATTAAGTATGAAAACATGTCCTTAAGAGTTCAATGTCTCTTATAAACTACCTTGAAATAATTAGAAGTTTAAGTTAAGAATACGGAATCATATCTTTCAAACTCTGTATTCTTAAAACTATAAATATGGAGTTGGTGTTTATTTAGTACACTCATTGATTTTAGGAAGGGAAAGGTCCAACGGAAGTCAAGGATCCAAATGTGATTCCTAAGAACTTGCAAGGACACAAGTGAGTGGACTTTCTGCACATCATACTTGGTTCAAGAATTTCAACGCATTTTGATTTTCTCGTGATTTATACGAGTTTTGAATTGAATTGTGGTTGCCGATAGTTTTCATTTCTCTTTTAGTGTTTTGGCCTTCAAGATTAAACTGATTAAGAAGGTGAACTAGCATAATCCCTATAAAGGAATACCTTAAATTGGTAGAATGAAGAGTTAGTAAGATAAGTTGCACCCTAGCTAGACAGGCCGGAAGATTCAGCGAGGATAGAATTAGGAGCATTGATAATGGGTTAGGGATGGAGAGGTTTTCAAATGGTTTTCTAAAAAAATTCATACTTTCAACTGTTTTAGCATGAACTTTCATCCCGACTCCGAGAAACCCATATCAGTGCGAGGTGCATTTTGCATGACGATTCGTGCACGGTGAGACATACCCCTCGATCGTCGAGGATGGGTGCTCTACGCCCTAGGATAGTTGTTTCTTCCGGAAAATCAAACCTAGGGTTGCGAGACTAGTGTTTCAGGAGGTGTTGCATATCTATTTAGTGCATGTATCATGCAAAGTAAGATTTTGATCAGCATATGTGTTTACGCGGGTTTTTCCGGTTCCGAGTACATTGGCATGTTAACTCAAATCAAGATAACATACAGATTCCCATGTTTTGAATTGCTTACATGCTAGTATCTTGTTTTAGTTTGAGATTTGGATGTATGGGACAGGTATGCGAATACCTGGCAGTAGTGTTCACAATTCACTGAGCTCGCATAGCTCAGCCTCTCGATTGTTGTTTTTACATTGCAGGACCTAGGCAGGGGCCGTACAGTAGGTCAAGTTACGGGAAAGGGTCGAGGTCTAGATGGCTCTGGCTTGACTACCTGTTTTACATTTATGTAATATTTGTGAGAATTTGTTTTGTAATTTGGATTATGGTTGTATTTGGGGCCTTGATGCCCAGACTTGTTGTGTATCGTTTTATGACATGACCTTGGTCATGTCTGGACTCCCATAGGGAGCAGGCTATGCTATGATTATGACTATGTCTGAGAGCATTTTCCTTATATTATAAATCTAGATTCCACAGCTTATGGGTTAAAGGCACGCCCGACCCAGCTGGTGTGACACCGGCCTTCCTTGGGAAAGGGGGTGTTACACAACCAATTATCCAAACTTAAGAAATTAATTAATTAATTTCTATTATTTTATTTCAATATTTCATAATAATTATTAATTAATTATCATGTCACACACTCATAGTTCCATATAGTCACCGAACTATACATCTATTTGGTTAATAGTATCATTACTATTAATAGAGACACAACCAATTTAATTATCACACTAAGGTTTTAATCTTCGTTTAAAACCTTAAGTTTCCTAATTATTAAATTATGAATAAAGATTTCATAATCTAATAATCATCACAAAACCTAAATTTCATTATCAAAGGAAATTATACACTTTATTTGATTAATTGAATATGTGTCACACTCTATAATTTCTACTAAAAATATTTGTGACATATCAATAGTTCTTAAATAACTATCTCAACTAAATAGTTATTGTTAATCACAATAATCAACTAATTTTTCTAGCTCAAGACTAATAATTCAATAATATTATTATCTTGTCATACTAAGTTAATATTTCATTAAGCAAGTCCTAAGTTCCCCATTTTAATACCATCTATAGCCAATTATTATTTATAATAACAATCAACTAATGTTTTTAATTAAAGAGAGAAGAAAATAAATAACTATTGTAATTAATTTAATTACTGTCACACCCCTAAGTTTATAAAGTAATATAAACGATTAAAATTATTATATATATATAATTTTTTATTTTTATTTTTTTTTTTACTTCTTCTTCTTCTTCTCTCTTTCGCGCGACCGAGCGCCACCGGCGTTCAGGCCCTTCTCCGGCCACCATGCTCCCCGCCTCGCTCTGAGTTCGCCGCCGATGGTCTTCCGATCTCTACGGAGCCCTCGCCAAGGCCAGCTGACTTTACTACCCCGACGTAACTCGACGTAGTTCACGGCGGCTAACAACTTCTCCGACTAGCTCACACCGATGAAACGCATGCAAAAACCTTCTCTACTTATTCTACATAGTTTTACAATACTTACAACGCATTTTGTTGTCGGTGAGGGTGTTGGAGACGCCGGAAAAAGAAGTTCTGCTCTTCCTCCAGACGAGGTCGGCCCACGACCTCAGCGAGCTCCCGCCTTCCACCCTCCGTGCACGCTTAGTCCTCTTTACGAGACGGCAGCTGCTGCGAAGCTCGAAGACGGCGACCACTGTGGCCGGTTCCCCGCGCTAGAGAAGCTTTCCCTCCTCCGACTGTCACCTCACCGGAGCTGCAGTCTCAATGAAGAGCTGTGCTTCCCCTCGGATCCTCACGTCCCCTTTTATAGGCTACTGGATCCAGACGAAGAGACGGTAGCAGAAAAGCCTCGCCATTACACGGCCGGCGGCTTCATGAATAACGAACGGGGAAGCCGGCGGTGCTCGTACGGGCCGCTCCAAACGGTCAGGGGTGAGGGATGGGTTCACCGGATCGGTTTTAGATGAAGGGCGGATTGCTTGATCTCTCTACGGTTCGATCAAATCATTAAGTCTCCGGATCAAGCACACTCTAGATCTACTACGCAAATCTCATCGCATTCTACGGCTTGATTTCAACTTTACGCCTCGAGATCTAGCGGATCTAGATCAACGATCGTGATCCTGTAAAGTTTTAACGGTCAGATTTTAATCCATCGCCTCGGATCAAAACCATCGGAGGATGAGCGACTGACAACGAGCCGCACCGTGGGGTCACCTCCAGGTTATCCACTTCTCTTGCCTCGTATCCAACTACGATCAGATGAATTCAATCTGATCTCACCACGTGGCTCCTCCCTGTCCGTTATAACGTCTCTAGATGAAGCATAGCTCGAGATGTTTTAATCTCAACCGTTCATTCTCTCTAATAGGGTTTTCTCTCATGAAATTTTATGAGAGGTCCCTGACACTTTTAAAATTACGCTTAGGTCCAAGTCTGTGAGAGGGGAAAACTTCAAAGTCCTCTATTCTTTGAAAATTACCATTAGGTCCCTACAGACTCCAAAATAATTTAATTTCCATTTAAATAAATCATTTAATCCCACAATAGCACTAATCGCGGGGAAATAAATAATTTAAATACTTTTCTCAAGGAAATAACAATATATTTATCTCCAAAATTCATGGATTTTACAGTGTCTCTAAGCCTCCACGTCGATATCTGATAGCAAAGTCTTTATCAGTGTCAAAATAGCAACAACCCTACATCCTAGATGCAAATGCATAACTCTCTCGCTTTCGGTGGTCCTAAGCTCAATTAAACGGGTCCCTAAAACCATTTACGTGGTTACCGACCATTTTCCCTCATTGCCAAGTCCTTTAGTTGAGTTTCAACTCTTGGTCAACTCTAGTCAACTTTGGTCAACTGTCCTACCTTACTTTCATGGTATGTACCCTCATTGGCCGTTTCTAGTCTTCTTAGCTAAATTGGGCCCATCTATCAAGCCCAGTAGTTTAGCTTAACCTTGTCTTGTCTTTTATTCGACCCTCAACTTTTCACTTGGTTAACAAGTCCATTGTTCAACTTGACAATCTATTATTCGTGAGCCTAACATATAGCTCGATCATGCTTGGTAACTTTGACAATTTGGGCCCACTCGTCAAGCCCACTAAGTTCTCTAGCCTTCTTATCAAACAACACCTATGCTAATCCTTAAATCATTCCCATAAACCAGCAACCTCAAGTTACTCATGTCCATGCTTTCATGAACCTTCAATGATAGGGATAGATTGGTTTTACACTTCTCATGATCATGTATATATATTCAATTCATGAAACCACACATGGAGGTCAAACTCCAACCCTTGGACCAATTCTTTACTCATTCAATTCCTCATCTATCCTTATAACCCATGCATCCATGCATATATGAATCCTCATATTTATCACCACACATAACTGAGATGCAGGAATTTAAAGAAACTCACCGAGTTAGATGTCGACAGACACTGAAGACAAACCGACCATCCAAACTAGATCTCCACCGTTCAGATTGGGTCAAGACAAGTCTTCACTATGTTTACCAAAAATCAGCTCGATCAGACTTGAAATGATCATCCGATTGAAGCAGATGATGAAACTGGTCGGTGCAGGAAATCAGCAGTGATAGGCTCTGTTTCACACCCCAGAAACCTACTCTACCGGATACCAAAAACAATCTTAACCGTTCCAATTGAAGAATAAGGAGTCAAGAACAATCTCACCAAAAATCAGTACGATCCAACGGTGAAAATGGTCGGAATGGCAATGAAAATAGAACATGCTCAATACTCCTTTGAACAGAAGATCCTAGTCTCTCAAGCGTTCTTCTCTTTTCTTCCTTCCTCTCACCTCTCTTCTTGATTCCTAATGGCCCATAAACTTTCTCAAACTTGCTATTGCTCTATGCCAAGCTTCAAGATTACATGCTTTATATAGGCCTCACAAGTGTAACCTCTACAACTCTTCACATTCTAAACCTCCCCCATATATCCCAAGATAACACCCAAATAATTCCAACCTTTCAAATTCATAACCCCATGGCACCCTTCCCATTCCAAACCTCCCTCATAAACCCCATAGACAACACCCAAATAATTCCAACCTTTCAACTTCATAACTAAGTTAACTTGTCCAAGTTTCATTTAACTAATTCACCAATTAATCCAATTAATGGGTTAACCTAACCCATTTATTTAATTCAAATCCAATATCAAGCTTAATCAAGTCATTGATTAACTTAAATTTGGATTAAACCACTTTGCTACTGGACCAACCCAAGTCATTCGATTCAATCAAATTAATTTAACTAGCTTGGATTCAACTCGATCCCTCTTTGTTACTTGACTAACCTTAGCCAATTAACTTGATTAGTTCACCCATAAATTCAAGTAATGGTGTAGAACTAATCTTATTACTTGATCCAACTCCAAGGTTCAATTTAATCAAGTTGACTAACTCAATTACCCACTAGACTAAGCACTAGTCATCACGTTAAATCAACTTAGTCTAATTAATTTGATTTTCTTAAATTGATCCAAGCCCTTGATCCAAATTAAGTTGATCAAACTTACATTCCAAGAGTTGGGTTAGATCGATTGATTAATAGACTAATCCTAGTCTTCTTACTTAATTAATCTAGTCACATCTTATTAATTTGCTTAATCTCAATTTGGGCCCAAGCCTATTTATTAATTTAGTTGAAATTCAAATCAATGAATCCAATTAAACTTGGATACTAGGTTGGTCTATCCCAACTTGGTTAACCCTAACCAAGTTCATTTAGTCTAATCCAAAACCCTAGGTGGGTCTATTAATCCAACTTGATTAATCAAATATTTGTCACATTATAAGATCCAGAACCTAATATTTACTTGATTAATTAACTATTAACCAAAAGATTAAACTTAGTCAGATTAATTAAACTAATTAATTAATTTAATTTTATTCTTCTCTCTCTCTCTCTCACTCGCGTCTTCGTTCTCAACCGCAACCACGCGACACCCACGGAGAACCTCCGGCGACTCCGTAGTCGGCCAGCTTCACTCAAGACCCAGCTACAAGCGGCGAAGACGCCTCACAAGCATCTTGGTTACGCCGGAGACGCTGTAGGTCCTTCTCCTCAAAATTCAAGCTCGTGGCCGGCCACTTCATCGTCTCCGACGAGTTCGTGCGCCCCAAGTACATGCACAATATCTAAATGCTACCGGGACAGAGGGAGAGTACTTACAGTGTGCGGTGGACGCCGACAACCCTCTCTAAAGCTCCTACTCGCCTGTGAGCTCATTCTCCTTCTCCGGCGAGCTTGGACGTGACACCTACGGCCCCTCCGACTGCGTTTCTTGTCGCCGCAACCCTCTCCCTTGCCTGACATTGCTCGAAATTTTGTCGAGTTCAGTAGCTGTGTGTACTCGCGTCGGAGACCGTCTCCTTCTCTGATTACGACCTCGCCAGAAATGCCAACCCCTCTCTCTTGGTTGTGTGTCGAAACAGTGGGGTGGTTCCCTCCCCCTTTTATAGGCCTCGGAAGGCCAGTCGAAGGGACGTTAACGCCTTGACGGTCGTAGATCAAACGGCCCGGCGTTTTCAGCGGAGTAGCGGATAGCCTTGGCGGCGGAAGTTCAAGGCTTGGCGCTTCCCGCCCGAGAGGCTTCACGCCTCGGGATCCGCTTTCCCAGATAAGCGGTAGAGATCTTTTGTTATGCCTTGGATCCAGTATCCACTTGATAAACGGTCCAGATTTAATCGGAGTTGGGCGGCCCGATCTCATTCCCTTGCCTCGTAAACAGCTTTCATCCAGCTGGAGGCTGAGATTTAATCCTCAACCAACGGCTGGATCTTGACCCCGTGTCTAGGATCTGACATCTCTTGGATCAAGGGTCATGATTTAAAACAGATCAACGGCCAGATCTCTTCATATCGCCAGATCCGATCCACGCATTAGATAGATTAAATCATGTGGATTGCCATGTGTCTCTATATAGGCCGTTATAATGCCTCAAGATCAGCTCTAATCTGAGATCTTTTAATCTCGTCCGTTCATCCACTACTATAAGGGTTTTCTCATGGAAAATTATCCAGAGGTCCCTGAAATGTTTTTAGGTTACGCTTTAGTCCATCCTCTGTGAGAGGGAACAATTTTTCTTAGGTCCCTAACTGTTCCTAGATCTCATCCAGGTCCCTCCCCTGTGAGAAAGGACAATTTCCTTCAAGTCCTCGGTACTTTCAATAATTACCAATAGACCCTTCTGACCCCCACTAACCCTAATTAGGGTTTTAACTTATTACTTGGTTTAATTACCAACTAATTAAAAGGAGTTAATACAAATCCATGTATTCAAAGTTTGGGGAATCCTTTAACAAATCAAAGAATTTAGAAATCTTGTTTCTCCAACTAAAATTTCATTTTGATTATAACTTGGGGGCTTACCTCGTTTACCAATCAATTAGAAAGCAAAACCCAAAATAAAATTTAATCCCTAAAATCCTCGGGTTTTACAAAATATTTAATGCTAATATTTCTTAGGAAACAGGTGACGCTCTCGTATCCTAACTCAAGAAAGGAGTGATGATATAATTTTTTGTCCGAAGGAGACTCCCGACTTATATTTGAAATTAATATATATGGTATGTTCTTAAGCACAGTAGACGGGCAATAAAAAGAATACAATTATAACAAATATATAATCATTAAATAAACTTTAGAATAAATAGGAGAAAATTTAATAATGTAAAATAAGTGCAGAATATTAATAATTTTGTAATTCAAATATGGTAAAATGACAAAAAAAAAAAATATTTTTTTTTCAATTTCAATTTATACCCACTTTAAAAGACAACCTTTAACGCCTTGGTCAATAAATTTAAAAAGGTATCAGAACAATAGTATTAGAGATATTGTATCGAAAGTCATAGTATTACTGTCATTTTAACTCTTTAATTTTTCTTTTTTGTCTAAATCAAACTTTCTCTTGTTAACAATTTCTAAAAGTAAAATTTCCTTATTCCTTTGTTTTCCCAATATAATTAATTTTGTTCATGTAAAATCCACGAACTTTATTTATTTTCTTAGGGAAAAATTTTTAAAATATTTTTCTTAACGCGATTAGCGTAGATGTGGGACTAAATGAATTATTTAATTTAAATGGAAATTTAAAATTATTATGGGGTCTGCAGGGACCTAATAGTAATTTTGAAAGAACTGAGGACCATAAGGAAGTTTTCCCTCTCTGACCTTGGACCTAAGTGTAATTTTGAAAGTGACAGTGGACCTCTCATAAAATTTCGTGAGAGAAAACCCTATTAGAGAGAATGAACTACCGAGATTAAAACATCTCAAGCTATGCTAGATCTCAAGACATTATAACGGCCGCTTAGAAGCCACGCGGGCGCCAGAGGAGATCCATCCCATCGTAGGTGGATACGCAGGCAAGAAGGGTGGTTAATCCGGAAGTGGCCTCACAAGGTGAGGGTGTTCCCGAGCCGTCTATCTCGAATAGATATATCTCGAGGCATAAGAAGGAGATCGGCCCATCAAATTTCAAACAAATCTCGACGGTTGATCTCGATGACAATCCGGATACGCAGAATGGGGATTGAATAAGAACCCTTGATCGAATCGGTTGATCACCGCCTCCATCGCCTCGAGAGACGATCCCGAGGCAGCCGCCATATCGCCACCGCGGAAGCGCCACCGCGCGCTACCTTCTTCTCCGGGCGCTACGGGAATTCAACCGCTGGTTTGGCTTAATAGCTTGCAAATCTAGCGCCTGCTCACCGGCCGTAGGGAGAGGCTATAAAAGGAGGCTCTTACCCACCTGTCTACGTACACCAACGAACAAGAGCGGCGGAGACTCCGGTGAGCTTCGTCGGAGAAGGGTTTTCGGCCGAGGAAGAGCTTACATGCCGCGGTTGCCATCGTGAGAAGCGCAATCGAGGTAGGAACCTCCCCCTTGCTTCTAATTACATATCGAGAGCCTACGTACTATAGTTAGTACTTTCATGCGCAGTGAGAGTGTAGGTGTTAGTGGGGCGACGCCGGGAGAGGGAAAACGTCGGTGTAGGTGGGCACAAGGGGATCACGAAGTTGAGAGGAAGCTTTGGGCACCTTCTACAGGCGAAATGAGCTCACGGGAGATGTGTTGCCATTTCCGGCGATCTTCCCCTGCGAAGCATGGACAGAGGAAGAAGAAGGTGCGGACAGGAAGGCAAAGGGCCTGAGGGAGCGTCCAAGGCGGAGGAAGTTTGGCGTGGGAGAAGCCCGGCCAATGCCCTCCAAATACCGGGCCAGTGGGATTAAGGCTGACCCGATTCGCGATGAAAACGAAGGAGAAGAAGGTTTTTTTTTTTTAAAAAAAAATATATAAAATTTATAATAATAGTGATAATGATAATTAATGGTAATTAGTTAATTAAAATAAATTTATGAAAAACTTAGGGGTGTGACAGTTAAATAATTAATTGAAATAATTAGTTATTTTCTCTTGGGTTAAAACCTTAGCTAATTATTATAATAGTTAATAATTAGCTAGATATGTCAATTAAATGGGAAACTATAGGCCTGTGACACATATTTTTGAATAAATCGTTAGTGAAACTAATTATTTTTATAATACTAGTAGTGTGACAAATAATTGGATGATTATTTGCATAATTAAAATAGCTAAAAAGGGACTTTAGCTATGTGACAAATATTGTAATGGATAATATTTCGGTAGCATGATAAAATAAAAATCAATTATTTGATTTGAATAAATTTTGTCTCTAACTAAGTTAGATGTGACAAAATAAGTTTAATTATCTTATGAGTAAAGACATAATTTTATTTTGACTAATAGAAATAAAGTAATTCGACTGCAATTACGGAAAAAATGATTTAGCAAGGTGGCTAGATAAGTTCAAGGGGACTAGATAAACCCTAACAAGATGGACCTCAGGGTCATAAACTACCAAATGACCAAAATGCCCTTCTAGGGTAAGAGGGGGCTAAGATCAATCTTAACGAGGCTCAACTCAACTAAAGTGACTTAATAAAGTCAGACTTGACTAATAGGCTAGAGTTGACTAGATTTGACCAAAGTAGGTCTAAAAGTCAACTAAGGGACACTGAAACGGGGATAAGGGCCGGTAACCCGAGAGATGGTCCTTAGGACCCGTTAGTGGGCCTAAGCCCAATAAGAATGTAAGGCATGCATGTACACCTAAGGACATAGAAATATTATGGGAATACTGTTTCTAATAGGACCTCTCGTGATGCCGTGATACTCTCGAGGAGTTGTTGGCACCCTAGAGGAAGCTAGAAGGACATCTAGTACCAACCAAGGTAAGTTCACTTGCCTAGTTTCCACCCGGTAACGGGATTTCTTGAACTTGCTATGTAATCTTGATACATGCACTGTTGTTGCCATACATGCTGTTCTTAATTGTTCTTAAATCCTGTTAAGCATGTATGCCTATTTACGGGACGTTGGTGTCCCTATTTGCTATGTTCTACTGCCCGGACTCAGTGGAGCTAGGGAAGCTCCAATTTTGGGAACGTTCAGGGATAGGACCCCCTGACTTTCCTGACAGCCCTACCGGAGAAACAAATCTCTGGAGGTCTCACCTGTCAGTGGGCATGGTACACTGACCGTGTTAACACGAAGATGAGGTAGATCTACCGATCTTTTGACTGGAGAGTCAAACGACCATCTAGGTCGTAATAATATCCAAAAAGCTGGACATACTGGCCGGGAGTAAACTCCGAGTTCTCTTAGAACTCACTACGGAGCCCGAGGGCTTTTGTAGCGGTGAGTCGCATCTTTGACTTGTTTGTGGTAGACTCCTAGGACTTTGTAGTTGATTCTATGATCCTCGCTGACCAGCCATTTTTATTTTGATTTATTAATCGCTGACCTCAAGTAGGGTACTTTCATCGAGCTTTCCTTCTAAAGCTCACGTGTTTTCTCTTTTCCTCTTTTTACAGATTCCGAGGTTTAGAGGGGGAAGAAGCTTGAAGAGAGGGACTCCGGGAGATCAAGGTTTATAGGAGTCTCAGTTATCTTTATTTCTATAAACTTTGTTATTTGTAGAACCCGTATAGGGACCAGACTTCTATAGGGCCTATGGACCCTAATGACTCTATGTTCTTATGAACTTGAGTTTGTGTTTACTTACGGATTGTTATCTGCTTATCACATTATTAGGCCTTGTATTAGAGTTGAGTTTATCTCTTCTTTAATACGGCCGGTCTGTAGACGTGCTCGAGGTCCCGGGATCCGGCCTGGCGCTATGCATTAAAGTGGTATCGAGCGAGTTCTCTAGATAGAGCGTGCATAGCAGACCCTAGATGCCCTTAGCTGCTTGTATAGACCGAAAAGTGGACCGGGGTAGTATAGATAGTGGTATGTTAGATTGACACCCGGTTTACTTGGCAGGACGCCGGGACCATCATACCGTGGATTCTTCTCGATGATGAGGTGGAGTCCGTCCGCGAGAACACTCCACCACCCGTAGCCGACTCATCGAGCCCGCGGAGGTCCTCGCCCGAGGTGAGGGAGGACGCCGGAAGCCACCAACCGAAAGGTTGATGTGCTCCTGCACTACCGCTACCATGCCGGGTCCAGTGGACTTAGGGACCACATCGCTATGCAGAGGCCAAGAGGGACCTGTGGTTCCGCTGGCACAGAGATCGTGGAGCCCTAGTATTCCTCCACGACGCTGCGTGTGTAGAGCCCGTGACTACCGCCGTGCATTGGGGTTCGGGATTCGAGAGGCTGCGGGTCCATCACTGCCGCCCTCGTGGATCTCACGGCGCCTCTGCGATGGGAGTATATGGGCACTGTATGACTGGAGTGTAGGCGCCTCGCCTCTTCCTCGTGCCGCTACTGCAAGGCCACGCAGCATTTAGCTTTTATCGTCCGGCCCTGGGGCGCCAGGACCTAGCAGTGGGACCCTGTGGGTCCGGAGGACATCAACGCGGCTCTCGACTACACCCCACTATCGCCTCGACGCAGCATCATCCGGACCGAAGTTCTTGTTTTAGTTGCTAGAATAATCGTAGTCTTACAAACTTATGTGTTGTATGAACTACTTTTATTATGTCTCTTAGTGTCTTTTGTTTTAAGCATGTTGACTCTAGTTGTTCCTTTTGAAATGAATAAAAGTATATTATCATTATCACCTGTTTATCTGGAAATAAAAAAAAAAAGTAACCTTGTAATCCTTATACAGTTAATCAATGGATCACTTGCGTGGAGGACGAGGTGGTAGGGGAAGAGGAAGGGGTAGGCGAGGCGCACCCGCTGCATCGAAATGCCACAGCCTCTATGGAGGAAGAGGTCCCTCAACCGCAGTGGTGGGAGGTACCCCGCCTGGGATCTAGATGGAGGTCGACTCAGAGGTGCCCGCTCAATCCAATGCTCAGCGCCTCAAAGTGCAGAAGGCCAAAACCCAAGGGGAGGTACCCCCCATGAGCATGATGGAGCTAATGAGGGAAATGTTGGGGCTAATTCAAGAGACCCGACAACAAATAAGCATCTCACCACCAACCACCCCTACGACAAGTAGAGGATTACTAGGGAGATCAAGAGACCCTCTCCCGACCTTTGAAGGGCCGCAGACCCCCATGTTGTCTTGAACAATGGATACGGAAATGGAGAAGACCTTCGAGGTCTTCCAAACCACCGAGGCGGAAAAGATTAGGGACCCATGGAGTGTACATGCTCCAAGGACCTGCTGAAGATTGGTACTTTGGAGAAATTAGGCTGAGGAAGGGGGAGGCCTTCCAGACTTGGGAAGAATTCCGGACTTCGTTCTTTGCCAAATATTTCTCGAGAGGACATTTGGTACAGCTTGGGCAACAATTCTCCCAGCTTGTCCAAAGAGGCTCCACGGTGGAGCAATATGAAACTGAGTTTGACCGGTTGGCTCGCTTCCTTCCTGACATGGTCCCGACGGAAGAGAGCCGGGTGATGAAATTTGAGGCCGGCCGCGCCATCACCGAAAAGATTGTGACTAGCCACATGTGCAAGACTTACACCGGGTTGTGGCTAGGGCTAAGTATACCGAGGCTTCTTGTCAAGGGGACGCCTGTGGGTCGTCCCCAAAGATAAAAAGGACAAAGGGGCAACAGCCAAGGCCAATCAACCGGAAAGAGCATCGGAAAGCTTAAGGCCGGACAACAAGTATCGACCCTATGGGAAGCCGACTAGGTCCACAGCCTCATCTGGAGGTAAAGGGTCTTCAGCCAGTGTGACCCAGAATATTAAGTGCTACGAATGCAAGGGACCGCATAAGAGGTCCCAATGCCCTAGGATAACTGGAGGGTGTTATTACTGCTTGGCCTTGGATCACCAAAAGGCCCAATGTCCCCAGCGTCAACAAGGACAGAGTGTGGTAGGGGGAAACCAGGGATCTCAACAAGCTTCCCGACAATCTGTTGGACCACCACCAAGACCACAAGGTGGGGATAAGAAAGGGAAGGCGACCTCAGGACAGCCTTCTACACCAAACCAACCCCAGCAGCAGCAGAGGCCAATGACCCATGGTCGGGTCTACCATCTGACAACTGAGGAAGCTCGTGCATCGCCAGATGTCGCGGTGTGTACCATTTCAGCTTAGTTCTTTCTATGCCTCGCCAGACTTTATTTGATCCGGAGCCACACACTCTTCTCAGTATTCACCACGCATTTGCACGAAAGCATACCATTGCCTATTATAGATCTACCCTGTGACTTGTGTGTGTGTAGACACCCCCGTAGGAGCTGCCATGATTGTAAGGAGGATGGTACCGGCATGTCCAGTAGTGATCGAGGGGCGGAAATTACTTGCAAACCTGCATGTAATGGACCTGAAGGATTGTGATCCTCGGGATGGACTGGCTCTCTTCAGTTTACGCAGTGGTAGACTGTCGTGGGAAGAGAGTTGTATTTAAGATGCCGGAAGGAGAGGAATTTACTTTTAAAGGCAGCCACACCTGTTCCTTAGTACAGGAGATCTCAGCTCTCCAGGTTCGGAAGCTCCTTAGGGGTGGGTGTATAGGCTACTTGGCTTCTATTTCCGAGATGAAGAAGGATAAAGAGATCGTAGTCTCAGACGTACCGGTAGTAAGGGAGTACCCCGAGGTGTTTCCGGAAGAGTTACCGGGGTTACCCCCGGAAAGAGAACTAGAGTTCTCTATTGACTTGGTACCAGGAATGTACCCAAAGGTTCAAGGCTCCTTATCGGATGGCGTCATGAGCTTAAGGAATTAAAGACCCAACTAGAGGAATTATTGGACAAGGGTTTTATTAGACCTAGTATGTCACCTTGGGGAGCACCTGTTCTTTTCGTTAAGAAGAAAGACGGGTCGCTACGGTTGTGCATTGATTATCGGGAGTTGAATAAGGTGACTGTAAAGAATAAATATCCTCTACCCAGAATTGATGACCTGTTGGATCAGCTACAGGGAGCTCAAGTCTTCTCAAAGATTGATTTAAGATCTGGTTATCATCAAGTGAGGATTAAGGAGACGGATATCCCGAAGAGTGCTTTCCGTACTAGATACGGGCACTACGAGTTTCTGGTAATGCCGTTTGGGCTTACCAATGCCCCGGCAGTTTTTATGGACATGATGAACCGGGTATTCCGTCAATATTTGGACCAGTTTGTAGTGGTGTTCATCGATGATATTCTTGTTTACTCGAAAAGCCACCAGGCCCACGAGGAGCACTTACGAATAGTGCTAGAGACCTTGAGGGAACATCACTTTACGCAAAGTTCTCCAAGTGTGATTTTGGTTGGAAAGTGTAGCTTTCTTGGGCCATGTGGTGAGTGGAGCCGGAGTTTGGTCGATCCCAAGAAAATTGAAGCCGTTGTGGAATGGAAAAGACCAACAACAAGACGGAGATACTGGAGTTTCTTGGGATTAGCCGGTTATTACCGAGATTCGTTGAGGGTTTCTGGTAATAGCAAGCACCAAGTTAACCAAGCTAACCGTGAAGGGTACCAAATTCGCTTTGGACCGACTCACGTGAAAAGAGTTACCGTGAGCTAAAACAGAGGTTGATATCAGCCGGTGTTGGCGCTTACCACAAAGCAAATCAGGTGGGTATACAAATTTGCCATACAAATGACGCTGCAAGACCGGGCCTTGGATGTGTGTTGATGCAAGACGGGCGCTGCGGATTGCTTATGCATCACGACAACTAAAACCTTCGAGGAGAATTACCCCACACACGATCTTGAGTTGGCAAATGATCGTGGTTTGCCCTAAAGATCTGGCGACACTTCCTCTACGGTGTTCCTTGCGAGATTTACACCGATCATAAGAGCCTCAAGTACATATTCACACAGAAGGAATTGAATATGAGACAGCGGCGGTGGTTAGAGTTAATCAAGGACTATGACCTCAGTGTCCATTACCACCCGGGCAAGGCGAACGTGGTGGCCGATGCACTGAGCAGGAAGTCTGGATATGGAGTTGCTGCTATGTTAACAACTCAGAAGCCTCTACTGGAGGATATGAGAAGGCTCAACTTAGAAGTCGTCGTTCCTACTATGGATGTCACGTTGGCCAGCTTGCATATCCGACCCTCGTTGTTTGAGAGAATTAGGGTTGCTCAGGGACAAGATCCTGAACTAGAGGAGATTAAGGAACACATGGGCCAGGAAGAACCAACACGGTTCAGAGTCCATGAGGATGGCACCCTTAGATTTGACGAAAGAATTTGTGTACCAAATGTCCCAGAAATAAAACAAGAAATTCTGGAGGAAGCCCACTATTCGGGCTACACTATTCACCCTGGAGGTACCAAGATGTACAGAGGGTTGAAGGATCATTTCTGGTGGAAGGGGATGAAGCGAGATGTTGCGGTGTTCGTGGCTAAATGCATCACCTGTCAGATGGTAAAGGCTTTAACACCGTACGGTAGGATGTTACAAACCCTTACCCATTCCGGAATGGAAATGGGAGCACATTAACATGGACTTTGTAACGGGGTTGCCACGCACTCAAAAAGGCCATGAATCGATCTGGGTTATAGTTGATCGACTGACAAAGTCGGCCCACTTTATACCGTTAAAGACGGGAGCACCCTTGGAAAAGTTGGCTCAGCTATATATTGATCAGATCGTCAGATTACATGGAGTACCGGTGACTATCACCTCTGATCGAGACACTCGGTTTGTCTCTAGATTCTGGGAGAGCTTGCACACCGCTTTGGGCACAGGATTAGCGTTCAGCACAGCTTTTCACCCACAGACCGATGGACAGTCTGAAAGGACCATCCAGGTGCTAGAGGACATGTTGAGGGCGTGTGCGATAGACTTTACGGGGTCTTGGGATGAACGCCTAAGCTTGATAGAGTTTGCCTATAACAACAGTTACCAGGCAAGCATCAAGATGGCACCGTATGAGGCACTCTATGGGAGGAAGTGCCGAACTCCCATTTGTTGGGGAGACGTAGGAGAAAGGAAACTGGTAGCTGAGGCGACAACTAAGCAACCTGATTTTGTAAGACAAACAGAGGAACATGTTAAGATGATCAGGGAGCGACTCCAGGCTGCCCAGAGTAGACAAAAGAGCTATGCCGACAGAAAAAGATCTAATCAGGAGTTTCAAGTGGGGGACTTGGTATTCCTAAAAGTATCTCCTATGAAAGGGGTAGTAAGGTTTGGACGACGTGGGAAACTTGCTCCGCGTTATATCGGACCTTTTGAGATTTTGGAGCGCATAGGAGTGGTGGCATACAGATTGGCTCTACCACAAGACCTCGCTCAGGTTCACGATGTCTTCCACATTTCAATGTTGAAGAAGTGTATTCGTGATCCCACCAGAGTAATTCCTCAAGTTCCGGTGGAAGTCCAAGAGGATATGTCCTACGAGGAACGCCCAGTAGCTATTTTGGACCGAGAGGGCAAACAGTTAAGGAATAGAACTATTCCTTTTATTAAGGTGAAGTGGAGTAACCACACCGAACGGGAAGCTACCTGGGAACGTGAAGAGGATATGAGGCGGCAAGTTACCTGTGAGTTGTTTGTGTGAAGTGTTAGGCGTTGAAATTTCGAGGACCTAAATTTTGTAAGGGGAAGATTGTAAAAATCCAATTTAATTTTATTTATTTTCTTAGGGAAAAATATTTAAAATATTTTTCTTAACGCGATTAGCGTAGATGTGGGACTAAATGAATTATTTAATTTAAATGGAAATTTAAAATTATTATGGGGTCTGCAGGGACCTAATAGTAATTTTGAAAGAACTGAGGACCATAAGGAAGTTTTCCCCTCTCTCAGCCTTGGACCTAAGTGTAATTTTGAAAGTGTCAGGGACCTCTCATAAAATTTCGTGAGAGAAAACCCTATTAGAGAGAATGAACAGCTGAGATTAAAACATCTCAAGCTATGCTAGATCTCGAGACATTATAATCTGGCCGCTTAGAAGCCACGGCGCTTCGAGAGGAGATCCATCCTATCGAAATGGATAATGAGGCAAGAAGGGTGGTTAACTCGAAGTGGCCTCACCGTGAGGGTGTTCCCGAGCCGTCTATCTCGCTAATAGATATATCTCGAGGCATAAGAAGGAGATCGGCCCATCAAATTTCAAACAAATCCCGGCGGTTGATCTCGATCGCCGTCGGATAATGAATGGGGATTGAATAAGAACCCTTGATCTAATCGATTGATCACCGCCCTCCATCGCCTCGGGAGACAATCCCAGGCAGGCCGGCCAAGCATCGCCACCGGAAGCGCCACCGCGCGCCCACCTTCTTCTCCAAGCTACTGGCGGAATTCAACCGCTGGTCCATGGAATAGCTTGAAAACGGCCGCCTGCTCGGGCCTGGCCGTAGGAGAGGCTATAAAAAGGAGGCTCTTACCCACCTGCCTCTCAGACACCAACGAACAAGAGCGGCGGAGACTGGGTGAGCTTCGTCGGAGAAGGGTTTTCGGCCGAGGAAGAGCTTACATGCGCCAGCTTGATTTACCCATCAGGAGAAGCGCAATCGAGGTAGGAACCTCCCCCTTGCTTCTAATTACATATCGAGAGCCTCTGTACTATAGTTAGTACTCGCCGGAGAGTGAGAGTGTAGGTGTTAGTGGGGCGACGCCGGGAGAGGGAAAACGTCGGTGTAGGTGGGCACAAGGGGATCACGAAGTTGAGAGGAAGCTTTGGGCACCTTCTACAGGCGAAATGAGCTCACGGGAGATGTGTTGCCATTCCGGCGATCTTCCCCGGCGAAGCATGGACAGAGGAAGAAGAAAGTGCGGACAGGAAGGCAAAGGGCCTGAGAGAGCGTCCCGCGCGGAGGGGAAGTTTGGCGTGGGAGAAGCACGGCCAATGCCCCTCCAAATGACGGCTGGGATTCCGGCCACTACACATGAAAAGCGAAGGAGAAGAAGGTTTTTTTTTTAAAAAAAAAAATATATAAAATTTATAATAATAGTGATAATGATAATTAATGGTAATTAGTTAATTAAAATAAATTTATGAAAAACTTAGGGGTGTGACAGTTAAATAATTAATTGAAATAATTAGTTATTTTCTCTTGGGTTAAAACCTTAGCTAATTATTATAATAGTTAATAATTAGCTAGATATGTCAATTAAATGGGAAACTATAGGCCTGTGACACATATTTTTGAATAAATCGTTAGTGAAACTAATTATTTTTATAATACTAGTAGTGTGACAAATAATTGGATGATTATTTGCATAATTAAAATAGCTAAAAAGGGACTTTAGCTATGTGACAAATATTGTAATGGATAATATTTCGGTAGCATGATAAAATAAAAATCAATTATTTGATTTGAATAAATTTTGTCTCTAACTAAGTTAGATGTGACAAAATAAGTTTAATTATCTTATGAGTAAAGACATAATTTTATTTTGACTAATAGAAATAAAGTAATTCGACTGCAATTACGGAAAAAATGATTTAGCAAGGTGGCTAGATAAGTTCAAGGGGACTAGATAAACCCTAACAAGATGGACCTCAGGGTCATAAACTACCAAATGACCAAAATGCCCTTCTAGGGTAAGAGGGGGCTAAGATCAATCTTAACGAGGCTCAACTCAACTAAAGTGACTTAATAAAGTCAGACTTGACTAATAGGCTAGAGTTGACTAGATTTGACCAAAGTAGGTCTAAAAGTCAACTAAGGGACACTGAAACGGGGATAAGGGCCGGTAACCCGAGAGATGGTCCTTAGGACCCGTTAGTGGGCCTAAGCCCAATAAGAATGTAAGGCATGCATGTACACCTAAGGACATAGAAATATTATGGGAATACTGTTTCTAATAGGACCTCTGCATGCCAGATACTCTCGGGGAGTTGTTGGCACCCTAGAGGAAGCTAGAAGGACATCTAGTACCAACCAAGGTAAGTTCACTTGCCTAGTTTCCACCCGGTAACGGGATTTCTTGAACTTGCTATGTAATCTTGATACACGCACTGTTGTTGCCATACATGCTGTTCTTAACTGTTCTTAAATCCTGTTAAGCATGTATGCCTGTTTACGGGACGTTGGTGTCCCTATTTGCTATGTTCTACTGCCCGGACTCAGTGGAGCTAGGGAAGCTCCAATTTTGGGAACATTCAGGGATAGGACCCCCTGACTTTCCTGACAGCCCTACCGGAGAAACAAATCTCTGGAGGTCTCACCTGTCAGTGGGCATGGTACACTGACCGTGTTAACACGAAGAAGAGGTAGTTCTACCGATCTTTTGACTGGAGAGTCAAACGACCATTTAGGTCGTAATAATATCCAAAAAGCTGGACATCTTGGTAGGGGAGTAAACTCCGAAGTTCTCTTAGAACTCACTACTGAGCCCGAGGGCTTTTGTAGCAGGAGTCGTACCTTTGACTTGTTTGTGGTAGACTCCTAGGACTTTGTAGTTGATTCTATGATCCTGTTGACTGTCATTTTTATTTTGATGACACTGTGACCTGCAGAGGTACTTACTGAGCTTTCCCTTCGAAAGCTCACGTGTTTTCTCTTTTCCTCTTTTTACAGATTCCGAGGTTTAGAGCGGGAAGAAGCTTGAAGAGAGGGACTCCGGGAGATCAAGGTTTATAGGAGTCTCAGTTATCTTTATTTCTATAAACTTTGTTATTTGTAGGACCCGTATAGGGACCAGACTTCTATAGGGCCTATGGACCCTAATGACTCTATGTTCTTATGAACTTGAGTTTGTGTTTACTTACGGATTGTTATTTGCTTATCACATTATTAGGCCTTGTATTAGAGTTGAGTTTATCTCTTCTTTAATACGGCCGGTCTGTAGACGTGCTCGAGGTCCCGGGATCCGGGTCGGGGCGTTACAGTTCATGAAAGTCAACATCCAAAATATTAACATAATCACTTGTTTTTATAACCATTCATCACCATTGTTTATGCTTTAACAACCAACAACTGTTTTTGGGGGAAGCAAATCAGAACCCTCAAGCAAGACTGAAACTATTTTAAAGCTATTCAATTATAGATCAAGGAAAAGAAATTGAGGGCACTCTTACACTTTGGAAGGCTATAGTTTCAAAAAAAAACATAGTAAGTCTTACACATTTGTTACATTCGCCTACAATAAGAAGCTCCACATCATTCTCCGCATCAGAGTCCTCCCCATATCGTCCTCAACATCAATAGGAGCAAGAGCAAAACAAGGAAAAGAAACAAGAGAAGCAATCGGAGCAACTCTTGGTGACTGGTGAAAGATGTCAAGTAGGCCATCATTAGCATCTCTTCTATTGTTTGAGCATTCTATAAAAGATCTATTAGATATAATAGATCTCACTAAAGGCTCGCTTGGTAACTCACATCTCTCATTGAACTTGTAGTGCACAATGGTGTTTGTTTCTAGATTCAACCCACTCTTCATGTTGAGAAAGTAAATTTTACCTATCTATAAGTGAAGAATATAACCCCATTGATCAAAAAAATAAAGTAAAAAGAAATAAAACCTCATTTTACTAATATGAATGGTATGCTAATAGGACATTTATCACATCAAAGTCTGTTTGAACTTTCAAACATGATTCACTATCCATAAATATCAATAAAATTTAAATAAGGAAACATAATATACTCAACAGAATATATTCGTTAGGATGAGATTATGTTTTGTTTGAAATTTTCATTTACTTTCAAACTACAATCAATTTAGATTTTACAATAAAAGATTTTGGTGAAGATTATTTTTTTTACCCTGTAGTTAAACAGGGACATTACCAAGAATAAACCTGTTATACATAATTATGATTTTTTATAAACAACTCATAATTACAATAAATTATTCCGTCTACGTTATGAAAGTTTATTAAGAATTTAAATTTATAATAATCATGATAAATTTAACGTAGTCATTTGACATTGAATTAACTTGTTATGATCCACAAAAAATCTCAAAGTTAGAACTTTTCTTCCTATAAAACTTTGAGGCAAAACAATTACTAATATAAGAAATTGTTAATGGAAGTAAGACTTTTTTATGGCAAAGAAAAATTAATAAACTCCCTCTCTTTGTTAAACCACGCAATTAGAAAAAAACATGTTTTAAAACATGCATAACTCTTTTATTAAAAGCTTTGACCCTTTGCTTATCGATACAAATGCATAAAGTAAAAAATATGTTTTACAGATCTTATAAATAAAATAAAATGAAAATAATAATGTTAACAAATATTGTTCAAATCATGGAAAGAAAAAAAAAAAATTACCTCGAGATTTAAACAACGCTCCCAATTTGGGGTAAGGGCTGATAGTTGAAATCAATAGTTATTGAAAAAAAAAAATTTTGGTGAATATGGCAAAATATTACAATCATTTGTGAAGCCGTTCTTCATTCTCTCGGCAATCATTTTTATATTCAAGTCCTCCATATTATCCAAGGTCAAAAGAGAATAAACATAATACAACTATCAAGATCAGAAAGCATACAACCTAAAGCCAATGGTTGCCTTTTAAGCTTGATGGTTGCGCGCCGTTGGATTAGAATGAAGCCTCCAGGTTTGAAAATGTTGTGACTCCATCGACATTTATATAAAAATATTTAATGCTAATATTTCTTAGGAAACAGGTGACGCTCTCGTATCCTAACTCAAGAAAGGAGTGATGATATAATTTTTTCTCCGAAGTAGACTCCCGACTTATATTTGAAATGAATATATATGGTATGTTCTTAAGCACAGTAGACGGGCAATAAAAAGAATACAATTATATCAAATATATAATCATTAAATAAACTTTAGAATAAATAGGAGAAAATTTAATAATGTTAAATAAGTGCAGAATATTAATAATTTTGTAATTCAAATATGGTAAAATGACAAAAAAAAAGAATTTTTCTTTCCAATTTCAATTTATACCCACTTTAAAAGACAACCTTTAACGCCTTGGTCAATAAATTTAAAAAGGTATCAGAACAATAGTTTTAGAGATATTGTATCGAAAGTCATAGTATTACTGTCATTTTAACTCTTTAATTTTTCTTTTTTGTCTCAATCAAACTTTCTCTTGTTAACAATTTTTAAAAGTAAAATTTCCTTATTCCTTTGTTTTCCCAATATAAATAATTTTGTTCATGAAAGTCAACATCAAAAATATTATCATAATCACTTGTTTTTATAACCATTCATCACCATTGTTTATGCTTTAACAACCAACAACTGTTTTTGGGGGAAGCAAATCAGAACCCTCAAGCAAGACTGAAACTATTTTAAAGCTATTCAATTATAGATCAAGGAAAAGAAATTGAGGGAACTGTTACACTTTGGAAGGCTATAGTTTTAATAAAAAGCATAGTAAGCCTCACACATTTGTTACATTCTCCTACAATAAGAAGCTCCACATCATTCTCCTCATCAGAGTCCTCCCCTTATCTTCCTCAACATCAATAGGAGCAAGAGCAAAACAAGGAAAAGAAACAAGAGAAGCAACCGGAGCAACTCTTGGTTACTGGTGAAAGATGTCAAGTAGGCCATCATTAGCATATCTTCTATTGTTTGAGCATCATATAAAAGATCTATTAGATATAATAGATCTCACTAAAGGCTCGCTTGGTAACTCACATCTCTCATTGAACTTGTAGAGCTCAATGGTGTTTGTTTCTAGATTCAACCCACTCTTCATGTTGAGAAAGTAAATTTTACCTATCTATAAGTGAAGAATATAACCCCATTTATCAAAAAAATAAAGTAAAAAGAAATAAAACCTCATTTTACTAATATAAGATATGGTATGCTAATAGGGCATTTATCACATCAAAGTATGTTTGAACTTTTAAACATGATTCACTATCCATAAATATCAATAAAATTTAAATAAGGAAACATAATCTACTCAAATGTAATATATTCGTTAGGATGAGATTATGTTTGGTTTGAAATTTTCATTTACTTTCAAACTACAATCAATTTAGATTTTACAACAAAAGATTTTGGTGAAGATTATTTTTTTTACCCTTTAGTTAAACAGGGACATTACCAAGAATAAGCCTGTTATACATAATTATGATTTTTTATAAACAACTCATAATTACAATACATTATTCCCGTGTACGTTATGAAAGTTTATTAAGAATTTAAATTTATAATGTTGATGCCAAAAACTGGTCCACGTCACACTTTGGCTACTGTTGCCTCATGATCTGGCCACAGCTTTCGACCAATGGTTAAAATTTATAGTTGGTGTGGATGTTTACTTACGCTACGAGCGTGGAGTCTGAGAGAACATCCACGAAACTCCTTTCTAATTACCCATAGGCTTAACCTGTAAAAGGAGAGTTCAAAGGATCTAATTGGGCCTCTCGCCCGGATTCAAATTGATGCTTAAGTCAGAAAACTTGAGTAAAGAGTCTTAGATTTAGACTATTCTTTGTGTGATGAGTTTTTCGGGTCCCCTTTCTTCTATTACCGCTCTCCTTTTATAGCACCTTAGAGGCGGTTCAGGAAAGGCGGTGGAATAAGGCGGTGAATGAGAACACTTGAGGTGGCAAGAAAATATCTTGAAAGGCGGTGGGGTAAGGCGGTGAGTTAGGTAAATATCTCCTAAGGCGGTAGGAAAATATCTCACGCCTAACGATAGATGCCACGTAGGTAAAATAGAATAAATATCTACCCAATCGTAGCAAGTGGATAAGGCCTACTCACTTTGTAGAGGCGTTAGATATTTATCTCTCTTCCCCACCTCACGCAGATAAGAGAGTTGCTACAATTCACGGACTTGTTCGCTGGATTGAATCCTCAATGTTATTTGCCAACGTAATTGTGCAAAGGTGGTGATATTGCCATGTGGTCAAAGGAACAGTGGTCCTTTAGGTCAATGACACTGTCTTCACCAAATATATCCGTAACACTAGTCCCCCAAAGTGTACTTGTTCGAAAAATCTCGAGCGAGGGGTGAGCTAACCGCGCGTTTCGTTGGATTCGAGAACAAGTATTGTTCTTAGTTGGCATGTCACGTAAGCGTAGGCTTCGTGTAACGCGTCTACCACGTCTAAAGTACATGTGTTTTAATAGGCGACCGTAATTCGCCATTGTGGTTATTCTTTCGCTGTTATCGAGGTAGATTTTTGTTCCGGAATTCTTGTCTATAGTGTCAATAGGTTCTCCTATTTAAGGGCTTATATGGATGGCGAGTTTGGGCAGAAATCTTTTGTACTCTTGTATCTTTGTATCATGGCTCAGCGCTTGTCTTTTTATAAGTTTTTTAATTTTTCTCAATGTTCTCGACACTTACGAATTCCCATCTCTTTTTACGAGCATCTATCGGAACTAAGGACTGGAGTGATTCATTTGGTAAGTTCGAACGGCTGTGTATGGCCGTCTATTCTGTTGATTGACAGGGGGGTAGGTGAGATGAGCATCGACGCAGGGTGGGAAGCTTTTCATGTCGATCACGAGGTGGAAGCGGGGGACCTCTTAATTTTTACTTATGTAGGGGGTATGCGTTTCGAAGTTGAGATGTTCGGAGACGACTCCTGCCGCAGAGAGGTGGGCCCCCACCTTCACTGCCAACCCAGTTCCTCTAGTAATAATGAGGGACGGTGACGGCTGCGTAAGTCCGTGTGTCTCTTTTGAGTCTTATCTGAGCGTGTCCTCGGACGGGTCTGCAGATATTTAGCTTTAATCCGTCGGAAAATATGTTTTTGTTATGTTTGTTTTGTTTGCGTTCGTCATGTAACTTTGAATAAATGGCGTTTGTCGCTTTGCTTCTAAATCCTTTAGCATTTTTACGAGGCCTTCACCGGCGATCCTATGTTGGAGTGTGTGCTTTGTCTCATACAGTGCATGTGCTCTACTCTTCCACGTAACGCTCATTGCTCCCTAAGATGACACGTGTCCCTTCTACTATTTAGCATTAAAGGGGACAATGGTAGCGGCGTCTTGCGGCGTCTTGGCGTTTGTCAATGTCATAATGGGTGATGAGCGTGGTTTTCTAGTTGTGTCGAGGCGGCAGGCTTGGTATTGTGGCGTGGGGCGAAAATTTTGAAGCTATTTGAGGAGGTGTAATGATGATGGTTATTTGAACGGTCCAGATTTGTGGACCCTTGGTTCAACGGTTTTGATCGGAATATAACCACGAGATCTAATGGCCAGTTCGGATTTGCCTTTGTATATAAGCGAAATCGATGCTTGCGTAGAAAAAGGTTGTTTGAAAATCAATCAGCTCTTCTTCTTGATTTCCTCTTCTCCGTGAGCCACGGTTTTGAGATTTCTCGCGTTTTTCTTGTCTTTTCTTTTCCTAAGGTAATGGCTAGCCGCATCTTCCTCCTCTAGTTCTTCTCATGAGGCCTTGATTCCTTCTCCCGGCCCAACCCAACGGTTTCGCTGAGCGATTCAGGCGAACTTGGAAGCGTTCCGCCTGTGGTTCGCTGGGTTCACCCTGCCTCTAGGGTAATGGGTAGAGGGTCGGATACGTTCATAAGTCTTCTAGGGCAGAAGGATGTAGATGACCTAGTAGTAGAGATATGAGATAGACCTCTCTCTATTCGAGGTTAGGGTTCCTTGTTCGGGGAGAGAGGCGAGTGCTCCTGTGAGGGAGGGAGATAGGCTGTCTATCGAGGGATGACATAGGTTAGGGTTCCTTCGCAGTTAACTCCGAACTCTTGGAGGCTGCTCAACGGATTTGTCATGGTTTTTAAGAATTACGGGGTAAATCCATTTGTCCATTTGGTTTCACTTTGTTGTTTTAGTCTTTGTTTGGAGTCTATGCCGATTGGTATTATTTCTACGCCACACGGGAGAAAGTTTCTAGGGAAAGTTCCTTCTTCCATTAAGCGATGGAAGAGCAAGTTTTTCTTTGTTAGATGTAAATCCGAGTGGGATATCCGAACAAGGTGGGAGGTTCCCCGTGCGGACATTACTTGTGAGGAGATGTCGGAAGAAGAGGGAAATCTTCTTAAGTCAATGACGGGGCTATCCAAAATTTATATTGATAGGTTTTTGACCAAGGAAAACCTCATTAAGTGTAATTTAATAGTGTCTACTGGTAGGACTTGTGATGTCTAACCTTATTCGGAATTTATTTTGCAGAAAATTCGATGGAAGATGAAGACTTGAGCTATGTTAAGGGTCTTCTGGCTTCTTTCGAAGGTGAAGTTCATCCGCCCTTGGCTCGTGGGCGGAAAAAGAAAGAAGTGGTATCTAGCCAAGGTGCTGATACCTCCAAAGAGGAGAAGAAGAAAAGGAAGAGAAAAGAGACTGACTCTTCCAAGAAAGGTGTAACGCCTGCCCCGAAATAAATAAAGATTTTTATTTATTAAATCTTTAATTAGAAAAAGGGGATGGGTTTTAAAGTTATGAAATTCGAGGAAAATTATTAGGAAATTAATTAACGGTAATTTAATTCGGGTTAATTAATTATTGGTTGAAACAGACAAAAGTTAGAATCCCAAAAGAGAAATGGATCTGGTCGGGGACAGCGACGACCCCGGGATGCCACAGTGGACCCGTGACGAAGGAATTGATTAAAGGCCGAGATTCGCGGATCTAGGTCGGGCACGAGGAACGAGAAAAATTATGGCGGTGAATCCCGCCGGAAAATAATCCATTCACCCGTGGGTGAATAGTACCCGCGTGACGCTACAGTAAACACGTGACCGCATAATAATCATGTGATTGAATAGTAAAAGGAATTAAATAGTAATGTAAAAAATTTCTCTTATAACTATGCAGTGGAATTGAAATTCATTTCAATTCCGATCAGCCTCTCTCCTCTCGATCTCCTTCTTCCTCCCAGATCCACCCGCCGCCGACGAGCTCACCGGCCGGCCACGGTTGCTCTGCACCCCACGCCGGTGAACCCGCCGGTCTGGACCTTGCCGCCCTGACTCAGCCTCGCTCAGACCTGCTTCGGCCACAAGAGGCGGCTCCGCCAAGCAGCGCGGCCAGCGACACAGCGCCCGACGCCGGCAGCACAGCAGCGCCCGCTAAAGACCTTGACACCTCCAATCACAGCAAGGCGCCGCGATGTCTACTGCGCACGCGCATGATCGCTACAAGCGTGCAGCCCCGCCACCGTCGCCGACTTACGACGCCGCCCCGTCATCACTCCCCGATTGTAAGCCCTAACTTTGGGGGGGGGGAATTTACACATGAATTTATCGATTTAATGGTTGGAATTTACTTGACATGATTGGGATTTTTAGAATTATCATGTGTTAAGTTTGATGCCATTGAATGTATGTTGATAAAGGATTTAACTTCTAAGTTGATTTGGTGGAATGAAAGTAATTAAGGGGAAAGTAAAAGGGAATTTGCATGATTTATGATTTGGTAATTTCATGGAAGAATTAGGGATGAAATGTAATAGTTGTATGATTGTATAAGCTTTAATGTTTCATGTATGCATGATTTGTTAGATCCATGTGTAATGGATAGATTATGGAGAATGTTTGTATTAATTTTTGTGGTCTTATAAATAAGGGAGATGCCGTCGAAATTCCCAGTAAATTCATGCATCATTACTTGTTAGTTGAGGACTTTCAAGTATAATGAGCTTAGAGGGGTTATCACTCGATGACCCAATCTCTTGTTAGGGATAATTTAGGAGGTTAAGCATAACCGTATTCCGTATTTTCCTAAATGAAGTATTTAAGTGTAGAGACACTAAGAACTATTGTCCTTCTACTAGATCCTGACCCGGGCGCGTGATACGCGACGTGGATCGAAGGATTTTTCCTTGGTGACAGGTAGGATCTCGTACCCGTACTTTGTGAGTATTGCCTTCTCCTACCTTGCTTTAGTTATTGACGCTCTTATTCCCTTGAGAGGTTCCCAACACATATTCGAGACGAACATCGGATATGTGTCGGTTTTATATCTCAAGGGATAGTTGCTTTCTACATTTCTTATACAAGTATTGCTTTCTTCTACCTTGCTTTTATTATTGGCACTCTTTTTCCCTTGAGAGGTTCCCGACATATATTCGAGACGGACATCGGATATGTGTCGGTTTTATATCTCAAGAGATTGTTGCTTTCTATATTTTTATACATATTGAGTTGAGTCTTTACTCCTTAAATATGTTTGGCTCCTGATCTCAAGGGATCGTTACTTTCATATGTATATTCATGTGGTTTGCTTTGGATGTACATATGTGTGTATACCTATTATTAGGTATTTGGTACTGTCAATCTCTTACATACAGGCATGATACACCGGACGGAGGCTCACGAGAGTGATATTTTCCGCCATGTATACATGATTATAGCGCTATCCCAGGCTTAGGTCAAGGCGATCTTGGCAGCGGTGTCGTTGATGCGTAGACATCCTAGTATCACATATGCCGTGAGATTGAGTACATTCGTGGATTTATCCACATGTTAGATGCATGACTTGCTAGTGATTGTTGTCTCATCCGCAGATTTGTTTATTGCCTCTCTTACTCCTTCTTTATGGCGCTTTGCCACTTTTCTTTGCTTTATGAGGTCCCACCGAGCCTTCTTCTTTGGCTCATGCACTTGATTGTGTTTCTCGTGTTGGGACGAGGAGTAGGGACGAGCCTAGGCGGGGGTTTCCACCGCAGTAGTCTAATTCGGAGCTTGTTGTACCTTGAGGTCCATGCACCTCCTTTATTCAGTGTGTGAGACTTGTATTTCTTTCGTTGTTATGGATTTCTAGGGGTGACTGGACTAGATCCTAGTCCTGGGTTGTATAAACCCGTATTGTACTTTATTCAAGATTACTTATGCGGAGTTGTATAAACTCCTTTTTATTTATGGAAATTCACTGTTGTTATCTCACGAATAATTCCATCTGTGGTCTCTAAGGCCTTGTGCCTGAACAGGAGTCAGTCCCTGTTTGGGTACGGCCGGTTGGTCCACGTGCCCGGGCCAAGGTTCGGGGCGTGACAACTAAAGTTGTATCAGAGCCTACAGTTCGAGTCACCCTAGGGGCTTACCAACATAGGAGTTGAGTCTAACTTTTATTGGAGAGTGGGTTGGGTAGTGTACTAACACTTGAAATTTTATCCTCAATTTCAGAAGTCATGCCTCCAAGACGACCTGGCCGACCTCGCAAGCTGGTGGAGCTCCCTCCCCCCGAGCCTATGCATGATGCAGATAGAGAGGGCCAGCAGATGCCAGCCCCTGGGACTAGAGGGTATCCAGATCCCGCAGTTGGAGGATACCTTGACCTTGCAGCCGGGGGATACTCAAGTTTCACAGCTGGAGGTTATCCAGGCCCCGTAGGAGGAGACTATCTAGGCCCCTCGGCAGGAGGATACCCAGGTCCTGCAGCGGGAAGGTATCCAGGCCCCACAGGAGGAGGATATCCAGGTCCCTCAGCAGGAGGATACCCGAGTCCTACTGGTAGGAGGCTTGCAGGTCCCGTGCACTGGAGGACGGTTGACCTGCAAAGACTATCACGGATGATGCATGAGATGATGTTGTTCATGCGCTGAAAGGCGAGCCGTGAGCAAAGCGGTAGCAACAATAGCGATGCTGGCAACAATGGGAGCAAAGTGGCAGATGAGTGGGAGCAAGCAAAGGCTGATGGCACACCCACCACCACCCCCTACCCCCACCTACGGCCGCAGCAGACAAATGGGTATCTTGTGAGTTCGTGAGACATGGGCCGTTACCGTCTTTAGGGGGCGTTGACCCGGCAAATGGCCGATAGATTGATGAGATGGAGGCTACTTTTCAGGTCATGCAGAGCTCTGAAGAAGACATGGTCAGGTTGGCCAAGTACATGCTGAAAGCGGTGCAGAAGTTTGGTTCAAGGTCGAGGTCAGGCGAGGTGAAGAAGCCTTCCAGACTTGGGAACAGTTTAAGACAACATTCTTCAACAAATATTTCTCAACAAGCAGGAAGGCTCAAATGGTACAGGAATTTATAAATTTGAAGCAAGGAACCCGTACTGTGGATGAGTATGAGGCAGAGTTTGAGCGGTTGTCCCACTTTGCCCCCTTTCTTGTAGAGGATGACATGTGCAAGGCCCGACAGTTTGTGGGTGGTTTGAGGAGCAGCCTCAGGCGATTTGTGAGACCATCACTCAGACTGCCTTTTCATGAACTGGTGGACATAGCCAAGGACGAAGAGATCGCGTTACGGGAGACCTAGGAGCTATCTAGGCGAGCGCCGGGCAGTGGGAAAGGGAAACGCTCCAGGAAGAGTGAGCCCTCTGGGGGCAATTCAGAGCGCTCCAGGAGTGAGCGCAAATCCCATCCTTACAGCAGAACATCCTCGTCATCCGGGTCCAGGGGCAGAGAATCGTCGGGGAGTGGTTCACGTCCTCCTAGTTGCGGCCGTTGTGGTGGTGCACATTCCAGAGAGCAGTGCTGGCACACAGCAGACATGTGCTTCCGATGTGGAAGTACCGAGCACTTCAAGGCCGATTGCCCTATTGATCAGACTGGGTCAGGAGGAGTCGGATCTCAGACAAGGCTGCATGCACCCCCACAGGCATCTGGAGGGTCACGACAGCAGACTACAGGAGGCCGAGGCCAGGGAGGTGGGTCCAGAGGTGGGAAGGGGAAGGGGAAGGCAGCAGATCCCCCTTCTTCTTCCAGTCGACCAGTCGCTCAGGGTCGGGTTTACAACCTGACCCAGGAGGATGCCCGAGCCTCTCATGAGGTGGTTGCAGGTACTATCACCGTTTGCTCTTACTATGCTTGTACACTATTTGATCCCGGGGCGACACATTCTTTCGTGTCTACTTTATTTGCTCTGAGAAATAGTTTGTATGTAATTAAATTATCACACGACCTGTGCGTCGATACCCCGGTGGGAGCGACAAAGATTGTTGATAGGTTGGCACCTCAATGCTCAGTCGTGATCGAGGGTCACGAACTCACTGCTGACCTACACCTGATGGAGTTGCGCGATTACGACGTGATCCTCGACATGGATTGGATCGCCTCAGCTTATACGGTGTTGGACTGCAGAAGAAAGAGAGTGCACTTTCGATTTCCAGGCGCCTAAGAGTTCGTCTTCAAAGGCAGTAAGGGTTACACATTAGCCCGGGAGATATCTGCACTTCAGGACCGGAAGCTGATCAACAGTGGTTGTGCTGGGTTTCTGGCATCAATCACGGAGACAAGGGATGCGCAATACACGGTGGCACAAATTCCAGTAGTCCGTGACTTTCCGGATGTATTTCCAGATGACTTGCCGGGACTGCCCCCAGAGAGGGAAGTGGAATTTGGCATCGACCTAGCTCCGGGAACGGCATCCATATCCAGAGCCCCATACCGAATGGCCCCTGCAGAGTTGAAGGAACTGAAACAACAACTTGAAGAACTCCTGGAGAAAGGCTTCATTCAGCCGAGCATGTCACCTTGGGGAGCCCCGGTATTGTTCGTCAGGAAGAAAGACGGATCCATGAGATTATGTATCGATTACCGTGAGCTCAACAAGGTGACAATCAAGAACAAATATCCCCTTCCGAGGATCGATGATCTGCTGGATCAGCTACAAGGAGCACAGGTGTTCTCCAAGATAGACTTGAGGTCTGGGTACCATCAAGTACGGATTTGGGGCGAGGATGTTCCGAAAAGTGCCTTTCGTACGAGGTATGGGCACTATGAGTTTCTAGTGATGCCGTTTGGGCTTACCAATGCCCCAGCGGTGTTCATGGATTTGATGAACCGTATATTCAGACGATACTTGGATCGGTTCGTAGTCATCTTCATTGACGACATTTTGATCTACTCGAAGAGTAAGAAGTTACATGCAACACACTTGAAGCTAGTGCTGGAGGCCCTGAGACATGAAGAGTTGTACGCTAAATTCTCCAAATGTGATTTTTGGCTAAGCAGCGTGGCTTTCTTGGGACATATCATCAGCGGAGATGGAGTTTCTGTAGACCCAAAGAAAATTGAAGCAGTAGTGGACTAGAGAAGACCGAGTACCGTCAGAGAAATCAAGAGCTTCCTAGGATTATCTGGCTACTACAGGAGATTTGTAGAGGGATTCTCCCGTCTAGCACTACCCATGACCAGGCTAACCCGAAAGGGCGCTCCTTTCATCTGGACGGAGGACTGCGAGCAAAGTTTCATAGAGCTGAAGAATCGATTGGTATCTGCACCTGTCTTGGCCCTACCAGAGAGCGGGTGCGGATACGTAATCTACAATGATGCTTGCAAGATAGGCCTGGGGTGCGTCCTTATGCATAATGGACGAGTCATTGCCTATGCTTCAAGGCAATTAAAGTCGCATGAGGAGAACTACCCCACACATGACCTAGAATTGGCAGCAGTGGTATTTGCCTTGAAGATTTGGCGTCACTTCCTCTACGGCGTGCCATGTGAAGTTTATACAGACCATAAAAGTCTGAAATACATATTCACGCAGAAAGAACTGAACATGAGGCAGAGACGCTGGCTGGAGCTGATCAAAGACTACGACCTCAGCATTCACTACCACCCAGGCAAGGCTAATGTGGTGGCTGATGCGTTGAGCATAAAGGTCAATTACGGAACTGCCGCAAACCTTACTGATCAGATACCACTTTTGGAGGAGATGAGGAGGCTTGAACTGGAAATGATTGAGCCGAACTCGGAGGTGAACATGGCTACTCTATGCATACGGCCTACCATATTGGATAAGATCCGGAATACCCAGAGACAAGATAGCAGAATGGTGGACATTTTGAACAAGATGGAGCAAGGCTTGCCAACACAGTTTCGGATCCACGAAGATGGCAAAATTAGATTTGGAGCTCGGGTATGTGTCCCCAATATACCAGAGCTCAAGAGGGACATAATGGAAGAAGCACACTACTCAAGCTACGCGATGCACCCCGGGGGTACTAAAATGTATCGCGGATTGAAGAACTATTTCTGGTGGAACGCCATGAAGAAGGAGATAGCTAACTTTGTGGCTCATTGCCTCACCTGCCAGCGAGTGAAGGCAGAACACCACAAGCCAGCAGGTAAACTACAACCCCTACCAATACCGGAGTGGAAATGGGAACACATCACGATGGACTTCGTGACCGGCCTACCTCGGACTCAAAAAGGAAATGAGGCCGTGTGGGTGATCATCGACCGGCTGACTAAGTCGGCGCATTTCTTGGCATTGACACGTAGGAAGGATTTGGCACGACTGGCCAAGTTGTACTTGGACAAGATCGTCTGTCTACATGGCATACCAGTAATGATTACGTCTGACAGGGACCCCAGTTTCGTCTCAAGATTTTGGGAAAGTCTACATGAAGCACTGGTACTCGATTGACTTTTAACACTGCCTTTCATCCACCGACGGATGGTCAATCAGAGAGGATGATCCAGATTTTAGAAGACATGCTGAGGGCATGTGCCCTAGACTTCTCAGATTCTTGGGATGAGCACCTGACAATGGCAGAGTTTGCCTACAACAACAGTTACCAGGAAAGCATCCAAATGGCACCATACGAAGCCCTATACGGACGGCCATCCCGATCTCCTATATTCTGGAATGACGTAGGAGAACGGGCTTTCGAAGGACCCGAGGAAGTACAAAATGCGAAGCAAGTAGTAAAGGTTATCAGGGAAAGGTTGAAGACAGCTCAGAGTCGTCAAAAGAGTTATACTGACAAACGCCGCTCTGTGCTGGAGTTTCAGGTGGGCGACAAAGTGCTTTTAAAAGTATCACCCATGAAGGGTGTGATGAGATTTGGGCAGCGCGGGAAGCTTAGCCCACGGTACATTGGACATTTTGAGGTGTTGGGCCAAGTTGGAGTAGTGGCATATCGGCTGGCTCTACCTCCGAACTTGGCCCAAGTTCACAATGTCTTCCACGTCTCCATGCTGAGGAAGTGCTTGACCGACCCGTCTCAAGTCACAGAGTATGAGCCGGTGGAACTTCAGCAGGATTTGACTTACGAGGAGTTGCCCGTAGAGATACTTGACTACAAGGAGCAACAATTAAGGAATCGAAGCATTCCTTTAGTCAAGGTAAGGTGGAACAACAACACTGGTGGTGAAGCTACCTGGGAACGCGAAGCCGACATGAAGAAGCGCTACCCAGATCTGTTTGAGTGATGTTTGATGTGAGTTTAGGAACTAAACTCCTATAAGGGTGGGAGATTGTAACGCCTGCCCAGAAATAAATAAAGATTTTTATTTATTAAATCTTTAATAAGAAAAAGGGGATGGGTTTTAAAGTTATGAAATTCGAGGAAAATTATTAAGCGTTAATTAATGGAAATTAATTAACGGTAATTTAATTCGGGTTAATTAATTATTGGTTGAAACAGACAAAAGTTAGAATCCCAAAGGAGAAATTGATCTGGCTCTGGGGATGTACGACGCACCGGATGCAGCAAATGGACCCGTGACGAAGGAATTGATTAAAGGCCGAGATTCGCGGATCTAGGTCGGGCACGAGGAACGAAAAATTATGGCGGTGAATCAGCGGGAAAATAATCCATTCACCCGTGGGTGAATAGTACCGCGATGACGCTTCTGAGAAACACGTGACCGCATAATAATCATGTGATTGAATAGTAAAAGGAATTAAATAGTAATGTAAAAATTTCTCTTATAACTATGCCGTGGAATTGAAATTCATTTCAATTCCGGACTCTCTCCTCTCGATCTCCTTCTTCCTCCCGTGATCCACCCGCCCAGCCGACGTAGCTTCACGGCGGCCACGGGCCACTTGCCGCTCCGCACCCCACGGCCGAACCCGGTCCGGACCAAGGCGCCGCCCGGCTCGGCCTCAAATTCGCCTGCCACTTCGGCCAGCGCTGGCGCCACGCCACGCCCTGCCACAAGCGGCCGCAGCGGCTACGCGTATGCGTTACACATTAACCGCTGCAACACGCTCGCAGGCCACGCGCCAAGAAGCGCCCGCCAAGGCCAGACGCCTCGAAAGCAAAGACTGAAGGCCAGACGCTCGGCAAAGACTGCGCCGCCAAGATGATCTGCGCGCACCGCAAGATCGCAGTACCAAGACGCTGCAGCCGCCATCGTCGCCCGACTTATCGCGCCCGTCATCACTCCCCGATTGTAAGCCCTAACTTTGGGGGGGAATTTACACATGAATTTATCGATTTAATGGTTGGAATTTACTTGACATGATTGGGATTTTCAGAATTATCATGTGTTAAGTTTGATGCCATTGAATATATGTTGATAAAGTATTTAACTTCAAAGTTGATTTGGTGGAATGAAAGTAATTAAGGGGAAAGTAAAAGGGGATTTGCATGATTTATGATTTGGTAATTTCATGGAAGAATTAGGGATGAAATGTAATAGTTGTATGATTGTATAAGCTTTAATGTTTCATGTATGCATGATTTGTTAGATCCATGTATAATGGATAGATTATGGAGAATGTTTGTATTCATTTTCGGGGTCTTATAAATAGGGGAGATGCCGCCGAAATTCCCAGTAAATTCATGCATCATTACTTGTTAGTTGAGGACTTTCAAGTATAATGAGCTTAGAGGGGTTATCACTCAATGACCCAATCTCTTGTTAGGGATAATTTAGGAGGTTAAGCATAACCGTATTCCGTATTTTCCTAAATGAAGTATTTAAGTGTAGAGACACTAAGAACTATTGTCCTTCTACTAGATCCTGACCCGGGCGCGTGATACACGACGTGGATCGAAGGATTTTTCCTTGGTGACAGGTAGGATCTCGTACCCGTACTTTGTGAGTATTGCTTTCTCCTACCTTGCTTTAGTTATTGACGCTCTTATTCCCTTGAGAGGTTCCCAACACATATTCGAGACGAACATGGGATATGTGTCGGTTTTATATCTCAAGGGATAGTTGCTTTCTATATTTCTTATACAAGTATTGCTTTCTTCTACCTTGCTTTTATTATTGGCACTCTTTTTCCCTTGAGAGGTTCCCAACATATATTCGAGACGGACATCGGATATGTGTCGGTTTTATATCTCAAGGGATTGTTGCTTTCTATATTTTTATACATATTTGAGCTGAGTCTTTACTCCTTAAATATGTTTGGCAGCTGATCTCGAGGGATGGTTACTTTCATATGTATATTCATGTGGTTTGCTTTGGATGTACATATGTGTGTATACCTATTATTAGGTATTTGGTACTGTCAATCTCTTACGTACAGGCATGATACATCGGACGGAGGCTCAGTCAGAGAGTGATATTTTCTGGCCATGTATACATGATTATAGCGCTATCCGGCTTAGGCCGAAGACGATGCTGACGGTGTCGTTGATGTCGTAGGCATACTGGTATCACATATGCCATGAGATTGAGTACATTCGGTGGATTTATCCACATCTTAGATCTGTACTGACTTGCTAGTGATTTTTGTCTCACTTGCAGATTTGTTTATTGCCTCTCTTACTACTTGTTTATGGCGTTTGCCACTTTTACTGCTTTATGAGGTCCTACTGATCGTTATTATTTGGCTCATGAAATTGATTGTGTTTCGGCCAGTGAGGAGTAGGGACGAGCCTAGGCTGGGTTTCACCGAGTAGTCAATTCTGAGCTTGTTCTACCTTCGTGTCTGCTGCACCTCCTTTATTCAGTGTGTGAGACTTGTATTTCTTTCGTTGTTATGGATTTCTAGGGGTGACTGGACTAGATCCTAGTCTGGGGTTGTATAAACCCGGTATTGTACTTTTATTCAGTACTTGTACGGAGTTGTATAAACTCCTTTTTATTTATGGAAATTCCGCTGTTGTTATCTCTGAATAATTCAGACAGTGGTCTCACGAGGCCTTGTGCACGAGCAGGGTCGATCCCCTGTTTGGGTACGGCCGGTTGGTCCACGTGCCCGGGCCGAGGTTCGGGGCGTGACAAAAGGGGTTAAAAGTGACCCCGGTGCAGGGTCCTCAAGGGAGAGGAGGACAAAGAGAAAGAATTCGAGGGCCAGTTCGGCCCAGAATTGCGTAAGAACAAGCGGAGGTGCCTCGGTGAAGAGGTTCGGCGGAAGAAGTCCGCGGCTTTGTCCCCAATTTCCGAGGGTCCTTCTTTCAAATTCTACGGAGGATATCCTTCTTATAGAGGTGAGAATTTCTACACACATATTTTCTATGGGTGCTTAGGCTTCGCTCGTAACCTTTAACTTAGGTTATATTTTATAGGCGGAGGCGTGAGAAGAGGCTCTCTGGATAAAAGCTGCGATTGGCGGACTTCGGTCTTAAGGGGACCGGCTCCTCAAGAGAAGGGGTACCCTCAAGACGTCCCTTTTAGATGCCGCTTCCGTAAAAGACCGCTTTTGATGGCAATGAGGCACGAGCGGCTCTCCTCCAAACTTCATAGAGTTTGGAAGGGAAGAGGCCATTTCTCAACTATTCCGCTCGGTCATGCTTTGGTAAGGATTATCCTCGTATTAGTTTTACTTTTTGGCTCGGTATTAATGCTACTAACTTATTTGTTTGTTATTTCAGACTACGATCTTTGGAAGGACTGAGTCGGCAATCTTTGCCAAGAGGATTCGGCAAAGATGGAAGCATGTAGGGCGGAAATCGCCCAATTGAACTCTAGGGTGGCGGCCCTGGAGGGGAAAAACAAAGAGCAGCTCGCCATTATCCACACTTTTGAGAAGGGTAAAGCTGAGCGGCTTCAACAACTGGCTGTTGTGGGAAAGGAGAAGGACGATTTGGCGTCCAAGTTGTCTATTTCTGAGGGTTCCCTTCTTACTGTTGAGGAGAATGTTAAAAAGTTGCAGGAGAACTCTAGCAGTTTCGAGAAGGAACTCAAATCTACTCAAGAGGGGCAAAATTTGAAGCCCGATTGGAAAATTTGAAAAGCAGCCGAACTTCTTTGCTTTGCTCAAAGTGAGTTGGAAGAGCTAAAGGGGGAGCGCGACACACTTAAAGAAGACTTAGCTTCCCGACTGACAACTCCTAAATCCGACTCGCAAGAAATCAAGGATTTAGTAGAGCGAGTTGATAAATTAGAGAAGGAGGTCGCCCGGCTTAGGCCGAAAGCTAAAGAAGGGGCCACCCGCATTTATTGATGGTACAACAGTGGTCGTCATATCCTTTCCTACGGAGGTTTTGTCCATGGGGTTGGCGGGAGTTTTGAAGAAGTTCACGGAGCTAAAAGAGCGACAAACTATTAAGAACCCAGAGGCTTTTGCCCCCGCCCCCTCGGAGCCTTCAACCCAAGTTCCTCCAGAAGCAGCTGGCTGCCCCGAGGGTCCTAGTTCTTAGGATGTTTTTAGTATTTTTGAGAAATGTTCTTGTAAATTCTCAATCATCTGGAATGTAATTTATATTCGTATGAATGAAAAAGCAAACCTTTATTTTGGTGAAGATTTATTTCCGAGTGATGGTTATCCTTAACCATGAGAAGTATTTTCTGAAGTCCTTCGTAAACTTCTTCCTTCTTCATTTGGCTTGTAAGATAAGCTTCTCAGAACTTGAGTTCTTAGTCCAATCATGGGACTTTAAGTTTGTTGAGTGAGGTACTCGTCTTCATAAATGAGATTGTTGCCTCATATTTGATCGTGATTTTTGCCCTTGTTTTTGGATAAGAGTTGTTGTTTATCCCCACAGGATAATTCCGACTCATCTTCCAAGAATGGGAATTTCACCGCATTTTTGTAGAATGGGAATTTCACCGCATTTTTGTAGAATGGGAATTTCACCGCATTTTTGTAGGATGGGAATTTCACCGCATCTTTGTAGAATGGGAATTTCACCACATTTTTGTAGGATGGGAAAGGCTTGAGCTTTATTCCATGAAATTTAAGAGAGCGACTCTGAGAATTTCTTGATAGTAGCGTCCGTAAGTGTTCAAGATGGAATGGACGCTTGGCTTTTTCCGTCCCTATTTACTAGATAATAGGTGCACCTTTCGGACGCATTCTTTGTATGGCGTAAGGGCCTTCCCAGTTAGGAGTTAGCTTCCCGCTCGGCTTTTATTTCCATGAAACTCATTTTCCGTAGGACTAAATCGCCCGATTTGAAGAAGACTCTTTTTACCCTTGTGTCATAGAACCTTTTACTCTCGGCGATAGATGGTTGCCTTTGTTTACACAGCTTCTCTCCGTTCTTGAGTAGATCAAGTTACGCTCGGAGTTTTTCTCATTCTCTTCCGATGAGAAAGTTTCTTTGTGTCCGCAAGGTAGGCATTCCTATTTCTGCGGGGATGATGACCTACGCCCCATAAGTGAGAGAGAATGGGGTTTCTCCTGTAGGAGTTCTTGTTGTTGTCTGTAGGCCCAAAGGGCTTCGGGATTTCTTCTACCCAGTTAGTCCCATTTACGGATACCCGAAGTTTTTAGTGTTTGGAAGCTGTGGTGCTGCTCGTCACTTCTACTTGGCGTTGGCTTGGGGATGTGTCACGAGACGTTAATCTGGATTCAATTCCGAAGCTCACGAGACAAAAAGCTTTTGAAAGCCTTGTTATCAAATTGTCGCCCATTATCGTAAAATGAAAGCGACCGGAATTCGAATTCAATCGACAGATAACCGCTCGCCATAAGAATCCACGACAAGCTTTCTCCGTGATTTTGGCCAAGGGTTCAACTTCCACCCATTTGGTGAAGTAGTCAATAGCGACTATCGTAAACTTCATTTGCCGAACCAAGTAGGGAATGGTCCTAGAAGATCAACTCCCCGGATGGCAAATGGTCGAGGGCTAATAATTGGTGTAAGTCATGTGGGTGGTCGCCTCGAATTTTGGAATGCCGCTGGCAGGCATCACATTTCCGAGCAAATGCCATTGCATCTTGAGTTAGTGTTGGCCAGGAATAACCTTGTCGTAGGACTTTATAACTCAAGGCGTTGCCCCCTATGTGTCCTCCTCCGATGCCTTCATGAATCTCTTGAAGGATGTAGCTAGCTTCATTAGGACGTAAGCATCGCAGGAAAGGCCGCTGTATAAGACCTTTTTGTATAGGTTCTCATTGATGATGGTGTACTGAGCGGATTTGTAAGAAATCCGTCTGGCCTCTGCTTTGTTAGGTGGTGCAGGTCCACCTTGTAGATAATTTCTGATGGGGTCCATCCAACTTGACTTTTCGGCTGCACTTTGTACTTCTCCCTCTAATCTGTCGATGGTCTTTGCGGGAAGGTACTGTAGGTTAAAGGAAGACTCTGTATCTCCGTTTGGTGTTGTGGCCTTTTTAAACAGGGCGTCCGCCTCTTCGTTTTGGGCTCGACAGATTTTTTCAATTTGGAAGTAAGCGAAGTATGAAACTATTTTCTTCACCACTGCTTGGTATCTGACCATGTTCTCTTCCTTCGCTTCAAAGCTGCCCAAGGTGTGGCTCACAACTAACTGCGAGTCGGAATATACGTGCAGATGTTGAATTCTGAGCCCCCGGGCCAGATGTAATCCTGCGATGAGGGCTTCAGATTAGGCCTCATTGTTGGTTGCTCGGAATTGGAACTTCAGTACTGTCGCAATTTTCCACTTAGAAGGAGAATAAAGGACGAAACCTGCCCCTGACTTTTCTTCCGTTGCTGATCCGTCAACATATAAGGACCATGGGATGCTAGGGCTTTCTTTTGGACACTGTGACGGGGGTTCGTCCCTATTTGCGGGAAAAGTTAACTCCGCGACGAAATCTGCCAGTACTTGAGCCTTGATTGCCGTTCGGGGTTTATAGGTGAGATCGAACTCGCCTAATTCTATCACCCACTTGGCTAGGCGTCTGGAGTTTTTAGGCTTATGAAGAATTTGCTTTAACGGCTGATCAGTCAACACTGTGATCTTGTGGGCTTGAAAATACGGCCTCAATCTCCGTGCGGATGTGACAAGAGCGAAAGCCAACTTTTCAAGCCGCAGATATCTTGACTCCGCTTCCTTAACTGGTTTTTGAATTCCGTTATCTTCCCTCAAAAGGACTGCGTTGATTGCATGTGGGGCGACCGCCAAGTAGATGTAGAGTTCTTCTACCATTTGTGGCTTAGCTAGTAGCTGAGGCGATCGGAGATAATCTTTAAGCCCCTGAAAGGCTTTTTCACATTCTTCTGTCCACTCCATTTTCGGTGCTTTTAGTAGGGCTTGAAAGAGTGGGAGATTTTTCTCTCCGGCTTTGGAGATAAATCTGCCAAATGCGGCGAGGCGTCCGTTAAGTCGCTGAATTTCTTGAAGACTCTCACACCCATGTCAAGAATAGCTCGATTTTTCCGGATTTGCTTCTATTACTCTTTGTGTCAAGATAAATCCTGTGAATTTTCCCGATCGAACTCAAAGAACATTTATTCGGGTTTAACCGCATAGTATAAATCCAAGAGACCGAAAAGCTTCTTGTAAGTCCGACAGTGTGTTCATTGGCCTTCGGCTCTTCACCAAGATATCATCCACATAGGCTTCAACATTTTACGCCAATTTGTTCTCTCGAAGATTTGTATTTATGAGCCTCTGGAAGGTGGCTCCGTGATTTTTAGGCCAAACGACATCACCTTATAGCGGTAAGTTCCCGTGCTCATAATGAAGGACGCTTTTCTTCGCCGTCCTTTGGCCATTGGATTTGGTTGTAACACGAGAAGGCATCTAAGAAACTTAGCATCTCATGCCCGTTGTAGAGTCAACCAAACCATCAATTGATGGTAAGGGAAACGAATCTTTTGGACAAGCTCGCTCAAGTCCGTTAAATCAACACACATCCTCCACTTTCAGGACGGCTTTTTACTAGAACCACACTAGCCAACCATACTGGGTAATGCACCTCTCGGATAAACCTAGCCTGTAGGAGGTTTGATACCTCTTCCTCTGCGGCCTATACGCCTTTCTCGTGCGCGGAATTTCTCCTTTTCTGTTTCGTAGGCTTAAACGATTGATCGATATTGAGATGGTGCTCGACGATGTCGCGTTTTACGCCCGGCATATCATCTGAAGACCAAGCGAAGAGATCGGCATTTGCTTTCAATACTCTCATGAGATCTTCTCACGCTACATTTGTCAAATCCGCCCTAACTGCACCGTGCGGTCCGCTCTGGTTGTGTCTAGGGGGACTGTTAGCAATTCTTCAACAGGTGTAGGTCGAAGCTCTTCATTTTCCCGTTCGGCCATTCTGCTGACTAACATGACTTTTGAAACCTTTATCTTGCTGCTGTTGAGAGCTTTCCCTTTGAGGGTTGAGACATAACATTGCCCTGCCAAGGGTTGATCTCCTCTCACTTCTCCACTACCACTCTCAGTCGGGAATTTGAGGAGAAGATAGTAAGTAGAGATTACGGCTTTCAAGACGTTGAGGGTTGGCCTGCCCAGGATCACGGTGTAACTTGAAGCACAACGCACAACCAACAAATTTGTTGTCACTGTTGTTGATCTTGGCGAGCTTCCTACCGTAACTGGTAAGGAGATCATTCCTTCTGGTTGTACTACCCCTCCGGAGAATCTTACTAAGGATGATTTTACCGGAAGCAAGTCATCCGCGTCATATCTCATTCTTTCAAAAGCACTCCAAAAGAGGATATCAACTGAACTCCCACTGTCTATCAGAACTCTCTTCATTTGGAAACTGGAAACTTTGATAGCAACAACCAGCGCGTCATCATGAGGGTGGCGAACTCCTACCGACGCCTTTTGTCGTAAAAGATGATTGGAGCCGTAGGTCGAGATCGTCTCCGTGGCGTTTCTGTTTCCTGTGTGGTTCCCACCATTCGGGCGTAACTTTTCCGAGAGGCTGAACTTTCACCACCGCAACCAGGACCTCCACTAATAAACCCCACCATTTCTCCATGTTCTTCTTTAGGTTATGAAGCTTCAGGTTCCTCTTGAATCTCAAGGTTGATGTATTGCTCCAATTGTCCTCTCCGAACGACATCTTCTATTGCGTTCATCAAGTGGGTATACTTTTTCGTATCATGTCCTCTAGATTGATGAAACTGGCAATATCTCTTACTATTCTTTTGCCGTTCGGTATTTCTCGTGGGTTCTGGCCGTGTCAGAAGTTTTTGTTCTTTGATCTACATAAGGATATGGCTTCTGGTTTGATTCAGTGGGGTATGGTGATCATATCTGACAATTTTTCCTTCCTTTGAAGGTTCTCTGGGCTGTAGCATATGTTGTTGGGGCCGTGTTGAGGTTTCCGGACCTCTGTTTGCGCCCTTGTTATCCCTATGTGATCCTCTTTCCTTTCGTACATCCGGAGGCCTTCTGTTGACATTGTGGTGGGTTTTTCCCTTCTGGGTGTCCACAGGTCCACGCCTAGCCTCCTCTTCCCAACCCGTATAAATTTCCTTGGAATTGATATATTTTTGGGCATGGATCATAAGGGCGGGAATGGTTTTTGGTGGATCCAAAGTGAGGGAAAAACGAAAGGGGGATTCTAACAGTCCCTCCATTAAGAAGGTTACGGCCATTCGCGGAAGGAGGTCTGCGACATTTGCTGTTTCGTCTATGTAACGATTTAAATAAGCCTGGAGCGTTTCTCCTTTTCGTTGTTTAACACGCAGAAGGGTAGATGGAGTTTTCTTCTGCTTTGAGTAATTGGCAAAATAGGCTAGAAAGCGATCTGCTAAAATCTGAAAAGAAGTAATTGTGCTAGATGGGAGATCGACAAACCAGTCTTGCGCTTTCCCCTCTAAGGTGGCGGGAAAAGCTCGGCACATGCGAGCGTCTGTGATTCCAGTGAGGAGCATCTTCGACCGGAAAGACTTCAGGTGACGAGACGGATCGGTTTTGCCTTCATATACGATCACAACCGGTGGCCTGAAGCTATCAGGAACTTGTTCTCCCAATATTTCCTTGACAAAAGGTGAACACATACTGAGAATATGTCGCTCGGACTTCCTGTTTTCTTTAGAGAGGTCCTGTCGTTGAGTTCTTCTATCAACCGTTTGAACAGATGGACTATTCCGCTCTGTCCTTTTCCGCTCGGTTCTTGTAGTGGCTTGTTGTCTGTGTCGAACAGAGGGGGGTTCTGAACTAGCGGAAAAGGCGGTCCTTTCTTTCCTCTCTTTATGGGTGCGGGTTCTTGTCCTCCCTCTACTTCCAGAATTATCCAGTGGGGTCGTTGGTATGTTTGGTGTTGGAACTTGTGTAGGAGGAGGCGGAGGATGGGTCAAAGTTTGAACAGCCTGAGTCAACCGCTCCAATTGTTGCTGTATGTTAAGATAAAACTTCCAATGCAATTCTTGGGGTTGGACGGAAGGATTTTCAGATGGAGGTAAGATGGGTGAATTATCTGACCGGATTTCCTCATGTCCTCGGACCTCGCTAGGCCATTCGGGATTACTTGGGGCTCCTTGTTCTTGGATTCGTTTTGATCTTCTGGTAGTGGTCATTTGGCTTTTCGTAAGGGTCCCTACAGACGGCGCCAAACTGTTGATGCCAAAAACTGGTCCACGTCACGCTTTGGCTACTGTTGCCTCGTGATCTGGCCTCAACTTTCGACTAACGGTTAAAATTTATAGTTGGTGTGGACACTTACTACGCCACGCAGTGGAGCGCAGAGAACATCCCAAACTCCGATGGAATTGCCCATAGGCTTAACACTCAAAAAGGAGAGGCGTGCTGGATCTAATTGGGCCTATCTACCCGAATTCAGCTCCGATGCTTAAGTCAGAAAACTTGAGTAAAGAGTCTTAGATTTAGACAGTTCTTTGTGTGATGAGTTTTTCGGGTCCCCTTTCTTCTATTACCGCTCTCCTTTTATAGCACCTTAGAGGCGGTTCAGGAAAGGCGGTGGAATAAGGCGGTGAATGAGAACACATGAGGTGGCAAGAAAATATCTTGAAAGGCGGTGGGGTAAGGCGGTGAGTTAGGTAAACATCTCCTAAGGTGGTAGGAAAATAGTTGCTGCCTAACGTGTAGATGCCACGTAGGTAAAATAGAATAAATATCTGCCCACTGTAGCAAGTGGATAAGGCCTACTCACTGTAGAGGCGTTAGATATTTATCTCTCTTTCCCCACCTCCATACCAGATAAGAGGGTTGCTACAATTCAATTTTGACTTTGTTCGTAGGATTGAATCCTCACGTTATTTGCCGAACGGTATTGTGCAAAGGTGGTGATATTGCCATGTGGTCAAAGGAACAAGTGGTCCTTTAGGTCAATGACACCTGTCTTCACCAAATATATCCGTAACATATAATAATCATGATAAATTTAACGTAGTCATTTGACATTGAATTAACTTGTTATGATCCACAAAAAATCTCAAAGTTAAAACTTTTCTTCCTATAAAATTTTGAGGCAAAACAATTACTAATATAGGAAATTGTTAATGGAAGTAAGACTTTTTTATGGCAAAGAAAAATTAATAAACTCCCTCTATTTGTTAAACCACGCAATTAGAAAAAAATATGTTTTAAAACATGCATAACTCTTTTATTAAAAGCTTTGACCCTTTGCTTATCGATACAAATGCATAAAGTAAAAAATATGTTTTACAGATCTTATAAATAAAATAAAATGAATATTTTAACTCTTTAATTTTTCTATTTGGTGAATATGGCAAAATATTACAATCATTTGTGAAGCCGTTCTTCATTCTCTCGGCAATCATTTTTATATTCAAGTCCTCCATATTATCCAAGGTCAAAAGAGAATAAAAAAATAAAAAATGAGAATAAATGGATTAAAATAGGTTGGGATAAGATAATTTATAGATTAAAAAGGATAGAAGAGCAAAGACAACATATGATAGTTTAGAACACAATACAACTATCAAGATCAGAAAGCATACAACCTAAAGACAATTGTTGCCTTTTAAGGTTGATGGTTGCGCGTCGTTGGATTAGAATGAAACCTCCAGGTTTGAAAATGTTGTGACTCCATCGACATTTATATAAAAATATTTAATGCTAATATTTCTTAGGTAACAGGTGACGCTCTCGTATCCTAACTCAAGAAAGGAGTGATGATATAATTTTTTGTCCGAAGTAGACTCCCGACTTATATTTGAAATGAATATATATGGTATGTTCTTAAGCACAGTAGACGGGCAATAAAAAGAATACAATTATATCAAATATATAATCATAAAATAAACTTTAGAATAAATAGGAGAAAATTTAATAATGTAAAATAAGTACAGAATATTAATAATTTTGTAATTCAAATATGGTAAAATGACAAAAAAACGTATTTTTTTTTCAATTTCAATTTATACCCACTTTAAAAGACAACCTTTAATGCCTTGGTCAATAAATTTAAAAAGGTATCAGAACAAAAGTATTAGAGATATTGTATCGAAAGTCATAGTATTACTGTCATTTTAACTCTTTAATTTTTCTTTTTTCTCTAAATCAAACTTTCTCTTGTTAACAATTTTTAAAAGTACAATTTCCTTATTCCTTTGTTTTCCCAATATAAATAATTTTGTCCATGAAAGTCAACATCAAAAATATTAACATAATCACTTGTTTTTATAACAATTCGTCACCATTGTTTATGCTTTAACAACCAACAACTGTTTTTGGGGGAAGCAAATCAGAACCCTCAAGCAAGACTGAAACTATTTTAAAGCTATTGAATTATAGATCAAGGAAAAGAAATTGAGGGAACTGTTACACTTTGGAAGGCTATAGTTTCAATAAAAAGCATAGTAAGTCTCACACATTTGTTACATTTGCCTACAATAAGAAGCTCCACATCATTCTCCCCATCAGAGTGCTCCCCTTATCTTCCTCAACATCAATAGGAGCAATAGCAAAACAAGGAAAAGAAACAAGAGAAGCAATCGGAGCAACTCTTGGTGACTGGTGAAAGATGTCAAGTAGGCCATCATTAGCATCTCTTCTATTGTTTGAGCATCCTATAAAAGATCTATTAGATATAATAGATCTCACTAAAGGCTCGCTTGGTAACTCACATCTCTCATTGAACTTGTAGAGCTCAATGGTGTCTGTTTCTAGATTCATCCCACTCTTCATGTTGAGAAAGTAAATTTTACCTATCTATAAGTGAAGAATATAACCCCATTTATCAAAAAAATAAAGTAAAAAGAAATAAAACCTCATTGTACAAATATGAATGGTATGCAAATAGGACATTTATCACATCAAAGTATGTTTGAAGTTTTAAACATGATTCACAATCCATAAATATCAATAAAATTTAAATAAGGAAACAGAATCTACTCAACAGAATATATTCGTTAGGATGAGATTATGTTTTGTTTGAAATTTTCAATTACTTTCAAACTACAATTAATTTAGATTTTACAACAAAAGATTTTGGTGAAGATTATTTTTTTTACCCTTCAGTTAAACAGGGGCATTACCAAGAATAAACCTGTTATATATAATTATGATTTTTTATAAACAACTCATAATTACAATAAATTATTCCCGTCTACGTTATCAAAGTTTATTAAGAATTTAAATTTATAATAATCATGATAAATTTAACGCAGTCATTTGACATTGAATTAACTTGTTATGATCCACAAAAAATCTCAAAGTTAGAACTTTTCTTCCTATAAAATTTTGAGGGAAAACAATTACTAATATAGGAAATTGTTAATGGAAGTAAGACATTTTTATGGCAAAGAAAAATTAATAAACTCCCTCTCTTTGTTAAACCACGCAATTAGAAAAAAACATGTTTTAAAACATGCATAACTCTTTTATTAAAAGCTTTGACCCTTTGCTTATCGATACAAATGTATAAAGTAAAAAATTTGTTTTACAGATCTTATAAATAAAATAAAATGAAAATAATAATGTTAACAAATATTGTTCAAATCATGGAAAGAAAAAAAAAATTACCTCGAGATTTAAACAACGCTCCCAATTTGGGGTAAGGGCTGATAGTTGAAATCAACAGTTATTGAAAAATCAAAATTTCGTGAATATGGCAAAATATTACAATCATTTGTGAAGCCGTTCTTCATTCTCTCGGCAATCATTTTTATATTCAAGTCCTCCATATTATCCAATGTCAAAAGAGAATAAAAAAATAAAAAAATGAGAATAAAGGGATTAAAGTAGGTTGGGATAAGATAATTTATAGATTAAAAAGGATAGAAGAGCAAAGACAGGTGACGCTCTCGTATCCTAACTCAAGAATGGAGTGATGATATAATTTTTAGTCCGAAGTAGACTACCGACTTATATTTGAAATGAATATATATGGTATGTTCTTAAGTACAGTAGACGGGCAATAAAAAGAATACAATTATATCAAATATATAATCATAAAATAAACTTCAGAATAAATAGGAGAAAATTTAATAATGTAAAATAAGTGCAGAATATTAATAATTTTGTAATTCCAATATGGTAAAATGACAAAAAAAAAAACGTATTTTTTTTCAATTAAAATTTATACCCATTTTAAAAGACAACCTTTAATGCCATGGTCAATAAATTTAAAAATGTATCAGAACAAAAGTATTAGAGATATTGTATCGAAAGTCATAGTATTACTGTCATTTTAACTCTTTAATTTTTCTTTTTTCTCTAAATCAAACTTTCTCTTGTTAACAATTTTTAAAAGTACAATTTCCTTATTCCTTTGTTTCCCCAATATAAATAATTTTGTCCATGAAAGTCAACATCAAAAATATTAACATAATCACTTGTTTTTATAACAATTCTTCACCATTGTTTATGCTTTAACAACCAACAACTGTTTTTGGGGGAAGCAAATCAGAACCCTCAAGCAAGACTGAAACTATTTTAAAGCTATTGAATTATAGATGAAGGAAAAGAAATTGAGGGAACTGTTACACTTTGGAAGGCTATAGTTGTCACGCCCCGAACCCGGATCCCGGGCCTTGGCGTACGTGACAAACGCCGCGTGCTTATAGGGTCGCCCCTAGAAGCACGCAAGGCTAAGTAACACAAGCAGATAATTAACACAGGGTTTAATTTAATAAACAGCGGAAGAAAATAAAATTAAGATTTTATACAAAACCCTAACAGGTCCTGAATGACAATCTCTCACTCAGAAAGGAATAGAGGCTCGCAAACCTCTGCTCAACATATCCCCATCGCTGCTAGGCTGTCCTGCGAAAAGCTCTCTCCTGAGTTCCACTCCTAGCTACTCGTAAGGTCCCCGTCTAGTCCCGACCCTACTCCTCATTATCACCTGAGAAAAACATCCATCAAGTGCATGAGCCAAAGAAAGGCCCAGTAGAATCGCAAATAAATCAATGAAGGTGGCGAAAGCCACTAGCACAGAACAGAATAAAAGAAGTGCAAATATGAATTAGTAACAACATCACAAGCAATCAACAAGTAACTGGAATGTGGATAAATCCACAGATGTACTCAATCTCTGGCATATGTGATACTAAGATGTTCATTTACATCTACGCATACACCATCGGTATCGTCTTCGCCTAAGCCGGCTAAGCTATAGCATACATGTGCACATGGCGAGAAAATACCACTCTCTCGACCGAGCCAAGTGGCGGATATTATACACCCTCACTAGGGGCCTCCGTCCGATGGTCGATATTATACACCCTCTGCGGGCCCTGGTGGCCGATATTATGCACCCTCTGCGGGGCCTCCGTCCAGATGTATCATGCCCGAAAGTAAGAGATTGCTAGTACAAATACCTAACAATGTATACATATATATATCCAAGGCAAAGAACTTCTTGAATATATAATGATCGGTGACCTCATAGAGATCGGAAGCCAATACGTATTTAAGGAACGCCTCAACTCAAATACGTATATAAATATAGAAGCAACGCATCCCTTGAGATATAAAACTGGCACATATCCGGCGTCCGTCTCGAATATATGTTGGGAACCTCTCAAGGGAACAAGAGTGCCAATAATCATGAGCAAGGTAAAAGAAAGGAATACTCAATGCAAAGAATAGAAAATCAATGTAATACTATGAGTTAGAAATACTCACATGATCTGCAAGCGACATCCTACCTTTTTCGCTCTTGGGCCTACTCGGCCCGATCCTCCCAAATGGGTCCTAGACCGCCTCACCAAGTCCTAAACATGATAAATGTTTGTCACATAACATTTTGTAACGATATGAATGCATTACATGCATTTAAATCACCCTACTTGTGAATTTACGAAATGTCGGTTTTAAATTTATAACCGATGGATCCGGCTCTTAGACACCTGCCCGCACCATTTTTATTAGTTTAAATGTACCCCGAACTATCGGAATGATCGTAATCGAATTCGAAGTTGTTTGGAAAATTGCCAACTTACGCATTCTTGGGTACTATTCACTGCTACAGTAACATCCGAATTTCATCAATTTCCATCTACTTCTCTCTGTGCTTTTCTATTTCTAAATACATCATTGGGCCTTCCCAAAGGCTATTCTCAAGTGTTGTACCACAGTGTCAATTTATGCTATGACTCACACACCACTAAGGTCAAAACCAATACAACTTCTTTAGAAACATAAATGTGTGTACTATAACATTGATAACCACAAAATGTATATAAGCATGCAAATGTTATTTCCGTGCTCTTGCAACTAAAATGGCTCATCAACTGAAATCTTAGAATGGAGAGAAGAAATCATGGACATGAAAAAGAGTCTCCAAACATCAACACCATTAATCACAATAAATTAGATAAAGCACCATGCCTCTTCTTTCAATACTTATCTCTTTGTCTAACATATTAAGGATGAGACTAATATTTGAGAGCTTCACTACAAAGTCGATTACAAGACTTTCTCCTTGATCAATATTGTATCTCCCAAAGTGTTCAAAGAAATACACAAGTTTCTAAAACTTGTGGTAACACTCATGCCTAGGATATGACTAGCTAATGGAATGCACTAGCTAAACCAGTTATCTTACCTCTTAGCCATCATGGCAAACTTTCTACCAAGGCAGTAAGAATCTGAATTTCAGATTGTAGACTCCCAATTTTGCTAACACATACCACCCTTTTCCTTTGTGATCATTCAATCCAACATATTCTTATATAAAGATGGAAATATTGATTTCGGTAACAAATGATCAAGCTTCACTTACTCTTACAATTTACCACACCTGTCTTACAATTTAAGTAAAAATATAGGCATCTCTATGAAGCTTTTCAAAACAGGAGCAAGCCTCAAAATTCTTCCACAATCATACAAGGTAATGAAAGCCTTCAAAACATGAAAACAAATGCCTTAAATTCCATGATCTATCTTTACCGGTTTGATCACTCCAACTGGTTCAGATTTCAAAGGTATTCCTCCGTCCAAGTAGCACAACCACAATCAATTCACAACACTCGATCACTAAATATTAGGTTAACTTCAACATTCAAAAAAAACAAGGCATTTCATATCCATATGAAGTCTCATCTATAAGATTCAAAAATAAGGACAACACCGACTATTTCATTGAGGCATACAATCGAGCACTTGGCGTGCACACACGCAAACTACAGCTATACATAGCAACCTGATTTTTCCAAAACTTTAGATCTACAACCATACATTCCCTAGAGCCTAATCTCATTCCATCAACTAACCTATGTGCAAACATGAAGCCAACAATGTGCTATCACAGTGACAGTTTGGCTATTCTTTGGAAAATTACATACAATTATAATTCATTGGCATCCATCTCCGCTTCACTTGTTTTAATTTCATCAACATCAATCAAATCTTTAACATTCATGCTATAAGTTTCTCCAAAAGCTCACAATGGTGGGGGAGACGAGTCAGTTTGAGTGGTGGTCACCGCCAAACGAGGCTGCAGGGGAGGGCGTGGCGAGCAGAGAAATGTAAGGTTGGGGCGCATAACCAGTGAGGCACGCAAGGAGCTCCGCGACGGCCAGAGTGGCGGCGCGAGGCTCACAGGCGTGGACAGGCTGCCGCCGAGGGCAAGGCGGGCGCTTAGGAGTAGCCTTGGCGCACGCTGGCGGGTCTCACGCTGGCGAGACCGGCTCCTGCAGGTGACGAAGGTGGTTCCGGCGACTGACCGGCAAGAGGAGGAGAAGAGGAGAAGAAAATAAAGGGGGTTGTCTGAGATCCACTACAAGAAAAGTGCTTTTTAAGGACCACCTTTTAGGGACCGGATGCAAAACTGGTGATAAAAAATATATTAATAGGGACCGGAATTTTGATGGTCCCAAAAGTTTAATTTTTTACAAAATATTAAGGACCGTATTTTATATTGGTCCATATAACTTCAAAAAATCCGGTCGTTAAATCCTCAAATTATGTAATTTACTAATTTGGCAGGGATTAAAAATAATTAAATAAAAACTAAAACCCTATTCTCCCCGACTTCACGCGGGAGATAGTGAACATTTGGGCTGCGCGCGGGATATTGTTCTTAAAATTTTGAACCGCCTTTGTTTTCTTCTTCATAGAAAACTCTGATCCATGTACTTGTGAATCATATTTGGTGTTGGCTTCCGATCCAGGTAGGGGTTTTTTGTTTTTTCTTTGATATTTTTCTTTTTGATCTATTTGATTGATTTGTTTGTTTGTTGATTAGAAACCCTAGATCTTGTTTGAATGTTTTATATATTTTTCCTTCAAATTTAGTTGATTAGATCTTGTTTTGATCTTTTCTTGAGACTAGGTTTTCTCTTTTAACGAATTCGCGGGTTGATCTTTGCTCAAGCACCCCCTTGGCTCCAGCCTCCTGTGCCTTTCTGCCTTGACCTGTGGAGGAGCAGCGACGGGGAGGACGAGAAGAAGAAGGAAAGGAGGGGCTTTTCTACATCTACAGAGGTTATCTCTTTGTATCCTTTTTTCTTTCTTTTTTTGTTTTTTTTTTTTGGGGATTTATTGTTGTTGTGTTTATGGTTTGGCTATGAGTAAAGTACTTGATGGAAACTAGTAGTTTTGGTTGTTTGAGTTTAAGCTGATGAAGGAGTTGTTTGAGTTTCATGTATAATGGAAGATGGAAAAAAAGTTTTAATTTTGACCTGCTTGCATAATGGAAAAGTACATACTAAGGAGTTTTTTGATTCTTAGCTTATCAAGGATTAGTTTAGATCTGAAGCTCAAAAGTTGAAGAGGAGATTGTCGGTTTTTGATATGTTTGCAATGTTTTTGTGTTTATAATTTTCTGTGTTCTGAAAATGGAATTTTTGTTGATTCTTTTGAGTCTGCATTACTCAAGTGGTGGCTTTTAAGCTGATGCATTGTCGGGCTGAAAGGCCTGACAATATGCCATTCAATTGATACAGTTTCTTCAAAGTGCTAGATTTGATGGCCCTGTGGTTGAATTCATAAATTTGAAACTCATCTTTTAGCCTTCAATCAAACTAGCAATGAACCCTTCTATTGTTTAGGATTAGCAAAGTATATATGTTAACTGATCAAATCTGCTATTTGTTGCTCTTGATTTAGAATTTTTTATAAACAACATATAATGGATAAAGGTATATCTTTTGCTAGTGTTATGCTACAAAATGAGAGCATATCCATTGAGATATAATTGCATCCTTGTGATGTGTATTTTTTTTATATTTTTTTCTTCTTCTTCTGTTTGTTGTTTTTTGTTTTGGTTTTTGTCATCCTTGAATTTGAGCTAGTGAACAATGATTGGAGATGTACATACATTGAGTTTTCCCTTCAAGATGTAGGTGGTATGCATTTGTTTAAGTCACTCACCATCTTAAGTTAGGTTCTCTTCTTTACCTTTTTTTTTCTGAGGCGGAGAGGGAGCCATCTCCTACAAAAAACACAACATGAGGGATATGCCTTGCTTACAATAGTTATAGGACGTGCTGTTACTATTTTAGAGCAAAGGACTGGCTACATTTTGCTTTATCTAGAGCTATCTTCCAACTAGTACTAATAGAATTTGATGAACTCCAGCAAACCATCATACTCATTGTAGGCCTACTCCATTTCAATATAAGTGGCAAAAAAAGATTTTCAGGATAGAGAATATGAGCCATACCATGAAATCAAAGAAGCTTACCTCCTTTTTTATTCATGCAGATACTGACAATCATCAAAACCATAGCAGCTTGAGGACAACTGAATTTCAAAGAAGATTGATCAAATTTTCCTTGAGGTGAGTGCATTAGCAGTTATGATTATAAGTACATACTTGGAATGCATGGTATAATGAACTAAATTGGCGACATCAATATCCTGTTCAGCTCATCTTGCATTGAATCAATAAATAGATTTCATGATGCATGACTATTTGCTATACTGACAAGATATTCTATGTTTACTTTTGTTTTACTGAATTTTAGAATATTATGAGAGATTAATTTTTTTTATTGAGAAAGAATATATTAAGCAACTTTCTTAATAAAACTAAATTTAAATATATTATGTTTGGATGTTCAGCGTGAGATTTTTAGTCTCACATAGTGTATATTTAATGAAATAATTTTTTTTTTTAAAATACAGTTGTTCTTTGATATATTCAAATTTTATAGGGCAAATTCATAAAACACTCTGTTGATTCAATCAATCAACCAATAAAGTAATTAATTTAATGGGCATAAGCATAATAAGAGTCACTGTCATCCATGGAAATGATAATTGTTTCTACAACTTTTCATTATTTACCATTTCTTTCTATTTTTTATTCTTGGGCATAAGCATAATAAGACTGTCATCCATGGAAATGATAATAAACTAGGTATAAGCATAATAAGAGTGTCACTGTCTCCACTTTCTGTCTTGGAAGTAGGAGCTGGTGGTTGTTATTTTTGTTGTTGTTTTTTCTAGAAATATCATCTATGAGGCGTTTGATTTACCATGTACTTTGTTCCATTATTAAATTTATGTTTAGATTATTTGTTGATGTAATGAAATTTATCTTGAAGTAATTTTTTTTCTTTTTAATTTTTTTTTCATGTGTTTTTGTGGGATTGGTGTTTAACAGTCATGTTTCAATTTACTGTGCCTCTTTTTTTTTTTAATTTCGTGGTTGATCTGAATTTTATTAAATGTGTGCCAATCTTTTTAATTTTCTAGTTGTACTTGTTTTTCATGTTTTATGTTTGATCAGTTTATTATATTTTTCCTCCTATTACATGCATTTGACAAATTATCTAATTTTCTTGTGTTCCAGTTCTTTTTCTTCTTAGTTTGTTGTCCGAATTTTTACTAATCTATTAACATTTACAAACCAAGCATCACAAGTGTTTTATGCTAATGACAACTCCAACAGAGGTTGGTGTGTTGTGCGAAAGATGCAACCTCGTGATTCTTATGAGGTCTTGCAGCAAGCAGATGATGATGTGGAATCTAGTCCGGAAAATTCAACTCAAAATAAAAGAAAAAGAACTTGTGATGGTGTGTTATCTCTTAATTAGAATATGGGTAAGATGATGTCTTTTTTTCTTTATTAATAATATTTGTAAGATGTTGTCTTTTTTTCCTTCATTAATAATAGATGTAAGATGATAACCGTTTTTTTCTTTCCTTTTTTTTTCTAGATGGTTGAATTGTTGCATTTAAATAAAATGCATTTTGATTACATGTTATTATGTAATGCCTTTTTTATTATAGATTGTCACGTTATTATAATATGTATTAGATGATAAATTGTATGATTTTTTTTTTAATTAATGGTACTAATAATGGCTTTTCTATTTGAAGGTTGAATATGAAATCACCAAGGACCAAAATCGGGATGACAACCACTTCGAAGGCGATCAAACGTTCATTTCTTGCACCAGGTGTTTTAGGGAGAGGACGAGGGCTAGGACTCAGAGATTTGTGCTCTTTAGGGGTGTCAAAACAAAAAACTCCCATTGGTGATAGATCAAAGGCTAATGCATTTGCTCCTCGAGAAACTCCATTATTAAATTATGACACTTTTGTTTTTGAGGAAGAACATATGCAAGAGGATATCTCATTACATCCAACTGATCAAGCGATGCAAGGCAGTCAGAGAATGGAAGTTGACCAAGTGATGCAAGACAACCACAGAGTAGAAGATGAACAAGTGGTACAAAACAATCAAAGAGTAGAAGTTGAACAAATGATGCAAGTGAACCAAAAATCTACAGAAACAGGTAATGTGCAACAACTTCATTTAACTTTGCTTATAATTTTGTGTATTTTTCCCTTGGGTATGCTTTGGATTTGGATTTGACTACAACATGGTTTATTCAATAAGGTGTTGGAGCATTTAACAAAAAGGTTAACTTTACGTAATTGAGCATGTGTAGATTCAAGTGCTACTAAAAAGGTTAAAAAGGTGCGAGGGCAAAACAAGTGCAAAGAAGTTGCAGCACTTGAACCGGGAGAAAAGTTGAAAGTCACATTTTTCAATAACCGAGCTGTTGGGAAAAATCACCGTTTATTTTCGAGACATTTGGGAAAATTAATTCGTGATAGCAATATGTGCCCGTTGGCTGTGGGATCATGGAGAGACATTGAGCAAGAGAGGCTGAAACACTTATGGGATGCTGTTGTGGTAACATTTACAACAACTAAATCCTCATAAATAATCAAATTCACCGAGGCACTAATTATATGATGATTATTGTAGGATAAATTTGAGAGTGATGATATGGATATTCATCGCGAACATGTCTTTGAATGGATGAAAGAATTGTGGAATAGATGGAGAGGAAATTTGCATGCGAAATATGTGAGGGATAAACCGATCCAAGAGGCTCTTAGGAAAGTGCCTAAAGGAGTAGACAAGAAGCAATGGGAGTGGCTAGTCAAGAACCATTTTTCTACTGAAAGTTTTCAGGTTTGGCATAATATATACATATTTATGTAAAATGTGTTATTAGATTCTTCTTATATAATCATATTCTAATGATGTTATATTGACACAGGAAACAAGCAAAAGGAATTCAGCTAATAGAGCCAAGTTAAAGATGCCTCATCATACTGGTAGCAAGCCAATTAGAGAAATTATTTATCAAAAGGTACATTAATTTCTTCTTAATCTTTCACAACACTATTTTTCATTATTTACTTAAAATTTAGGATACATTATTTGTTTTCTTTATTTTAATGTGTAGGGTGGTAAGGATGGCAATCCACCGGACTTGGCAACCATTTTTTTTGAGACTCGCAAGAAGAATAACAATCTTGTTGAACCAGAAACAATTGAAAAGCATGTGTGTATGAGTAATTTAACATGCATATTATATGTTGTTATTGTTGGATAGTGAGATGATATATGTGTTTCTCCAATTTTGTAGGCTCAAATTCAAGAATTGGTGCAATCTCAACCTTCTCTTGATAGCATAGAGATGGTGGAAAGATGTTTTGGACCTCAAAATCGAAGTCACGTGGTTGTCTTTGGAGGTGGTGTTAAGGCCAAAGACTTCAAAGGTGTTGGTTCTTCAAAGACTGAATTAATATCCGAGTTACGTTCAACTCGAGAGGAAAACAATTCTTTGAAGGAACGTTTGGCTGCAATAGAAAGTGAGGTAAATGAAATTAAAAAACTCAAAGAAATGTTTTTATCTCAACAATCTCATGCCCAACCTCCATTTTCACAAAGTTCAAGAGAATCACCATGAATTTGAAGCACATACCAGGTTAGTGATATAGATTATTTATAGTTTTGTTTTTTTGATTTTGGTTTTGTAGAAGAGAACTAATCACCTTATTTTTATACATTTTTGCAGGTTTTGATTTCCTTATGGATTTCAACAATGTCATTTTCAAGACTTAATAGAGAATTGGATGCTGTCTTTTGCTAGGATGCAGATTAGAAGTTGGAAAGCTAGAAAATGTTGGAACTTGTGATCAAATTGTTTTACCAATGATTTTTTTGTATATATAAGTGCTATGCAAACAATATAGTGCTATTAATGTGATGTTAAATGACAGTTTATTGAATTACAATGACAATGAAAATGTCATGAGGTTATTGTTTTGCTAAATTTGTGTGTATATACTTTTATTTTGGTTATTATTATTTTTGAAGTTTATTGAAAAAATTACAGGTTATAAGGTTTGGATCTAATTGAGAGGGTCATGATATTGTTTTGGAATTTAAGGACGAGAAAACTAGCCCATAAAACCATTTATGGACCGGATGTAAAGTAGTCCCTAAAGGTCTTTATGGACCAACAAACCTCGTCCTTAAAGAGGTTTAGAGACATGAAGAATCTGGTCCCAAAAGATTTTTAAGGACCGGAATTTTGGTTGTTGGGATGAGATTTTCTCTTGTTTAGGGACCAGAAATCCGGTCCTTAAAGAGGTTTTAGAGACGAGTAACAACCCCGTCCTTAAAACTTTTTTGGGACCGGGCATTGTTCTCGTCCTTAAAGCCCTTTATGGGCGGAGCCTGTTAGGACGAGTGAGGACCGGATTTGACTCGTCCTTATTGATGTTTTAAGGACCGGATTCAAACTTTTAGGGACGAGATTTCCGGTCCTTATAGGCCTTTTTTCTTGTAGTGATCTCACACGAGAGAGAGAGAGAGAGAGAGAGAGAGAGAGAGATAGTCCACTTTTAGCTTGCTTCTCGTCTAAGCTTTCTTTTAAAACGTTCATATATAATGAAAAAAAAGCGAGACAATGTCATGCTACGCCTTATAAGAGACATGGAGCTTGAAATAAAATTAATGGAAGGTTGATACTTGATAGTGGATCATGATGCAATAATAAGATATGTTTCTTATTTAAATCCTTCATTTTTTTTTTATTTAAATATTACACAAATCATTAAATAACTTATCTTTTTAATGATTAAATCACTTAATCAACAAATCCTTGATTTAATGTCACATGGCCCCTTAATTTAAATTATTATCTTTTAAATACTTCATCGACCCATATCATAAAAATCACGGGTCAACGATCCCGATGTCAAGCGTATTGAAATTTCACGGGGTCCGTCTGGGTCCCTCACTGCACTCCACTTTTCCCAAATTTTGACCGGACACGGTCTACTTCAATCGGACTCTAACTTTGTATGCGGTATCTATCACTTAGTCAATCTTAATTAATTAACACTTAATTAATCCGCTCGATTAGTACTTAATAATTTCCCAAAATTCCATCACTTGTAACGTATTAAATTACTATTTAATAAATTCTAGAAATAAATAAATAAAAATCCTTATTTATTTCGGGGCTGTGTTACAATCTCCCTAACTTATAGGAATTTAGGTCCCTCTAAATTGAAAAAATCCATATATCCTTAACCTCAGATTGTCTAGGGCATTACGCTTCTATCACAAGACTCGATCATGTATTCGATAATATACTTCATTATTGATAATATGCCCTAATAAGGACAAGCTTCTAAGTCCGGAACTGTACTCAAGGAACTTAGCATATAGTCGATCCTATCTCAGTCTCCAACAAAATCATCAGCTTGAGCAGGAGCCTCCAACTCTCACTCCATGGCCTATGGGGGTGGACTTACCGACCTCCTACGAAGTCATCCTCGTCCCCTCTGCATGTTTAGCTATTAGACAAAATCATATATCAGTCTAACTACTCTAACGAGTACTCTACCCAGACCCACACTCTCAGAAAGAAATCAGAGTCAGAGTACTAATCTCTCTAAGTCACTAGGGTCACTAGGGTGTCTTTTATCTGCTGCTCTTTGATATCAAAAGATGTTTGCTCGTGCAAGCACCTTCCGAGATCAGTTCGCTCTGATACCATTTAATTTGTCACGCCCCGAACCCGGATCCCGGGCCTTGGCAAGACGCGTGATTAACGCCAAGCAAGGCTTTATAGGGTCGCCCCTAGAAGCACGCAAGGCTAAGTAACACAAGCGGAATAATTAACACGTGGTTTAATTTAATAAACAAATGGAAGAAAATAAAATTAAGATTTTATACCAAACCCTAACAGTCCTCAATGACAATCTCTCACTTTCGAAGGAAGGAATAGAGGCTCGCAAACCTCTCGCCAATATATCCCCATCAGCCGCTTAGGCCCCTGGAAAAAGCTCTCTCTCCGAAGTTTCACTCCTAGCTACTCGTGAAGGTCCTCGCCTAGTCCCGACCCTACTCCTCATTTATCACACGAGAAAAACATCCATCAAGTGCATGAGCCAAAGAAAGGCCCAGTAGAATCGCAAATAAATCAATGAAGGTGGCGAAAGCCACTAGCACAGAACAGAATAAAAGAAGTGCAAATATGAATTAGTAACAACATCACAAGCAATCAACAAGTAACTGGAATGTGGATAAATCCACAGATGTACTCAATCTCTGGCATATGTGATACTAAGATGTCTACGACATCTACGACACCATCGGTATCGTCTTCGGCCTAAGCCGGGCTAAGCTATAGCATACATGTGCACATGGCCAGAAAATACCGCTCTCTGACTGAGCCAAGTGGCCAGATATTATACACCCTCTGCCGGGGCCTCCGTCCGATGGTCAGATATTATACACCCTCTGCCGGGGCCTGGTGGCCAGATATTATGCACCCTCTGCCGGGGCCTCCGTCCGATGTATCATGCCTGAAAGTAAGAGATTGCTAGTACAAATACCTAACAACAGGTATACATATATATATCCAAGGCAGCAACATCTTGAATATATAATGATCGGTGACCTCATAGAGATCGGAAGCCAATACGTATTTAAGGAACGTCTCAACTCAAATACGTATATAAATATAGAAGCAACGATCCCTTGAGATATAAAAACTCACACATATCCGGCGTCCGCCTCGAATATATGTTGGGAACCTCTCAAGGGAACAAGAGTGCCAATAATCATGAGCAAGGTAAAAGAAAGGAATACTCAATGCAAAGAATAGAAAAATCAATGTAATACTATGAGTTAGAAATACTCCACAGCATCTGCAGATGCGACATCCTACCTTTTTCGCTCTTGGGCCTACTCGGGCCCGATCCTCCCAGTCTGGTCCTAGACCGCCTCACCAAGTCCTAAACATGATAAATGTTTGTCACATAACATTTCGTAACGATATGAATGCATTACATGCATTTAAATCACCCTACTTGTGAATTTACCGAAATGTCGGTTTTTAAATTTATAACCGATGGATCCGGGCTCTTAGACACCTGCCCGCACCATTTTTATTAGTTTAAATGTACCCCCGAACTATCGGAATGATCAGAATCGAATTCCGAGTTGTTTGGAAAATTCGTCGAACTTACGCATTCTTGGGTACTATTCACTGCTACAGTAACATCCGAATTTCATCAATTTCCATCTACTTCTCTCTCAGGCTTTTCTATTTCTAAATACATCATTGGGCCTTCCCAAAGGCTATTCCCGAAGTGTTGTACCACAAATGTATTGTCAATTTATGCTATGACTCACACACCACTAAGGTCAAACCAATACAACTTCTTTAGAAACATAAATGTGTGTACTATAACATTGATAACCACAAAATGTATATAAGCATGCAAATGTTATTTCCAGGCTCTTGCAACTAAATGGCTCATCAACTGAAATCTTAGAATGGAGAGAAGAAATCATGGACATGAAAAGAGTCTCCAAACATCAACACCATTAATCACAATAAATTAGATAAAGCACCATGCCTCTTCTTTCAATACTTATCTCTTGTCTAACATATTAAGGATGAGACTAATATTTGAGAGCTTCACTACAAAGTCAGATTACAAGACTTTCTCCTTGATCAATATTGTATCTCCCAAAGTGTCCAGCAAATACACAAGTTTCTAAAACTTGTGGTAACACTCATGCCTAGGATATGACTAGCTAATGGAATGCACTAAGCTAAACCAGGTTATCTTACCTCTTAGCCATCATGGCAAACTTTCTACCAAAGGCAAGTAAGAATCTGAATTTCAGATTGTAGACTCCCAATTTTGCTAACACATACCACCCTTTTCCTTTGTGATCATTCAATCCAACATATTCTTATATAAAGATGGAAATATTGATTTGGTAACAAATGATCAAGCTTCACTTACTCTTACAATTTACCACACTGCCTTACAATTTAAGTAAAAATATAGGCATCTCTATGAAGCTTTTCAAAACAGGAGCAAGCCTCAAAATTCTTCCACAATCATACAACGTAATGAAAGCCTTCAAAACATGAAAACAAATGCCTTAAATTCCATGATCTATCTTTACCGGTTTGATCACTCCAACTGGTTCAGATTTCAAAGGTATTCCTCCGTCCAAGTAGCACAACCACAATCAATTCACAACACTCGATCACTAAATATTAGGTTAACTTCAACATTCAAAAAAACAAGGCATTTCATATCCATATGAAGTCTCATCTATAAGATTCAAAAATAAGGACAACACCGACTATTTCATTGAGGCATACAATCGAGCACTTGGCGTGCACACACGCAAACTACAGCTATACATAGCAACCTGATTTTTCCAAAACTTTAGATCTACAACCATACATTCCCTAGAGCCTAATCTCATTCCATCAACTAACCTATGTGCAAACATGAAGCCAACAATGTGCTATCACAGGACAGTTGGCTATTCTTTGGAAAATTACATACAATTATAATTCATTGGCATCCATCTCCGTTCACTTGTTTTAATTTCATCGAACATCAATCAAATCTTTAACATTCATGCTATAAGTTTCTCCAAAAGCTCACAATGGTGGGGGAGACAATTTGAGTCGTGTGGTGGTCACCGCCAAAGCGAGGCTGCGAGGAGGGCAGCTCGCGTGAGCAGAGAATGAAGGTTGGGGCGGAACAACAGGCAGGCGCAAGGAGCTCCGGACGGTCGAGTGGCGGCGAGGCTTCAGCAGGCGTGGACGGCGCGTCGCCGAGAGGGGCAGCCGCGCGGGCGGCTTTGTGGAGAGTAGCGCGCCTTCCTGTGTGCGAGAATTCCACGGCTGCGAGACCGCTCCCGATGGTGACGGCCAGCCTTGGCGTGTCATCGACGGCAAGAAGAGGAGGAGAAGAGGAGAAGAAAATAAAGGGGGTTGTCTGAGATCTCACACGAGAGAGAGAGAGAGAGAGAGAGAGAGAGATAGTCCACTTTTAGCTTGCTTCTCGTCTAAGCTTTCTTTTAAAACGTTCATATATAATGAAAAAAAAGCGAGACAATGTCATGCTACGCCTTATAAGAGACATGGAGCTTGAAATAAAATTAATGGAAGGTTGATACTTGATAGTGGATCATGATGCAATAATAAGATATGTTTCTTATTTAAATCCTTCATTTTTTTTTTATTTAAATATTACACAAATCATTAAATAACTTATCTTTTTAATGATTAAATCACTTAATCAACAAATCCTTGATTTAATGTCACATGGCCCCTTAATTTAAATTATTATCTTTTAAATACTTCATCGACCCATATCATAAAAATCACGGGTCAACGATCCCATGTAATCGCAGTATTGAAATTTCCGCGAGAATTAAAGTCCGGTCCCCAAACCCAGGACCAGCTTTTCCCGACTTTTGACGGACTGGTCTACTTCACCGGGACTCTAACTTTTGTCTGGTATCTATCACTTAGTCAATCTTAATTAATTAACACTTAATTAATCTGGCTCGATTAGTACTTAATAATTTCCCAAAATTCCATCACTTGCTGTATTAAATTACTATTTAATAAATTCTAGAAATAAATAAATAAAAATCCTTATTTATTTCGGGGCGGGTGTTACAATCTCCCCCCCTTATAGGAATTTCGTCCTCGAAATTGAAAAAAATCCATATATCCTTAACCTCAGTGTCTAGGCGCATTACGCTTCTACTGCGCACTCTGATCATGTATTCGATACCGATACTTCATTATTGATAATATGCCCTAATAAGGACAAACTTCTAAGTCCAGAGCCGTACTCAAGGAACTTAACATATAGTCGATCATATCTCAGTCTCCAACAAAATCATCAGCTCGAGCAGGAGCCTCCAGCTCCCACTCCATGGCCTATGGGGGTGGACTTACCAACCTCCTACGAAGTCATCCTCGTCCCCTCTGCATGTTTAGCTGTTAGACAGAATCATATATCGGTCTAACTACTCTAACGAGTACTCTACCCAGACCCACACTCTCAGAAAGAAATCAGAGTCAGAGTACTAATCTCTCTAAGTCACTAGGGTCACTAGGGTGTCTTTTATCTGCTGCTCTTTGATATCAAAAGATGTTTGCTCGTGCAAGCACCTTCCGAGATCAGTTCGCTCTGATACCATTTAATTTGTCACGCCCCGAACCCGGATCCCGGGCCTTGGCGCACGTGACAAACGCCGCGTGCTTATAGGGTCGCCCCTAGAAGCACGCAAGGCTAAGTAACACAAGCAGATAATTAACACAGGGTTTAATTTAATAAACAGCGGAAGAAAATAAAATTAAGATTTTATACCAAACCCTAACAGGTCCTGAATGACAATCTCTCACTCAGAAAGGAATAGAGGCTCGCAAACCTACGCCTCAACATATCCCCATCGCCGCTAGGTACATCTCCGAAAAGCTCTCTCCTGAGTTTCACTCCTAGCTACTCGTAAGGTCCCCGTCTAGTCCCGACCCTACTCCTCATTATCACCTGAGAAAAACATCCATCAAGTGCATGAGCCAAAGAAAGGCCCAGTAGAATCGCAAATAAATCAATGAAGGTGGCGAAAGCCACTAGCACAGAACAGAATAAAAGAAGTGCAAATATGAATTAGTAACAACATCACAAGCAATCAACAAGTAACTGGAATGTGGATAAATCCACAGATGTACTCAATCTCTGGCATATGTGATACTAAGATGTTCATTTACATCTACGACACCATCGGTATCGTCTTCGGCCTAAGCCGGGCTAAGCTATAGCATACATGTGCACATGGCCAGAAAATACCACTCTCTGACTGAGCCAAGTGGCCAGATATTATACACCCTCTGCCGGGGCCTCCGTCCGATGGTCAGATATTATACACTCCTTCCGGGCCCGGTGGCGGCGATATTATGCACCCTCTGCCGGGGCCTCCGTCCGATGTATCATGCCTGAAAGTAAGAGATTGCTAGTACAAATACCTAACAACAGGTATACATATATATATCCAAGGCAGCAACTTCTTGAATATATAATGATCGGTGACCTCATAGAGATCGGAAGCCAATACGTATTTAAGGAACGTCTCAACTCAAATACGTATATAAATATAGAAGCAACGATCCCTTGAGATATAAAACCGACACATATCCGATGTCCGTCTCGAATATATGTTGGGAACCTCTCAAGGGAACAAGAGTGCCAATAATCATGAGCAAGGTAAAAGAAAGGAATACTCAATGCAAAGAATAGAAAATCAACAGAATACTATGAGTTAGAAATACTCACAGTACCCGTGCGACATCCTACCTTTTTCGCTCTTGGGCCTACTCGGGCCCGATCCTCCCAGTCTGGTCCTAGACCGCCTCACCAAGTCCTAAACATGATAAATGTTTGTCACATAACATTTCGTAACGATATGAATGCATTACATGCATTTAAATCACCCTACTTGTGAATTTACCGAATGTCGGTTTTTAAATTTATAACCGATGGATCCGGGCTCTTAGACACCTGCCCGCACCATTTTTATTAGTTTAAATGTACCCCGAACTATCGGAATGATCAGAATCAATTCGAAGTTGTTTGGAAAATTGCCGAACTTACGCATTCTTGGGTACTATTCACTGCTACAGTAACATCCGAATTTCATCAATTTCCATCTACTTCTCTCTGTGCTTTTCTATTTCTAAATACATCATTGGGCCTTCCCAAAGGCTATTCCTGAAGTGTTGTACCACAGTGTCAATTTATGCTATGACTCACACACCACTAAGGTCAAACCAATACAACTTCTTTAGAAACATAAATGTGTGTACTATAACATTGATAACCACAAAATGTATATAAGCATGCAAATGTTATTTCCAGGCTCTTGCAACTAAATGGCTCATCAACTGAAATCTTAGAATGGAGAGAAGAAATCATGGACATGAAAAGAGTCTCCAAACATCAACACCATTAATCACAATAAATTAGATAAAGCACCATGCCTCTTCTTTCAATACTTATCTCTTGTCTAACATATTAAGGATGAGACTAATATTTGAGAGCTTCACTACAAAGTCAGATTACAAGACTTTCTCCTTGATCAATATTGTATCTCCCAAAGTGTCAAAGAAATACACAAGTTTCTAAAACTTGTGGTAACACTCATGCCTAGGATATGACTAGCTAATGGAATGCACTAGCTAAACCGGTTATCTTACCTCTTAGCCATCATGGCAAACTTTCTACCAAGGCAAGTAGAATCAATTTCAGATTGTAGACTCCCAATTTTGCTAACACATACCACCCTTTTCCTTTGTGATCATTCAATCCAACATATTCTTATATAAAGATGGAAATATTGATTTGGTAACAAATGATCAAGCTTCACTTACTCTTACAATTTACCACACACTGCCTTACAATTTAAGTAAAAATATAGGCATCTCTATGAAGCTTTTCAAAACAGAGCAAGCCTCAAAATTCTTCCACAATCATACAACGTAATGAAAGCCTTCAAAACATGAAAACAAAATGCCTTAAATTCCATGATCTATCTTTACCGGTTTGATCACTCCAACCGTTCAGATTTCAAAGGTATTCCTCCGTCCAAGTAGCACAAATCCACAATCAATTCACAACACTTTCGATCACTAAATATTAGGTTAACTTCAACATTCAAAAACAAGGCATTTCATATCCATATGAAGTCTCATCTATAAGATTCAAAAATAAGGACAACACCGACTATTTCTATTGGAGGCATACAATGTCGAGCACTTGGCGGTACACACGCAAAAACTACAGCCTATACATAGCAACCTGATTTTTCCAAAACTTTAGATCTACAACCATACATTCCCTAGAGCCTAATCTCATTCCATCAACTAACCTATGTGCAAAACATGAAGCCAACAATGTGCTATCACAGACAGATTGGCTATTCTTTGGAAAATTACATACAATTATAATTCATTGGCATCCATCTCCGTTCACTTGTTTTAATTTCATGAACATCAATCAAATCTTTAACATTCATGCTATAAGTTTCTCCAAAAGCTCACAATGGTGGGGAGACGAGTCGCTGGAGTCAGTGGTGGTCACCGCCAAACGAGGCTGCAGGGAGGGCAGCCCGTGAGCGAGAATGTAAGGTTGGGGGCGCATAACCAGCGTGAGGCACGGCAAGGAGCTCCGGCACCGGCCGTAGTGGCGGAGGCTCAAGCGCGTGGACGGCGCCGCCGAGAGGTACACGCGGCTTTGTGGAGTAGCGCGCACGCGCCTGCGGAGTGGGTCCGCCGGGCGAGACCGGCTCCCAGTGGTGGCAGCTGTGGCCCGCACCTAAGCAAGAGGAGGAGAAGAGGAGAAGAAAATAAAGGGGGTTGTCTGAGATCTCACACGAGAGAGAGAGAGAGAGAGAGAGAGAGATAGTCCACTTTTAGCTTGCTTCTCGTCTAAGCTTTCTTTTAAAACGTTCATATATAATGAAAAAAAAAGCAGACAATGTCATGCTACTTTATAAGAGACATGGAGCTTGAAATAAAATTAATGGAAGGTTGATACTTGATAGTGGATCATGATGCAATAATAAGATATGTTTCTTATTTAAATCCTTCATTTTTTTATTTAAATATTACACAAATCATTAAATAACTTATCTTTTAATGATTAAATCACTTAATCAACAAATCCTTGATTTAATGTCACATGGCCCTTAATTTAAATTATTATCTTTTAAATACTTCATCGACCCTATATCATAAAATCACGGGTCAACGATCCCAAAGGTCACGGGCGTATTGAAATTTCACGGGGTCCGTCTCAGTCCCCGACCAGACCCACTTTTCCCAGCTTTTGACCAGACCTGGTCTACTTCACCGGGACTCTAACTTTTGTCTGGTATCTATCACTTAGTCAATCTTAATTAATTAACACTTAATTAATCTGGCTCGATTAGTACTTAATAATTTCCCAAAATTCCATCACTTGCTGTATTAAATTACTATTTAATAAATTCTAGAAATAAATAAATAAAAATCCTTATTTATTTCGGGGCGGGTGTTACAATCTCCCCAACTTATAGGAATTTCGTCCTCGAAATTGAAAAAAAAATCCATATATCCTTAACCTCAGTGTCTAGGCGCATTACGCTTCTACTGCGCACTCTGATCATGTATTCGATACCGATACTTCATTATTGATAATATGCCCTAATAAGGACAAGCTTCTAAGTCCGGAACTGTACTCAAGGAACTTAGCATATAGTCGATCCTATCTCAGTCTCCAACAAAATCATCAGCTTGAGCAGGAGCCTCCAACTCTCACTCCATGGCCTATGGGGGTGGACTTACCGACCTCCTACGAAGTCATCCTCGTCCCCTCTGCATGTTTAGCTATTAGACAAAATCATATATCAGTCTAACTACTCTAACGAGTACTCTACCCAGACCCACACTCTCAGAAAGAAATCAGAGTCAGAGTACTAATCTCTCTAAGTCACTAGGGTCACTAGGGTGTCTTTTATCTGCTGCTCTTTGATATCAAAAGATGTTTGCTCGTGCAAGCACCTTCCGAGATCAGCGGCCTCGATACCATTTAATTTGTCACGTCAACCCGGATCCCGGCCTTGGCAAGACGCGTGACAACGCCAAGGCTTATAGGGTCGCCCCTAGAAGCACGCAAGGCTAAGTAACACAAGCGTATAATTAACACAGTGGTTTAATTTAATAAGCAAAGGAAGAAAATAAAATTAAGATTTTATACCAAACCCTAACAGTCCCGAATGACAATCTCTCACTCGAGAAAGGAATAGAGGCTCGCAAACCTCTCGCCTCAACATATCCCCATCATTGCTAGGGTCTGCGCTAAAAGCTCTCTCCCCGAAGTTTCACTCCTAGCTACTCGTAAGGTCCCCGTCTAGTCCCGACCCTACTCTCCTCATTATCACCGAGAAAAACATCCATCAAGTGCATGAGCCAAAGAAAGGCCCAAAGAGAATCGCAAATAAATCAATGAAGGTGGCGAAAGCCACCAGTACGTAATGTAATAAAAAAAGTGCAAATATGAATTAGTAACAACATCACAAGCAATCAACAAGTAATTGGAATGTGGATAAATCCACAGATGTACTCAATCTCTGGCATATGTGATACTAAGATGTCTCATTTACATCTACGCATACCATCGGTATCGCCTTCGCCTAAGCCGGGCTAAGCTATAGCATACATGTGCACATGGCCGGAAAATACCACTCTCGACCGAGCCAAGTGGCGGATATTATACACCCTCTGCCGGCCTCCGTCCGATGGTGGGATATTATACACCCTTCCGGCAGGGGCCTTGGTGGCTGATATTATGCACCCTCTGCGGGGCCTCCGTCCGATGTATCATGCACGAAAGTAAGAGATTGCTAGTACAAATACCTAACAACGGTATACATATATATATCCAAGGCAAAGAACTTCTTGAATATATAATGATCGGTGACCTCATAGAGATCGGAAGCCAATACGTATTTAAGGAACGCGTCTCAACTCAAATACGTATATAAATATAGAAGCAACGATCCCTTGAGATATAAAACCGACACATATCCGATGTCCGTCTCGAATATATGTTGGGAACCTCTCAAGGGAACAAGAGTGCCAATAATCATGAGCAAGGTAAAAGAAAGGAATACTCAATGCAAAGAATAGAAAATCAACAGAATACTATGAGTTAGAAATACTCACAGTACCCGTGCGACATCCTACCTTTTTCGCTCTTGGGCCTACTCGGGCCCGATCCTCCCAGTCTGGTCCTAGACCGCCTCACCAAGTCCTAAACATGATAAATGTTTGTCACATAACATTTCGTAACGATATGAATGCATTACATGCATTTAAATCACCCTACTTGTGAATTTACCGAAATGTCGGTTTTTAAATTTATAACCGATGGATCCGGGCTCTTAGACACCTGCCCGCACCATTTTTATTAGTTTAAATGTACCCCCGAACTATCGGAATGATCAGAATCGAATTCCGAGTTGTTTGGAAAATTGCCGAACTTACGATTCTTGGGTACTATTCACTGCTACAGTAACATCCGAATTTCATCAATTTCCATCTACTTCTCTCTGTGCTTTTCTATTTCTAAATACATCATTGGGCCTTCCCAAAGGCTATTCCTGAAGTGTTGTACCACAGTGTCAATTTATGCTATGACTCACACACCACTAAGGTCAAACCAATACAACTTCTTTAGAAACATAAATGTGTGTACTATAACATTGATAACCACAAAATGTATATAAGCATGCAAATGTTATTTCCAGGCTCTTGCAACTAAATGGCTCATCAACTGAAATCTTAGAATGGAGAGAAGAAATCATGGACATGAAAAGAGTCTCCAAACATCAACACCATTAATCACAATAAATTAGATAAAGCACCATGCCTCTTCTTTCAATACTTATCTCTTGTCTAACATATTAAGGATGAGACTAATATTTGAGAGCTTCACTACAAAGTCAGATTACAAGACTTTCTCCTTGATCAATATTGTATCTCCCAAAGTGTCCAGCAAATACACAAGTTTCTAAAACTTGTGGTAACACTCATGCCTAGGATATGACTAGCTAATGGAATGCACTAGCTAAACCAGTTATCTTACCTCTTAGCCATCATGGCAAACTTTCTACCAAGGCAGTAAGAATCTGAATTTCAGATTGTAGACTCCCAATTTTGCTAACACATACCACCCTTTTCCTTTGTGATCATTCAATCCAACATATTCTTATATAAAGATGGAAATATTGATTTCGGTAACAAATGATCAAGCTTCACTTACTCTTACAATTTACCACACCTGTCTTACAATTTAAGTAAAAATATAGGCATCTCTATGAAGCTTTTCAAAACAGGAGCAAGCCTCAAAATTCTTCCACAATCATACAAGGTAATGAAAGCCTTCAAAACATGAAAACAAATGCCTTAAATTCCATGATCTATCTTTACCGGTTTGATCACTCCAACTGGTTCAGATTTCAAAGGTATTCCTCCGTCCCAAGTAGCACAACCACAATCAATTCACAACACTCGATCACTAAATATTAGGTTAACTTCAACATTCAAAAAAAACAAGGCATTTCATATCCATATGAAGTCTCATCTATAAGATTCAAAAATAAGGACAACACCGACTATTTCATTGAGGCATACAATCGAGCACTTGGCGTGCACAAATGCAAACTCTGACTATATACATAGCAACCTGATTTTTCCAAAACTTTAGATCTACAACCATACATTCCCTAGAGCCTAATCTCATTCCATCAACTAACCTATGTGCAAACATGAAGCCAACAATGTGCTAATCACAGAGGTTGGCTATTCTTTGGAAAATTACATACAATTATAATTCATTGGCATCCATCTCCGTTCACTTGTTTTAATTTCATCGAACATCAATCAAATCTTTAACATTCATGCTATAAGTTTCTCCAAAAGCTCACAATGGTGGGGGAGACGAGCTGTCGGAGCTGTGGTGGTCACCGCCAAACGAGGCCAGCAGGGGAGGGCGTACCGTGGAGCAGAGAAATGTAAGGTTGGGGGCGCATTAACCAGCTAGAGGCACTGCTAAAGGGAGCTCCGCAAGACCGGTCGTGAGTGGCGGCGGAGGTCATGGCGTGGACGCTGCCGCCGAGGGGCAGCTACGGGCGGTTTTGTGGAGAAGCACGACGCAGCGCCGTGGCAGTCCGGCCAGCGAGACCGCTCCCCAAAGTGAATGGCCACAAGGTCCGGCCAATTTAATCGCAAAGAGGAGGAGAAGAGGAGAAGAAAATAAAGGGGTTATGCGAGATCTCACACACGAGAGAGAGAGAGAGAGAGAGAGAGAGAGATAGTCCACTTTTAGCTTGCTTCCTCGCCTAAGCTTTCTTTAAAACGTTCATATATAATGAAAAAAAGCGAGATAAATGTCATGCTACGCCTTATAAGAGACATGGAGCTTGAAATAAAATTAATGGAAGGTTGATACTTGATAGTGGATCATGATGCAATAATAAGATATGTTTCTTATTTAAATCCTTCATTTTTTTTTTATTTAAATATTACACAAATCATTAAATAACTTATCTTTTTAATGATTAAATCACTTAATCAACAAATCCTTGATTTAATGTCACATGGCCCCTTAATTTAAATTATTATCTTTTAAATACTTCATCGACCCATATCATAAAATCACGGGTCAACGATCCCAGTGTCACGGGCGTATTGAAATTTCCCCACTGGTCCTGTCTCCTCCCCCACTGCACTCCACTTTTCTCCCACTTTTGACCGCACTGGTCTACTTCACCGGGACTCTAACTTTTGTCTGGTATCTATCACTTAGTCAATCTTAATTAATTAACACTTAATTAATCTGGCTCGATTAGTACTTAATAATTTCCCAAAATTCCATCACTTGCTGTATTAAATTACTATTTAATAAATTCTAGAAATAAATAAATAAAAATCCTTATTTATTTCGGGGCGGGTGTTACAATAGTTTCAATAAAAAGCATAGTAAGTCTCACACATTTGTTACATTCACCTACAATAAGAAGCTTCACACCATTCTACCCATCAGAGTACTCCCCTTATCTTCCTCAACATCAATAGGAGCAATAGCAAAACAAGGAAAAGAAACAAGAGAAGCAATCGGAGTAACTCTTGGTGACTGGTGAAAGATGTCAAGTAGGCCATCATTAGCATCTCTTCTATTGTTTGAGCATCCTATAAAAGATCTATTAGATATAATAGATCTCACTAAAGGCTCGCTTGGTAACTCACATCTCTCATTGAACTTGTAGAGCTCAATGGTGTCTGTTTCTAGATTCATCCCACTCTTCATGTTGAGAAAGTAAATTTTACCTATCTATAAGTGAAGAATATAACCCCATTTATCAAAAAAATAAAGTAAAAATAAATAAAACCTCATTGTACAAATATGAATGGTATGCAAATAGGACATTTATCACAACAAAGTATGTTTGAACTTTTAAACATGATTCACTATCCATAAATATCAATAAAATTTAAATAAGGAAACAGAATCTACTCAACAGAATATATTCGTTAGGATGAGATTATGTTTTGTTTGAAATTTTCATTTACTTTCAAACTACAATTAATTTAGATTTTACAACAAAAGATTTTGGTGAAGATTATTTTTTTTACCCTTTAGTTAAACAGGGACATTACCAAGAATAAACCTCAAGTATACATAAATATAATTTTTATAAACAACTCATAATTACAATAAATTATTCCCGTCCTACGTTATGAAAAGTTTATTAAGAATTTAAATTTATAATAATCATGATAAATTTAACGCAGTCATTTGACATTGAATTAACTTGTTATGATCCACAAAAAATCTCAAAGTTAGAACTTTTCTTCCTATAAAATTTTGTGGGAAAGCAATCACTAATATAGGAAATTGTTAATGGAAGTAAGACATTTTTATGGCAAAGAAAAATTAATAAACTCCCTCTCTTTGTTAAACCACGCAATTATAAAAAAACATGTTTTAAAACATGCATAACTCTTTTATTAAAAGCTTTGACCCTTTGCTTATCGATACAAATGTATAAAGTAAAAAATATGTTTTACAGATCTTATAAATAAAATAAAATGAAAATAATAATGTTAACAAATATTGTTCAAATCATGGATAGAAAAAAAAAATTACCTCGAGATTTAAACAACGCTCCCAATTTGGGGTAAGGGCTGATAGTTGAAATCAACAGTTATTGAAAAAAAAAATTTGGTGAATATGGCAAAATATTACAATCATTTGTGAAGCCGTTCTTCATTCTCTCGCAATCATTTTTATATTCAAGTCCTCCATATTATCCAATGTCAAAGAGAATAAAAAATAAAAAAATGAGAATAAAGGGATTAAAGTAGGTTGGGATAAGATAATTTATAGATTAAAAAGGATAGAAGAGCAAAGACAACATATGATAGTTTAGAACACAATACAACTATCAAGATCGTGAATCATACAACCTAAAGCCAATGGTTGCCTTTTAAGCTTGATGGTTCTTGCTACCGTTGGATTAGAATGAAGCCTCCAGGTTTGAAAATGTTGTGACTCCATCGACATTTATATAAAAATATTTAATTCTAATATTTCTTATGTAACGCCCCAACCCGATCCCGGACCTGCATCGCGATGTATAGACCTGGCCAGAAATGAGTAGAGACGGGCCCCACCGGATACAAGGCCTAAGTGTGTAAGCGAGATAATGCAAAATAAACAACTTAATTTATTCGTAATAAAACCCGAGTTCAGCGGAAAATAAATAACAAGGGTTCAAGTACCTACAAATACCAGCCCTATGGGGACCTACAAAACATAATATCCCACTCAAAACGAAAGATAGACAAGGTCCTGGGACCTCTGCAAATCACCCGACCCACGATTGGCTCACCTGCAGACTAGTGTCCTACCGTGATCAGAATAAGAAGAAAACAAGCGCATGAGCTTTCGAATGGAAGGCTCAGTAAGTACCCCTGCGGGGTTCAAGAAATATGATATCAACAAAATGAATATCAAAGAAAACTCGGGGCACGCCCCACAAAGCAAGCCCTAGGCGTCTATCACAAAAATAAACAAGATAATGACTCCTAGCTAAGAGTTCCAACGGAATCTCCACAAACGTCTCCCCGGCCAAGCACCATCAACTCGTTGAGAACACGCACCATCCGGGTCGCTACGCCTCGGGTCGATATATCTAGCGCCACCGCCTCTCTCGTCGACACGGCCAGCCTGATCGACCCAATCGACTCAGCAGTGGACAAATCGTAACACTCTCCCTCCTCGCTAGGAGTTCCGTGAACGCTAGGGTGTCCCAGCCCCTAACGCCAATGAAAACTGAGCCCACCGCCTCCACCTAATCCGGACGAAGAATGCATAAGTAGGGATCCCAACATCCCCAAAACAATCAAACATGCTATATATGGATTTCAACAAAATTCATGGAAGCATGTATGAAAACAATATGTCACAACAAAGACATAAAAATAAAATCCCAGAAGGGAGGAACAAGGCATGATCAACATGCAATCAAAAGCCAAGAAACCAATCAACAAATGACTAGGAGGTACAAGGCAGAGATACTTACCTAAACTCGCAAAGTCTCGTGCTCCACGGGACTTCCCGACGCATCCAAGTCAAAATCTGATAAAGATAAATCTTATCTCAATAAGGTACCAGTCTATAATTATCGCACCCACTTTGCATGCTCTAACGGCATGGGTTCTACTTGCGAGCCTTCCCTTGCGTTCCCATGTCATTTTCCCTTAAATGACTATTTCAATTTATTTCCATAAATAACCTATGTTGGCCTGGTGGTTAAGGCCCATCTATGACAAGTAGGGGGTGTTGGGTTCGAATCCCACTTGCCATCATCCTATATAGTGCTCTTTATTTCTTTTTATCTCTTTCTCTCCAATCTTGGTTAGACTAGCCCAAATCTTGACTAGACCCAATCCCTTCTTTTTAATACTTGATGGAGTCTATTTAGTTACCCATTAGTCAATCTTGAATTAACTAATCCTTTTGTTAACAATTAATTAATCAAGGCCTTTAACGATTAATTTAATATTTGTTAACCAGATCTCAACAAATCTTTTAATTACTCTTACCTTACTATTAGATTATCCTCTCGGTTAGTCAATTTATTGAAACCATGCGAATGCTTTTAATCAATCTAAGCATTTTGTTAGATTAATTAAATTTATCAAAATCGTCAATCAAGTTAACTAAATCCTTAATTAACTTTCCCAAACTTTGATTAACAACCATTCTTTAATCAACACATTAATCAAACTATTTTACTCAAGTTGATTAACTCAAATTGACACCCTTTTGATTAGCCCAAGTCCAACTCAATAATTGACTAACCAACTATTAGTTGTCTTTCTATTAATCATCCAACTAACCATTTAGTTAAATAATTATTTTACTTGGTAAATCTCACACTAGCTAGCTTACTCATTGATTTAATTATCAACCAAATAATTAGTGAAATTTTCTAATGACCTCACTAATTAATCTTTAACAATTCCGTCAATAAACTAACTTAGTCAACTAGTTTAATTATTCTCCAATAATTAACTTACTAACAGTGTAGTTATCCCTTAATTAAACAAATTAATTATGATAACCACTAATTAGTTGGCAATTAAGTAAAACAATTATTATTATAAATTTGTTAATTAAATTAAACGGTTTCTCCTTCTCTCTTAACCCCTTCTTCACGGGCCGAGACCTCACCGGAGACAGAGGCCGCGCCGCCGCCGTGGTGGAGCTCCGGTGTCCGCCTGGTGGTCGCCGTCGAGCTCCCCGGCGGCCCGCGCCCGGAGGGAACCTGCGCCGAAGCTCCCCTGACCGGTAGCCGCCTCCCCTCCTCCCTCTGTTCCCCAGGTCCCCGTCAACTCCATCCGTTCCGGCGTCCCATACCCCGACAGAGACCGGCGGAGGGTCCTGTGTTTCTTCCCGCTGTTCGCCACCCTATCTACGGCCTACTATGAATGCTTAACGGAAGAACGATGATAGAGAGTCGAAGCTTACCGGAGGGAATGGCCGCTGATGGTCACGCTCGACGCCGGAGTCCTCTGAGGACGGTCGGAGTTGTTACGGCGTGCACACGGCCACCGCAGGGCTCGCCCTCCTACCGCAACTCCTAAGCTCCCCATCTCGCCTACAGTAGGGTGGTGGGGTGCTGGTGGTGTGGGGTGCTCCCGAGCTCAGCCCCCCAGTCCCTTTTATTGGGCTCGAGGTGGATCCCTGCAGGATCGAGCATGCTGACGAGAGAATCGCCTGTGCCAATCTTCGCCTCCTCCTTCCATTTTGGTCACGCGTGCATGCCCCAATTTTGGCAGTGGAGATCATACGAGGTATCGGGTGGAGAAGAACGATGGTGGCTCGCCTCGTGATCGGTTCTCCCTCGCCTCGAGATGGTCCCAAATCGTTGGATCGAACGGCTGTTGACCTAACCGTACAGTAGGGGCGTGTATGTTTTAATCTTTGCCAAAGGAATAGACGGCCGGATCAGTGCCTCGAGATCTGATCAACACGGATCGTCAGATCCTGGCCGTTTGTTCCCTCCTTATACAACTTCTCTGTCCCTTTTTGCACAGAAGACCCCCAACCTCCCAAAATTATGTCTGGGTCCCTTACTGGTAAGAGAACGCACTTTCTCCTCAAGTCCCTGTTCTTTTCATTTTTACATCCAAGTCCTCCTCCCAGAGACATCAATTTTTATCTTATACCCCTCGCAGTTTTATAAAATTCCTATTAGGTCCCTAACATCCAATTAAAACTCAAACTTAATAATTTCAATAAATTTAAATTCATTTGAATTTAAATTGATCTGATTCCCTTTGATTAAATCCTATCCCTACTAAACTTAGGGCATTACCTTTAATAGATTTAATCAATTATCCCCCTTTCCTTATAAGTCTCCAACATGATTATTTATGAGCTTTCCAATTTAATTAAATTAAGTATTTCCAAATTTAATTAAATCTTTCATCAATGAGAATAAATAAAATTATAAAATAATTTTATTTATATTTTCGAATCTCCCCCGTGTCTATTTTACCAAAATGCCCTCGGGTTTAATTAATAATTCCCAAAATACCCTTTTTCGCAAGATTTGAAAATTACTAATCAATTTAGGGAAAAATATTAAATCCTTTATTTCAAGCCAAAATCATGGATTTTACATCTTAGGAAACAGGTGACGCTCTCGTATCCTAACTCAAGAATGGAGTGATGATATAATTTTTTGTCCGAAGTGGACTACCGACTTATATTTGAAATGAATATATATGGTATGTTCTTAAGCACAGTAGACGGGCAATAAAAAGAATACAATTATATCAAATATATAATCATAAAATAAACTTTAGAATAAATAGGAGAAAATTTAATAATGTAAAATAAGTGCAGAATATTTGTAACACCCTAATCCCAAATAGGGACACGTGTCACACCAGCCAGCTCAGGTGAGATCCCTGAGCCCAAGGCTGTCCAAAACTAAAATCAGAACCTGCGGAAAGAACTGGAGACAGAGATAATAAAACATAATAAGTCTGGAACTCATCCCAAAAACAAGGAGAGTCATAGCTGATACAAACTCTCTCTGAGACTACACGTCGTATCTAGTCTCCAAAAGTAACATAGATATGTCTATAGAGTACACAATGTAAGAAATAACTATGGGACGCCAGAGCTATGTCATCTGCTCTAGCGGATCTAGCTTCTACGGGACTTTTGTCTATTACCCGCACAAGGTGAGTAAAAAAGAGGGACCGAAAGCTGAGCTCAGTGATATGTGACCCCTACTGCCAGGTCACTAAGACCCGTGCATCTGAAATATAGTCTTGTATATGGAAAGTAATCTCTACTCATATACATCACGGAAAATCTGATCAAATCGGAGTCTATGCATTATCTTCAAGCAGCTAGGAAGATCATCTAATGCAATGTCCGAGAAAACCCGAGAAGTCATCATTCACTAACATGCCTGTCTATGTCTCATGAGATGTCTAGATATGTGAGCGTCTATCGATAATAATGCAACTCTGTAGGATCAACTTGCTAAGATCTCAGATAAATAGCCGCGGGGTATTCCCCGATCTAGGCTGTGAAGCCGCGAGGTTTCCCCCGATCTAGGTCTTCACTAGTGGTACCGAGCACTCCAGAGAGTCGGAAAAGGGTTTTAAGATAAATTCATTTTTAAAACAAGGTTTTGATGCTAGAAATTCATTTTGGAAAACAAGAAAACCTTTCCCCTACTCGGCATCACGTTGGTCTTAGCTCAATGGAGCCGCATCTGCATAGCAAGGATCGTCTAACAGGAAGCAAAGATCGATGCTCACGTCCTATATCTATCTCATGTCTATCTCAATGATCTAAAGCTAGTCATATGCAGAAAACATCAATCTACAATAGCTGTAAATAATCGAAAGCATTCTCAAAACCGGGAACAAATCTCAGCCGAGGAACATAAGCTAAAAACACGGCAAAACCCGATCAAAACACGAGAATATACAGTAGGTCCACTCACCTGTAGTCCTAAGAAAATCAAGTCTGACCCGAACCTCCTGGAGATCCCGACTTGGTCTTCCCTTTTCCTAGTAACACAACCAAAACTAATTCAATACTAATCCATAGTTCTCAATCACTATCTCGTAACAATCATTCCCTTCGAACATTCATGGGCCCAATTCAAAGTGCGTTAAGGCCCAAGACTGAAACTAGTTCTTTAAGTCCTTTAAGCAATAATAAGCAATAATATTGAACTAAATGAATACTAGCTCTCAAAGCCAACATTCTTATTTAACAATTTCCTCCTAGTAATATATATATGGGCACAAGTCAAAGTACCCTTAGGCCCACCACTCAATCAAGATTTAAATCTTCCAATAAACACTAAAGGATAGCTTAATAATTAAGCATGAGACCTTTGATTTAAGTATCCCTCTAAGTTAGTTTAGCTCCCTTAATATCATAGTAACTCATGCCAGGCCTTTAAGCTCTAACAATTATCTTGGGCATATTAGTAGCATATTTACAATTCCCATACATAGCTATCACGCCTTTCATATTAAGGTAGTTCCTTTGAACTCCCCTTCCAAAACAACCTACATAAGGTTACTCAATAAAATCCTACTTAAGCTTTTATAAAGCGCCAAACCAGCCTACCCATATGGCCACAACTCCCTTGACAGTGATCAACTACATGGAGCATGTTAGGCAGCTTGCCAAAACCCACATAAATGTTTCATGAAAGTATATGATGGACATACAAGAGAATCTCAATTACAAACAACACTACACATGCATGTTCATTCCCTAGCTGCAGGAAAGCATGCTTATGAAGATAGATTTCTTATTGGATTTTCAACCTAGTATTACATAGTTCAATTTGCTCAAAAACCATTTGGAGTGCCAACAACTCACAGCTCTATGTTATCTCCTTCAGTTCTACTAAGCAATTCCACAAACACAACACAGGCATGTTGGCCCTCCTCACATCCTCACCTTTACTTCATTCGGATTGTTTACGAATTTCACGTGCAAGCATGCAAACTAAATTCCCTTATTCTTATCTTCACAAGAGCCATGACTACAAGCTCCATCCACTGATACTTAACATTTACATGTCATGCTCTTATCTCACAACCATAACACAACCCATACAATGACAGCAGAAACATCATCATCAGTACTAAGTTACAGCACATAACAATAACTTCTATAGCTCTGAGAACCCAGCTCGGAACGCCTACCTCGCAGGCAAACTTTGCTCGCCGAGATTTACATCAACTGGTGGCTCAACCAGTCCTGGATGCTGGCCGGAACCACAGAGAAACAGAGACCAGGCGCCAGGTCTGGCTGGTGATTGCTGGAGCCTCACCCTTGCTGGCCGGAGCTAGAACCAAGAGGTAACCTATTGGCTGGCCGGGACTGGAGCACTGAACTCACCGGACAGAGACAGAGACAGGGACGGAGGCAGGGAGACAGGGGAGCGTGAGCAGAGACCAGGAACCTCGAGCCTAGGCCTCACCGATCTCTTTACCAGCTGTGCTGACGCCCCGGAGCCCCTCGTGGCAGCTTCCTCTCCCCAAAACAGCATGCAGCTTGACACCACCACCTTCCTTGGCCCCACCAACGCCAGCTCCTCCTTCACCCCAAGCTGGCAGCTGCTCTGCCTATTCTATTTCCCCTTTTGTTTCTCCATTTGAACCCTTTACTAACTTTTGAGCTTGAACCCCATTCTGGCTTTGGGCCTGGTCCTTAGCCCATAGTTTAGCCCAATAAAATGTTATACCATTGAAGGTCTCACTATTAATATTCATCTACAATTAACCGGGTTTAAAATCAAGACTTGAGTCCGGTATCGTTCATCGTAATAGATATAACTTTCTGACAATTCCCATTACGGTATTAACAAGCTCCGGTATTTATTTAATATTCATAACAGATTTACAAAGAAAAAAAAACCGGGGCGTTACAATATTAATAATTTTGTAATTCAAATATGGTAAAATGACAAAAAAAACATGTATTTTTTTTTCAATTAAAATTTATACCCATTTTAAAAGACAACCTTTAATGCCTTGGTCAATAAATTTAAAAATGTATCAGAACAAAAGTATTAGAGATATTGTATCGAAAGTCATAGTATTACTGTCATTTTAACTCTTTAATTTTTCTTTTTTCTCTAAATCAAACTTTCTCTTGTTAACAATTTTTAAAAGTACAATTTCCTTATTCCTTTGTTTTCCCAATATAAATAATTTTGTCCATGAAAGTCAACATCAAAAATATTAACATAATCACTTGTTTTTATAACAATTCTTCACCATTGTTTATGCTTTAACAACCAACAACCTGCTTTTGGGGAAGCAAATCGTAACCCTCAAGCCGACTGAAACTATTTTAAAGCTATTGAATTATAGATCAAGGAAAAGAAATTGAGGGAACTGTTACACTTTGGAAGGCTATAGTTTCAATAAAAAGCATAGTAAGTCTCACACATTTGTTACATTCGCCTACAATAAGAAGCTCCACAACATTCTACCCATCAGAGTGCTCCCCTTATCTTCCTCAACATCAATAGGAGCAATAGCAAAACAAGGAAAAGAAACAAGAGAAGCAATCTGAGCAACTCTTGGTGGTGGTGAAAAGATGTCAAGTAGGCCATCATTAGCATCTCTTCTATTGTTTGAGCATCCTATAAAAGATCTATTAGATATAATAGATCTCACTAAAGGCTTCGCTTGGTAACTCCCTACATCTCTCATTGAACTTGTAGACCTCAATGGTGTTTGTTTCTAGATTCATCCCACTCTTCATGTTGAGAAAGTAAATTTTACCTATCTATAAGTGAAGAATATAACCCCATTTATCAAAAACTAAAGTAAAAAGAAATAAAACCTCATTTTACAAATATGAATGGTATGCTAATAGGACATTTATCACATCAAAGTATGTTTGAAAAACATGATTCACTATCCATAAATATCAATAAAATTTAAATAAGGAAATGTAATATACTCAATGTAATATATTCAAGTTAGGATGAGATTATGTTTTGTTTGAAATTTTCATTTACTTTCAAACTACAATCAATTTAGATTTCACAACAAAAGATTTTGGTGAAGATTATTTTTTTTTACCCTTTAGTTAAACATGGACATTACCAAGAATAAACACAAGTTATACATAAGTATGATTTTTTATAAACAACTCATAATTACAATAAATTATTCCGTCCTACGTTATGAAAGTTTATTAAGAATTTAAATTTATAATAATCATGATAAATTTAACTTGATCATTTGACATTGAATTAACTTGTTATGATCCACAAAAATCTCAAAGTTAGAACTTTTCTTCCTATAAAATTTTGAGGGAAAACAATTACTAATATAGGAAATTGTTAATGGAAGTAAGACATTTTATGGCAAAGAAAAATTAATAAACTCCCTCTCTTTGTTAAACCACTAATTAGAAAAAACATGTTTTAAAACATGCATAGCTCTTTTATTAAAAGCTTTGACCCTTTGCTTATCGATACAAAATGTATAAAGTAAAAAATATGTTTTACAGATCTTATAAATAAAATAAAATAAAAATAATAATGTTAACAAATATTGTTCAAATCATGGAAAGAAAAAAAAAATAACGACTAGATTTAAAAAACGATCCCAATTTGGGGTAAGGGCTGATAGTTGAAATCAACAGTTATTGAAAAAAAAAAAATTTGGTGAATATGGCAAAATATTACAATCATTTGTGAAGCCGTTCTTCATTCTCTCGGCAATCATTTTTATATTCAAGTCCTCCATATTATCCAATGTCAAAAGAGAATAAAAAAATAAAAAAATGAGAATAAAGTGATTAAAGTAGGTTGGGATAAGATAATTTATAGATTAAAAAGGATAGAAGAGCAGAGACAGGTGACGCTCTCGTATCCTAACTCAAGAATGGAGTGATGATATAATTTTTTGTCCGAAGTAGACTACCAACTTATTTTTGAAATGAATATATATGGTATGTTCTTAAGCACAGTAGAGGGGCAATAAAAAGAATATAATTATATCAAATATATAATCATAAAATAAACTTTAGAATAAATAGGAGAAAATTTAATAATGTAAAATAAGTGCAGAATATTAATAATTTTGTAATTCAAATATGGTAAAATGACAAAAAAAAAGGTATTTTTTTTTCAATTAAAATTTATACCCATTTTAAAAGACAACCTTTAATGCCTTGGTCAATAAATTTAAACATGTATCAGAACAAAAGTATTAGAGATATTGTATCGAAAGTCATAGTATTACTGTCATTTTAACTCTTTAATTTTTCTTTTTCCTCTAACTAGAACTTTCTCTTGTTAACAATTTTTAAAAGTACAATTTCCTTATTCCTTTGTTTTCCCAATATAAATAATTTTGTCCATGAAAGTCAACATCAAAAATGTTAACATAATCACTTGTTTTTATAACAATTCTTCACCATTGTTTATGCTTTAACAACCAACAACTGTTCTTGGGGGAAGCAAATGGAACCCTCAAGCAAGACTGAAACTATTTTAAAGCTATTGAATTATAGATCAAGGAAAAGAAATTGAGGGAACTGCTTACACTTTGGAAGGCTATAGTTTCAATAAAAAGCATAGTAAGTCTCACACATTTGTTACATTTAAGCCTACAATAAGAAGCTCCACACCATTCTACCCATCGAGTGCTCCCCTTATCTTCCTCAACATCAATAGGAGCAATAGCAAAACAAGGAAAAGAAACAAGAGAAGCAATCGGTGCAACTCTTGGTGACTGGTGAAAGATGTCAAGTAGGCCATCATTAGCATCTCTTCTATTGTTTGAGCATCCTATAAAAGATCTATTAGATATAATAGATCTCACTAAAGGCTCGCTTGGTAACTCACATCTCTCATTGAACTTGTAGACCTCAATGGTGTTTGTTTCTAGATTCATCCCACTCTTCATGTTGAGAAAGTAAATTTTACCTATCTATAAGTGAAGAATATAACCCCATTTATCAAAAAAACTAAAGTAAAAAGAAATAAAACCTCATTTTACAAATATGAATGGTATGCTAATAGGACATTTATCACATCAAAGTATGTTTGAAAACATGATTCACTATCCATAAATATCAATAAAATTTAAATAAGGAAACAGAATATACTCAACAGAATATATTCGTTAGGATGAGATTATGTTTTGTTTGAAATTCTCATTTACTTTCAAACTACAATCAATTTAGATTTCACAACAAAAGATTTTGGTGAAGATTATTTTTTTTTACCCTTTAGTTAAACATGGACATTACCAAGAATAAACACAAGTATACATAAGTATGATTTTTTATAAACAACTCATAATTACAATAAATTATTCCCGTCTACGTTATGAAAGTTTATTAAGAATTTAAATTTATAATAATCATGATAAATTTAACGCAGTCATTTGACATTGAATTAACTTGTTATGATCCACAAAAAATCTCAAAGTTAGAACTTTTCTTCCTATAAAATTTTGAGGGAAAACAATTACTAATATAGGAAATTGTTAATGGAAGTAAGACATTTTTATGGCAAAGAAAAATTAATAAACTCCCTCTCTTTGTTAAACCACGCAATTAGAAAAAAACATGTTTTAAAACATGCATAGCTCTTTTATTAAAAGCTTTGACCCTTTGCTTATCGATACAAATGTATAAAGTAAAAAAAATGTTTTACAGATCTTATAAATAAAATAAAATGAAAATAATAATGTTAACAAATATTGTTCAAATCATGGAAAGAGAAAAAAAAATTACCTGAGAGATTTAAACAACGCTCCCAATTTGGGGTAAGAGTGATAGTTGAAATCAACAGCTATTGAAAAAAAAATTTGGTGAATATGGCAAAATATTACAATCATTTGTGAAGCCGTTCTTCATTCTCTCGGCAATCATTTTTATATTCAAGTCCTCCATATTATCCAATGTCAAAAGAGAATAAAAAAATAAAAAAATGAGAATAAAGTGATTAAAGTAGGTTGGGATAAGATAATTTATAGATTAAAATGGATAGAAGAGCAAAGACAGGTGACGCTCTCGTATCCTAACTCAAGAATGGAGTGATGATATAATTTTTTGTCCGAAGTAGACTACCAACTTATTTTTGAAATTAATATATATGGTATGTTCTTAAGCACAGTAGAGGGGCAATAAAAAGAATATAATTATATCAAATATATAATCATAAAATAAACTTTAGAATAAATAGGAGAAAATTTAATAATGTAAAATAAGTGCAGAATATTAATAATTTTGTAATTCAAATATGGTAAATGACAAAAAAAACGATTTTTTTTCAATTAAAATTTATACCCATTTTAAAAAGACAACCTTTAATGCCTTGGTCAATAAATTTAAACATGTATCGAACAAAAGTATTAGAGATATTGTATCGAAAGTCATAGTATTACTGTCATTTTAACTCTTTAATTTTTCTTTTTCCTCTAACTAGAACTTTCTCTTGTTAACAATTTTTAAAAGTACAATTTCCTTATTCCTTTGTTTTCCCAATATAAATAATTTTGTCCATGAAAGTCAACATCAAAAATGTTAACATAATCACTTGTTTTTATAACAATTCTTCACCATTGTTTATGCTTTAACAACCAACAACTGTTTTTGGGGGAAGCAAATCAGAACCCTCAAGCAAGACTGAAACTATTTTAAAGCTATTGAATTATAGATCAAGGAAAAGAAATTGAGGGAACTGTTACACTTTGGAAGGCTATAGTTTCAATAAAAAGCATAGTAAGTCTCACACATTTGTTACATTCGCCTACAATAAGAAGCTCCACACCATTCTACCCATCAGAGTGCTCCCCTTATCTTCCTCAACATCAATAGGAGCAATAGCAAAACAAGGAAAAGAAACAAGAGAAGCAATCGGAGCAACTCTTGGTGACTGGTGAAAGATGTCAAGTAGGCCATCATTAGCATCTCTTCTATTGTTTGAGCATCCTATAAAAGATCTATTAGATATAATAGATCTCACTAAAGGCTCGCTTGGTAACTCACATCTCTCATTGAACTTGTAGACCTCAATGGTGTTTGTTTCTAGATTCATCCCACTCTTCATGTTGAGAAAGTAAATTTTACCTATCTATAAGTGAAGAATATAACCCCATTTATCAAAAAAACTAAAGTAAAAAGAAATAAAACCTCATTTTATAAATATGAATGGTATGCTAATAGGACATTTATCACATCAAAGTATGTTTGAAAACATGATTCACTATCCATAAATATCAATAAAATTTAAATAAGGAAACAAAATATACTCAACAGAATATATTCGTTAGGATGAGATTATGTTTTGTTTGAAATTCTCATTTACTTTCAAACTACAATCAATTTAGATTTCACAACAAAAGATTTTGGTGAAGATTATTTTTTTTTACCCTTTAGTTAAACATGGACATTACCAAGAATAAACCTGTTATACATAAGTATGATTTTTTATAAACAACTCATAATTACAATAAATTATTCCCGTCTACGTTATGAAAGTTTATTAAGAATTTAAATTTATAATAATCATGATAAATTTAACGCAGTCATTTGACATTGAATTAACTTGTTATGATCCACAAAAAATCTCAAAGTTAGAACTTTTCTTCCTATAAAATTTTGAGGGAAAACAATTACTAATATAGGAAATTGTTAATGGAAGTAAGACATTTTTATGGCAAAGAAAAATTAATAAACTCCCTCTCTTTGTTAAACCACGCAATTAGAAAAAAACATGTTTTAAAACATGCATAGCTCTTTTATTAAAAGCTTTGACCCTTTGCTTATCGATACAAATGTATAAAGTAAAAAAAATGTTTTACAGATCTTATAAATAAAATAAAATGAAAATAATAATGTTAACAAATATTGTTCAAATCATGGAAAGAGAAAAAAAATTACCTCGAGATTTAAACAACGCTCCCAATTTGGGGTAAGGGCTGATAGTTGAAATCAACAGTTATTGAAAAAAAAAAAATTTGGTGAATATGGCAAAATATTACAATCATTTGTGAAGCCGTTCTTCATTCTCTCGGCAATCATTTTTATATTCAAGTCCTCCATATTATCCAATGTCAAAAGAGAATAAAAAAATAAAAAAATGAGAATAAAGTGATTAAAGTAGGTTGGGATAAGATAATTTATAGATTAAAATGGATAGAAGAGCAAAGACAGGTGATGCTCTCGTATCCTAACTCAAGAATGGAGTGATGATATAATTTTTTGTCCGAAGTAGACTACCAACTTATTTTTGAAATGAATATATATGGTATGTTCTTAAGCACAGTAGAGGGGCAATAAAAAGAATATAATTATATCAAATATATAATCATAAAATAAACTTTAGAATAAATAGGAGAAAATTTAATAATGTAAAATAAGTGCAGAATATTAATAATTTTGTAATTCAAATATGGTAAAATGACAAAAAAAAAAAACGTATTTTTTTTTCAATTAAAATTTATACCCATTTTAAAAGACAACCTTTAATGCCTTGGTCAATAAATTTAAACATGTATCAGAACAAAAGTATTAGAGATATTGTATCGAAAGTCATAGTATTACTGTCATTTTAACTCTTTAATTTTTCTTTTTCCTCTAACTAGAACTTTCTCTTGTTAACAATTTTTAAAAGTACAATTTCCTTATTCCTTTGTTTTCCCAATATAAATAATTTTGTCCATGAAAGTCAACATCAAAAATGTTAACATAATCACTTGTTTTATAACAATTCTTCACCATTGTTTATGCTTTAACAACCAACAACAACTGCTTTTGGGGAAGCAAATCGTAACCCTCAAGCAAGATCAAACTATTTTAAAGCTATTGAATTATAGATCAAGGAAAAGAAATTGAGGGGATCAAGTTACACTTTGGAAGGGTATAGTTTCAATAAAAAGCATAGTAAGTCTCACACATTTGTTACATTCTACTTACAATAAGAAGCTCCACACCATTCTACTCCATCGAGTGCTCCCTTATCTTCCTCAACATCAATAGGAGCAATAGCAAAACAAGGAAAAGAAACAAGAGAAGCAATCGGAGCAACTCTTAAGGTGACCGTGTGAAAGATGTCAAGTAGGCCATCATTAGCATCTCTTCTATTGTTTGAGATCCTATAAAGATCTATTAGATATAATAGATCTCACTAAAGGCTCGCTTGGTAACTCCACATCTCTCATTGAACTTGTAGACCCCAATGGTGTTTGTTTCTAGATTCATCCCACTCTTCATGTTGAGAAAGTAAATTTTACCTATCTATAAGTGAAGAATATAACCCCATTTATCAAAAAAACTAAAGTAAAAAGAAATAAAACCTCATTTTACAAATATGAATGGTATGCTAATAGGACATTTATCACATCAAAGTATGTTTGAAAACATGATTCACTATCCATAAATATCAATAAAATTTAAATAAGGAAATGTAATATACTCAATGTAATATATTCGTTAGGATGAGATTATGTTTTTGTTTGAAATTCTCATTTACTTTCAAACTACAATCAATTTTAGATTTCACAACAAAAGATTTTGGTGAAGATTATTTTTTTACCCTTTAGTTAAACATGGACATTACCAAGAATAAAACCTCATATACATAAGTATGATTTTTATAAACAACTCATAATTACAATAAATTATTCCCTGCCTCACGCTATGAAAGTTTATTAAGAATTTAAATTTATAATAATCATGATAAATTTAACGCAGTCATTTGACATTGAATTAACTTGTTATGATCCACAAAAAATCTCAAAGTTAGAACTTTTCTACATATAAAATTTTGAGGGAAAACAATTACTAATATAGGAAATTGTTAATGGAAGTAAGACATTTTTATGGCAAAGAAAAATTAATAAACTCCCTCTCTTTGTTAAACCACGCAATTAGAAAAAAACATGTTTTAAAACATGCATAGCTCTTTTATTAAAAGCTTTGACCCTTTGCTTATCGATACAAATGTATAAAGTAAAAAAAATGTTTTACAGATCTTATAAATAAAATAAAATGAAAATAATAATGTTAACAAATATTGTTCAAATCATGGAAAGAGAAAAATTACCTCGAGATTTAAAACAACGCCCCAATTTGGGGTAAGGGCTGATAGTTGAAATCAACAGCTATTGAAAAAAATTTGGTGAATATGGCAAAATATTACAATCATTTGTGAAGCCGCTCTTTCATTCTTCGGCAATCATTTTTATATTCAAGTCCTCCATATTATCCAAATGTCAAAAAGAGAATAAAAAATAAAAAAATGAGAATAAAGTGATTAAAGTAGGTTGGGATAAGATAATTTATAGATTAAAATGGATAGAAGAGCAAAGACATGTGTGACGCCTCGATCCTAACTCAAGAATGGAGTGATGATATAATTTTTGTCCTAAGTAGACTACCAACTTATTTTTGAAATGAATATATATGGTATGTTCTTAAGCACAGAGAGGGGCAATAAAAAGAATATAATTATATCAAATATATAATCATAAAATAAACTTTTAGAATAAATAGGAGAAAATTTAATAATGTAAAATAAGTGCGTAATATTAATAATTTTGTAATTCAAATATGGTAAAATGACAAAAACGATTTTTTTTTCAATTAAAATTTATACCCATTTTAAAAAGACAACCTTTTAATGCCTTGGTCAATAAATTTAAACATGTATCAGAACAAAAGTATTAGAGATATTGTATCGAAAGTCATAGTATTACTGTCATTTTAACTCTTTAATTTTTCTTTTTCCTCTAACTAGAACTTTCTCTTGTTAACAATTTTTAAAAGTACAATTTCCTTATTCCTTTGTTTTCCCAATATAAATAATTTTGTCCATGAAAGTCAACATCAAAAATGTTAACATAATCACTTGTTTTTATAACAATTCTTCACCATTGTTTATGCTTTAACAACCAACAACTGTTTTTGGGGGAAGCAAATCAACCCTCAAGCAAGACTGAAACTATTTTAAAGCTATTGGAATTATATATCAAGGAAAAGAAATTGAGGGAATCAAGTACACTTTGGAAGGCTATAGTTTCAATAAAAAGCATAGTAAGTCTCACACATTTGTTACATTCTACTACAATAAGAAGCTCCACACCATTCTACCCATCGAGTGCTCCCCTTATCTTCCTCAACATCAATAGGAGCAATAGCAAAACAAGGAAAAGAAACAAGAGAAGCAATCGCAAAGAACTCTTGGCGATCGTGAAAAGATGTCAAGTAGGCCATCATTAGCATCTCTTCTATTGTTTGAAAGATCCTATAAAAAGATCTATTAGATATAATAGATCTCACTAAAGGCTCGCTTGGTAACTCACATCTCTCATTGAACTTGTAGAGCTCAATGGTGTTTGTTTCTAGATTCATCCCACTCTTCATGTTGAGAAAGTAAATTTTACCTATCTATAAGTGAAGAATATAACCCCATTTATCAAAAAAATAAAGTAAAAAAGAAATAAAACCTCATTTTACAAATATGAATGGTATGCTAATAGGACATTTATCACATCAAAGTATGTTTGAACTTTTAAACATGATTCACTATCCATAAATATCAATAAAATTTAAATAAGGAAATGTAATATACTCAATGTAATATATTCAAGTTAGGGATGAGATTATGTTTTGTTTGAAATTCTCTATTTACTTTCAAACCCAATCAATTTAGATTTCACAACAAAAGATTTTGGTAAAGATTATTTTTTTACCCTTTAGTTAAAACCGACATTACCAAGAATAAACCTGTTATACATAAGTATGATTTTTTATAAACAACTCATAATTACAATAAATTATTCCCGTCTACGTTATGAAAGTTTATTAAGAATTTAAATTTATAATAATCATGATAAATTTAACGCAGTCATTTGACATTGAATTAACTTGTTATGATCCACAAAAATTCTCAAAGTTTGAACTTTTCTTCCTATAAAATTTTGAGGGAAAACAATTACTAATATAGGAAATTGTTAATGGAAGTAAGACATTTTTATGGCAAAGAAAAATTAATAAACTCCCTCTCTTTGTTAAACCACTAATTAGGAAAAAACATGTTTTAAAACATGCATAACTCTTTTATTAAAAGCTTTGACCCTTTGCTTATCGATACAAATGTATAAAGTAAAAAATATGTTTTACGTGATCTTATAAATAAAATAAAATGAAAATAATAATGTTAACAAATATTGTTCAAATCATGGAAAGAAAAAAAATTACCTCTAGATTTAAAACAACGCTTACCAATTTGGGGTATAAGGGCCGATAGTTGAAATCAACAGCTATTGAAAAAAATTTGGTGAATATGGCAAAATATTACAATCATTTGTGAAGCCGCTCTTCATTCCCTCCCTAAGCAATCATTTTTATATTCAAGTCCTCCATATTATCCTGTTACGGATATATTTGGTGAAGACAAAGTCGCTAAGTTAAAAACCACTTGTTCCTTCGCTACAAGGCAAGATCACCATCCTTGCACAATTCCGCTTCTAATTATAGCATAGCGTAAGGATTCAATCCTACAAACAAGTCCGTTTAATTGGAAACGATCCTCTCATAAAGGGCTTAAGGTAGAAAGAAAGAGATAGAGAAACATCTAACGCCTCTACAGCTGAGCTGGCCTTATCCACCCGCCACAGAGGGCGTGATATTTTCCTACCACCTTCCTACCGCTTTTCCCAATCACTTTAAGTGATATTTACTTAATCCACCGCCTTACCCCACCGCCTTTCCTGAACCGCCTCTAAGGTGCTATAAAAGGAGAGCACTAATAGAAGAAAAGGGATCCAAAAAAAAGAAAAGAAGAAGCTCATCACACAAAAACCGCCTAATATTAAACTTTTTTCTTCAAGTTTTCTGACTTAAGCATCGGAGTCAATCCTGCGTAAAGGCCCACCCGATCCCTTTTTACGTGCTCACATGAGTCACTCCAAAGAATTCCGAGCGGAGTTTCTCGCGACACTCCCCGCTCATAGGCGTATAAGCGCCCACATCAACTATAAATTCTAACCGCTGGTCGAAGTCGAGACCGCATCACGAGGCAACAAGCGATCAAGCGTGACGTGGAACCGCTTTTGGCATCAATTTGGCTGGCCAGTCCGCGGGGGACTCCTTACGAAAAGCCACATGACCACTCACCGTAAGATCAAACGTAATTCAAGAACAGTGGAGCCCCAAATAATCCCAAGGATCCGGGCGAGGTCCAAGGCATGAAGAAATCCTACGATAGTCCGCCCATCGCATCGCCATCGATAGTCCTTACGCTCAACCTCAAGAATATGTTCCAGAAGTTTTACCTTAACCTACAAATACAATTGGAATGTTTTGACTCAGCTGCTCATGCTTTGACTCATCCTCCTCCCTCCTCCTACACAAGTTCCAACGCCAAACATACCAACATTTCCTACTGATAATTCGAAAGTAGAGGGAAAACGAGAACACGACTCATAAAGAGAGAAGATGTAAAAGGGACCGCCTTTTCCGCTTAGTTCGTAACCTCCTCCGCTCACGCAAGGAGCAGGCCACCACAAGAACCGAATCGGACAAGGACAGAATCGAATAGTCCATCTGCTCAAACAAATTGATAGAAGGACTCAACGCATGTAATCTCTCTCGAGAAAACAGAAAGTCCGAGCGACACGCTCTCGCATGTGTTCGCCTTTGTCAAAAAATATTGGGAGAGCAAGTTCCGGATAACTTCGGACCGCCGGTTATGACTGCATATGAAGGCAAAATCGATCCATCCCGACACCTAAAATCTTTTCGGTCGAAGATGCTCCTCACTGGAATCACAGACGCCAAGATAAAGCCAGCTTTTCCCGCCACTCTTTAGAGGGAAAAGCTCAAGACTGGTTTCTCGATCTCCCATCTCGTACCATTACTTCTTTTCATATTTTAGCAGATCGATTCTTAGCCTATTTTGCCAATTAATCAAAGCAAAAGAAAACTCCCCGCCTACCCTCCCCGCATTAAGCAAATGAGGGGAGAAACGCCCAGCCTATTTAAGCCGCTATATAGACAAAAAATTTTAATGTTATGGACCTCCCGCCACCTGGACACGGGTCGTGGACTTTTCAGATGGAAGGGCTATTAGACTCCCCCTTCCGATTTTCCCTGACACTAGACCCACCAAAAACCATCGACGGATTAGAGGAGGAAGTACAAAGTACAGCCGAAGAGCCAAGCTGGATAGACCCCATCAGAAATTATCTACAAGGTGGATCGGCACCACCCAACAAAGCAGAGGCCAGACGGATTTCTTACAAATCCGGCCAAGACACCATCAATAATGAGAACCTATACGAAGATCTTATACGCAACCCTTCTTATGATGCTTTAAGCGCCCAACCTAAGCTAGTTATGTTCTTCAAGAAATTCAATAAGGCATTGGAGGAGGTCAGCATAGGGGCAAAGCCTTAAGTTACAAAGTCCTACGACAAGGTTATTATCGCCAACACTAACTCAAGACGCAATAGCATTCGGCCTGAAAATGCGACGCCGCCAAATGCAGATTCCAAGATCCAGAGGCGCATCACGCGACAGCTTTACACCCATCATTAGCCCTCGGCCCATTCGGCCATCCGGGGAGTCGATCTCCTAGGGCCGCTCCCCACTTCCGCTTAGGCAAATGAAGTTTCTAATAGTCGCCATTGACTACTTCACCAAATGGGTGGAGGTTGAACCCTTAGCCAAAATCACGGAGAAAGCCCGCCGTGTGGATTCTTATGGCGAAGCGACATTCACGATTCGCATTCCACCGCTTCTTCATTTCGATAATGGACGACAGCTTTGACAACAAAACCTTCAAAAGCTTTTGCTCGTGAGCTCTGGAATTGAATCCAGATTAACATCTCGTGACACATCCCCGCCAACGCCAAGTAGAAGTGACATAAACCGCACTCGCTTCAAACACCGAAAACACGTATTCGTAAACGGTACTAACCGGGTAGAAGAACTTCCGAGCGCCTCTTTGGGCCTACAGTGACAACAACAAGAACCCCCACCGGAGAGACCCCATTCTCCCTCACTTATGGGGCGTGAGGCCGCCATCCCCGCAGTAAATAGGGATGCCAACCTAAGGACACAAAGAAACGCTCTCCCTCGTAAGAGAATGAGGAAAAACTCCTGTTTTAACTTGACCTACTTGAAGAAGAACGGAGAGAAGCTATGGAAACACGAAGCAGCCATCTATCGCCGTAAGGTAAAAAGGTTCTATGACACAAGCGGTAAAAAAGAGTCTTCTTCCAAATCGGATCTAGTCCTACGGAAAATGAGTTCCGTGGAAATAAAAGCCGAACGGGAAGCTAACTCCTAACTGGAAGGCCCTTTACGCCATACAAAGAATCGTCCGAAGCGAAAGCACCTATTATCTAGTAAATATGGATGGAAAGACACTCAAGCGCCCATTCCATGCCGAGCATCTAAGACGCTTACTATCAAGAATTTTGTAGTCGCTCCTTAAAAATCACGGAATAAAGTTCAAGTCTTTTCTTTTTCTTCTATTAAGATGCTAAAATTCCCATCCTACCAAGATGTGAAATTCCCATCCTACTAAGATGCGTGAAATTCCCATCCTACAAAATGCGTGCAATTCCCATTCTTGAAAAAGAGTCGGAATTATCCCGGGGATAGAACGACAACTCTTATCCAAAAATCAAGGGGCAAAAATCCCGGATCAAATATGAGGCAACAATCTCATTTATGAAGGCTTAGTATCTCATTCAACAACTTAAGTCCCGCTGATTGACTAAGGACTCAAGTACAAAGCACCTTACAAAGTCAAAGAAAGAAGGAAGAAAGAAGTTTACCAAAGACTTCGGCAATTACCTCTCGAATGAATTTCTTATAGGATTAAAGACAACCATCTCTCGGAAATAAAACGTCATCAAAATAAAGGTTTGTGTTTCATTCATATGAATAGAAATTACATTCCAAGTGATTGAACATTTACGAGAACATTCATAAAAGAAAAAACATCCTAAGAGCTAGGGCCCTCGTGTATGACCGCCTACTTCCTGGAAGAGCTTGGGCGTAAGTCTCCTAAGGAGCAAATAAAGGAGCTTGGGTAGAAGGTTCCAAAGAGCGGGGCACCGCATGTAATCGTAAAACAGAACCTCCTGGTCTTGATAACTTGTTGCTCTTTGAGTCTGTGAATTTCTTCAAGACTCCAAACAAAATTTCTATAGACAAAACCTCCTTAGGAGGAATATGATGGCCCACTTGTTGCACCACGTAATATATACGAAAGTGGCCCCATCTTTAACTTTCGCTCTAAGTGGCAACCTCCTTCTCTAAATTTTCCGCCGCCTAATAAATCCTTAATTTCTTAAGTAGCCTGGACTTGAGCTTTCAAACGGGAAGCCAAATCGCCTCTAAGTGTATCACGCCCCCTTTATTTCCGCCAATCAGCCTTGAACGCCAGTAAGCTCGGCCGCCTTCAACTTTAAATCCCATCAACAAATGCTCGCCTTCCTCTTGGAGTAGATTGAGTTCCTTCTTCAAACCGCTGGATTCATCTTGTAGCCCTTTGATATCCCTCCTCAAGGTAAGAGAACCTTTAGAAATGGATAATCGAAAGCCGCTAGTTCACTCTTCTCTTCTCTAGGGCAGATAGTTGCTGGGTACCGCCATTTGTCTCGCTTCAAGGGCTTGGATAGCCATGTCGCTTTCTTCTCCTTCTCTTCCAAGGTCAGCCACCCTAGAGCTCACTGAAAGCTGTATATTCCCGCCTCTATTCATTTCCATCTTAGCCAAATCTTCGCAAAGAGCACTAACCCGATCCGCCTATTGTGCTCCTATGAAATAACAAAACATCCCTTCATGAAAATATACCAAGCTTAGAAACAAAGAGAAATATGAAAAACAACCCTTACCAAAGATGGCTTAACGGAATAATTGGTAAGTGGCCTCTTCTCTACCAAACCCCTTCAAGTTTTGTTGAGAGAGCCGGGCCAAGATGGCCATCAAAACATCCCCTTACGGATGTGGCATCACGTAAAAGGAGCATCCTCAAGAGATAACTCCTTCCTCGCCTAGTAACAGATCCCTTTAAAACGGAATCCGCCACTGTAAATTTATCCACGGCTAAGGCCGCTTCTCCTAACTCCTACCGCAAAATAAAACCTAAGTTAAAGGTTCTAAGTGAAATATACTTATAGAAAATAGAAATTCTCACCTCTCATGAGAAGGATGTCCTCCTGGCTTACTGAAGAAGGGACCTCGAAAATTGGGGATGCTGGCCGGGCTGATCTCTTCCGCACAAACCTCTTCCCCGAGGCTTCCTACTAGTTCTTCTCTTACAATTCCGACCTCGACACGCCCTCGAATTTTTCTCTTGGTCCTCCTCTCCCGTGAGGACCTCGCAGACCGGGTCATTCTTAACCCCTCTTTGGAAGAGCCTGCTTTTTCTCTTCCTCTTCTTTTCTTTCCTCCTTGGAGGTATCAAATTCTCGCCAAGTACTCACCACTTTCTTCTTCCGTCTCATGAGGCAAGGACGGGTGAACTTCACCCTCGAAAGAGGCCAAAAGACCTTTTAACATAGCTCAGGTCCTCGTCCTCCATCGGATTTCCTACAAAAACTAATATCAAAAAATTATTATTAGATAATCAGTAGTTAAAAAATCGGACTAGTAAAGTAAATCTAATAATTCCTACCTACGACACTATCAAACGACATTTAACAAGATTTTCCTTTGTCAAAAACTCATCCATGTACACTTTGATAACCCCGCTATTGACTTAAGAAGACCCATCTCCTCACCGCCATTTCCTCACAAGCTTATGTCCGCTTCTGGGGAACCTCCCATTTTGTTCGACATCCCACTCCTGGACTTACTTTTTGACAAAGAAAAATTTGCTTCTTCCATCGCTTAACGGAAGAAGGAACCTTCCCTAAAAATTTCCTCCTGTACAGCCGAGAAGTAATACCAATCATGCTTAGTCTCTAGACATAAACTAAAAGCATAATGGAACCAACGGACGGTCGGATTAATTTCGTAATGCTTGAAAAACAATAACAAAGCCGCTCAAGAGGCCTCCAAGAATTCGGGCCAACCGTGAAGGACAATGATGATACTCCTCTAGTACGCCTTTAGCAAAATCGTAAAAAGGGAGTCTAAGGCCACCTAATAGCGATCTTGATAGATGGCTATCTCCCCTTCCTTGGGAGAACTTGCCCTCTCCCCTGCATCAGGAACCCTAACCTCAAACAATGAGAGATTTATCTCATATTTAGTTACCGTGCTATCTACTTCCGATCGGCCCAAGAAGACTTATGAATGTATCGATCCCCTACCAAGGTTCCCTAGAGGCAGGGATGAACCGCTTAACCCCGAATCGAACGCCTCCAACTTCACCCGGATCGCCGAATTACAAATGTAAACCAGAGGGGTTGGACGAAAAAGGAATCAAGGGTTCATGAGAAGAACTAGAGGAAGAAGAAGTAGCGCTTAGCCATTACCTTAGGGAAAGAAAAGATAAGAGAAAAAGCACTAAAACCGTGAGCTCACGGAGAAGAAGAAACACGAGAAGAAGACTCGATTTTCGTGGAGAAGAAGACTCGATTTTCAACACAACCTTTTGCCTCAGACGGGTTCCCCTCTTATATATAAAGGCAATGAACCCGTGGGTCAAGTAGATCCTAGGGTTATGTTCCGACCGACCCTTGAAACCAAAGGCCCACAAATCTAAAACCGCTCAAACAACCATCATACACCTTCTAAAACAATTCAAAATTTTGTATTATCGCCGCCAGCATTCAAGCGCCGCCGCACACATGGAAAGTCACTTCCATCGCTTCATCATCACGCTGACAAAACGCACACACCGCGATTACATATCGCGCCACTATCCCCTCTTCAATGCTGAATAGTAGAGGAGACACGGTCGCTTTAGGGAACAAGAAGCGCTACATGGAAGGTAGAGCCAGACGCATGGAAGGCAGAGCCTCGTGACCGCATAAAGACAAAGCGCACACTCCAACATAGGATCATCAACAAAAGCCAAAGGATTTAAAACAAAACGACAAAACGCCATTTATTCAAGTTACACATGACCTAACGTAAATAAAGCCGTATATAACAAAACCCTAAAAACATATTTCGAACGGATTATCCCGACTATATTTCCGAACGGATTATCCTAAACGCTCAAGGACCCATCCGGGCAAGCAACGCCGGATAAGACTCCTGAGGAGATACACGGGCTTCCGCACTGCCGCTATCCTCGGCCGCTACTAGGGGAGCTTGGTTCGCACGCTGACGGAGTGGGGACCCACCTCTCTACCAAGCAGTGAGTCGCCTCCAACATTTCAACCTCAAGCGCTGCACTTCCCGCTGTAAGTAAAAACTAAAAGGTCTCCCCGCTTCCACATCGTGGTCAACATGAAAAGCTTCCCACCCCGCTGCTTAGGCTTATTTCGCCTACCCCCGCTCAGCCAAAATGTAAAGAAAATAGATGGCCAAACATGTACTCGCTTGGACTTACCAAGTGGATTACCCCAGAGTCCTTAGTTCCGGCTGTGTGCTCATGAAAAGAATCGGGAATTCGTGAAACGCATTTAGAGCATTGAGAAAAGTGAAAAACTTGTAGAAAGACAAGCTACCGAGCCATGATACAAAAAATAGAAGGGTGCAAAAGTTTTCCTCGGTTAAAACACCCTATCCATACAAAGCCCTTAAATAGAAGAGCCCATTGACACTATAGGCTTAGAATTCTGAACCAAAATCTATCTCACGACAAATGTAGAAGATAACACAAAGAACGCCGGTCGCCTATTAAAACATGTGTCCCTTTAGGTACAAGCTGACCGCATTATTTCAGCCAAGCGCTTCACATAGACATGCTACTTAAGAATAATACTTTGTTCTCGAACCAAGCTTTAAACGCGGCGCTTATAGCTCCACCCCTCACTTAGATTTTTCAACAAGTACACTAGGGAGTGGACTAGTGTTACGGATATATTTGGTGAAGACAGTGTCGCTAAGTTAAAGAACCACTTGTTCCTTTGGCTACACCTGCAAGCAAGATCACCATCCTTGCACACAATTCCGCTCGGAATTATAGCATAGCGTAAAGGATTCAATCCTACAAACAAGTCCGCTTTGAATTGGAACGATCCTCTCATAAAGGGCTTAAGGTAGAAAGAAAGAGATAGAGAAACATCTAACGCTTCTACAAAGGAGTGGGCCTTATCCACCCGCCACAGAGGGGCGTGATATTTTCCTACCACCTTCCTACCGCTTCTTCCCACCGCCTTTAAGAGATATTTACTTAATCCAATCACTTTACCCCAATCAGCCTTTCCCCGAACTTCTAAGGTGCTATAAAAGGAGAGCACTAATAGAAGAAAAGGGATCCAAAAAAAATAAGAAGCTCATCACACAAAACTCTAATATTAAACTTCTCTTCAAGTTTTCTCGACTTAAGCATCTGAGTCAATCCCGCGTAAAGGCCCAATTCGGATCCCTTTTTACAAAGCTCGCCGATGAGTCACTCCAAGAATTCCGAAATGGAGTTTCCTCGCGACACTCCTGCTCAATGCGTAAGTAAGCGCCCACATCAACTATAAATTCTAACCGCTGGTCGAAAGTCGGTGACCGCATCACGCAGGCAACATGATCAAGCGTGACGTGAACCGCTTTTGCATCAACATTATCCAATGTCAAAAAGAGAATAAAAAAAAAAAATGAGAATAAAGGGATTAAAGTAGGTTGGGATAAGATAATTTATAGATTAAAAAGGATAGAAGAGCAAAGACAGGTGACGCTCTCGTATCCTAACTCAAGAATGGAGTGATGATATAATTTTTTGTCCGAAGTAGACTACCGACTTATATTTGAAATGAATATATATGGTATGTGCTTAAGCACAGTAGACGAGCAATAAAAAGAATACAATTATATCAAATATATAATCATAAAATAAACTTTAGAATAAATAGGAGAAAATTTAATAATGTAAAATAAGTGTAATATTAATAATTTTGTAATTCAAATATGGTAAAATGACAAAAACGTATTTTTTTCAATTAAAATTTATACCCATTTTAAAAGACAACCTTTAATGCCTTGGTCAATAAATTTAAAATGTATCGTAACAAAAGTATTAGAGATATTCTATCGAAAAGTCATAAGATATTAAGCTATTTTAACTCTTTAATTTTTCTTTTTTCTCTAAATCAAACTTTCTCTTGTTAACAATTTTTAAAAGTACAATTTCCTTATTCCTTTGTTTTCCCAATATAAATAATTTTGTCCATGAAAGTCAACATCAAAAATATTAACATAATCACTTGTTTTTATAACAATTCATCACCATTGTTTATGCTTTAACAACCAACAACTGTTTTTGGGGGAAGCAAATCAGAACCCTCAAGCAAGACTGAAACTATTTTAAAGCTATTGAATTATAGATCAAGGAAAAGAAATTGAGGGAACTGTTACACTTTGGAAGGCTATAGTTTCAATAAAAAGCATAGTAAGTCTCACACATTTGTTACATTCACTACAATAAGAAGCTCCCATATCATTCTCCCTCATCGAGTGCTCCCCTTATCTTCCTCAACATCAAGAGGAGCAATAGCAAAACAAGGAAAAGAACAAGAGAAGCAATCGGAGCAACTCTTGGTGACTGGTGAAAGATGTCAAGTAGGCCATCATTAGCATCTCTTCTATTGTTTGTGTCACGCCCCGAACCACGGCTGTGCATCGTAGGACTGAACCGTCAGACCCAAACAGTGGACTAGTCCCCATTCAGCTTAAGGTCTTAAGAACTCTTATACAATAAGTATTCGTGAGTTAATAATAACAAATGAATCATAGCTAAAACATGAAGGGAGTTCTGCATAACTCCATATAGTACAATATCGGGTTTACACAACTCCAAGACTAGGATCCAAATGAAGTCACCCCTAGAAATCCATACAAAGAAAGAAATCTAAATTACAAGTCTCACATTGAATGAAAGAGGTAATGCACGCAGACCTCAAGACAAATAGAAGTAGCCGAAGTCAAGAACTCCCTGATATCCCTCACTTAAGCCTCGATCCTACTCCTCCCTCGTCCAACCCGAAAGTAATACATGAATCAAGTGCATGAGCCTAAAGAATAGGCCCAAAGAGGGTCGCATAAACAATAAAATAGGCGAAGGCCATAAACAAGGAACGGAATAAAGTAAGCCAAGAGCAAATAAGCAAATGAAACACAATCACAAATAATCAATAAGTAGCTGGAATGCGGATAAAATCCATGTATGTACTCAATCTTTGGCATATGTGATACTAAGATGTTCACGACATCTACGCATACACCATCGGTATCGCCTTCGCCCAAGCCGGACTAAGCTATATAACATACATGTGCACATGGTCGATAATGTCGCCTTCCTCGACCGGTTTCAAATGGGCCGAGATATTATACACCCTCTCGCTGTGGTCTCCGGCCCGATAGAGCATCAAGTGCTCGTGGTAAGATATTATACGCCTTCCGCCGGCCCGATGGCGGATATTATACACCCTCTGCCAGGGTCTCCGTCCGATGTATCATGCCTGAAAGTAAGAGATTGATAGTACTACTACCTAACAACAGGTATAAATATATATATATCCAAGGCAGCAACATCCTGAATATATAATGGTCGGTGATCTCATCGAGATCGGGAGTCAATACGTATTCAAGGAATAAACTCTACTCAAATACGCATAAGAAGAAGAATGATAACAACAATCCCCTCAAGATATAAAACCAACACATATGAGGAAAACCATCTCAAATATATGTTGGGAACCTCTCGAGGAAATAAGAGTACAAAAATCAAAGTGGGGTAGGAGGAAGGAATACTCACAAACCTTCCGTGCGAGAACCTACCTGATCTGGAGAGAAATCCCCTAATCCTCACAGCCCTCACGCCAGTCCGGCCGATCTAGTAAATAGCATACACTCTAGTTAATTACACTTGATGTTCACAATCATGCACAATTAAATGGTTTAAGTGGGCACACTAGGCCCCTACCAAACTCCGTATTTTTACTCTAGCGCGCAGTCACCGAGAACTGCCAATAACTTTCAATCCGCAAGTCGGATTTCCCCGATTTAGCTCTCATTAGAAAGTACTCTTTCCCCCCTTTCTAACGACATGCTAATCGTGTCGATTGGAGTATCATTGCTGTCCCGTACTGTACCCTGAAGGGACAGCCCGGAACCGATTTTGAACGAAAATCGGACAAAGATTTCCTCCCCGACATTATCGGCCCCGACAATCTACAAGCATTCACACAATAACATCCAATACACTTGGATTTCCACCAATTTACCCTCTAATAACCATTAATGCGACCATAGGTTTAATTCATTCATTAATTAGGTTCTTCCCCCTCCAAATTAAGGTTAGGTGTTCACCGTCGCCGGACAATGCCGGTGATGTACGCATGTGGTGCCGACGTGGCTGCAGGCCTACGACCAGCGCCAGGGCTGCCGGACGCGCGAGGGCGCTAAGGTGCGGGCCGTCGCTACCGTGGGCGCGGATTGCATGCGACGGGTACATAAGCTGGCAGCGCTGCGGAGCGCGCTGGTCGGGCGGGCGGGCTCGCAGACGCCGGACGGGGCCGGGGCATGGCCGCTTCGCAGGAGCCGGCGACGGGAGCTTCGGACGGGCGTGGAGGGCGCGGGCAAGGGTCGCGCTTGGCCGACCGGGCGGCCGCGGCGGCGGATGTATCAGTGGGCGCCACCGGGCCGCTGGGACGCAGGGCCGAAGCCGCCTGGGCGATGCGGCCGGGCGCTGCCGCAGCGCTGCAAGACGGGCCTCTGTCACGTCGCTACAGGCTGCAGCGGCCTCACAAGGGCTACGCTGCAGGCATGGTTGGCTACGTAGGGGCGTGGCCGAGGCCTGAAGCTCGGCTCACATGAAGCTTTAAGTGTGCCTGAGCTCTAGATCTCAGGTGAAAAGGGAGAGGGAGGGAGAGAGAGAGTTTCTTCTTTCTCTCTCTCTTATGTGATGACATGTTATGAAGGATGAGATTAATTTTCACTATTGCTTCATATGTTTACTATTCCTTTAATTAGAATACCTTGTCACTATAGTTTCACATGCCTACTGTTCAGTCACGGGTGAATTCATCTCTGGGGTCCACTGTTTGATTCTCCCGCCCCTAGTGTATAGCCCGTGATCCGCGGAATCTCGTGTCCGTAGTCCCATGGCACGTGTATCAGAAAATCACTCGGATCGGCCTCTCAATTCGCACTGCATCCGAGAATAACTTCTTTCTGGCAAATCCTTCACACGGAGTACGCTTGCATCACGGGTTGTCTCACCCCACTGCATCCACTTTTCCCGGGATTTGAATATTTATTCATTTTCTCTTCTTGATAATTAATCCGAATTAACTAACATATAATTACTCTGGATTTATTAACAACTGACTTATTTCGATTAATTAACCTTTAATTAATTTGAATTATTCAGACATGTGATTTTTCCCAAAACTTCACTGCTCATCATATTGAATTGTCATTTAAAATTTCCAATAAACAAAAATCTTTATTTATTTCGGGGCGGGTTTTACAATCTCCCCCCCCCCCCCCCCTATAGGAGTTTAGTCCCTAAACTCACAACAAGCTCATTTACTCAAACAGATCTGTTTAACGCTTCTTCATGTCGGCTTTCAAGGCTCCTGTGTAGCTTTCACCACCAAAGGTGGTTGTTCCACCTTACCTTGACTAAAGGAATAGTTCATTCCTCGCTTTTGTTCCTTGTAGTCAAGTATTTCCACCGCCACTCCTCATAAGATAAATCCCGCTGAAGTTCCACCGGTTCATATTCGATGATCTTAGTCGGGTCAGTTAAGCATTTCCTCAACATGGAGAAGTGGAAGACGTTATGGACCTGAGCCAAGTCTGGAGGCAAGGCCAAACGATACGCCTAATCGCTCCAACTCGCTCTAATATCTCAAGGGTCCAATGTACCACCGCTAAGCTTCCCCGCACTTTCCAAATCTCCATACACCCTTCATGGGTGATACCTTCAGAGTACCTTGTCGCCCACCGGAATTCCACCGCAGTAACGCTTCTTATCAAAGATAGCTCTTCACGGCCGGCTCGAAGCTACCCTCACCTTTCTCCGATGAGCTTCACTTGTTCTTCAAATTTCAGACTTCCTCGTGCTCCTTCAAACTTGTGATCTCCCACATCGCTCCAAAATATAGGAGATCGGCACGGCGCCATACAGCTGAGCCTCATAGGGCGCCATCCTCAATGCTTGCCCGGTAGCCGTTGTTGTAGGCTAATCCCTCGCCTTTAGCCAAGTGCTCATCCCAAGAGCCAGCTGAAGTCAAGAGTACACGCCAAGCAAAGATATCTTCTAATATCCGGATTGTCCTCTCCGATTGACCATCCGTCTCGTGATAAAAGGCAGTGCATAAAGGTCAATCGGGTACCTAGCCGCATGTAGACTCTCCTGCAATTCCGAGACAAACTGGGGTCTCATCGGATATGATAGTTACCGTGATACCATGTAGACAAACGATCTTGTCCATCTATAATCGGGCTAGTCGCGCTTAGGCTCATCTTACGCCTCAATGCTAAGAAGTGTGCCGACTTAGTCACCGGTCAACGATCACCCAAATAGTTTCCTCATTCCCTTTTTGGAACGTAGGTAAGCCTCTCACGAAATCCATCGCTATATGTTCCCACTTCCACACTTGTATAGGTAGGGGTTGCAATAGTCCAAATTGGCTTCCGGTGCTCGCCTTCTCACCCGCTAAGTGTGTAAGGCAAAGGGGCCACAAACTCGCTATCTCCCCGCTTCATATCGACTCCACCGTAAGGTGGTCCTTTAGCCCCCTCAGACATCTTCGTGCCTCCAAGGTGGATGGTATAGCTAGAATAATGGGCCTCCTCTAAAATGTCTCTCTTAAGCTCAGAACGCCGGCACTGCAGACACGCATCTCCTCGCCTCGTGGTACCATCCTCATGTACCCTAATTCAATGTGGATGCCTACTGGATCTTCTCCCCAAAGGCTTCAATAATTCAGATCCTCAGAATCGACCGCCTTTTAATCCTTTCCAATAAATTGGGCCGATACACAAAGTGCTAGCCAAGCTCACCTCCGGAGCCCTACTGATCACCTCCAAATTTCCAGCCTCCTCATTTCTTCTAGAAGGTTTACTTGTTCAAAGGAGATTTGGTACCGCCCCATAGTTGACCTTTCTACTTAATGCATCGCCACCACATTAGCCTTCCTGCCTGGTGGTAGTGGATGTTGAGGTCGTAGTCCTTGATCGGCCTCCAACCAAATGCCTTTGCCTCATATTCAACTCTTTCTGTGTGAATATGTATTTCAGACTTTTATGGTCTGTATACACTTCACATGGTACGCCGTAGAGAAAGTGGCGCCAGATCTTCAAGGCAAAGACTACAGCAGCCAGTTCCAGGTCATGTGTGGGGTAGTTCTCCTCATGCTAATTTCGGGCTTGCCTTGAAGCGTGCAGGCAATGACTCAGCCCATTCTCGCATGAGTACGCATCCCAAGCCTATCCGCAAGCATCACTATAGATCACGTATCCACACCCACTCTCAAGGTGGGCCGTGACAAAGTGCATACAAATCGACTCTTCGGGCCCATGAAACTCGGCCATAGCCCCTCCGGCCCGTGCATGAAAGGGAGTATCCTTCCCGGTCACCGGGTCAAGGGTAATGCCGTGACGTGAAAACCCCTCTACAAATCTCCGTGAGTAGCCAGCCTAACCCCTGTGAAGCTCCCCGATCTCCTCCGACGGTGCTCGGTCTACTCCAATCTACTACCTCTTCAATCTTCTTAGGGTCCACAGAGACTCCGTCTCCACCGATGACGGCCCCAAGAAAGCAAATAATCGCTCACCGTAAGTCACACTTGGAAAATTTAGCATATAACTCCCCGATCTCTCGTGGCCTCCAAAGCATCAAATTTCCCTTAAGTGCTTCGCATGCAACTTTTTACTCTTGGAGTAGATCAGGATGTCGTCGATGAAGACGACTACAAACCGATCCAAGTATCGTCTGAATACCCGATTCATCAAATCCATGAACACCGCTGGGGCATTGGTAAGCCCAAACGGCATTACAAGGAACTCATAGTGCCCATACCTCGTACGAAAGGCACTCTTCGGTATGTCCTCGCCTCGGATCCGCACCTTATGGTACCCAGATCTCAAATCTATCTTGGAGAACACCTATTATCCCTGAAGCTGGTCCATCAGATCATCTATCCTCGGTAGAGGATACTTGTTCTTGATCGTCACCTTGTTGAGCTACCGGTAGTCAATGCACAGTCTCATCGATCCGTCTTTCTTCTTGACAAATAATACTGCGGCTCCCCAAGGTGACATGCTGGGCCGGATGAAACCTTTATCCAGAAGTTCTTCAAGTTGTTGCTTCAACTCTTTCAAATTTCGGCAGTGCCATTCTCAGTATGGGGCTCGGATATGGACGCTGTTCCCGGAGCCAGTCGATGCGCAGAATTCCACTTCCCCTCTAGGGGTAGTCCCGGCAAATCATCCGAAACACATCCGAAAGTCACGAACAATGTGAATTTTCTCCACCGTAATCGAGCGCCTTTTGCTTCCGAGATAGACGCCGTGAACCCGATACATCCCCTCGCTGACGCTTTTCGCCCGGGCGCAGATATCTCCCGAGCCATAGAATAGCTTTTGCCGCCTTTGAAGATGAATTCTTCAGAGCCTCGGAAATCGGAAGTACACCCTCTTCCTTCTACCAGCCTAGCACCGCATATGCCGAGGAGAGCCACCCATGCCGAGGATGACGCCGTAGTCTCGCGAACTCCATCGATGTAGATCGGCAAGAAGTTCAGAACCCTCGACACCACCGAGCACTTTGGCGCTAATCGGCTCCATCGATCTTCGCTGCCCTAATCGAGTATCGACGACAAGTCGTGGGTAGTGTAATTACATACAAGTTATTTCTCCCGCAAATAAAGTACACACGTAAGGAATGTGTCGCCCGGATCAAACAAAGGTACAAGCATAGTAAGAGTGCATAATAATAGTACCTCGCAACCACCTCATGAAAGGCCCGCATCCTCCGAAGTCGTTGTAAACCCAATTCTCGGCAATCGGGTCGACTAGAGGAAGAAGGGGAACTCGCCGCTTCCTTTCCCTTCCCCGCCTCGATCCTCCTCTCTCACCTCGGCCTCCCGGTGGCCTCGCTGTCGCGGAACCTGTGTCTCGTGGGGGTCTGGCTCAGGCCGCCGGGACCCATCTCCTCTGGCGACCCTACCGCCGAGGGACAATTGGTTCTCGAAATGATCGGTGCTACTACATCTAAGCACATATCTCGCTGGTGCCAACACCGCCTTCTAGTATGTGAGCCCCTACAACGGGTGCAATGAGGACGTGGCTCCTCCCACCATCCCCGCCTTTGGACCGACGACGCAGGAAGATCCGGCCAGGTCGGGACTCAAGCGCCACCCCCGAGCGCTCCGAACCGCCTCTAAGGCTCACTCTTCCCCGAGCTCTTTCCTTTGTCACCGCTTCCGCTTCTCGCTTATGCGTGGCTCTTGTGTTTCCCCGCCAGCTAGCTCGGCCCTTGGCTATCTCCACCAACTCGTGGAAGGGACATCTCAAAGATGGCGCCACCTAACGGGAGGTTGGGCCTCAAGCCACTAACAAACTGGCGGGCCTTGAACAATATGTCAGCCACAAGGGTAGAGGCAAACCTGGATAGCCGCTCAAACTCGGCCTCATACTCGTCGACAGTCCTAGTCCCCTACTGCAAGGTCAAAAACTGCTGAGTCATCAAAGCTTGTCTGCTCGCTGAAAAATACTTGTCGAAGAAGGCGGTCCTGAACTCTTTCCAAGACTCAAAGCCTTTTTCACCTCTGTTCTTAACTTCAGTCTTGTACCAACTTTTGGCGAGGCCCTTCAGCATGTAAGCAGCTAGTCTCACCATGTCTTCTTCCTGCTCGTGATAGCCCTCGGAAGGTAGCCTCAATCTCATCAATCCACCGCCTCGCCACGCCCTGGCTCTGCACTCCCTCAAAGGGTGGGGTCCATGCCCAAACTCGCTAGAGAACTACTACCACCGCACTGGGCCAAGTTAGCACTACCGCCTCCGTGAGCCGCAGGGGAGTGTGTGTAAGGTGGGTTCATGCACCCGCCGCTTCATCGCCGCTTACTTATCGCTTCCTCGCCACTCATCGCCAGCCGCCGCTACCGGTCACGATCATCCTCGCCATCTCCTCGCACTGTGCCCGACATCGCGGCCGGATTTGGATAGGCCCTCAGTGCGTGACTGGTGTCCTCCGGCGCTGACCGTGGATACGCCAAGTAGACGCCTGTGGTACCCACCGGCCGCCGGGTCCGGATATCCCCTACCGGAAAACCGGGTATCCTCCTCCGCTGTAGCCGGGTAGCCGGATAACCGGGTAGCCGGGTAGCCTCCGGCGGGATAGCTGTGATGACCCCCGCCATGGGGTCTGCACTGCCTCGTGGGCACCAGCCTCGGGGCTACCGGGCCTCGGGCCTCCGTATCTAAACCGACTAGAACTTCCTCCTGCCAGTGCATGGGCTCCGGAGGTGGGCTCACTGCGCGCTTGCTTCGCCGCCCTCGTCTCGGAGGCATGACTTCTGCAAGATAGAAAAGTTCCAGTTGTCAATAGACTGCCCAACCCACTCTCTCAACAAAAATAAAGACTCAACTCCTAAGTTGCTGAGATAACTAGGGTGACTTGGATTGTACCGCTCTGATACCATATTAATTGTCACGCTCAACCACGTACCCCTGTGCATCGTAGACAACCGTCAGCACTCCAAACAGTGGGACTAGTCCCCATTCAGTATAAGGCCTTAAGAACTCTTATACAATAAGTATTCGTGAAAGTTAATAATAACAAATGGAATCATAACTAAAACATGAAGGAGTTCGTACAACTCCATATAGTACAATATCGGGTTTACACAACCCAAGACTAGGATCCAAATGAAGTCACCCCTAGAAATCCATACAAAGAAAGAAATCTAAATTACAAGTCTCAATTACTGTAATGAAACAGTAATGCAGACCTCAAGACAAATAGAAGTAGCCGAGTCAAGAACTCCCAGATATCCCCGCCTAAGCTCGCCTCCTACTCCTCCTCGTCCTAACCACGAGTAATACATGAATCAAGTGCATGAGCCTAAAGAATAGGCCCAAAGAGGGTCGCATAAACAATAAAATAGGCGTAAGGCCATAAACAAGGAACGGAATAAAGTAAGCCAAGAGCAAATAAGCAAGTGAAACACAATCAAATAATCAATAAGTAAATTTGGAATGCGGATAAAATCCACTGCATGTACTCAATCTCTAGCATATGTGATACTAAGATGTTCACGACATTTACGCATACACCATCGTATCGCCTTCGCCTAAGCCGGACTAAGCTATAGCATACATGTGCACATGGTCGATAATGTCGCCTTCTCGACCGAGCCAAATGGCCGATATTATATACCCTCTCGCTGTGGTCTCCACCCAATAGAGCATCAAGTGCTCGTGGCCGTATTATATCGCCCTCGTAGGGCCCGATGGCTGATATTATACACCCTCTGCCAGGGTCTCCGTCCGATGTATCATGCCTGAAAGTAAGAGATTGATAGTACTACTACCTAACAACAGGTATAAATATATATATATCCAAGGCAGCAACATCCTGAATATACGGTGGTCGGTGATCTCATCGAGATCGGGAGTCAATACGTATTCAAGGAATAAACTCTACTCAAATACGCATAAGAAGAAGAATGATAACAACAATCCCCTCGAGATATAAAACCAACACATATGAGGAAAACCATCTCAAATATATGTTGGGAACCTCTCGAGGAAATAAGAGTACAAAAATCAAAGTGGGGTAGGAGGAAGGAATACTCACAAACCTCCCGTGCGAGAACCTACTTGATCTGGAGAGAAATCCCCTAATCCTCAAGGCCTCAATGCTGGCCCGGGGTCAGGATCTAGTAAATAGCATACACTCTAGTTAATTACACTTGATGTTCACAATCATGCAAAATTAAATGGTTTAAGTGGCACACTAGGCCCCTACCAAACTCCGTATTTTTACTCTAGCGCGCAGTCACCGAGAACTGCCAATAACTTTCAATCAACAAGTCGGATTTCCCCGATTGAGCTCTCATTAGAAAGTACTCTTTCCCCCCTTTCTAACGACATGCTAATCGTGTCGATTGGAGTATCATTGCTGGCCCGAACTGTACCCTGAAGGGGCAGCCCGGAACAGATTTTGAACGAAAATCGGACAAAGATTCTCCCCCGACATCGGCTCCCGATAATCTACAAACATTCACACAATAACATCCAATACACTTGGATTTCCACCAATTTACCCTCTAATAACCATTAATGCGACCATAGGTTTGATTCATTCATTAATTAGGTTCTTCCCCCTCCAAATTAAGGTTAGGTGTTCACCGTCGTCGTCGATCAGCGAGGATGTACGTCTTGAGGGGTCTTGGGCTGGCGGGCCCACGTATCTGAAAGCGCCGTAGGGTCACGGACGCCAGCTGAGGGCCAAGGGGCTGGTCAGCGCTAGCGAGGGCAGGCGCACGGGCACGCTGCGAGCGGCCTGTAGCTGCGGAGCTGCTGGAAGTCGGGCGGGCGGCCGCTGCGCTCGCCGGACGGAGGCCGGGCGGCCGCTCGCGAAGCTAAGGCGACGGGAGCTTCGACGGGCGTGGAGCGTGGCGCTGAGCAAGTAGCGGCCGACCAGCTTGGCCGACTGAGAGCGCGCAAAGCGTACAGGCCGCGCAAGGCGCCAGCCACGCTGGGACGCCAGTGTTGTAGCCGCCGCCAGCGTGCCGCAGCCGCTACTGTGGCCTCGCGGCCGCGGCTAGCGCATAGCAGCTTGGCGGCGAGGGGCCGGGCGGGTGACTCCGGTGGGTCGGCGGCGAAGCTTAGGTGTTTGAGCTCTAGATCTATGGTGAAAAGGGAGAGGGAGGGAGAGAGAGAGTTTCTTCTTTCTCTCTCTCTTATGTGATGACATGTTATAAAGGATGAGATTAATTTTCACTATTGCTTCATATGTTTACTATTCCTTTAATTAGAATACCTTGTCACTATAGTTTCACATGCTTACCGCTCACCACGGTGAATTCATCTCACAGGGTCCATTGTTTGATTCTCCCGCCCTAGTGCATGCTCTGCATCCGCTGAATCTCGGGTCCGTGAGTCCCATGGCACGCGTGTATCAGTAAAATCACGGATCGGCCTCGTCGCACTGCATCCGAGAATAACGGCTTTCGGTCAAATCCTTCGTCACGGGAGTACTGTGGCATCACGGGGTTGTCCCAGTCCCCGACCAGATCCACTTTTCCCGGGATTTGAATATTTATTCATTTTCTCCTCTTGATAATTAATTCGAATTAACTAACATATAATTACTCTGGATTTATTAACATCTGACTTATTTCGATTAATCAACATTTAATTAATCTGGATTATTCAGACATGTGATTTTTCCCAAAACTTCACTGCTCATCATATTGAATTGTCATTTAAAATTTCCGGTAAATAAAAATCTTTATTTATTTCGGGGCGGGTTTTACAGTTTGATTTGTTAAAGGATTCCCCAAACCTTGAATACATGGATTTGTATTAACTCCCTTTAATTAGTTGGTAATTAAACCAGGTAATAAGTTAAAGCCCTAATTAGGGGTCAGAAGGCCCTTTTTGGTAATTATTAAAAGTTTCGAGGACTGGATGGAAATTTTCCACTCTCACAGTAAAGGGACCTGGATGCAACCTAAATAATTTCATGGGCTTCTGGTTAATTTGCAAGATAAAAACCCTTATACGAGCAAATGAGTGGCTGAGATTGGAGGATCTGGGATTGATGCTGATCGAGTGGAGTTATAGGGGCATCCGTGATGCCACGTGGCTTATTGTGAGACGTCCGGCTTTTGGAGTGTTGGATGCGAGGGGGGAGATGAAGATCCAGCCGTTGATTTGTTTCAAATCTCAGCCCTTGATCTTAAGGTTGTTTGATCCTAGGCAAATGATTAGAATCCGATCGTTGGTCGGGATTCAATCTAGGACGTTGATCTAACTAGTGTCGAAACCGAGGCAGTTTAGATACCGTTAATGTTAATCAAGCGATCCTTGCCGTTAATCGTTGAATACCCATCCCGAGGCAGGGGTTGCCGATTCTCCACCGGCGAGAGCCGTCGCGCGCGCCGCCCTTTTCCCCCGACGTTACAAGCGGAAGAACAGCCTCGCCGAACGGAGAATGAAGGCGGGGGCGTTAGAGATCGGTTCGCCTTCCTTTCCTCTATAAAAAAAACCCCACCACAGCTCGTCCTGAAGCAGCGAGAAGAAGGAAACCAAGGAGGTCACCGGGGAGGGTTGGCCGGAGAAGGGAAATTCGGCCACAGGGGGTCTCTGTCGCCATTTTCAAAGACTGTGAGAACCGGGAGCAAGGTATGAACCGATTCCCACTTTCAATTTTGAATTTTTCGCATCCTAGCTAGGGTCTTGAACTTCGACGGAGAGGATGAACGTTGACACGAAAGTGGGGAGGCTCCGGAGAGGGTGTGGGAGGTCAGCCATGTGCTTAAGAGGTAGCACCGCCGAGACGTAGCTTCGACGCAGAGACATGGCGGTGAGAGTCCTCGATGAGAAGTTTGGTCCTTCCTATGAAGCTTCTCCGGTGGGGCTCGGCCGTGAGAGAAGGGGGAAGATGATTAATTAATTAAATTAATTAATTAGTTTGTTGTTTAATCTTTTTGTTAATGGTTAATTAATCAAGCAAAATAATTGATTTTAACTTTGGTAGTGTGACAACTTATTAGATTGATTAATTATCTAGTATGATTAAAATAATAATTGGAACTATAGTGTGACAATTATTTGATTAACTATTTTGTATAGTTAAAGTAATGTGACTTTATAAGTGTGACTGATAATTAATTAATCGTATTGCATAGTTAAATAACTATATGGGACTTTGGTAATGTTACATATTTTGGTTAATAAAGAAGATTTAAGGATCTTGATAAGATTTTAAATCTTGGTAGTGTGACAAAATATTAGAATAATTCATTATATGGTATGATTATTCTATGTGACAAGATTAAGTTGATTAGTTATCTTGCATGATTAAAATTATTTAGTAAGGCTACTAAATATTTTAATGAGATTTTTTTAAAACTTTTGTGGTGTGACAAAATTGAACTAATCAAGTTAATTGGCTAAGGTTAGTCAAGTAACAAAGAGGGATCGGGTTGAATCCAAGCTAGTTAAATTAATTTGATTGAATCGAATGACTTGGGTTGGTCCAGTAGCAAAGTGGTTTAATCCAAATTTAAGTTAATCAATGACTTGATTAAGCTTGACATTGGATTTGAATAAATGGGTTAGGTTAACCCATTAATTGGATTAATTTGTGAATTAGTTAAATGAAACTTGGTCAAGTTAATTTAGTTATGAAGTTGAAAGGTTGGAAATATTTGGGTGTTGTCTTTGGGGTTTATGAGGGAGGTTTGGAATGGGAAGGGTGCCATGGGGTTATTAATTTGAAAGGTTGAAATTATTTGGGTGTTATCTTGGGATTTATGGGGGGAGGTTAAGAATGTGAAGAGTTGTAGAGGTTACACTTTTGAGGCCTATATAAAGCATGTAATCTTGAAGCTTGGCATAGAGCAATAGCAAGTTTGAGAAAGTTTATGGGCCATTAGGAATCAAGAAGAGAGGTTAGAGGAAGGAAGAAAAGAGAAGAACGCTTGAGAGACTAGGATCTTCTGTTCAAAGGAGTGTTGAGCATGCTCTATTTTCATTGCCATTCCGACCATTTTCACCGTTGGATCGTGCTGATTTTTGGTGAGATTGTTCTCGACTCCTTATTCTTCAATTTGAACGGTTAAGATTGTTTTTAGTGGCCGGGAGAGTAGGTTTCTGGGGTGTGAAACAGAGCCTATCACTGCTGATTTCCTGCACCGACCAGTTTCATCATCTGCTTCAATCGGATGATCATTTCTAGTCTGATCGAGCTGATTTTTGGTGAGCATAGTGAAGACTTGTACTGACCCAATCTGAACGGTGGAGATCTGGTTTGGACGGTCAGTTTGTCTTCAGTGTCTGTAGACATCTAACTTGGTAAGTTTCTTTAAATTCCTGCATCTCAGTTATGTGTGGTGATAAATATGAGGAGTCATATATGCATGGATGCATGGGTTATAAGGATAGATGGGGAATTGAATAAGTAAAGAATTGCTCCAAGGGTTGGAGTTTGACCTCCATGGGTGGTTTCATGAATTGAATATATATACATGATCATGAGAAGTGTAAATCCAATCTATCCCTATCATTGAAGGTTCATGAAAGCATGGACATGAGTAACTTGAGGTTGCTTGTTTATGGGAATGTTTTCAGGATTAGCATAGGTGTTGTTTGATAAGAAGGCTAGAGAACTTAGTGGGCTTGACGAGTGGTCCCAAATTGTCAAAGTTACCAAGCATGATCGAGCTATATGTTAGGCTCACGAATAATAGATTGTCAAGTTAAACAATGGACTTGTTAACCAAGTGAAAAGTTGAGGGTCGAATAAAAGTTAAGACAAGGTTAAGCTAAACTACTGGGCTTGGTAGATGGGCCCAATTTAGCTAAGAAGACTAGAAACGGCCAATGAGGGTGCGTACCATGAAGTAAGGTAGGACAGTTGACCAAAGTTGACTAGAGTTGACCAAGAGTTGAAAGTCAACTAAAGGACTTGGAAATGAGGGAAAATGGTCGGTAACCACGTAAATGGTTTTAAGGACCCGTTTAATTGAGCTTAGGACCACCGAAAGCGAGAGAGTTATGCTTGTGCATCTAGGATGTAGGGTTGTTGCTATTTTGATACTGATAGAGACTTTGCTATCAGATATCGACGTGGAGGCTTAGAGACACGTCAGGAGGAAACTAGGGGTGTTTCCAGCTCTTGTTAGAGGTAAGTACTTTTGCCTAGTACCCACCCGGTTTCGGGTTTTCCTTTGACTTGTTTATGCATTGATGTCTTATGCTTCTTTGATAACATACATGCGTCTACTGCCCGGACTCAGTGGAGCTAGGGAAGCTCCGATTAGGGAATGTTCAGGGGACGTGACCCCCGGCATTCCTATACGCGCCTTGCCAGAGGCAAATCTCTGGTGGTCTTACCTGTCAGTGGGCATGGTACACTGGCCGTGTTAACACGTAGGAGAGGTAGTTCTACCGAATTATGACCGGAGGGTCGAACGACCAAAAGGTCGTACTTACAGCAAATAGCTGGACATACTGGCCGGGGGTGATTCTTGAGTTTTCTTGAAACTCATCACAGGGGCTCGAGGGCTTCTGTTACCAGGGGTCGTACCTTTGGATTGTTTCTGGTAGACTCCTAGAGTTGTGTTTCTTGGTGTTGTGACCTTATTATTTGACATATTGCTCATTTATGTCTTGTGACCCCGCGGGGGTACTTACTGGGCTTTCCTTTCGAAAGCTCATGCGCTTGCTTCCCTTCTTTCTTTTTCAGGTCCCGAGGAGTAGGTGACTCGGACTCAGGAGTTGAGCGAGGGGTTGGGCAAATTTTGTAGAGGTTCGAGAACCTCAGGTCACACTTGTTCTTGAGGTGGTGTTATTGTAGGACCCTTATTGGGCCTTGACCATGTGTAGGGTATGTAAACCCTTATTGATTTAGATTTTCGTTGTGACTCACGATTATCCTCGATTATTAAATTTTGAGGTATTTGTTATCTGCTATGATTTCCTTAGGCCTTGTATCCGAGTGGGGTTCGCCTCTACTTGGGTACGGTCTGGTCTGTATCGTCTTTCGAGGTCCCGGATCCGGCTCATGCGTGACATATCAATAAAATTTAAATAAGGAAACAGAATCTACTCAACATAATATATTCGTTAGGATGAGATTATGTTTTGTTTGAAATTTTCATTTACTTTCAAACTACAATCAATTTAGATTTTACAACAAAAGATTTTGGTGAAGATTATTTTTTTTACCCTTTAGTTAAACAGGGACATTACCAAGAATAAACCTGTTATACATAATTATGATTTTTTATAAACAACTCATAATTACAATAAATTATTCCCGTCTACGTTATGAAAGTTTATTAAGAATTTAAATTTATAATAATCATGATAAATTTAACGCAGTCATTTGACATTGAATTAACTTGTTATGATCCACAAAAAATCTCAAAGTTAGAACTTTTCTTCCTATAAAATTTTGAGCGAAAACAATTACTAATATAGAAAATTGTTAATGGAAGTAAGACTTTTATGGCAAAAGAAAAAATTAATAAACTCCCTCTCTTTGTTAAACCACGCAGTTAGAAAAAAAACATGTTTTAAAACATGCATAACTCTTTTATTAAAAGCTTTGACCCTTTGCTTATCGATACAAATGTATAAAGTAGAAAATATGTTTTACAGATCTTATAAATAAAATAAAATGAAAATAATAATGTTAACAAATATTGTTCAAATCATGGAAAGAAAAAAAAAAATTACCTCGAGATTTAAACAACGCTCCCAATTTGGGGTAAGGGCTGATAGTTGAAATCAATAGTTATTAAAAAAAAAAAAAAATTGGTGAATATGGAAAAATATTACAATCATTTGTGAAGCCGTTCTTCATTCTCTCGGCAATCATTTTTATATTCAAGTCCTCCATATTATCCAATGTCAAAAGAGAATAAAAAAATAAAAAAATGAGAATAAAGGGATTAAAGTAGGTTGGGATAAGATAATTTATAGATTAAAAAGGATAGAAGAGTAAAGACAACATATGATAGTTTAGAACACAATACAACTATCAAGATCAGAAATCATACAACCTAAAGCCAATGGTTGCCTTTTAAGCTTGATGGTTGCGCGCCGTTGGATTAGAATGAAGCCTCCAGGTTTGAAAATGTTGTGACTCCATTGACATTTATACAAAAATATTTAATTCTAATATTTCTTAGGAAACAGGTGACGCTCTCGTATCCTAACTCAAGAATGGAGTGATGATATAAGTTTTTGTCCGAAGTAGACTACCGACTTATATTTGAAATGAATATATATGGTATGTTCTTAAGCACAGTAGACGGGCAATAAAAGAATACAATTATATCAAATGTATAATCATTAAATAAACTTTAGAATAAATAGGAGAAAATTTAATAATGTAAAATAAGTGCAGAATATTAATAATTTTGTAATTCAAATATGGTCAAATGACAAAAAAAAAAAAGTATTTTTTTTTTTCAATTAAAATTTATACCCATTTTAAAAGACAACCTTTAATGCCTTGGTCAATAAATTTATAAATGTATCAGAACGAAAGTATTAGAGATATTGTAACGAAAGTCATAGTATTACTGTCATTTTAACTCTTTAATTTTTCTTTTTTCTCTAAATCAAACTTTCTCTTGTTAACAATTTTTAAAAGTACAATTTCCTTATTCCTTTGTTTTCCCAATATAAATAATTTTGTCCATGAAAGTCAACATCAAAAATATTAACATAATCACTTGTTTTTATAACAATTCATCACCATTGTTTATGCTTTAACAACCAACAACCGCTTTTTGGGGAAGCAAATCGTAACCCTCAAGCAAGACTGAAACTATTTTAAAGCTATTGAATTATAGATCAAGGAAAAGAAATTGAGGGAACTGTTACACTTTCGAAGGCTATAGTTTCAATAAAAAGCATAGTAAGTCTCACACATTTGTTACATTCGCCTACAATAAGAAGCTCCACATCATTCTCCCCATCCGAGTGCTCCCCTTATCTTCCTCAACATCAATAGGAGCAATAGCAAAACAAGGAAAATAAACAAGAGAAGCAATCGGAGCAACTCTTGGTGACTAGTGAAAGATGTCAAGTAGGCCATCATTAGCATCTCTTCTATTGTTTGAGCATCCTATAAAAGATCTATTAGATATAATAGATCTCACTAAAGGCTCGCTTGGTAACTCACATCTCTCATTGAACTTGTAGAGCTCAATGGTGTTTGTTTCTAGATTCATCCCACTCTTCATGTTAAGAAAGTAAATTTTACCTATCCATAAGTGAAGAATATAACCCCATTTATCAAAAAAATAAAGTAAAAAGAAATAAAACCTCATTTTACAAATATGAATGGTATGCTAATAGGACATTTATCACATCAAAGTATGTTTGAACTTTTAAACATGATTCACTGTGTAATACCCTCTTTCCAAAAGGAGACCAGTGTCACACCAGCTGGGTCGGGAGTGCACCCAACCCATAAGCTGTAAAATCTAGAATCATAATCTGAGGAAATACTCTAGAACAGAGTCATAGTCATAACTTAACCTGCTCCCTATTGGGAGTCCAGACATGACCGAGATCATGTCATAATACAATACAAGATAAGTCTCAGGCAAAGAAGGCCCCAAATACAACAATAATCCAGATTACATAACAAGTTCTCAATATTACAACACAAGGTAAAGCGGGTAGTCAAGCTGTGAGCCATCTAGACCTCCTCACCCTCGCCTTTGTAGAAAGACGACTCCATCTGTAAGCGGGCCCCCCGCCTAAGCCCTGCAATGTAAAAAAAAACAATAGCCAAGAGACTGAGCTATGCGAGCCCAGTGAAATGTGAACGATTCTGCCATGTATTCTTATACCTGTCCCATATTTCCCAAATCCCCAAACTAAATAAAATACTAACATGTATGCCATTCAGAACTCAGAAATTTGTATATTATCTTGAATGGAGTTAACATGCCAATGAACTAAGAAACCGGAGAAAACTCGTGTGAAACAAATATGCTAAACATAATCATCCTTTGCATAGTAGACTCAACTATGTAAGTATGCAAGACCCCCTCTAAGTACTAGCTTGCACCCCTAGGTTCAATTTTCCCTAAGAAACAACTATCAAGGGGCATATCCTCGCCACATCGATCCTCGCCAGAGCACCCGTCCTCGACGATCAGAGGTATGTCCTACCATGCCTGTATCGTCATGCAAAATGCACCTCGCACTGATGTGGGCTTCTCGGAGCCGGGATGAAATTTCATGATAAAACAGTTGAAGATATGAATTTTTTTTTAGAAAGCATTTGAAAACCTCTCCATCCCTAACCCAACATCAATGCTCCTAAATCTATCCTCGCTGAATCTTCCGGCTTGTCTAGCTAGGGTGCAGCTTATCTTGTCAACTCCTCAAGCTACCAAGTTAGAGTATTTCTCTATAGAGAATATACTAATTCACCTTCATAATCTATACAAGCTCGAAAACCACAATGCTAATATAGAAATGAAAATCCACCGGCAAACACAATGCAAATCAAAATTCGCATAAATCACGAGAAATTCAAAATGCGTTGAAATTCTTGTACAAAGCATAATGTACAGAAAGTCCACTCACCCGAAGTCTTTCAAGGATCCTAGGAATGGCTTGGTCCTTCTTCCGCGTCCGCGGGGTCTCTTCCTCTTCCTACCATTTATTAAAACAACTAAATAAATGCAAGATTCACGTCCTCCATAATTTAGGTCTATAGCTATATAAAAGAAATACGGAGATTTAAGAATACGAATTTCGTATTCTTAACTTAACTCTGATTTTACTCAAAGGAGCATATGAAAAATATTAAACTCATAAGAACATGCTTCCTTTCTCAACGAGCATTACTTGCCTTCCAACCTCTTAGAATGCCCTTGATCATGATCGACTAACAAACTTAGTTAATCTAAAACATGGACATTAAACATGGCCATCATGGAAGCTATTCTTACTTAAGCAAGTTAACTAGCATGCTTTCTAGTAACACATACATCCATTTAACTCTTTAATACGAAAGCATGAACATTAGGAGTTAAGAGCATGAACTCATATGATTTTCTACAAAAATGGGGCAAGCACTTCCCCTCTATTTCGGGCCCCAAAATTATACAAACAATCTCTCAACATTAACATAATTATCACATATTAATCATGGCATCATCATCTAACATTCTACAACCCATCATCTAACATTCTATAACCCATAATTATCATATGTAACACTAATCCCTACCATTCCCCAACTTAATCTTTCAATTAAATAGTTAATAGAAAGGTTAGTCTCCAAGGTCTCACAGCTCGCGAGGATGCAACGGTAGGGCTGCAGATCGATGATGAGGGCTGCCGAGGGCCGCTGTCTTGCTTGTCTGTCCACCGGAGAGGGAGAAAGAAAAAGAGAGAGGAGATGGTGGTACTCAGCTGTCAAGGAAGGCCATGGCGTAGCTTCGTCGGAAAGGGGCTGCGCGCAGCAGGTCGGGCGCCGAACGGCGCCGTCATGGGCGGGCAGAGTGCGGGTCATCTTGGGAGGGAGAGCACCGGCGGAGACCGACAACGTGGCGAAGCCACGCTGCTGCAGGCAGGGTGATCGCGAGCGAGAGTGAGAGAGAGAGAGCAAGGGATGGGAAGAATGTGCTTTCAATTGAATTTCATCTCTTCATGATGCCCTATGTATAGTATGTAGCAATTAAGTCCCATTTCTTTATTTGGCTCCTTTGATTTAATTTATTATTTCCTTTTTCCCCTTTTTCCTTTATTCATAATTACTTTTCCTTTTCCTTTGTGTCGCATCGACTTTAATCGATGAAAGCTGTCCCCTCACTTTATGTCCCATCTCCTTTAATCTGTCTTTCCTTTTAATGATTCACCGATCTAGATCCGAAAATCCCGGGTTCTTGACCCCGTCATTACGGTGTAGTGTACTACCACGGGGTCTGTCTCTCGTCAGACCAGACACGCGAGTACTGGCTTTTGACTCACCCGATCTACTTTATCGGAACTCTAACGTTTGTCTGTTTCTCTTAACTAATCTTGATTAATTGCCCCTTAAGAAATTTATCAACTAATTAATCCAAATTTTCACTACTATCCCCTTCCAACTATTTCTCGGAATGGCCTGACTCCATAAACCTGAAGTTGGATTTCTAGCCCCCCCTTAATTCCCGATTTTCTTCAATTGAAGTTTAACGTAATCAAATCATTATTAATTTTCTAATCCATTTCATTATTTATTAGAAAATTAACCAAAAGACAACTTAGAATTTTCGGGGCGTTACAATTCACTATCCATAAATATCAATAAAATTTAAATAAGGAAACAGAATCTACTCAACAGAATATATTCGTTAGGATGTGATTATGTTTTATTTGAAATTTTCATTTACTTTCAAACTACAATCAATTTAGATTTTACAACAAAAGATTTTGGTGAAAATTATTTTTTTTACCCTTTAGTTAAACAGGGACATTACCAAGAATAAACCTGTTATACATAATTATGATTTTTTATAAACAACTCATAATTACAATAAATTATTCCCGTGTACGTTATGAAAGTTTATTAAGAATTTAAATTTATAATAATCATGATAAATTTAACGCAGTCATTTGACATTGAATTAACTTGTTATGATCCACAAAAAATCTCAAAGTTAGAACTTTTCTTCCTATAAAATTTTGAGGGAAAACAATTACTAATATAGGAAATTGTTAATGGAAGTAAGACTTTTTTATGGCAAAGAAAAATTAATAAACTCCCTCTCTTTGTTAAACCACGCAATTAGAAAAAAAAACATGTTTTAAAACATGCATAACTCTTTTATTAAAAGCTTTGACCCTTTGCTTATCGATACAAATGTATAAAGTAAAAAATATGTTTTACAGATCTTATAAATAAAATAAAATGAAAATAATAGTGTTAACAAATATTGTTCAAATCATGGAAAGAAAAAAAAAATACCTCGAGATTTAAACAACGCTCCCAATTTGGGGTAAGGGCAGATAGTTGAAATCAATAGTTATTGAAAAAAAATAAATTTGGTGAATATGGCAAAATATTACAACCATTTGTGAAGTCGTTCTTCATTCTCTCGGCAATCATTTTTATATTCAAGTCCTCCATATTATCCAAGATCAAAAGAGAATAAAAAAATAAAAAAATGAGAATAAAGGGATTAAAGTAGGTTGGGATAAGATAATTTATAGATTAAAAAGGATAGAAGAGCAAAGACAACATATGATAGTTTAGAACACAATACAAATATCAAGATCAGAAATCATACAACCTAAAGCCAATGGTTGCCTTTTAAGCTTGATGGTTGCGCGCCGTTGGATTAGAATGAAGCCTCCAGGTTCGAAAATGTTGTGACTCCCTCGACATTTATATTAAAATATTTAATTCTAATATTTCTTAGGAAACAGGTGACGCTCTCGTATCCTAACTCAAGAATGGAGTGATGATATAATTTTTTGTCCGAAGTAGACTACCGACTTATATTTGAAATGAATATATATGGTATGTTCTTAAGCACAGTAGACGGGCAATAAAAAGAATACAATTGTATCAAATATATAATCATAAAATAAACTTTAGAATAAATAGGAGAAAATTTAATAATATAAAATAAGTGCAGAATATTAATAATTTTGTAATTCTAATATGGTAAAATGACAAAAAAAAAACGTATTTTTTTTTCAATTTCAATTTATACCCACTTTAAAAGACAACCTTTAATGCCTTGGTCAATAAATTTAAAAATGTATCAGAACAAAAGTATTAGAGATATTGTATCGAAAGTCATAGTATTACTGTCATTTTAACCCTTTAAGTTTTTCTTTTTTGTCTAAATCAAACTTTCTCTTGTTAACAATTTTTAAAAGTACAATTTCCTTATTCCTTTGTTTTCCCAATATAAATAATTTTGTTCATGAAAGTCAACATCAAAAATATTAACATAATCACTTATTTTTATAACCATTCATCACCATTGTTTATGCTTTAACAACCAACAACTGTTTTTGGGGGAAGCAAATCAGAACCCTCAAGCACAACTGAAACTATTTTAAAGCTATTGAATTATAGATCAAGGGAAAGAAATTGAGGCAACTGTTACACTTTGGAAGGCTATAGTTTCAATAAAAAGCATAGTAAGTCTCACACATTTGTTACATTCGCCTACAATAAGAAGCTCCACATCATTCTCCACATCAGAGTGCTCCCCTTATCTTCCTCAACATCAATAGGAGCAATAGCAAAACAAGGAAAAGAAACAAGAGAAGCAATCGGAGCAACTCTTGGTGACTGGTGAAAGATGTCAAGTAGGCCATCATTAGCATCTCTTCTATTGTTTGAGCATCCTATAAAAGATCTATTAGATGTAATAGATCTCACTAAAGGCTCGCTTGGTAACTCACATCTCTCATTGAACTTGTAGAGCTCAATGGTGTTTGTTTCTAGATTCATCCCACTCTTCATGTTGAGAAAGTAAATTTTACCTATCTATAAGTGAAGAATATAACCCCATTTATCAAAAAAATAAAGTAAAAAGAAATAAAACCTCATTTTACAAATATGAATGGTATGCTAATAGGACATTTATCACATCAAAGTATGTTTGAACTTTTAAACATGATTCACTATCCATAAATATCAATAAAATTTAAATAAGGAAACAGAATCTACTCAACAGAATATATTCGTTAGGATGAGATTATGTTTTGTTTGAAATTTTCATTTACTTTCAAACTACAATCAATTTAGATTTTACAACAAAAGATTTTGGTGAAGATTATTTTTTTTACCCTTTAGTTAAACAGGGACATTACCAAGAATAAACCTGTTATACATAATTATGATTTTTTATAAACAACTCATAATTACAATAAATTATTCCCGTCTACGTTATGAAAGTTTATTAAGAATTTAAATTTATAATAATCATGATAAATTTAACGCAGCCATTTGACATTGAATTAACTTGTTATGATCCCTAAAAAATCTCAAAGTTAGAACTTTTCTTCCTATAAAATTTTGAGGGAAAACAATTACTAATATAGGAAATTGTTAATGGAAGTAAAACTTTTTTATGGCAAAGAAAAATTAATAAACTCCCTCTCTTTGTTAAACCACGCAATTAGAAAAAAAACATGTTTTAAAACATGCATAACTCTTTTATTAAAAGCTTTGACCCTTTGCTTATCGATACAAATGTATAAAGTAAAAATATGTTTTACAGATCTTATAAATAAAATAAAATGAAAATAAAAATGTTAACAAATATTGTTCAAATCATGGAAAGAAAAAAAAAATTACCTCGAGATTTAAATAACGCTCCCAATTTTGGGTAAGGGCTGATAGTTGAAATCAATAGTTATTGAAAAAAAAAAAATTTTGGTGAATATGGCAAAATATTACAATCATTTGTGAAGCCGTTCTTCATTCTCTCGGCAATCATTTTTATATTCAAGTCCTCCATATTATCCAAGGTCAAAAGAGAATAAAAAAAAAAATGAGAATAAAGGGATTAAAGTAGGTTGGGATAAGATAATTTATAGATTAAAAAGGATAGAAGAGCAAAGACAACATATGATAGTTTAGAACACAATACAACTATCAAGATCAGAAATCATACAACCTAAAGCCAATGGTTGCCTTTTAAGCTTGATGGTTGCGCGCCGTTGGATTAGAATGAAGCCTCCAGGTTTGAAAATGTTGTGACTCCATCGACATTTATATAAAAATATTTAATTGTAATATTTCTTAAAAAACAGGTGACGCTCTCGTATCCTAACACAAGAAAGGAGTGATGATATAAGTTTTTGTCCGAAGTAGACTACCGACTTATCTTTGAAATGAATATATTTGGTATGTTCTTAAGCACAGTAGACGGGCAATAAAAAGAATACAATTATATCAAATGTATAATCATTAAATAAACTTTTGAATAAATAGGAGAAAATTTAATAATGTAACATAAGTGCAGAATATTAATAATTTTGTAATTCAAATATGGTAAAATGACAAAAAAAAACGTTTTTTTTCAATTTCAATTTATACCCACTTTAAAAGACAACCTTTAATTCCTAGGTCAATAAATTTAAAAAGGTATCAGAACAAAGTATTAGAGATATTGTATCGAAAGTCATAGTATTACTGTCATTTTAACTCTTAAATTTTTTTTTTTTGTCTAAATCAAACTTTCGCTTGTTAACAATTTTTAAAAGTACAATTTCCTTATAATTTTTTTTTCCCAATATAAATAATTTTGTCCATGAAAGTCAACACCAAAAATATTAACAAAATCACTTGTTTTTATAATAATTCATCACCATTGTTTATGCTTTAACAACCAACAACTGTTTTTGGGGGAAGCAAATCAGAACCCTCAAGCAAGACTGAAACTATTTTAAAGCTATTGAATTATAGATCAAGGAAAAGAAATTGAGGGAACTGTTACACTTTGGAAGGCTATAGTTTCAATAAAAAGCATAGTAAGTCTCACACATTTGTTACATTCGCCTACAATAAGAAGCTCCACACCATTCTACCCATCAGAGTGCTCCCCTTATCTTCCTCAACATCAATAGGAGCAATAGCAAAACAAAGAAAAGAAACAAGAGAAGCAATCGGAGCAACTCTTGGTGACTGATGAAAGATGTCAAGTAGGCCATCATTAGCATCTCTTCTATTGTTTGAGCATCCTATAAAAGATCTATTAGATATAATAGATCTCACTAAAGGCTCGCTTGGTAACTCACATCTCTCATTGAACTTGTAGAGCTCAATGGTGTTTGTTTCTAGATTCATCCCACTCTTCATGTTGAGAAATTAAATTTTACCTATCTATAAGTGAAGAATATAACCCCATTTATAAAAAAAAATAAAGTAAAAATAAATAAAACAACATTTTACTAATATGAATGGTATGCTAATAGGACATTTATCACATCAAAGTATGTTTGCACTTTTAAACATGATTCACTATCCATAAATATCTGTAACGCCCCGAATTGTCTGAATGATGATAATGATAATAAGTAAGAAAATTTGGAACAATGATGGGGTTAAATAACGCGGATAATGAAATAGTCAACTTTAGCACTATACCGGGAGTAATCGGGCGTTAGTGGAATCAAACTCGATTGATATTAAAGAGAAATGTAATTAGGAGGTAGTCAAACAATAGTTCCAGGGCCCGATAATTGAGGGAGGAAACGACAAGGTTTAGAGTCCCGGTAAGTAAGCTGACCAAGTCAAAGGCCGGTATTCGCGGATCTGGTCGGCTGACCGAACTCGGGGACCGTGACAATGGTAATGTGGGAGATTGTATCATACATTATAAAATAAGGAAAAGAAAAGAAAAAGAAAAAGGAAAAGAATTAAAGGAAAAGAATAAAGAAAAGAAAAAAAGAAAGTAATAATTAAAGTGGTTAAAAAAATATATATAATATAAAATAAAATTCAAAAAAATAAAAAAAAATATAATAAAAAAATAAAGAAGGAAGAGGGCAGCTGGGTTATAAGAGGGAGAGAAATTCTCTCCCTCGTGAACCGCTGCCCCCCCCCCTTCCATTTCACTCTCTCGCTCTCTCTCTCATGTGCAGCCTCTCGACTGGCTGGCGCCCGGCCGCCACACCGGAGCCGAAGCTCCGGCATGAGCACCCCACATGGCGCCTCGGCACGGCAGCCGTCCACGTCTGCCACCCACACCGGAGTCAGGGAGCTCCGGCGAGCTCCCTCCCTGTCGTCTTCCCTCTTCACGTGCTGTCCCCATTGTGCGACCTCAGGCCGGCCAGCCCTACACCGGCGAAGTGAGAACTTAGATGTTGAATGTGTTTAGGGTTCATGATATTTATGTTTTTAGGGCTGAAATTTGGGATATATTAAGGGGGGAAAGTGAAGAGATTAGTTGTGGGGAAGATGATAGGGGGTATGAATGAATTTAATTACAGTTTGGTGAATGTTTGTATGAGTTTCGGCCCCTATAAAATAGGGGGAACCTTGCCGAAATTTCGGTTAGACTAGTGTCGGGCTGCCCCTTTTCGGGATGAATTCCGCCCACGAGGCCTCCCCGATCGGGGAGTGTAAATAGTCGTTAGAAAGGCCCTCAAAGGACCTGCGCAACGAATGATTAATTGACATGATCAAACAACCGGATCTATGGTTAGGAACGGTTCTAGATGACAATGCTTTAATTGTGTCTCGGGGTATGTTATTAATACGAACTATAAATTAAGTACGGAATTTGACCGTATTTCGTATGCCCTTCCATAGGAGAGGAGAAGGAAGTACTTGGAGACGCCATGAGTTGAGCGATCTTGAAGCTAGAAGGACGACGTGTGAGTGGTCCTCTCTGTACATTCTTATTTGAAGCATGTATTTCTCGTATTGTTTACTCGGGCTTCTCTATGATATTGTTTATCGATTTGTGATTGCCGATGGATTTTTCCGATACTAGAGTAAAGTAGATTTTTTTTGCTTGTTGAATGCTATTAATGTTAGAATAGCATGAGCATGTATATGTGAAACCTTAATTGGTCGGATTTGGGATAAGTACATATCTAGGACTGCATCCTAGCTAGACATATGTGGATGATCCGGCGGGCCAGGGAGCCCGGAAGTCAAAGTATGCGATATTGGGTCGGTGGAAGAGATTTGTTTCAAATATCGTCTCGTGCACACACTTGTTTTCAAAATTGTTTTTCATATAAAACCCTTCCCGATTTTGGAAGGCCCGTATCGATATGAGACGCAGGCTTGGCGGCAGAGCACTGTCGGTACAGGGATACCACTGGTCGTCAAGTTCTGCAGAAGCTGGAGTTCATTCCGTGGGAGTCGAACTAGAGGTGTTTGTCACTAGATATGAGACCCGTGTCTACACACATATGTTTTGAGATGTCTTAAGTGATGGTATGCTTGATGCTTGTAGTTGTATATGAATTTCTCGGAGTTTCAGTTGCTTGGCATGTTAGATCCAATGTATAGTATTTATGTTGATTCCATGTTGGTTTCGCGTATGCATTCGCATATTATTATCTTTATCAGTATAGTGCTTTGATGTGAGACAGGTAGGTGATTACCTGACAGATTGGTCCATACTCACTGGGCTCGAGTAGCTCACCACTTTTGTATTGTTATTTTACAGGAAATAAGTGGGGATCAGGGTAGAGGTCCGTGACGACGGGCAGGGTCCGGGTACGGTAGTGGCTCTGGTGTTCCTTAGGAGAGGCAGCTGCTTGTTATGTTGGTTAATGTACTGTGTGATTTGCATGTTATCTAAACCCAGTCGCTAGGCTGGGGAATGATGTATTATATGACTCATCTCTATGGTTGAGCCTATGGTGATGATATATTTATATATCGCTGTACTTTAGTTCTGCTTTAAACTAGCATAATAGGTATAAGTACATGATTTGTCAATAGCCTTGGGCCCAGGACACTCTGCTGGGCTGGCGGTGTAGCACCCACTTCTGTTGAAAGACGGGTGTTACAATATCAATAAAATTTAAATAAGGAAACATAATCTACTCAACAGAATATATTCGTTAGGATGAGATTATGTTTTGTTTGAAATTTTCATTTACTTTCGAACTACAATGAATTTAGATTTTACAACAAAAGATTTTGGTGAAGATTATTTTTTTTACCCTTTAGTTAAACAGGGACATTACCAAGAATAAACCTGTTATACATAATTATGATTTTTTATAAACAACTCATAATTACAATAAATTATTCCCGTCTACGTTATGAAAGTTTATTAAGAATTTAAATTTATAATAATCATGATAAATTTAACGTAGTCATTTCACATTGAATTAACTTGTCATGATCCACAAAAAATCTCAAAGTTAGAACTTTTCTTCCTATAAAATTTTGAGGGAAAACAATTACTAATATAGGAAATTGTTAATGGAAGTAAGACTTTTTTATGGCAAAGAAAAATTAATAAACTCCCTCTCTTTGTTAAACAAAGCAATTAGAAAAAAACTTGTTTTAAAACATGCATAATTCTTTTATTAAAAGCTTTGACGCTTTGCTTATCGATACAAATGTATAAAGTAAAAAATATGTTTTACAGATCTTATAAATAAAATAAAATGAAAATAATAATGTTAACAAATATTGTTCAAATCATGGAAAGAAAAAAAAAATTCCTCGAGATTTAAACAACGCTCCCAATTTGGGGTAAGGGCTGAAGTTGAAATCAATAATAATTGAAAAAAAAACAAAATTGGTGAATATGGCAAAATATTACAATCATTTGTGAAGCCGTTCTTCATTCTCTCGGCAACCATTTTTATATTCAAGTGCTCCATATTATCCAAGGTCAAAAGAGAATATAAAAATAAAAAAATGAGAATAAAGGGATTAAAGTAGGTTGGGTTAAGATAATTTATAGATTAAAATGGATAGAAGAGCAAAGCCAACATATGATAGTTTAGAACACAATACAACTATCAAGATCAGAAAGTGTAAAACCAAAAGCCAATGGTTGCCTTTTAGTGTTGATGGTTGCGCGCCGTTGGATTACAATGAGGCCTCCAGGTTTGAAAATGTTGTGACTCCATCGACATTTATATAAAAATATTTAATGCTAATATTTCTTAGGAAACAGGTGACGCTCTCGTATCCTAACTCAAGAAAGGAGTGATGATATAATTTTTTCTCCGAAGTAGACTCCCGACTTATATTTGAAATGAATATATATGGTATGTTCTTAAGCACAGTAGACGGGCAATAAAAGGAATACAATTATATCAAATATATAATCATTAAATAAACATTAGAATAAATAGGAGAAAATTTAATAATGTAAAATAAGTGCAGAATATTAATAATTTTGTAATTAAAATATGGTAAAATGACAAAAAAAAACGTATTATTTTTTCAATTTCAATTTATACCCACTTTAAAAGACAACCTTTAACGCCTTGGTCAATAAATTTAAAAAGGTATCAGAACAATAGTATTAGAGATATGGTATCGAAAGTCATAGTATTATTGTCATTGTAACTCTTTAATTTTTCTTTTTTGTCTAAATTAAACTTTCCCTTGTTAACAGTTTTTAAAAGTACAATTTCCTTATTCCTTTGTTTTTCCAATATAAATAATTTTGTTCTTGAAAGTCAACATCAAAAATATTAACATAATCACTTGTTTTTATAACCATTCATCACCATTGTTTATGCTTTAACAACTAACAACTGTTTTTGGGGGAAGCAAATCAGAACCCTCAATCAAGACTGAAACTATTTTAAAGCTATTCAATTATCGATCAAGGAAAAGAACTTGAGGGCACTGTTACACTTTGGAAGGCTATAGTTTCAATAAAAAGCATAGTAAGTCTCACACATTTGTTACATTCGCCAACAATAAGAAGCTGTACATCATTCTCCCCATCAGAGTCCTCCCCTTATCTTCCTCAACATCAATAGGAGCAAGAGCAAAACAAGGAAAAGAAACAAGAGAAGCAATCGGTGCAACTCATTGTGATTGGTGAAAGATGTCAAGTAGGCCATCATTAGCATCTCTTCTATTGTTTGAGCATCCTATAAAAGATCTATTAGATATAATAGATCTCACTAAAGGCTCGCTTGGTAACTCCCATCTCTCATTGAACTTGTAGAGCTCAATGGTGTTTGTTTCTAGATTCAACCCACTCTTCATGTTGAGAAAGTAAATTTTACCTATCTATAAGTGAAGAATATAACCCCATTTATCAAAAAAATAAAGTAAAAAGAAATAAAACCTCATTTTACTAATATGAATGGTATGCTAATAGGACATTTATCACATCAAAGTATGTTTGAACTTTTAAACATGATTCACTATCCATAAATATGAATAAAATTTAAGTAAGGAAACATAATCTACTCAACAGAATATATTCGTTAGGATGAGATTATGTTTTGTTTCAAATTTTCATTTACTTTCAAACTACAATCAATTTAGATTTTACAACAAAAGATTTTGGTGAAGATTAATTTTTTTACCCTTTAGTTAAACAGAGACATTAACAAGAATAAACCTATTTTACATAATTATGATTTTTTATAAACAACTCATAAGTACAATAAATTATTACCGTGTACGTTATGAAGGTTTATTAAGAATTTAAATTTATAATAATCATGATAAATTTAACGTAGTCACTTGACATTGAATTAACTTGTTATGATCCACAAAAAATCTCAAAGTTAGAACTTTTCTTCCTATAAAATTTTGAGGGGAAACAATTACTAATATAGGAAATTTTTAATGGAAGTAAAACTTTTTTATGGCAAAGAAAAATTAATAATCTCCCTCTCTTTGTTAAACAAAGCAATTAGAAAAAAAACATGTTTTAAAACATGCATAACACTTTTATTAAAAGCTTTGACCCTTTGCTTATCGATAGAAATGTATAAAGTAAAAAATATGTTTTACAGATCTTATAAATAAATTAAAATGAAAATAATAATGTTAACAAATATTGTTCAAATCATGGAAGGAAAAAAAAAATTTCCTCGAGATTTAAACAACGCTCCCAATTTGGGGTAAGGGCTGAAAGTTGAAATCAATAGTTATTGAAAAAAAAAAAATTTGGTGAATATGGCAAAATATTACAATCATTTGTGAAGCCGTTCTTCATTCTCTCGGCAACCATTATTATATTCAAGTCCTCCATATTATCCAAGGTCACAAAAGAGAATATAAAAATAAAAAAATGAGAATAGAGGGATTAAAGTAGGTTGGGATAAGATAATTTATAGATTAAAATGGATAGAAGAGCAAAGCCAACATATGATAGTTGAGAACACAATACAACTATCAAGATCAGAAAGCATACAACCTAAAGCCAATGGTTGCTTTTTAGTGTTGATGGTTGCGCGCCGTTGGATTAGAATGAAGCCTCCAGGTTTGAAAATGTTGTGACTCCGTCGACATTTATATAAAAATATTTAATGCTAATATTTCTTAGGAAACAGATGACGCTCTCGTATCCTAACTCAGGAAAGGAGTGATGATATAGTTTTTTTGTCCGAAGTAGACTCCCGACTTATATTTGAAATGAATGTATATGGTATGTTCTTAAGCACACAATAGACGGCAATAAAAAGAACACAATTATATCAAATATATATTCATTAAATAAACTTTAGAATAAATAGGAGAAAATTTAATAATGTAAAATAAGTGCAGAATATTAATAATTTTGTAATTAAAATATGGTAAAATGACAAAAAAAAACGTATTTTTTTTTTCAATTTCAATTTATACCCACTTTAAAAGACAACCTTTAACGCCTTGGTCAATAAATTTAAAAAGGTATCTGAACAACAGTATTAGAGATATGGTATCGAAAGTCATAGTATTATTGTCATTGTAACTCTTTAATTTTTCTTTTTTGTCTAAATTAAACTTTCCCTTGTTAACAGTTTTTAAAAGTACAATTTCCTTATTCCTTTGTTTTCCCAATATAAATAATTTTGTTCTTGAAAGTCAACATCAAAAATATTAACATAATCACTTGTTTTGATAACCACTCATCACCATTGTTTATGCTTTAACAACTAACAACTGTTTTTGGGGGAAGCAAATCAGAACCCTCAAGCAAGACTGAAACTATTTTAAAGCTATTCTGTCACGCCCCGGCCCCAAAAGTCCCCGGCCTACCAAGCACATGAGCCCAGGCCGTAAGCTGAGGAGGTGAGCCCGCTCGGTGCACAAGGCCTAAGTGATCACAATGCAACAACACAAAAGCAACGGAATAGTAATAATAAGTCAGATGACATAAATCAGAGTATAGTATCAGCGGAAGATGAGAGCCTAGGGTACATGCACCCTAATAGTTAATACAAGTCCGATCCTATACGGATCCAAATAAGATGTCCTCACACATAAACAAAATGCCTAAGAGGTCGCCAACCACGGCTACCACTCCCGCCTCTAATGCACGATCCTCGGGCGCTCACGCCGCCTACTCCATTTGGATCACGAAAAGGGATGAGAACAAATGTATGAGCTTTCTGAGAGAAAGCCCAGTAAGCACCTCGCAAGGTGGGTGAGCAAGTCATGAACAACAAAAGATAAGCAAAAGAGCAAATCAAGAAACATGACCAAATAAGCACATGGGGCTACACCCCGCACAACCAAGAATCTAGGAGTCCCAAAGACAAGCAACGAAGTGGGCTCCTAATCTCAACTACTGCCTCAGAGCCAGGAAGATCATCTAAGCGTAGAACTCTCGGAATATCCCCCGGTCAGCCATCAGCCTCAGCTGGAATCGTCCCGTAGTCGGGAATTCGGCAGCGCTACCCTTCTACATGTCGACACGGCCAGTGTATCGTCCCACTGGCAAGGCTGGACGGACAGAGTATCGTCCCCCTGTCAGGGATAACAGAACGCCAGGGTGTCCTCGGCCCTAGACGCTCCAAGTTGGAGCACCCACGCTCCACTGATCCGGGCGGAAAGATAGTACAGGAACCACATCCAACAGATGCCAACAACCAAACATACCAATGCACATAAATATAGGAGCAATAATCCAATGAAGTCGTAAAACAGGCATGTGCATATCACCACGCGATAATAGAGGAATATCAACTAGATAATCATACTAGATCACATCATCAACAAGAAGGAAAGTATAATGAACAATAGCACTTGCGTGCACAAATATGGATATCGTAAGAATATCAAGTAATGCCAACAAAGCCCATGTTCGGGCGGGGACTAGGCAAAGGTACTTACTAAAAGACACAGTAGCAAATCCAATAAACACTCCGTAGAGTGGGTACTAGGCAGAGGTAACTTACTAAAAGACACAGTAGCAAATCTAATAAACACTCCGTAGAGTGGGTACTAGGCAGGTAACTTACAGAATGTACTGAAGGATCTAACAATTGATCAGTGACTCTCGCTGACGTGACTCTTTGTTCAACTTCAGAATCGGGATCTGATAATAAAATCCATCTTCTCAGTATACTTCGTACACGTACACAAAAGTGATCACCCATGATTGGGTGTATTCACATTAATGATGCATGTATTATACCCTTCTAATATGATGTGTGATATTTAATTAAAAGTTTCTAAATATTCGTCATAACATATATATACATATATATAATTGTTTTCCCCTCTTCTTCTTTGTTCACTGTCTTCTCCTGCACATGCATATATATATATATACACCCCCCCCCCTTTTTTTTCTCTCTCTTCTTTCTATCTTATTTCTTAACCTTTCTTCACTATCTTAGCCTCTTACCTGATCCATACCAACTGGTGTATGGGCTTTGTTATGCATTGAACCACCTACCCTCATCATCATCTTAAGTGAAGGTTATCAACACCTATAATTACAAGGCTAAGCATGATCTTTCTAACTTATAGGCCATTCCCACTGTTCATACATACAAGCATGCATGCGATTTGGATTCAAGACACCTCTATGCACTCCTCTATTTTGTACACAAAGCCAGCCATGCAAGGGCATGCAACTAACTAGGTTCATTAAGCTATCTTAGTCAAGTCAACATGGCTCCTTGGCTGAGTACATATGTGAGGCATACCTCATATAGCTAGCTACTCATGCATGCACATGTATTTAGCGCTCACGCGACTACTCTTCAGGAGTTAAGAGCTTACCGGGAGGCAACGTCGTCAAGGAATCCAAGGTGGCAAGGCTTGTCGGAGCTCCTCGGCACCTCCTTGTCGACCCTGGGATTCTTACCCGATTCTCCCTGATCCAAGCTCGCCCCTCGCCCGGGACCGAGATGTTGCTTAAATGCTTCGAAGTCAGGTCCTCTCCGTCGGTGTTGTCCGGAGAACAGGCGATCGTGGATGAGAGTGGAACTTGTGAGGCTCTTATCGGTTTACCCAACCAGCACCACTAGTTTCTCTTTTAATGGTTCAAACTGGCGTTTGGAGGCTCGAGGGTGGCAGGTGGTGACATGACCCAACACTGCCATGCACCGCCCTCGTGGTCTGATAAATCCGGCATAACGATTAAGCACGGGGATCTGCGTCCACACGCAAGGCCATGCCACCGTGATAAGCGTTAAGAGAGTCGGGCAGAGAGTAAGCGGAAAGAGCTTTCCCTCACGAAATTGGTCTCCCACGTGCCTCCTTGTCCCGGACCGTGGCATTACGAGTTGACATTTACTGTATGGTCTTATCTTTTCAGTATGACCGTTTCTTTCCCATTAATGAGCACCATGTGGCTCAACTCATGCCACGTATTTTGCTATTATGAATTCTCCCAGCATTGTTTCTGGGTCAAAGGACGCCCCCCTCAAACCATGGGCTCCTATCCTATATATATATATATTAGTCTCATCTTCTAGTCAACTCCAATTAAATCCCTGACAACTAAGATTCAGTGAGCTAATGCATTTAATATCATATATTATATCATATTATATAATATACAATATATCACATCTTATTACATAATATTATACATAATATAATATAATTCTACAATTCGTGATTATGCTGTCCTCAACCAATATATATATATATATATATATATATATATATATATATATATATATATATATATATATCCATTTCCATTTTAATCCTATTCTTTAATTAATTTTCAAACTAGACCCTTATTTAACTAAAAATGATTAGTACCAAATTAAAGATTTAATTGCTCCATAGTTTGTACAGATTTTACAATCCTCCCCCCTTACAGGAATTTCGTCCCCGAAATTGTCCCACCTACATCATTCATTGATAAACAGTTCGGGATAGCCTCTCTTCATATCTTCTTCTCGTTCCCAAGTGGCTTCACGTTCCGAGTGATTGCTCCATCTTACTTTGACAAAGGGAATCACTCGGCTTCTCAATCGACGCTCCTCGCGACCTAATATCTCTACGGGTTGCTCCTCATAAGACATGTCCTCATGAATCTCCACTGGGACATGTTGAATCACATGCGAGGGGTCGGGGACATACCTTCTCAACATTGAAATGTGAAATACGTTATGGACTTGGGCCAAGTCCGGGGGTAGAGCCAACCTGTAGGCGACGGCTCCGACCCTCTCCAGAATTTCAAAGGGTCCAATGTAGCGTGGACTGAGCTTCCCACGCTTCCCAAATCGCATAACTCCCTTCATTGGTGATACTTTCAGGAGCACTCCATCGCCCACCTGAAATTCCACATGCGAGCGTTTCGGATCGGCATAACTCTTTTGCCGACTCTGAGCAGTTTTCAACCTTTCCCGAATCATCCGGACCTGCTTCTTCGCCTCGTTTGGATAATCTCGCCTCTCGAAGCCTGCTTTCACCACTTCTCCCCAACAGACGGGGTTCTAAGACTTCTCCCATACAACGCCTCATAGGGTGCCATCTCAATACTCGCACGATAACTATTGTTGTAGGCTTATCTCGCATAAGCGTAGACGCTTGTCCCATGTCTCCTTGAAGTCTAGGGCACATGCCCTCAACATGTCCTCCAAGATCTGAATGGTCCTCTACGACTGCCCATCCGTCTGAGGATGAAATGCTGTACTAAGTGCCAGACGGGTACCCAAGGCCTCATGTAGGCTCTCCCAGAATCTCGAAACAAATCGAGTGTCCCGATCTGAAGTGATTGACACTGGTACTCCATGTAGTCGTACCACTTCATCAATATACAACCACGCCAATTGTTCCAGTGTAGCACCTACCCTCAAAGGTATGAAATGTGCCGATTTCGTCAATCGATCTACTATCACCCATACGGACTCATGCCCCCTCTGAGTACTGGGTAGTCCAGTCACAAAATCCATATTGATGTGCTCCAATTTCCATACTGGAATGGGTAAAGGCTGAAGCTTCCCTGCCGGCTTCTTATGTTCTGCCTTCACCCTCTGACAAGTCAGGCACCGGGCAACAAATCTTGCGATTTGCTTCTTCATGCCGTTCCACCAATAGTGATTCTTCAGATCTCGGTACATCTTGGTCCCTCCAGGGTGGATCACGTAGCTCGAGTAGTGAGCTTCTTCCAGAATATCCCCCTTCAACTCAGGGACATTGGGCACACACACCCGATCGCCAAACTTAAGCATGCCCTCTTTGTCGATACGAAACTGTGTCGACTCACCCTTCTTAACCTGATCCCAGATCTCCCGTAACCTCCGGTCTTGCAACTGTGCCTTCCGAATCCTTTCCAACAAGGCCGGTCGAATGCACAGACTAGCCATACTCACCTCCATCTCTGGCAAAACCACCTCCAGCTCCATCCTCCTCATGTCCTCCAACAAGGGCCTCTGAGATGTCAATAGGGCGGCAACTCCATGACTGGACTTCCTACTCAAGGCATCAGCCACCACGTTGGCCTTCCCCGGGTGGTACTGCACGTTCAGCTCATAGTCTTTAATTAGCTCCAACCACCGCCGCTGTCTCATGTTCAACTCCTTCTGCGTGAAAATGTACTTGAGGCTCTTATGGTCGGTGTAGATGTCACAAGGTACACCGTAGAGGAAATGTCGCCAGATCTTCAATGCAAACACGATCGCCGCAAGCTCTAGATCGTGTGTGGGGTAGTTCTCCTCATACGGTTTTAGTTGTCTTGAAGCATAAGCAATAACCCTCCCATCTTGCATCAGGACACACCCCAGGCCCGTCTTGCAGGCATCGCTATATACTGTATAACCCTTTCCGCTCTGTGGCAGGGCAAGGACCGGCGCGGAAACCAACCTGTGCTTCAGCTCCAAGAAACTCTGTTCACAAGCCTCTGTCCACACAAACTTCGTGCCTTTCCCCGGTTATTCTGCGTCATGGAGTCTTGCCAAGGCTGGAGAGAAACCCTCCACAAATCTACGATAGTACCCGGCCCGATCGAAAAGCTACGAATCTCCCTGACTGTGGTCGGCCTCCTCCAATCCACAACCGCCTCGATCTTCTTGGGGTCAACCGACACTCCAGCACCACTAATAACATGTCCCAAGAAGGCCACACTATCTAGCCAGAACTCACACTTGGAGAACTTCGCATACAGCTGATGCTGCCTCAAAGTCTCCAATACCACTCTCAAGTGCTCCACATGTGCCTGGCGACTCCGAGAATAGATCAGAATGTCGTCAATAAAGACAACTACGAACCGGTCCAAATACCTCCGAAATACTCGGTTCATCAGATCCATGAACACGGCCGGGGCATTGGTGAGCCCAAACGGCATTACCAAGAACTCATAGTGCCCATATCTAGACCGAAAGGCACTCTTCGGAACGTCCTCCCCCCTGATCCGCACCTGGTGGTACCCGGATCTCAAATCAATCTTCGAGAATACTTGTGCCCCCTGGAGTTGGTCCATAAGATCATCAATCCTCGGCAATGGGTACTTATTCTTGACTGTCACCTTGTTCAGTTCTCTATAATCGATGCACAGCCTCAAGGACCCATCCTTCTTCTTGACAAACAGCACTGGGGCTCCCCATGGTGACATACTCGGCCGAATAAAACCCTTCTCCAACAGTTCCTCCAACTGTTTCTTCAGCTCCTTCAGTTCTGCGGGTGCCATCCTGTACGGGGCCCTAGATACGGGAGCCGCACCAGGAACAACTCGATAGAGAATTCCAGCTCTCTTTCTAGGGGTACGCCCGGTAAATCATTAGGGAAAACGCCGGTACTTTCGTTAACTCTTGGAACATCTCAGAATGGCGGGACTACCCTCTGGCGAGCCTCGAATTGAAGCGGATACCCTACACACCCATCATCAAGAAGCCTCCGCGCCTGAACGGCGGAAATTTCTCTCACCAAGGAGCAATCCCTGCTGCCGTGGAAGGTGAACTCTTCATCGTGGGGTATCCTGAAATGCACTCTCTTCTTGCGGCAATCCACCACCACATACACAGAAGAGAGCCAATCCATCCCCAGAATAACATCATAGTCCTTCATATCCATCATATGTAGATTAGCCGGTAGCTCCCGGCCCTCAATTACCACGATACATGATAGCGCCATCTTGTTCACCATTCTGGCCGCCCCCACAGGGGTGTCTACACTCAGCTGGTACGGTAATGTCTCCGTGCAAATAGTGTGGAAATAAACGAGTGCGTAGCACCCGGATCGAACAAAGTGCAAGCATAGAATGAGCTAACTGCGATAGTACTGCGGCAGACGGCGGGGATGCCATACTCCTCGATGGTGAGATGATAGACACGCCCATGGGTGGGTGGCCTGCGTAATGCGGCTGACTAGAGGAAGGCGGCTGCGTTGCCTTCCCCTTCGTATCTCCTCCCTGGGGCCTCTGCCCCTGCGTACCAGACTGCCTTGAGGCCCCTGATGACCTCTGTGAGTTCCGTGCCCCTCCATCTGCCCTCTGTCCGGACTGGGTCTGTGGGCACTGTGCCCTCCTGTGCTCGAGGCTGCCACAGGTGAAGCAACCTCCGGTGATACCCGGACACTGAGCTTTCTTGTGTGGCCCCCCACAAGTGAAGCACTTAATTGGCTGGGATGCACTGCCAGAAGAGCCTCTACCTCCAGAGGCGACTGATGATCCGGAGGATCTACTGTATGGTCGTGATCGATACTCGGACCTTGACCGTCCTGTACTCTTGCCAGATGAATGGTTGCTTGTTCCCAGGCTCTTGTCCTTCTTCTTCTCCTTCTGTGGCTGCCCCTGTGGATCCCCTTGACTGGAAGCATCAATATACTTGGCCACAAGCACTTTGCCACCAGTAACCGGTGCACATAAACCTGCATACACGATCTTTTTGAGGGGCGGCCGCAGGCCCACAAATCTCCATTACCCTACTTGGCCTCGGTGCGGCACCATGTCGGGAACAAAGCAGGCTAGGCGGTCAAACTCCGCCTCGTCTTTGCCTCCACCGTCATCCCACCTGATTAAGATGAGTAAACCATCGCTCCATCTGCACCAGGCGTCCCTGAGAAAAGTACTTTGCATAAAAGGCTGTTTTGAACTCATCCCATGTCTTGAAGGTTCCTCCTTTACATTCAGGTACCTCCCGGAGGTACCAATCCTCTAGCACCAGAAAGGTGTAGGCGGCGGTTCTAACCTTCTCGGTCTCATCCGATTGAATATAGTCGAAGGCCTGCTCCAATTCCACGATCGAGCTCCAGCCGCCTGGGGTAGCGGCCCCTTAAGCAATTTGGGGAGACGGCCTCCTGATCTCCACAAGTAAACCCCAACCGGCGGCTGGTACGGCTGGTGTAGTAGGATGGGGTGGCATCTGTTATTGCCTCTGTTCTCTGATGAGGGCATGCATCTCCCTCATCAAATCAAGCATGGTGATGGGGGTGTACCTCCCCCCTCGGGTCCGGTCCTCTTGCCTGGGGCCCTGCGACGTTGGACTGAGCATGCTGTTCCTGCTCAACCTCCATCTCCTCAGGAGGTGGGAGCACCTCCTCTGCCGGAGGCAGGGGTACCTCAACTCGTCGGGGTAGCCCCGTCCCGTTAATCCTCTCTGCCTCTCATCATGTTTTCTGCAGATATTCGTAAAGTTAAGTTTCAAAGAGACAAACATGCAACAAAAGTCAATGCATCACATTAAGTAATATAGGATTCGCATACATGAATAGTTCATACAACACACAGGGTTTATATGACTACAAGTACATCCAAAATAAATCTTTGTCATCAAGACTATACTACTAGCACCTCCTAAGCTAATACTAACGCGACAAATGGGCATGTAAGTTGCTCGTGACTCGCCGTCCCATGGATAACCATCCCCTGTCGGTGGCGGGCCTCGTACACCGAATCAAGCAGTCGGGATCATATCTCGCACTCCTCCTGTGTGTGTCCGTAGCCCCCGCAGCGGGGGGCATCTCTCAACCATATTCTGCGCCACCGTAGGGTCCCCCTCAGACTGAGGGCATTTCACTCCACGGCATCGGTGCCTCGCAAGTGGGGCTACTCGTCTAATGCCAGCCTGAGCCGCAAGGGCTCTGCGGTATCCCGGGGCTCGTATGGTCCGTTGGGGCCTCTGCATCTCGGTCTCCCTCTGTTCCTGAGATCTAATTCCTAACTCGCGCTCAATGCGTTCGAGGCGCTGATGGATCTCCCCTAGAGACCTCATGATATGGAGCCCTCCGGATTCTGTAGCTGCCCCAACCGGCGTCTGCTCTGTCGACGTATCGGTCGACTCCCTGGTCCTGGCGAGACGACGTCCCTCTGAGCTCTCTCCCCCCTCCTCCTCTGAGGATGTCTCGTGGCATACGTAATGGCGGCGTCGGTACACAATCATCGGCATATCCGCTGTGAGATAATAACTTGTCAGTTTATTATCGCAGGGACCAAGGTCAAGTTGATATGAAACAAAATACAATTCATTACTTCAAGAGAAATTTTCCATAATACATAGCGTTCATACGACTACTACATTGTCCTAGATAGGTGTCCCTACAATGTCTTGATCCTGTCTTAGCTCATCGGGCGCTACTGGATCGCACTATTCCTCTTGGTCTTCCTCGGAGGGTGTGCACGGCTCCTCCCAGTCGTCCTCAGAGGATACATATAGTTCCTCCTGACTTTCTAGAGATTCGTCAGAGCTCGTCGACCCTTCCTCTTCTTCTGGTTCCAAGGTGTCCTTTGGGTGATGCCCACTCTCACAGCAAGGGCATTCACAAGGTGAGTCACTACTGCACTCAGTCCTTTGGTGTCCGAAATCTCCACAGCGACGGCACCACACCGCCCTACACAGGTTCAGGTCATGAAGTCCTCCACAGAAGTGGCATTTGATCTTCCCGTTCACCCTAGGCATAATTGTTACCGCCTGGAGATGGTAGACGGGAGCAAAGGGTCCACGTATACGGGCTCGCCTCATTGGCCGTGGTAATCTCAAGTCGCTATCCTTCTTGATTCTTTCCTATAGTGCATCATTCCAATTCACCCTTCGCATTAACCGTCTCACCCTAGGGTTGGCTCCCAGGGCACGCTCCGAAAGAAAGTTCACGAGCTTGTAGGAGTCCTTCACTTCGTCAGAAATTCCCTTCTCGTTCTTCGAACCCGACATGATTAGCTGTCAAGCCAATGCATAGTCAGTTCCTCATGTAAAATACCTAGTCTACCCAACCAACTCTCAGTCAATCCTAATTGACTACTGTTACTAGGGCAACTAGGGTGTCGATTAATCCGCTTTAACCTTGTCTCTGATACCACTTTAATCTGTCACGCCCCGGCCCCAAAAGTCCCCGGCCTCGGGCGCGTGAGCAGACCGGCCGTACCTAAGCGGAGGTGAGCCCCGCTCGGGCACAAGGCCTAAGTGATCACAAAGCAACAACACAAAAGCAGCGGAATAGTAATAATAAGTCAGATGACATAAATCAGAGTATAGTATCAGCGGAAGATGAGAGCCTAGGGTACATGCACCCTAATAGTTAATACAAGTCCGATCCTATACGGATCCAAATAAGATGTCCTCACACATAAACAAAATGCCTAAGAGGTCGCCAACCTCGGCTACCACCCTGCCCCACGTACGATCCTGGCGGCTCACGTCGTCTACTCCGCTGGATCTGAAAAGGGATGAGAATAAATGTATGAGCTTTCGGAGAGAAAACCCAGTAAGCACCTCGCAAGGTGGGTGAGCAAGTCATGAACAACAAAAGATAAGCAAAAGAGCAAATCAAGAAACATGACCAAATAAGCACATGGGGCTACACCCCGCACAACCAAGCATCTAAGAGTCCCAGAGACAAGCAACGAAGTGGGCTCCTAATCTCAACTACTGCCTCAGAGCCAGGAAGATCATCTAAGCGTAGAACTCTCGGAATATCCCATTCGACCATCACCTCTTTAGAATCAGTCCCCGTAGTCGGGGAATTCGGCGCTTACCCTTCTACATGTCGACCGGCGATTGTATCGTCCCATTTGGCGGCAAGGCGGGCCGGACAGAGTATCGTCCCCCTGTCAGGGATAACAGAACGCCAGGGTGTCCTCGGCCCTAGACGCCCCAAGTTGGAGCACCCACGCTCCACTGATCCGGGCGGAAAGATAGTACAGGAACTACATCCAAATGGATGCCAACAACCAAACATACCAATGCACATAAATATAGGAGCAATAATCCAATGAAATTAAGTAAAATAGGCATGTGCATATCACCACGCTGATAATAGAGGGAATATCAACTAGATAATCATACTAGATCACATCATCAACAAGAAGGAAAGTATAATGAACAATAGCACTTGCGTGCACAAATATGGATATCGTAAGAATATCAAGTAATGCCAACAAAGCCCATGTTCGGGCGGGGACTAGGCAAAGGTACTTACTAAAAGACACAGTAGCAAATCCAATAAACACTCCGTAGAGTGGGTACTAGGCAGAGGTAACTTACTAAAAGACACAGTAGCAAATCCAATAAACACTCCGTAGAGTGGGTACTAGGCAGAGGTAACTTACTGAATGTACCGAAGGATCTAACAATTGATCAGTGACTCTCGCTGACGTGACTCTTTGTTCCACTTCAGAATCGGGATCTGATAATAAAATCCATCTTCTCAGTATACTTCGTACACGTACACAAAAGTGATCACCCATGATTGGGTGTATTCACATTAATGATGCATGTATTATACCCTTCTAATATGATGTGTGATATTTAATTAAAAGTTTCTAAATATTCGTCATAACATATATATACATATATATAATTGTTTTCCCCTCTTCTTCTTTGTTTACTGTCTTCTCCTGCACATGCATATATATATATATTGTAACGCCCCGACCCGGATCCCGGGACCCCGAGCACGTCAACAGACCGGCCGTATTAAAGAAGAGATAAACTCAACTCGAATACAAGGCTTAATAATGTGATAAGCAGATAACATTCCATAAGTTAACTAAAACTCGTGTTCCTAAGAACATAGAGTTAACAGGGTCCATAGGCCCTAAGATAGTCAGGTCCCTATACGGGTCCTACAAACAACAAAGTTCATAAAAGCAAAAGATAATGGAGACTCCTACAACCTCTGGTCCTTCGGAGTCCCCTCCCCAGGCTCTCTCCCCTCCTATACCTCGAAATGCAGAAAGAGGAAAAGAGAAAACACATGAGCTTTGAAGGAAAGCTCAAGTAGCACCCCAAGCAGTCACAAAGGTCATTAATAGGAAAAAGACAATCAACAGGATCATAGCATCAACAATAAAGTCCTAGGAGTCTACCACAAGCAAGTCAAAGGTACGACCCCTGGTACAGAAGCCCTCGGGCTCTGCAGTGAGTTCTAAGAGAACTCAAGGTTTACTCCTGGCCAGTATGTCCAGCCTTTGGATATAAATACGACCTAGATGGTCGATTGACCCTCCAGTCAAATGGTCGGTAGAACTACCTCTCCCTGCGTGTTGCTGCGGTGATTGTACCATGCCCATACGGCAGGTAAGGCCTCCGAGAGATTTGTTTTCTCACGGTAAAATTTTGTCCCGAGGAAAGTCAGGGGGTCCTAACCCTGAACATCTCCTAAATTGGAGCTTCCCTAGCTCCACTGAGTCCGGGCAGTAGAACATAGCAAACATGGACACCAACGTCCCATAAACAAGCATACATGCTTAACAGGATTCAAGAACAGATAAGAACAGCATGTATGGCATCAACAGTGATGTATCAAGATTACATAGCAAGTTCAAGAAAACCCGAAATCGGGTGGGAACTAGGCAAGTGTACTTACTTTAGTTTGACGAAACTAGAAGTCTTTCTAGTCCTTTTGTGCGTGCCAACAACTCCCCGAGTGTATCTGGCATATAATGGTTTTATTAGAATCATTGTTCCAATAATTTCTATCTCTCTAAGTGTCCATGCATGCCTAACGTCCTTGTTGGGCTTAGGCCCACTAACGGGTCCTAGGGACCATCTCTCGGGTTTACTGGCCCTTATTCCCGCTTTGATTGTCCCTTAGTTGACTTTTGGTCCTATCTTGGTCAAACCTAGTCAACTTTAGTCTATTTGTCGAGACTGACTCTTATTAAGTTATTTTAGTTGAGTTGGGCCTAGTTAAAATCGATCTTAACCACTTTTTACTCTAAAAGGGCATTTTGGTCATTTGGCAACCCCTTGACCCTAAGGTTTTAGGCTCCACCTTGTTTAGGGTTTATTAGTCCTTTTTGAATTTATTTAGCTTCCTTACCAAACAGTTCTTGTCACTCAACCAATTATCCAAATTAATTAATTAATTAATTAATTAATTTTATTTCAATACTTCATAATAATTATTAATTATTACCCATAGTTCCATATAGTTACCGATCTACACAACTATTTGATTATTAGTATCATTACTATTAATAGAGACAGCACCTATTTAGTTGTCACACTAAGGTTTTAATCTTTATTTAAAACCTTAAGTTTCCTAATTATTAAATTATGAGTAAAAATTTCATAACCTAATAATCATCACAAAACCTAAGTTTCATTATCAAAGGAAAATTTACACTTTATCTGATTAATTGATTATGTGTCACCTCTTCCAATCTCTGGAACAAATTAATCAAATAATTGCCATTTACCAATTTATTTGTCACTACTACTCGGTTAATATTTTAATTAAACATTAACCCTCATAGCAAACTATTCCATAGTTTCTATTAAACGAATGTCACCCTCTATATTTTCCAAATTCATTATCTCTACTAGCTATTTGTCACAACCATTTAACTAGCATCTTAGTCCATGAGAGGAAAAATAAAAGGATTTTATTTTGTCACACTATGTTAATAATTTATTAACCTCTCTTTTTTTTGTCACAAGTCCTAAGTTCCTCATTTTAATATCAATTATCCATTTATTATTTACAATAATAGTCACCTAATGTTTTTAATTAAAGAGAGAAGAAAATAAATAGCTATAGATTAGTTTTAATTAGTGTCACACCCCTAAGTTTTAAACGATTATTATTATCATTTATTTATTTATTTTTTTTTTTAAAACATCATCTTCTTCTCTCTTTCGCGCGACCGAAAGCCACCAACATCCACCTTCTTCGCCGGCGAGCTCCGAGCACCTACCCATGCTCGGTCCCCGACGCCGAGAGTTCCACGACCGCGGCCAGCCCTACAGAGCGCCTTCAGCCTTCATCGTCAACGAGAAAAACTAACAAACTCTCGGCCAGGACTGCCCCTTCTCCGGCGAGCTCTCGCCGTCGACCGTATGCTCGCGAGAATGACTCTAAAATACTCTACAGAGTTTTTAGATGCTTACCGAGGGGTTTGTCGACGACGGGGGTGTCGGTGTCGCCGGTAAACGCCTCCTGTCTCCACTCCGACGAGCTCGGCCGGCATTGGTTTCTTCTCCTCCTCGCGTTGTCACAGCGCTGCCCTTCCTCTCCCCGTGAGCCGCGGCCTTGGTCCCCCTGACTCGCCTGGATCCTCGGCGCGAGAGCTTCCACTGAGAGCTCCTTCTCTTCCACCCGTCCCTCACCGGAGAACGGAAAACTCAGCTGCTTAGTGTCGAGACAAAGGGGTGCAGTGCTCCTTTTATAGGGCCTGGGGTAGCTAGACGAAGGGACGCCCATGCGAACAGTCTTGTCTTCAAGAGGCCGGCGTTCATGCGTAACCGGCGAGGTAGACGGCGAGGCTCGCGTAGGCGTTGGCTGGGGAAGAGAGGTGGCGTCGCCTCGTGATCGTCTACCAGCGATCTACGGTGAAGATCGCACGATGGCCATCAACGGTCCCTGGCCTGCGTCAAATTCGTCAACTCGGCGATCAAGGGTTAAGATTTTATGGGCTTTTAACGGCCAAGGTTTCATCTCATGCTCCGCATCTAGCAACACCCAAGATGGGCCGGTGGGAGATTGCCCGCCGCGGTGAGTCCTTCCCTTCCTTGACCTTCCTTGTATGCCTCAGATCGTGCAATGATGAGATGGATTCCATCTCGACGCCACGCGATGGCTCGATAAGAGTTCTTATAAGGCCTCATGATTTGCAGTAGTCTCGTGATCTTTCAATCTCGGCCGTTCGTTCTCTCTGATGGGGTTTTCTCTCACGAAATTTTATGAGAGGTCCCTGACTCTTTTAAAATTTTACTTAGGTCCAAATCTGTGAGAGAGGAAAACTTCTGTAAGGTCCTCATGTCTTTCAAAATTACTATTAGGTCCCTACAGACCCCATAACAATTTTTTTTAATTTCCATTTAAATTAAATAAATCATTTAATCCCACATTATCACTAATCGCGGTAAGTAAAAATATTTTAAATATTTTCGTGGATTTTACAATCCTCCCCCCTTACAAAAATTTCGTCCTCGAAATTTCAACGCAGTTTATATTTCATACAAACAACTCTGGGTAACGCTGCCTCATATCCTCCTCTCGTTCCCAGGTAGCTTCCCGCTCGGTGTGGTTACTCCACTTCACCTTAATAAAAGGAATAGTTCTATTCCTTAACTGCTTGTCCTCTCGGCCCAAAATAGCTACTGGGCGTTCCACATAGGACATATCCTCTTGGACTTCTACCGGAACTTGTGGAATCACTCTGGTAGGATCTCGAATACACTTCTTCAACATTGAAATATGGAAGACATCGTGAACCTGAGCGAGATCCTGAGGTAAAGCCAACCTATATGCCACAATCCCTACGCGCTCCAATATCTCAAAGGGTCCAATATAACGTGGAGCAAGTTTTCCACGTCGTCCAAACCTTACTACCCCTTTCATAGGAGACACTTTTAAGAATACCAAGTCTCCCACTTGAAACTCCTGATTAGATCTTTTCGGCTCAAGATAGCTCTTTTGTCTACTCTGGGCAGCCTGGAGTCGTTCCCTGATCATTTTGACATGTTCCTCCGTTTGTCTTACAAAATCAGGTTGTTTAAGTGTCGACTTAGCTACCAGCTTCCTTTCTCCCACATCTCCCCAACAAATGGGAGTTCGGCACCTCCTCCCATAGAGTGCCTCATACGGTGCCATCTTAATGCTTGCCTGGTAACTGTTGTTATAGGCAAATTCTATCAAACTTAGGCGTTCATCCCAAGATCCTCAGAAGTCTATCGCGACATGCCCTCAACATGTCCTCTAGCACTGGATGGTCCTTTCTGCATTGTCCATCGGTTACGTGGGTGAAAGGTCGTTTGAGCTGAACGCTAATCCTGTGCCCAAAGCGGTGTGCAAGCTCTCCCAGAATCTAGAGACGAACCGAGTGTCTCGATCAGAGGTGATCGTCACCGGTACTCCATGTAATCTGACGATCTGATCGATATATAGCTGGGCCAACTTTTCCAAGGATGCTCCTGTCCTTAATGGTATAAAGTGGGCCGACTTCGTCAGCCGATCCACTATAACCTAGATCGATTCATGGCCTCTTTGAGTGCGTGGCAGCCCTGTTACAAAATCCATGTTAATGTGCTCCCATTTCCATTCCGGAATGGGTAAGGGTTGTAACATCCCTGCCGGCTTCTGGTGTTCCGCCTTTACCATCTGACAGGTGATGCATTTAGCCACGAACTCCGCAACATCTCGCTTCATCCCCTTCCACCATAAGTGGTCCTTCAACCCTCTGTACATCTTGGTACCTCCAGGGTGAATAGTGTAGCCCAAATAATGGGCTTCCTCCAGAATCTCCGTTTTTATTTCAGGGACATTTGGTATACAAATCCTTTCATCAAATCTAAGGGTGCCATCTTCATGGACCCTGAACCGTGTTGGTTCTCCTTGGCCCATGTGCTCCTTGATCTCCTCCAGTTCAGGATCTTGTCCCTGAGCAACCCTAATTCTCTCCAATAACGAGGGTCGGATATGCAAGCTGGCCAATGAGACATCCATTACAGGTAAAACGACCTCTAAGTTGAGCCTTCTCATATCCTCCAATAGTGGCTTCTGAGTTGTTAACATAGCGGCAACTCCATATCCAGACTTCCTGCTCAGTGCATCGGCCACCACGTTTGCCTTGCCTGGGTGGTAATGGACACTGAGATCATAGTCCTTGATTAACTCTAACCATCGCCGCTGTCTCATATTCAGTTCTTTCTGTGTGAATATGAACTTGAGGCTCTTATGATCGGTGCAAATCTCGCAAGGAACACCGTAGAGGAAGTGTAGCCAGATCTTTAGGGCAAACACGATCGCTGCCAATTCAAGATCGTGTGTGGGATAATTCTCTTCGAAAGGTTTTAACTGTCGTGATGCGTAAGCAATCACGCACCCATCTTGCATCAACACACATCCAAGGCCAGTCTTGCAGGCGTCGCTGTAGACCGTATACCCACGATTGCTTTGTGGCAGCGCCAACACCGGTGTTGATATCAACCTCTGTTTTAGCTCCTGATAACTCTTTTCACAGGAGCCGGTCCAAACGAATTTGGTACCCTTCCTGGTCAGCTTGGTTAACGGTGCTGCTATTACCGAGAAACCCTCAACGAATCTCCGGTAATAACCAGCTAATCCCAAGAAACTCCGTATCTCCCGTACCGTTGTTGGTCTTTTCCATTCCACAACGGCTTCAATTTTCTTGGGATCGACTGAAACTCCAGCTCCACTTACCACGTGGCCCAAGAAAGCTACACTTTCCAACCAAAAATCACACTTGGAGAACTTTGCGTAAAGCTGATGTTCCCTCAAGGTCTCTAGCACTATTCGTAAGTGCTCCTCGTGGGCCTGGTGGCTTCTTGAGTAAACAAGAATGTCATCGATGAATACCACTACAAACTGGTCCAAATATTGACGGAATACCCGGTTCATCATGTCCATAAAGACCGCCGGCATTGGTAAGCCCAAACGGCATTACTGTAAACTTCGTAGTGCCCGTGATCTAGTACGGAAAGCACTCTTCGGGATATCCGCCTCCTTAATCCTCACTTGATGATAACCGGATCTTAAATCAATCTTTGAGAAGACTTGAGCTCCCTCAGAGTCGATCCAAAGCAGTCATCAATTCTTGGTAGAGGATATTTATTCTTCTGATACCTTATTCAACTCCCCGATAATCAATGCACAACCGTGGCGACCCGCCTTTCTTCTTGTGAAAAGAACAGGTGCTCCCCAAGGTGACATACTAGGTCTAATAAAACCCTTGTCCAATAATTCCTCTAGTTGGGTTTTAATTCCTTAAGCTCATGCAGCGCCATCCGATAAGGAGCCTTAGACATGTGGGCCGCTCCCTGTACTCAAATCAATGGAAAACTCCAATTCCCTTTCCGGGGGTAGTCCCGGTAACTCTTCCGGAAACACGTCAGGGTACTCCCTTACTACAGGTACGTCTGAGACTACAATCTCCTTATCCTTCTTCATCTCGGAAATAGAAGCCAAGTAGCCTATACAGCCACCCCTAAGGAGCTTCCGAACCTGGAGAACCGAGATCTCCCGTACTAGGGAACAAGTGTGGCTGCCTTTAAAAGTAAATTTCTCTTTTCCCGGCATCCTAAATATAACTCTCTTCCCTCGACAGTCTACCATCTGCAGAATCAAGAGAGCTACCCATCCCGAGGATCACATCGTAATCCTTCGTGTCCATTACATGCAGGTTTGCAAGTAATCTCCGCCCTCAATTATTATAGGGCATGCCGTACCATTTTCCTTACCATCATGGCGGCTCCCTCTTTGGGGTGTCTACACACAAGTCCCAGGGTAGCTCTATTGTAGGCAATGTGTACTTTCGAAGTAACCGTGCGTGATACAAATGAGTGTGTGGCTCCGGGATCAAATAAAGTGCAGCATAGAAAGAACTAAGCTGAAATGGTAATTTTTGCCGACATACATTGATACTGTGCTTCCTCGGTTGTCAAATGGTAGACCCGACCATGGGTCATTGGCCTCTGCTGCTGTTGGGGTTGGTTTTGAGTAGAAGGCTGTCCTGAGGTCGCCTTCCCTTTCTTGTCCCCACCTTGTGATCTTGGTGGTGGTCCAACAAACTGTCGAGAAGCTTGTTGAGATCCCTGGGTTCCCCCCACCACACTCTGTCCTTGTTGACGTTGGGGACATTGGGCCTTTTGGTGGTCCAAAGCCAAGCAGTAATAACACCCTCCAGTTATCCTAGGGCATTGGGACCTCTTATGCGGTCCCTTGCATTCGTAGCACTTAATGTTCTGGGTCACACTGGCTGAAGACCCTTTTCCACCAGATGAGGCTGTGGACCTGGTCGGCTTCCCATAGGGTCGGTACTTGTTGTCCGGCCTACGCTTTCCAGAGCTCTTTCCAGATGATTGGCCCTGGCTGTTTGTCCCTTTATCCTTTTTATCTTTCTGGGACGACCCCTGGGCGTCCCCTTGACAAGAAGCCTCAGTATACTTAGCCCTAGCCACAACTTCGGTGTAAGTCTTGCACATGTGGCTAGTCACAATCTTCTTTAGTGATGGCCGCAGTCCGGCCTCAAACTTCATCACCCGGCTCTCTTCCGTTGGAACCATGTCAGGAAGGAAGCGAGCCAACCGGTCAAATTCAGTTTCATATTGCTCCACCGTGGAGCCTCCTTGAACAAGCTGGGAAAATTGTTGTCCAAGCTGTACCAGATGTCCTCTCGAGAAATACTTGGCGAAGAACGCAGTCCTGAATTCTTCCCAAGTCTGGAAGGCCTCACCCTTCCTCGCCTTATCTCTCCAAAGTACCAATCTTCACTGGTCCTTGAGCATGTACACGGGCGGTCCCGATCTTCTCCGCCTCAAGAGTTTGGAAGACCTCGAAGGTCTTCTCCATCTCCGTATCCATTGTTCAAGAACATGGGGTCTGCATGTTCTCTCAAAGATCGGGGAGAGGGTCTCTTGATTTCCCCAAGTAATCCTCTACTTGACGTGGGGGTAGATGATGTCGGGTCTCTTGGATCAGTCCCAACATTTCCCTCATTAGTTCCATCATGCTCATGGGGGGTACCTCCCCCCTTGGGTTTTGGCCCTCTGCCTGAGGCGCTGAAAGATTGGATTGGAGTGTGCACCTCCTGCTCAACTTCCATTTCGTCCACAGGTGGGGGTACCTCCCCACCCTGCGGTTGAGGGACTTCTTCCTCCATAGGAGGCTATGGCATTTCGGTACAACGAGGTCGCCCTCGCCTACCCCTTCCTCTTCCCCTACCACCACGACCTCCACGCAAGTGATCCATAGTTTAACTGTATAAGGATTATAAGGTTACTTTTTTATTTCCAGCAAAACAGATGATGATAAAACATACTTTTATTTATTTAAAAAAAAAAAAACAACAACTAGAGTCAACATGCTAAAACAAAGACACTAAAGGACATAATAAAAGTAGTTCATACATCACAAAAGTTTGTAAGACTACGATTATTTTACAAACCAAAACTAGAACTCACCCAGTGATGCTGCGTCAGGGCGACAAGGGTGTAGTCGTAAGCGTGGTCGATGCCCTCCAGTCCCTTGCGGTCCTCTGCTAGGTCCTGGCGCACCGGATGGACAGTAAAAAGCTAGATGCTCCAGACATGCACAGCTGCGGCACCAGAGGGCAGGGCGCCTACACTCCGTCATACAGTGGCCGTATACTCCACAACGACGACACCGTGAGATCCTGAGAACAGCAGGAGATGGACCTGCAGCTCTCTCCCGAATCTGAACCCCCAATGCACGACGGTAGTCACGGGCTCTACACACACGTCGTGGAGGAATACTAGGGCTCACAATCTCCTGTGCTAACGGAACCCTGGGTCCTCCTGGCCTCTGCATAGCGATGTGGTCCCTAAGTCCCTGGACCAACATGGTAACGGTAGTCTGGAGCCTGTCAACCTTTCGGTTGGTGGCTTCCAGCGTCCTCCTCATCTCGGCGAGGACCTCGGCGGGATCGGATGAGTCAGCTCTGGGGGGTGGAGTGTTCTCCCGGACAGACTCCACCTCATCATCAGACGAATCACGGTATGATGGTCCCGACATCCTGCAAGTAAACCGGGTGTCAATCTAACGTACAACTATCTATACTACCCCAGTCCCGCACTCTGCTATCTGCTCTATCTTGAGAACTTGCTCTGATACCACTTTAATGCAGAACGCCCGACCGGATCCGGGACCCCGAAAGCACGTCAATGCACCGGCCAGAATTAAAGAAGAGATAAACTCAACTCGAATACAAGGCCTAATAATGTGATAAGCAGATAACATTCCATAAGTTAATTAAAACTGGTGTTCCTAAGAACATAGAGTTAACAGGGTCCATAGGCCCTAAGATAGTCAGGTCCCTATACGGGTCCTACAAACAACAAAGTTCATAAAAGCAAAAGATAATGGAGACTCCTACAACCTCTGGTCATTCGGAGTCCCCTCCCCAAGCTCTCTCCCCTCCTATACCTCGGAATCTGTAAAGAGGAAAAGAGAAAAACACATGAGCTTTCGAAAGGAAAGCTCAGTAAGCACCCCTGCAGGTCACAGTGTCATTAATAAGAAAAAGACAATCAACAGGATCATAGCATCAACAATAAAGTCCTAGGAGTCTACCACAAGCAAGTCAAAGGTACGACCCCTGGTACAGAAGCCCTCGGGCTCTGCAGTGAGTTCTAAGAGAACTCAAGGTTTACTCCCGCCAAGATGTCCAAATTTTGATATAAATACGACCTAGATGGTGATTGACCCTCCAAATAAAATGGCTCGGTAGAACTACCTCTCCTACGTGTTAACACCTGGCCACAGTACCATGCCCAATCGACAAGTAAGACCTCCAGATTTGTTTCTCTGGTAAGGAACATCGAGAAAAAGTCAGGGGGTCCTAACCCTGAACATCTCCTAAATTGGAGCTTCCCTAGCTTCACTGAGTCCGGGCAGTAGAACATAGCAAACAGGGACACCAACGTCCCATAAACAAGCATACATGCTTAACAGGATTCAAGAACAGATAAGAACAACATGTATGGCATCAACAGTGCATGTATCAAGATTACATAGCAAGTTCAAGAAAACCCGAAACCGGTTGGGAACTAGGCAAGTGTACTTACTTTAGTTTGACGAAACTAGAAGTCTTTCTAGTCCTTTTGTGCGTGCCAACAACTCCTTGAGTGTATCTGGCATATAATGGTTTTATTAGAATCATTGTTCCAATAATTTCTATCTCTCTAAGTGTCCATGCATGCCTAACGTCCTTGTTGGGCTTAGGCCCACTAACGGGTCCTAGGGACCATCTCTCAGACTACCGGCCCTTATTCCCGTTTCAGTGTCCCTTAGTTGACTTTTGGTCCTATCTTGGTCAAACCTAGTCAACTTTAGTCTATTTGTCGAGACTGACTCTTATTAAGTTATTTTAGTTGAGTTGGGCCTAGTTAAAATCGATCTTAACCCCTTTTTACCCTAAAAGGGCATTTTGGTCATTTGGCAACCCCTTGACCCTAAGGTTTTAGGCTCCACCTTGTTTAGGGTTTATTAGTCCTTTTTGAATTTATCTAGCTTCCTTACCAAACAGTTCTTGTCACTCAACCAATTATCCAAATTAATTAATTAATTAATTAATTAATTTTATTTCAATACTTCATAATAATTATTAATTATTACCCATAGTTCCATATAGTTACCGATCTATACAACTACTTGATTAATAGTATCATTACTATTAATAGAGACACCACCTATTTAGTTGTCACACTAAGGTTTTAATCTTTATTTAAAACCTTAAGTTTCCTAATTATTAAATTATGAGTAAAAATTTCATAACCTAATAATCATCACAAAACCTAAGTTTCATTATCAAAGGAAAATTTACACTTTATCTGATTAATTGATTATGTGTCACCTCTTCCAATCTCTGGAACAAATTAATCAAATAATTGCCATTTACCAATTTATTTGTCACTACTACTCGGTTAATATTTTAATTAAACATTAACCCTCATAGCAAACTATTCCATAGTTTCTATTAAACAAATGTCACCCTCTATATTTTCCAAATTCATTATCTCTACTAGCTATTTGTCACAACCATTTAACTAGTATCTTAGTCCATGAGAGGAAAAATAAAAGGATTTTATTTTGTCACACTATGTTAATAATTTATTAACTTTTTTTTTAATGTCACAAGTCCTAAGTTCCCCATTTTAATATCAACTATATCCATTTATTATTTACAATAATAATCACCTAATGTTTTTAATTAAAGAGAGAAGAAAATAAATAGCTATTGATTAGTTTTAATTAGTGTCACACCCCTAAGTTTTAAACGATTATTATTATCATTTATTTTTATTATTTTTTTTTAAACATCATCTTCTTCTCTCTTTCGCGCGACCGAAAGCCACCAACATCCACCTTCTTCGCCGGCGAGCTCCGAGCACCTACCCATGCTCGGTCCCCGACGCCGAGAGTTCCACGACCACGGCCAGCCCTACAGAGCGCCTTCAGCCTTCATCGTCAACGAGAAAACTAACAAACTCTCGGCCAGGACTTCCCCTTCTCCGGCGAGCTCTCGCCGTCGACCATATGCTCGCGAGAATGACTCTAAAATACTCTACAGAGTTTTTAGATGCTTACCGAGGGGTTTGTCGACGACGGGGGTGTCGGTGTCGCCGGTAAACGCCTCCTGTCTCCACTCCGGCCCAGCTTCGGCGGCAATGGTTTCTTCCTCCTCCTCAGCGTTGTCACGGTACGCCTTCCTTCCTCTCCCCGTGAGCCGTGGCCTTGGTCCCCCTGACTCGCCTGGATCCTCGGCGCGAGAGCTTCCACTGAGAGCTCCTTCTCTTCCACCCGTCCCTCACCGGAGAACGGAAAACTCAGCTGCTTAGTGTCGAGACAAAGGGGTGGAGTGCTCCTTTTATAGGGTCTGGGGTAGCTAGACGAAGGGACGCCCATGCGAACAGCCTTGTCTTCAAGAGGCCGGCGTTCATGCGTAACTGGCGAGGTAGACGACGAGGCTCAAGGCAGCTTAGGTATCGGGGAAGAGAGGTGGCGTCGCCTCGTGATCGTCTACCAGCGATCTACGGTGAAGATCGCACGATGGCCATCAACGGTCCCTGGCCTGCGTCAAATTCGTCAACTCGGCGATCAAGGGTTAAGATTTTATGGGCTTTTAACGGCCAAGGTTTCATCTCATGCTCCGCATCTAGCAACACCCAAGATGGACGGTCGGAGATTGCCCGCACGGTGAGTCCTTCCCTTCCTTGACCTTCCTTGTATGCCTCGTATCAGGCAATGATGAGATGGATTCCATCTCTGATCGCCACGTGGCTCAATAAGAGCCCTTATAAGGCCTCGCGATTTGCCTGAGTCTGTGATCTTTCAATCTCGGCCGTTCGTTCTCTCTGATGGGGTTTTCTCTCACGAAATTTTATGGGAGGTCCCTGACTCTTTTAAAATTTTACTTAGGTCCAAATCTGTGAGAGAGGAAAACTTCTGTAAGGTCCTCATGTCTTTCAAAATTATTATTAGGTCCCTACAGACCCCATAACAATTTTTTTTAATTTCCATTTAAATTAAATAAATCATTTAATCCCACATTATCACTAATCGCGGTAAGTAAAAATATTTTAAATATTTTTGTGGATTTTACATATATATATACATACTTTAAAAGACAACCTTTAACGCCTTGGTCAATAAATTTAAAAAGGTATCTGAACAATAGTATTAGAGATATGGTATCGAAAGTCATAGTATTATTGTCATTGTAACTCTTTAATTTGTCTTTTTTGTCTAAATTAAACTTTCCCTTGTTAACAGTTTTTAAAAGTACAATTTCCTTATTCCTTTGTTTTCCCAATATAAATAATTTTGTTCTTGAAAGTCAACATCAAAAATATTAACATAATCACTTGTTTTTATAACCACTCATCACCATTGTTTATGCTTTAACAACTAACAACTGTTTTTGGCGGAAGCAAATCAGAACCCTCAAGCAAGACTGAAACTATTTTAAAGCTATTCAATTATAGATCAAGGAAAAGAACTTGAGGGCACTGTTACACTTTGGAAGGCTATAGTTTCAATAAAAAGCATAGTAAGTCTCACACATTTGTTACATTCGCCTACAATAAGAAGCTCCACATCATTCTCCCCATCAGAGTCCTCCCCTTATCTTCCTCAACATCAATAGGAGCAAGAGCAAAACAAGGAAAAGAAACCAGAGAAGCAATCGGAGCAACTCGTTGTGATTGGTGAAAGATGTCAAGTAGGCCATCATTAGCATCTCTTCTATTGTTTGAGCATCCTATAAAAGATCTATTAGATATAATAGATCTCACTAAAGGCTCGCTTGGTAACTCACATCTCTCATTGAACTTGTAGAGCTCAATGGTGTTTGTTTCTAGATTCAACCCACTCTTCATGTTGAGAAAGTAAATTTTACCTATCTATAAGTGAAGTATATAACCCCATTTATCAAAAAAATAAAGTAAAAAGAAATAAAACCTCATTTTACTAATATGAATGGTATGCTAATAGGACATTTATCACATCAAAGTATGTTTGAACTTTTAAACATGATTCACTATCCATAAATATGAATAAAATTTAAGTAAGGAAACATAATCTACTCAACAGAATATATTCGTTAGGATGAGATTATATTTTGTTTCAAATTTTAATTTACTTTCAACCTACAATCAATTTAGATTTTACAACAAAAGATTTTGGTGAAGATTATTTTTTTTACCCTTTAGTTAAACAGAGACATTACCAAGAATAAACCTATTTTACATAATTATGATTTTTTATAAACAACTCATAAGTACAATAAATTATTACAGTGTACGTTATGAATGTTTATTAAGAATTTAAATTTATAATAATTATGATAAATTTAACTTAGTCACTTGACATTGAATTAACTTGTTATGATCCACAAAAAATCTCAAAGTTAGAACTTTTCTTCCTATAAAATTTTGAGGGGAAACAATTACTAATATAGGAAATTGTTAATGGACCTAATACTTTTTTATGGCAAAGAAAAATTAATAATCTCCCTCTCTTTGTTAAACAAAGCAATCAGAAAAAAAACACGTTTTGAAACATGCATAACTCTTTTATTAAGAGCTTTGACCCTTTGCTTATCGATACAAATGTATAAAGTAAAAAATATGTTTTACAGATCTTATAAATAAAATAAAATGAAAATAATAATGTTAACATATATTGTTCAAATCATAGAAAGAAAAAAAAATTTTCCTCGAGATTTAAACAATGCTCCCAATTTGGGGTAAGGACTGAAAGTTGAAATCAATAGTTATTCAAAAAAAAAAATTTTGGTGAATATGGCAAAATATTACAATCATTTGTGTGACACCCCCTTTCTGAAAGGAGACCAATGTCACACCAGCTGGGCCGGGTGTACATCCAACCCATAAGCTGTGAAATCCAGACACAATATATAAGGAAATACTCTAAAACACAGTCATAAACATATCATAACCTGCTCCCTATTGGGAGTCCTAACATGACCGAGATCATGTCATAACACAAATCACAACAAGTCTGGGCGACAAAGCCTCAAATACAAACATAATCCAAATTACATAGCAAGTTCTCAGGAACACAACATAATGTAAAACAGGTAGTCAAGCCAGAGCCATCTAGACCTCGACCCTCGCCCGTGACACGAACTACTGTGCGGGTCCCTGCCTAGGTCCTGCAATAAAGAAAAAGGAACAACAACCTGCAATAAAGAAAAAGGAACAACAACTAGAAAGCTGAGCTATGCGAGCTCAGTGAATTGTGAACAATCCTGCCAGGTATTTACATACCTGTCCCATGCATCCAAATCTCAAACTAAGTAAAACACTAGCATGCAAGCAATTCAAAACATGGAAATCTGTTTGTTATCTTGAATCGAGTTAACATGCCAAAGTACTCGGAAACAAGAAAAAAACCCGTGTAACACAGATGTTAATCATAATCATCCTTTGCATAGATTATGCAACTATATAGATATGCAAGACCTCCTGCAGCACTAGCCTGCACCCCTAGTTTCGATTTCCCAGGAAGAAACAACTATCAGGGTATGTTCTACCGCGACTCGATCCTAGGGCGCTGGAGCACCCAACCCTCGACGATCGGAGGGATGTCTCACCGCGTGCACGAATCGTCATGCAAAATGCACTCGCGACTGATATGGGCTTCTCGGTTTCGGGATGAAATTTTATGCTAAAAACAGTTGGAAGTATGAATTTTTGAAAACCATTTGAAAACCTCTCCATCCCTAACCCAATATCGATGCTCCTAATTCTATCCTCGCTGAATCTCCCGGTCTGTCTAGCTAGGGTGCAGCTTATATTACTAACTTCTCATTCCACCAATTTAATGTATTTCTTTATAAGAGAATATCTTTGGTTCACCTTCTTAATCGTAATATCTTTGGTTCACCTTCTTAATCATTTAGAGGCTTGAAAACCACAATACAAATATAGAAATGGAAATCATCGGCAAACACAATTCAATTCAAAACTCATATAAATCACGAGGAAATTCGAAATATGTTGAAATCCTTGCACAAAGCATAATGTGCAGAAAGTCCACTCACCTGCAGTCCACGCAACTTCCTAGGAATCACTCGGTCCCTCAGCAGCTCCTACTGGACCTTTCTCCCTTCCTAGGATTAACAAGAGTACTTATTAAGTACAAAATCCACCTTTTCCCCAAACTTGGTCCTATAGCTAAAGAATACGAAATCTAAGAATACGAAAGTCATATTCTTAATTTAAAATCCACTTTGAGCTCGACTGAGCATATAAGAAACATAAAGCTCTTAAGATTATGTTTTCTCTACTTAACAAGCACTACATGCCTCCAACACTTCTAAGGTGATTCTTAAGCGTATTTAATTAGTAACATAGATCAATCTAAAGCATGGCCAGTAAGCATGGGAGCTATTTACACTTAGGCGTATTAACATGCTTATTAGCAAGGTATTTACAACTTAGAAATTTCATGAGAAATTAAGTGACAAAGATTTCCCCTATAATTAGGGGCTCAGTAAATGTAGTACAACCATACACATTGACACTAATTAAACACAAACAGTGCATGACATCCATACATAGCCATTTCATATCCTCCAATCCCTAATTAACTTCATGGAGATCCCTTCACTAATTTCAATTTCCCAACTATATTCAAAATCTTAAAAACAAAATTCAGGGATTCTCACTGTGGTTGATCGGAGGCTTGGAGGCACGTTCGTTGGAGATATCGACGTCGCCGGAGTGAGGTTAGGAGAAGGAGAAGGTCGATCGGTGTACAAGCGTTTCACTACTTCAAAGCGGCATCGAGGAGCTACAGGGAGACTGCGAGGGAGGAATAAGGGCGGCTGAAATGGGCAGAGCGGACAATCGACGGTACCGAGTAGGGCGCGGTCGCGTCGAGCAAGCGGGCGGCCGGGTCGTGGGCGCGGATACCGAGCAAAGGCGCCAGCTGCTGGGAGAGGGTCGAGTGGCGGCTGGCGCACCACGAGCAAAGGTGGGGCGAACCGAGCGGAGCTCCGGTGACGACGACGGCGAGCAAGGGTGCAGGGCGACGGGATGGAGGTCAGGGAGAAGAAGAGAAGCTTGAGGGAAAAGGCACGATGAGTGTCTTTATTTGACTCTCCTTTGCTTTTCAACTTGGTCCACCAAGTTATAAATCAATGAATACATAACATTCAAGTTAATGTTTTATTCCATTTCATTACCCTCATGAAACTTTTGAATTAAATAAGTTATCCTCTCAATCATGTCACATGTGTTTAATTACCCCATTACCCTCACTTATTTCTCCCTTTGTATTATTAAATGTTATCATCCTACTTTATATCCCATCACTCTTTGTTAAATATTATTTTCTTTTCAATGATTCCCCGACCCAGATCCAAAATTCCCGGGTTAATAATCCCAAAGGTCCTTCACGCAAGATCAGAAGCCTCACACTGGGGGCCCGATCTCTCGTCGGACATTGCATCCGCTTAATATCGACTTTTGACTCGCCCGATCTACTTTACTCCCGGAACTCTACGTTTGACTGTTTCCCTTAATTAATCTTGATGAATTAACACTAGAGTAATTTATCAACTAATTACTCTGGCTTCCACCATTATCCTCTTCCAACTATTTTGAATCGGAGTGGCCTGACCCATTAAGGCCTTCTCTTGACCCACTAGCCGCGAAGTTGGATTTCTAGCCCCTTAATTTTCTGATTTTTTCACTAATTAAAGTTTGAACAAACGAATCATTATAAATTTTCTAATCCATCTCATTATTTATTAGAAAAACAACTAAAAGATAACTCAGAATTTTCGGGGCGTTACAATTTGTGAAGCCGTTCTTCATTCTCTCGGCAACCATTTTTATATTCAAGTCCTCCATATTATCCAAGGTCACAAAAGAGAATATAAAAATAAAAAAATGAGAATAGAGGGATTAAAGTAGGTAGGGATAAGATAATTTATAGATTAAAATGGATAGAAGAGCAAAGCCAACATATGATAGTTTAGAACACAATACAACTATCAAGATCAGAAAGCATACAACCTAAAGCCAATGGTTGCCTTTTAGTGTTGATGGTTGCGCGCCGTTGGATTAGAATGAAGCCTCCAGGTTTGAAAATGTTTTGACTCCGTCGACATTTATATAAAAATATTTAATGCTAATATTTCTTAGGAAACAGATGACGCTCTCGTATCCTAACTCAGGAAAGGAGTGATGATATAGTTTTTTGTCCGAAGTAGACTCCCGACTTATATTTGAAATGAATGTATATGGTATGTTCTTAAGCACACAATAGACGGCAATAAAAAGAATACAATTATATCAAATATATAATCATTAAATAAACTTTAGAATAAATAGGAGAAAATTTAATAATGTAAAATAAGTGGAGAATATTAAAAATTTTGTAATTCAAATATGGTAAAATGACAAAAAAAACGTATTTTTTTTTTCAATTTCAATTTATACCCACTTTAAAAGACAACCTTTAACGCCTTGGTCAATAAATTTAAAAAGGTATGAGAACAATAGTATTAGAGATATGGTATCGAAAGTCATAATATTATTGTAATTGTAACTCTTTAATTTTTCTTTTTGTCTAAATTAAACTTTCTCTTGTTAACAATTTTTAAAAGTACAATTTCCTTATTCCTTTGTTTTCCCAATATAAATAATTTTGTTCATGAAAGTCAACATCAAAAATATTAACATAATCACTTGTTTTTATAACCATTCATCACCATTGTTTATGCTTTAACAACCAAAAACTGTTTTTGGGGGAAGCAAATCAGAACCCTCAAGCAAGACTGAAACTATTTTAAAGCTATTGAATTATAGATCAAGGAAAAGAAATTGAGGGAACTGTTACACTTTGGAAGGCTATAGTTTCAATAAAAAGCATGGTAAGTCTCATACATTTGTTACATTCGCCTACAATAAGAAGCTCCACATCATTCTCCCCATCAGAGTGCTCCACTTATCTTCCTCAACATCAATAGGAGAAAGAGCAAAACAAGGAAAAGAAACAGGAGAAGCAATCGGAGCAACTCTTGGTGACTGGTGAAAGATGTCAAGTAGGCCATCATTAGCAGCTCTTCTTGTCACGCCCCGAACCACGGCTCAGGCACGTAGACAACCGACCGCACCCAAACAGGGGCTAGTCCCCATTCAGGCGCAAGGCCTTAAGAACTCTTATACAATAAGTATTCAGAGTTATTAATCACAGCGGAATCATAGTTAAAAGATGAAGGGAGTTAGTACAACTCCATACAGTATAATGTCGGGTTTACGCAACCCAAGACTAGGATCCATCCACCACCCCTAGAAATCCATACAACAAAGAAATCTAAATTACAAGTCTCACGAGAATAAAAGAGGTACGCAGACCTCAAGACAAATAGAAGTAACCGAAGCCTGGCTTTCGGTATATCCCTCCTAAGCTCGATCCTACTCCTCCTCGTCCTAACACGAGTAATACACGAATCAAGTGCATGAGCCTAAAAGAATTAGGCCCGAGGGGTGCAAGTAAAATCAATAAAGGTGGCGAAAGCCACTAGGAAAGAAAGTAAATAAAAGAAGTACAAATATGCAATAATAACATCACAAGCAAATAACAAATCTCGTGAAAGTGGATAAATCACGGATGTACTCAATCTCGGCATATGTGATAATCGAGATGTCTCATTTACATCTTATACGACACCATCGGTATCGTCTTGGTAAGCCGGACTAAGCTATAGCATACATGTGCACATGGTTAGAAAATGCCGCTCTCTGACTGAGCCAAGTGGCCAGATATTATACACCCTCTGCCAGGGTCTCCGTCCGATAGAGCATCAAGTGCTCGTGGCCAGATATTATACGCCCTCTGCCGGGGCCTGATGGCCAGATATTATACACCCTCTGCCAGGGTCTCCGTCCGATGTATCATGCCTGAAAGTAAGAGATTGATAGTACTAATACCTAACAACAGGTATAAATATACATATATCCAAGGCAGCAACATCCTGAATATACAATGGTCGGTGATCTCATCGAGATCGGGAGTCAATACGTATTTAAGAAGTAAACTCTACTTAAATACGCATAAGAAGAAGAATGATAACAACAATCCCCTCGAGATATAAAACCAACACATATGAGGAAAACCATCTCAACTATATGTTGGGAACCTCTCGAGGAAATAAGAGTACAAAAATCAAAGCAAGGTAGAAGGAAGAAATACTCACAAACCTCCCTCTGCGAGAGAGCCTACGATCACGGAGAAAAATCTCCTAATCCCCCACAAGGCGTCTCACGCTGGCCCGGACCAAGATCTAGTAAATATAACACAACCTAGTTAATTATACTTGATCATCACGGTCCATGCATAATTAAATGGTTTAAAGGCACACAAGGCCTCAACGGACTTAGTGATTTTCACTCTAAAGCGCAGTTACCTAGAACTGCTAACAACTTTTAATACGCAAGTCGGAATTTCCCGATCTAGCCTCCGTTGGAAAGTTCTCTTCTCCCCCTTTCCAACGACGTGCTAATGCGTGGTCGATCGTGTTACAAGCGCTATCCTGCCATGCGGCACCACGAAGGTGCGGCCGGGCCCGATTTTGTGTGAAAATCCTACAACACTTCCACGATTATCGGGTTCATATGGGTACAAACATTCACACATTTCAGTCCAATACACTTGGACTTTATAGACTTAACATACAATGCGTTCATTCTTTCTTTCAATTCCATTAACACTCATCAATTAGCCCTAATCTAGGGTATAGACATTCACAGTCGCGGGAAAGGATGGTGATGTGCTGGTTTGCGGTGGCGGCGGAATCGGCCGGAGCAAATGGTCACCTGCCGGTGTCAGAGAGGGCGGGTGGCATGCGGTGGTGTCGCATGGCGGATCTGGCGGATCTGGCGGACCGGCCAAGATCTCACCCGTCTTGTAGCGTGAAGGGAGCGAGGGCGGCGTGTCGTGCTCGGACCGGTGGCAAGGGGCCAGCTTTGTGCGGAGGCTCACGCCAGTGGCGTGGCGTCTTGTGGCCTTGTGAGGGGCCTTGGGGGACGCCTTGAGGAGCAGCCGCCGGGGCTGTATTCTTGGCCTTGTACGGGCATGCTAGTAGGCGGCCTAAGCAATTTGGGGCATGGGGGCTCATGCCCTCTGTGTGGCGAGCGTGTGAGGCCTTGTATGAGGGCGCCTTGGGGGTGGTAGCCTTGTAGCCTTGAGTCTAAGAGTGTTAGCCCGGGGTTGTGGGGTGGGCTTATCTTGTCGTCGAGAGAGAGAGAGAGAGACTTGAGTCGAATTCTCAGATCTGAGAATTTGGGGAGAGAGAGAGAGAAATGTCTTTCTCTCTCTTCTTTGTCATGACATAAATAATGAAATTCTTTTTTTTTTTGTTTTTATTATTTCCTAGAAAAAGATAAAACCCTCACATGTCTACTATTCCTCCACATGAGCACTATGCATTCACGGGTAAATGATCTATTTCTTGTCGGGGCCCACTGCGATAATTCTCTCGTCCTCATGCCCTACCCAGATCCACGAATCTCGGGTCGATGGCCTCGGGTGAATTACGAGTGCCCCATAATATCTCGGGATATATCTTTTGGTGAGACCCGGATCCGGGAATACTGGCTTCGGTCAAATCCTTACGTCAGCGCGGAGATGCTGTGGCATCCGCGGAGTTGTCTGGTCCCAGGCCAGTTCACTTTTCCCGGGAAATGAATATTTATTCATTTTCTCTTCTTGATAATTAATCCGAATTAACTAGCATATAATTAATCTGGATTTATTAACAACTGACTTATTTCGATTAATTAACGTTTAATTAATCTGGATTATTCAGGCATGTGATTTTTCCCAAAACTTCACTGCTCATCATATTGAGTTGTCATTTAAAATTTATGGTAAATAAAAATCTTTATTTATCTCGGGGCGGGTTTTACACTTCTATTGTTTGAGCATCCTATAAAAGATCTAATAGATATAATAGATCTCACTAAAGGCTCGCTTGGTAACTCACATCTCTCATTGAACTTGTAGAGCTCAATGGTGTTTGTTTCTAGATTCATCCCACTCTTCATGTTGAGAAAGTAAATGTAACACCCGCCCCGAAATAAATTAGGATTTTTATTTATTTATTCTCAGAATTTATTAAATGGGAAATTTAATATAGTAAGCGATGAAATTTAGGAAAAATTTCAAGGTATTAATCGAGCTAGATTAATTAATTGTTAATTAATTCCGGCTAATTATTGATAAAAACGGACAAGGATTTGAATCGGGATTCCTTCTAACTGGCCTGGGACATTTGTAACGCCTCTGACCGGATCCGAGGGACTCTGCACGCCATCAGACCGGGTATCAGATCCAAGTGGAGACGAGCCCCACCTCAATACAAGGCCTAAAATGATAAGCAGATAACTATAATAATCAAATGTTCATTAATAATAAAGAACAATATCAGAGTTATACAACGGAATTAAAATCATGAAGGGTTCCCAGTACCCTACAAAGCTCTATACAAAATCAGGCCCTATAAGGGTCCTACAAGTGAAACTCTCACACAACCTGAGGTCCTCGGACCTCTCCAACCTATCCCAGTCCCATGCGCAGCTCCAACCCTGAGTCATCTGTTCCTCTTAACCTGGAAGAGAAAAAGAAAGTGAAGTGAGCTTTCGAAAGGAAAGCTCAGTAAGTACCCTGCAGAGAAATCACGATAAGCACAGTCCAAATAGTCAAGATAGACAAATCAAGACAATCAGTCAACACAATGAGTCAATCAAACGGGGCCCCCTAAGCCCGACCAATCACACCTCCACGGTCAGCACAAGTGCCGTGTGCCTCAATGGTCAAGTGCCGGACGACAGGTGGCTATGCTCCTGAGTACGCATACCCGATCTTTGAGACATACCAACCCCACCTAAACACAAGCACCATGAGTCGCACAGTAATGTCCCGGTCCACGGTGGCATGCTCAGTGAGCATCCAAAAACAACTTGTCCAATCAACCAATCCACAGATGTGGAAGAACATCAAACAACACATGAATACCGGGAATCAAAAACAGATATCCAAATCATATCAACAAGCACAGTTACGATGCCAGCAAAAGATATACCATACCAGGTAATAACAATGCCAAAGAAACCCATACAAAGGGTAGAAACGAGGCAAAGGCACTTACCTCTGTTCGCAATCCAATCGAACACTCTGAATCTGTCCCGTCGAAGTACCACGCTCCTCGACAATATCTGTATACACAGATCTATACTCAACACACGTACAAGTGTTTAATAAAATTATCACTTATAATTCACATGTTACCAAATGGGCTCGGCCCAATAAATTCAACTCAAACCTTTAATAAATCTTAATTCCTTAATTATCTAGGATAAACCCTTTATCCTCAACTTTCCAAACTGGCCCAAAGGCCCAACCCATTTGATCACAACACCACCAAAATAAAAATTCTCGGGAACCTCAAAATAATATAAATGCAGAATTTTCTGAACCCATTGCGCAGTCCCAAGGAATAACCCATATCTTTTAATCCAGAGACCTGATCGAGTTGATCTAAAGCTCATTGGAAAGATCTCTTTCTCATCTTTCCACTGACATATAATACGTCCCCATCGGGTACCTACAGGTTGCCCGGAAACCCCCTAAGTGGACAGCCAATCTGCAGCCTACCAACTCACTTATATAATTTCATCACTATTATACGTACTCTTTAATCCGGACCAAATAACTAAACACCTCTTCACTTTCATTTGAAACAAACCTAATAATTCCTTAAAATCACACATGAAATCAGGTTATCCTTTTTGAAATTTTGGTCCAAACATAATCAGTCACCCATCCTTATACTCACCGGCCACCATAGCTAATTCAAGAGCGTAGACCACTAAACCCCATCTATCAATTACACAAAACCTGAGCACCATCTCAAATACCCCAGGCTTTCTCCTCTCTGTCACTCTCCTGAACCCAAGCCATACATGTCCACTAAAAAAAACAGAAGCATCATGATCCCTATCTCATAAAAGAAGAAATAACCCAAGCCTTTAAACAACTCATGCATGCTCTTATTGATCTAACAAACCACATCCATTTATTTAACAAAGGTCTATATTCTCATCAAACAAATCAACAATCCTTTTAAACACATTTGATCAGTACCACAATACTCAATTTAACTAGATCTGAATCCATACCAATCCAGCATCCTCCATCTTTTATAAATCATGGAGTTTCAGTACTTGGAAAAAAAAACTAAAAGTATCACCGAAATCTTCATTCAAGTATATATATATATATATATATATATATATATAATCACTTTAGCCATAATTAAATTCAGAAACTCCCCAAACTTAGATAGAATTCAGGAGCAATCAGGGAGGCATACACCCATCTTATTTATCTCTGTGAATTCCAAACTAATGTCCAAAGATCCCCACATGAAATCATAGGCTATCACTTAAGACTAAGCCTCATAGCCATTAAATACATGAGCTTCTCATGCTCATCCACACCCTCTCCTATCAAACAGTCCTGAGATACCATGCAGCCCGATCCATACTCAAAAGAAATCATGCATCACTAACCATGACAGCCTTCAAGTAATACTTAGCATGCAAAAAAATAAAAAATAAAAATGACAAAATAGGCCCCTAAAGAACTCACCAGACGGAGAGCGGCGGCGTGCCCGCGGCTTGACTGGGCTTCTCCAACCTCCGGCGTGTGATGGCGGCCTCACTCCTGGCTCTTCTCCGCCTTCCTGTCTCTCCTTGTCACGGCGGCTTTAGGTTTCCATGAGGCCGTTCCCTTGCTATAAGGTTCGTTGAGAGGAGTGTGATGAGATCGCGATCCCCCTGATCGCGATCACGTCTTTTTCTAACGGCATGATGCTCAACAGCGGAGGGGACGCTGGAGCCGTTGAGGATCGGAATTACGCTAAGGCTTGTCGGCATAGGCGTTTTATCCGATTCCACAAGCATGAGTTATTTCACGTTCTTATGCAAATAAGTCCCCTAATTAACTCAATTCACAATTAAGTCCTCTCTGACTAACTTAATGAGAGGAGAGAAGAATTGTCTTATAGTCCCCATAAAGATGAAAATTATTTTTTTCAACCCTTGGCAGGCCCATTATCCACAACTTAGAATTTAAATCAATTAAATCCCAATAATCAACTTATGCTCTTGGGTCCTTGTCAACCTCAAAATTATAAAAAACCATTTAAGAAGATTAAATCAAATTAATCTCTATAAATCCAAAAATTTAATTCCATTCATTCTCTCTTTCTCCAATTACACTTAATTAGAGAACTCTTTTCCCAATCATAAAATACTTAAAATTAAAAATCTCAAAAATTCCTCAAAACCCTCGGGTTTTACAACATTAATATAAAGATAATCTAAATTAAGGGACCATGTGACATTAATTCAAGGGTAAGTTAATTAAATGATTTAATTAATAAAAAGATAAGTCATTTAATGATTTGAGTAATATTCAATGAAAATGTTATTTAATCAAATATCTAATAATAATAGTTATATATATATAAGATAGAAGGGAGAGAGGAAAAAACTTTCTCATCTCTCTCTCCTCCTCCAACCACGACGATCGGAGAGGCCCTTCAGCCTGCATCGGCAGCTTTCACCGCGGCCAACCACCGCCGGTCTTTGACGGACCCGGTAAGGCCTTGTGCCAGTACCTGCTTTGTGGCGCTGCTGCTGCCAAGGCTACAAAGGCTGCCAGCAAGGCTGCCCGCTTGTAGACAAGCACTTCCTTGGCAGCCTCCAAGGCCCTACAAGCGCACCCCTGCGCTTTACAGACAGACGCTGCTTGTCGCCACCTGCTACAAGGCCGGCTGGCCACAAGGCCACACGCCTTTGTCGTCGCCTCACATACAGACCTCCACCCATAAGCAGACTTCTCAGACGCCAGCGCCGCCATTTTGCCACTATTGGCCCTCTGACGCTGGCTGCGTCCACAAACTGCAAGCTAGTCCCACACGTCCCCTTCTTCCTTCCTTGCGACGGTGAGCATAATTTAAGAAATAACCACCATGATTAGTTGATTGATTTCATAAGTTAAGGCATGGGTTAATTGGGGTTGATAGCTTGGAATTGTTGTTGTTTTGAATGTGGTTACCAAGTTCAATGAGGTTAATCCATTGAATGTTGTAAATTTTGGGTTTGAATTGATACAAACCTTAGCTATCCATTGAAGCTTTTAACATGCCCATTACATGTTTGATAAAATGTCACAATGAACCCTTGAGCATAACTTCATGTTTAATAGACTTAGAGTATGCTTGTTTGTTCAATTGGAAGATAGGATTTGCAAATACCCATTGTTGTGGTTTTGAGAATAAACATGCCCATGAAATATTTGATGAAATGTCACATGGAGTTTGTGAATATAATGGCATGTTTTATATACTTGGATCATGCTATGAAGAAGTTCATCGTTACATGTTTGTATGATGAAATTAAAGCCTAGAAAGAAAGAAGATGCTTCCCAATGTTTTTATTGAAATTATACATGAATAATCTCCATGTTTTATGAATAGCTTTTGATTAACCTTAAGAGCATGATAGATCCTTCAAATGATGCTAAGGGATGAAGAATGTAAAATATTTGTATCCGGTAAATTTTGTATTTCCTTCATGCTCTTAGTTTAAGCAAAATACATATTGATTTCAAGCATGCTCTAGCTAAGTTAATGAAGTTATGGTATTCTCATGCCTTGTTGGCATGCATACATGTTTAAGTATAACATCGATTAACCTTTAAGAGCATGTTAAACCCTCCTTAGAGACATTAATTATTAGACTATAAGAACCATTAAGAGAAAACATGCTCATCAAGTGTTTGATGTTTCGCCACATAGAACCATGAGACAATTAGAGGGCTATGTGGTTTAATTGAGCTTGAACTATTAATAACCTTGTTGTTGTTAAAGAAAAAATGGAAGATGATATTGGAAATATTGGAAATATAATGTACAAGAAGTTTGGGAAGGAATGAGGATGTTCTTCAGCGTCAATTTAATGTTTTAAATCCGGGATTTTCCTCAGTTACTGTAGCAGTAGAATAAAGAGTGAACTAAAACTTCAATATTTTCAAAAAGACTCTAATTGATTCATCACTCGGAGCCCGATAGTTCGGGTGTATATTTAAACTAGTAAAAATAGATGCGGCAGGTATCTAAGAGCCCCGGATCTACTCGGGTTATAAATTTAAAAGCCGACATTTCGGTAAATTCACGACTTGGGTAACTAAATACATGTAATGTATTCAGATTGTTATGAAATGTTATGTGACGAACATTTACCATGTTTAGGACGCGTGGTGAGGTGGTCTAAACTTTGAGTGGAAGGCTCGGACTGGTAGGTCCCCGGAAGCCGAATAAGGTAGGATGTACCTGCAGATGCGTGAGTATTTCTAACTCATAGTATTCTCTTGATTCTTGTTGTTGTTGTGCTAGATGGATGTTGAGTCCATCTTTTGATACATGCTCGTCACATGCTGGCGTGTTATACTTCTTTGCATTTGTGCGAGCTTGTATGTTTTGATATGATATGCTTTGAGGAGTACCCTTGACATCCTTCTTGTGTTGTTGTGGGATGGCTGTGAGGTGGTGCTCCATGGCATATGGCTGGGAGTGATACTCCATGGCATATGGCGATGCTGAGTACCCTCACGGCATCCTACTTGCACTGGGTCGTGAGGGGGTGGTACTCCATAGCGATCTGTCGATATTCTATTCTTTGCATTAAATATTCTCTCCTTCTACCCTACTTTGATTTTTGTACTCTTATTTCCTCGAGAGGTTCCCAATACATATTGAGATGGGTTTCCTCATATGTATCGGTTTTATATCTCGAGGAGATTGTTTACTTTCATGTTTTTAGGTATGCGTATTTGAGTAGAGTTACTCCTTAAATACGTATTGGCTTCCGATCTCGAGGAGATCACCGATTATTATTATATATTGAGATGTTCTTTGCCTTGGATATATAGATATACATTTGTTAGGTATTACGTACTAGCAATCTCTTACGCATGTGCATGATACATCGGACGGATGCCGGCAGAGGGTGTATAATATCTCGGCCATGAGACCGGCGAGAGGGTGTATAATATCGGCCACGCGACCACTTGGTGCTCCATCGGACGGATGTCCCGGCAGGAGGTGTATAATATCTGGCCACCGCTCGTCACCAGAGCGGTATTTTACGGCCATGTGCACATGTATGCTATAAGCGTCTCGGCTTAGGCGAAGGCGATACCGATGGTGTCGTAGATGTCATAGACATCTTAGTATCACATATGCCAGAGGTTGAGTACATATGTGGATTTATCCACTTTCCTGAGATTTGTTATTTGCTTGTGATGTTATTAATGCATATTTGTACTTCTTTTTATTTACATTTCTTTCCTAGTGGCTTTCGCCACCTTTATTGATTTATTTGCGATCCTATCGGGCCTTTCTTTGGCCTACATGCACTTGATGGATGTTTTACTCGGTGACAATGAGGAGTAGGGTCGACTAGATGAGGACCTTGCGAGTAGCTAGGAGCGAAATTGGAGAGAGAGATTCAGCGAGGACAACCTCGGCAAAATGATGGGGATATGTTGAGCTGAGGTTTGCAGGCCTCTATTCCTTTCTGAGTGAGAGTTGTCATTCGGGACCTGCTAGGGTTTTATAAAACCCTTATATATATTTCCTCCGCTGATTTATAATTTAAACTTCGATTTAATTATACGCTTATGTTACTTAGCCTTGCGTGCTTCTAGGGCGACCCTATTAGCACGCTGGCATTCTGTCGGCGTCTATAGGCGAGCCCTGGGATCGGGTTCGTATGATAGAATTTTACCTATCTATAAGTGAAGAATATAACCCCATTTATCAAAAAAATAAAGTAAAAAGAAATAAAACCTCATTTTACTAATATGAATGGTATGCTAATAGGACATTTACCACATCAAAGTATGTTTGAACTTTTAAACATGATTCACTATCCATAAATATCAATAAAAATTAAATAAGGAAACATAATCTATTCAACAGAATATATTCTTTAGGATGAGATTATGTTTTGTTTGAAATTTTCATTTACTTTCATACTACAATAAATTTAGATTTTACAACAAAAGATTTTGGTGAAGATTATTTTTTTTACCCTTTAGTTAAACAAGGACATTACCAAGAATAAACCTGTTATACATAATTATGATTTTTTATAAACAACTCATAACTACAATAAATCATTCCCGTCTACGTTATGAAAGTTTATTAAGAATTTAAATTTATAATAATCATGATAAATTTAACGTAGTCATTTGACATTGAATTAAATTGTTATGATCAACAAAAAATCTCAAAGTTAGAACTTTTCTTCCTATAAAATTTTGAAGGAAAACCATTACTAATATAGGAAATTGTTAACGGAAGTCAGATTTTTTTATGGCAAAGAAAAATTAATAAACTCCCTCGCTTTGTTAAACCACGCAATTAGAAAAAAACATGTTTTAAAACATGCATAACACTTTTATTAAAAGCTTTGACCCTTTGCTTATCGATACAAATGTATAAAGTAAAAAATATGTTTTACAGATCTTATAAATAAAATAAAATGAAAATAATAATGTTAACAAATATTGTTCAAATCTTGGAAAGAAAAAAAAATTACCTCGATATTTAAACAACGCTCCCAATTTCGGGTAAGGGCTGATAGTTGAAATCAATAGTTATTGAAAAAAAAAATTTGGTGAATATGGCAAAATATTACAATCATTTGTGAAGCCGTTCTTCATTCTCTCGGCAACCATTTTTATATTCAAGTCCTCCATATTATCCGAGGTCAAAAGAGAATAAAAAAAAAAATGAGAATAAAGGGATTAAAGTAGGTTGGGATAAGATAATTTATAGATTAAAATGGATAGAAGAGCAAAGCCAACATATAATAGTTTAGAACACAATACAACTATCAAGATCAGAAACCATACAACCTAAAGCCAATGGTTGCCTTTTATTGTTGATGGTTGCGCGCCGTTGGATTAGAATGAAGCCTCCAGGTTTGTAAATGTTGTGACTCCATCGACATTTATATAAAAATAATTAATGCTAATATTTCTTAGGAAACAGGTGACGCTCTCGTATCCTAACCCAAGAAAGGAGTGATGATATAGTTTTTTGTCCGAAGTAGACTCCCGACTTATATTTGAAATGAATATATATGGTATGTTCTTAAGCACAAAAGAAATGCAATAAAAAGAATACAATTATATCAAATATATAATCATTAAATAAACTTTAGAATAAATAGGAGAAAATTTAATAATGTAAAATAAGTGCAGAATATTAATAATTTTGTAATTCAAATATGGTAAAATGACAAAAAAAACGTATTTTTTTTTCAATTTCAATTTATACCCACTTTAAAAGACAACCTTTAAAGCCTTGGTCAATAAATTTAAAAAGGTATCAGAACAATAGTATTAGAGATATGGTATCGAAAGTCATAGTATTATTGTCATTGTAACTCTTTAATTTTTCTTTTTTGTCTAAATCAAACTTTCTCTTGTTAACAATTTTTAAATGTACAATTTCCTTATTCCTTTGTTTTCCCAATATAAATAATTTTGTTCATGAAAGTCAACATAAAAAATATTAACATAATCACTTGTTTTTATAACCATTCATCACCATTGTTTATGCTTTAACAACCAACAACTGTTTTTGGGGGAAGCAAATCTGAACCCTCAAGCAAGACTGAAACTATTTTAAAGCTATTGAATTATAGATCATGTAACACCCATTTCGCTAATGAAATAGATGTCACACCAGCTGGGCCGGGGGTGCACCCAGCCCATAAGCTGTGCCGTCAAACCTAAAATCCATAATCATGTACTTTAATTGAGATGCATATGACATATTATAACCGGTTACACACCGGAGATCAGGTTCAAATAAAAGGCATAAAAGGTACAACACACAGAGTCATGGGCACTTCGGCCCCAAATACAACGCAAGATAACATAAGTAAGGTTCAATACAACTCCATACTAGTAGCTAAAAGGCAGTGCATGAGGAGCGGCTAAATCCTCAATCCACGCTTTCGAGGCATGAATCACTAACTTCGCTCGGGTCTAGATCCTGAATGTAAAAAGCGAAGTGTAGAGAAGGGCTGAGCTATAATGAGCCTCGGTGAGTATGGACTACCCCGCTAGGTCTTACCTGGAGCCTATGATATGTATTCAACATTTAGACATAAGTGGTGCATGTAAAACTCATGAATGTCAGCTTCATTATCTACAATTTTGATAAGTATGCCATGCAATCGTAAACCAAAAGAAAACTCATGGACAATCCCCAATCATATCACACTTAAATTGATTATATGTTCATGCCATGGCCACATATCCTAATGGTGTGCACCCCTAGTTAAAATGTCTCCGGAAGGACTCCAAATGTATATCGAGAAATGTGGTATGCCTCTACATGATCACGATGACCGCGCTACATAAGTCCGGTAAATTTCCATTATCAAAGATGAGAAAGGGGGTTTTATCAAAAACATGACTTTCGCAAACATTTTTCTTTTGTTATTAGTTTTTTTTTAAAGGAAAACACGGCTGAAAACAAAACCCCTTCCTCACTGGTCCCTTCTACTAACAATGCCCGGGCTCTATTTTGAGCCCCTGCTGGATCCCCCATACATTAACTAACTGAGGTGCAGCTCACGGTACATGCAATAATCTTTAATTACCTCTTCAGGTTTTCCTAAATCATATATTTACCCTGTAGGGTCTTTCTTAATCATATCTCATGCATTGAATTTTAATTACCTTATACAAACATGAAAACGTTACACAAGTATAACGATAAACCCTTCGGCATACACAAACCGAATTAAAACTCGTAGAATACGATATAACAAAAAGAATCCCGATGAATGCACAATTTAAATTCATGTTTACGGTAAGGTCCCCTCACCTCACGTCCTTGCAATTTCCTAAGAATCGCTGAGTCCTTCGGCGGCTTCCGCTGGACTTTTTCCCTTCCCTAGAATCAGTGAGAGTACTGATTAAATGACAGACTCTGTATTTTCCATAAATTCGTTATATGGTTTAAGAATACGAAGATTTAGAAATACGATCCCGTTTCCTTAACTTAGACTCCTATTCATCTCAAGTAGCATACAAAGAACATTAACCTCAATGGTCATGTTAACATGCCTTTACATCCTTGTATTACCCTTAAGCGTGCTTATCTAGCCGACATTAATCAATCTACAACATGTGTCCCCTAAACCGGACTTTTATGAAAATTAGGCATACATGAGCATATTAATCATGAAGCTACACATACTTAAGCAAGTTAACTCAATCCCTAATAGGCATTAATACCTTAGGATTTTCATAGAAATTTCGGCGGCACCTCCCCTATTTGTAGGGCCCCGAAATTCATACAAACAATCCCCACAATGACATGAATTTACATCAATCATACAATACATCAACACATATCCATTTTCCCTACATCCACCTTCATTCCACAGCCCTAATCATCAATAACTCACTAAATCATGGTTTTTCATGCAAGGGTTAGAAGCTCACTGCCGGATCTGCGCGCGGAGACGAAGGAGAGGAGGGGGCAGGCTTATCGCCGGAATTTGGGGCGGCGCGAGCTGCTCTACAGGCCGGAAAACCAGCGGCGGAGCTCCGGGCTGCAGCGTGTGCACGCTGCAGGAGCGAGCGTGTGCGGCTACTGCAGATCTTGTGGCGCTTCGACGGGCAGTGTGCACGGGGGCGGGAGGGAGCCGGGGTCGTGGGGGCGGGGGTCGTCGGCGGCGCGGCTGTTGGCGGCGGCGAAGGGCGGCGTGGATGAGGGTCAGCCCGCGAGAGAAGGAATCGAGGGGAAGAGAAGAGAGAAAATTCCCAATTGAATCTCATTTCACTCTAAGTCTGATGCCCACTTATAGTATATACTATTTTATTTAATTATTTAATTAATCCATTATCTTATCTTATCATATGAATTATTACACTTATCTCCAAGTACTTTAAATTATTGGTCACATGCCACCTTTATTTATTTAATAATATCCTCTCATTTCATGTCACGTCACCCATTAATTAATATTATTTCCCTAATGACACCCCGACCCAGATCCGGGAATCTTGGGTCAATGATCTCACTGCCACGGCGCGATCAGAGCTTCACTCGGGCCTTCCTCTCACGAGATCCGCGAATCTGGGTATTTGACTCGACCGATCTACTTTATCGGGACTCGAAGATTCGTCCGATTTTCCTACCGAATTCGTCTTGATTAATTAACTCTTATGAATTTTCTCGATTAACTAATTGTGATTATCTTTCTATCCGCCTCCAACCATTTCGAATATGAGCAGCCTGGCCCAATAAGGCCTTCCCTTGGCCCACTAGTTGCGAGGTTGGTTTTAAAATCTAATACTCCTCACTTTTCCTTTTACTTAGACTGATAATACTTATTTTGCTTTCCGTGTTAATTAATCTCATTAATCACCGGATAATTTTCTTTATTTATGCACTTAAAAATTTCGGGGCGTTACAGATCTCCCACCCTTAAGAAATTTCGTCCCCGAAATTTCATACATGTCCATCTAGAATAGATGAGGGTACTGTTCCCTCATCTGGTCCTCTCTTTCCCAAGTAGCCTCCTCCATTTGATGATGATTCCACAATACCTTTACCAACGGTATTGTCTTGTTCCGCAGAGCTTGCTCTCTCCGCATCAAGTATAATGCGACCGGGTCCTTCTACGTATGTCAAATCTGGTGCCAGCTCCACGGTCGGCCCTGACAAAATCTGATGTTGATCCCCGAGGCATTTCCGTAGAACTGATATGTGAAACACGTTATGTATCCTCGACAGTTCTTCTGGCAGCTCGAGTCGGTAAGCCACCGGGCCTACTCGGTCCACTATCTCATAGGGCCCGATATACCGTGGATTTAACTTTCCACGCTTGCGGAATCTAAACACGCCCTTCCAAGGAGATACCTTCAAAAATACTCTGTCTCCTACTTCAAATTCAAGAAATCGACGACGGTTATTAGCATAACCTCTTTGCCTGTCTTGGGCCTTTTTCAACCTCTCTCTAATGAGCTTTATCTTCTCCGCGGTTTGTTGCACCAGCTCTGGGCCGAGTATCTTCCGCTCGCCCTCTTCATCCCAACACAAGGGGGTTCGGCACCTTCGACCGTATAACGCTTCATACGGTGGCATACCGATACTGCTCTGGTAGCTGTTGTTGTAGGCAAACTCCAGGAGCCCCAAATTTTCATCCCAGCTACCGGGCAATTCCATAATGCTAGCCCGAAGTAGGTCTTCGAGTATCTGAATTGCCCTTTCGGACTGTCCGTCGGACTCTGGATGGAATGCCGAGGTAAGGTCCAGTCCTGTCCCCAGAGCCTTGTGCAAACTCTTCCAGAAATAAGAAGTAAATCTCGGGTCCCTGTCGGATAAAATCGACACTGGTACTCCATGCAACCGTACTATTTGGTCTACGTACAGTCGTGCCAATTTGCCCAGAGAATAAGTCATCTTGATTGGAATGAAGTGGGCTGACTTGGTCAATCTGTCGATGATCACCCAGATAGCATCTTTACCCTGACTGGTTCGTGGTAAACCGCTCACGAAATCCATCGCTATCCTTTCCCACTTCCATTCCGGAATTTCCAGGGGTACCAATAACCCTGGTGGTTTCTTGTGTTCCGCTTTGATTTGTTGACAAATCATACACCGAGCCACGTACTCCGCTATGTCCTTCTTCATTCTTCTCCAGACATAATTCTCTTTGATGTTCCGGTACATCTTGGTGCTCCCCGGATGCATAGTATAAGCGGAACTATGCGCTTCCTCCATAATCTTCAGCTTAAGGGCCGTCTCGTTGCGTGGTACATAGATACGAGCACCTACCATTATTGTTCCATCTGGGGATAGAGAGTAATTACACTGACCATTCTTTCGCCCCCAAAGTCTTCCTTTTTGTAGTTCGCTCGCTAGCTTCATTAACTTTAAGTCCCGGAGTTGAGCTTCTTTGATCTGCGAAATCAGTAGCGGCCGAAGATGGAAACTTGCCAATAACACCCCCAATTCATCCACAGAAAGCTGCGCTCCCGTGGATCTCAGATCGTGAAGTTGAGCAAGGTGGGTGGTCCCCAGTCGCGCCATCGTCTTCCGACTCAAAGCATCAGCCACCACGTTCGCCTTCCCAGGGTGGTACTCAAATGAGCAATCGTAATCCTTCAATAACTCCATCCATCTTCGCTGACGCATGTTGAGCTCCCTCTGAGTCATCAAGTACTTCAAGCTTTTGTGATCGGTGAAGATTTTACAGACTTCACCATACAGATAGTGTCGCCATATCTTCAATGCAAAGACCACCGCAGCCAGCTCCAAATCATGCACTGGATAGTTTACTTCATGGGTTTTGAGTTGTCTGGAAGCATAGGCAATAACTCTGCCCTGTTGCATCAAGACACACCCCAAACCTTGATATGAAGCGTCACTATATATATCGAATCCTACTCCGGGTGCAGGTAAGGTTAGAACAGGAGCAGACACCAACCGATTTTTCAGCTCCTGGAAGCTTTGTTCACAATCCTCGGTCCATTCAAACTTTATGTTCTTCCTCAGAAGCTTTGTCATCGGTAACGCAATCGCCGAAAAGCCCTCCACAAATCTTCGGTAATAACCAGCTAATCCCAGAAAACTCCTAATCTCTTTAACATTAGTAGGAGCTTGCCAGTTCACCACTGCTTCAATCTTCTGGGGGTCCACATATATTCCCGCCGCTGAGACGACATGTCCCAAGAAGTTGACTTGCTCCAACCAAAACTCACATTTACTGAGTTTGGCATACAGCTGTTGCTCCCGTAGAGTTTGTAAAACTATTCTCAAGTGATTAATGTGCTCCTCCACGTTCCGCGAGTACACCAAGATGTCGTCAATGAAGACTACAACGAACCGGTCTAAGTAGGGTGCGAACACCCTGTTCATCATTCCCATGAACGCTGCTGGTCCATTCATCAACCCGAACGGCATTACTAGAAACTCGTAATGTCCGTATCGAGTTCGGAACGCCGTCTTTGGCACGTCCTCCTCCCGTACTCGCAGTTGATGATAGCCTGACCTCAGATCGATCTTGGAGAACACACAAGCTCCCCTCAATTGATCAAACAAGTCATCAATGCGTGGTAGCGGGTACTGGTTCCGGATGGTCACCTCATTTAATTCTCTATAGTCGACGCACATCCGCATGGAGCCATCTTTCTTCTTCACGAATAGTACAGGCGCACCCCAGGGGGAGACACTAGGTCTAATAAACCCCTTCTCTAGAAGTTCATCTATCTGAGTCTTCAATTCATTTAACTCCACCGGAGCCATCCTGTAGGGCGCCTTGGAAATCGGAGTTGTTCCTGGAACCAACTCGATCGAAAACTCCACGCCTCGGTGCGGTGGTAATCCGGGTAAGTCTTGGAACACATCTGAATATTCACACGCCACAGCTATATCCTGAACCTCCGTCTTCGCGGCTTCCACTTCTGCCACATTCGCCAAATAGGATTCTTCCATCTCAGGTCGCCGCCCATAGAACAGTATCTCCGCCTCGCCCGGACGTTGGAAACGTACCATCTTCCAGTAGCAATCCACGTGAGCATGGTGGAACGCTAACCAATCCATCCCTAGGATCGCATCAAATTCTAAGATCCTCATCGGGATTAGATTAGCTATCAGTTCCTGTTCTCCTATCTTTACATCACATCCTTCATAGACTAATTTAACAATCATTGAACTACCTATAGGAGATGCTACAGTCATGGGTTCTGCTAATCTAGTTGCATACACATTTTCGGGTACAGGAAAAGTAACAGCAATGTATGAATGTGTAGAACCAGGATCAATCAATACGCAGGCCTCGGTATTAAAGATTAGTACCGTACCTGCAATCACATCAGGAGTATTCAATGCTTGCTGCTGTGTCATTGCGAATGCCTGAGCTTGTAGCTGAGATGGTGCTCCGCGGCCTCCCCCACGAGACCGTCCACCTGTAGACCCTCCTCGGCTGCCTCCTGCGCCACCCGTGACCGAAAATCCCTGCGTCTGATGTGCAGTGTGGTCACCCGTAATAGCCTGTGGAGCAGCTCCACTCTCTTGGGTCAGTAGCGGGCATTCCCTCTTGAAGTGTCCCGGTTGTTTGCAGTAAAAGCATCCATCAGTAATGCAAACTCCAAAATGATATTTGCCGCAAGTGGAGCACTGTGGTTTTCCCCTCTGATTCCCACTTGTTGAGGAACCACCGCTGCTGCTACTATTGCTCTTCTTACTGGGCCTCGTATCGCCACCTCCTTGGGAGCTTGGGTTACTCCTTTTGTTCAACCTTTCAAGTCTTTGCTTTTGCTTGTTAAGACCCCTCTCAACTCGGAGTGCAGCCTCAACCACTCCTCGGAATTCTTCATAACCAGAAGCCATAACTGGTATCTTGATCTCATCTCTAAGTCCATCTTCAAATTTCCTGCATCGGTTATAGGGGTCTTCCACCATCTCTGGTGCATAACGGCTCAGGGCTGTGAATTTTGCCTGATACTCAGCCACAGTGGAACTTCCTTGAGTCAGATAGATAAACTCAGCTCTCTTGGCGTCCCGGTACACTCGGGGTGAGTACTCTGCCTCAAATGCCTTCTTGAACTCTGGCCATGTCCAAACACCCGACCTGGGGAGACACACCCGAGCCGACTCCCACCACATTAGTGCGTCTTGTCCCAGCAACAGCTGTACTGTTATGACCTTTTCACTTTCAGGAATCCTCATAGCCTCGAACACCATCTCCAGCTGTCGGATCCAAGCCTCCGCCTCGGTCGGATCCTGTGTTCCGAGGAAGTGATTAAGCCCCATTTGTCGGGCCCGAGTCACATAGTCCTGACCCCTAGATTGTTGTTGGTACTGTTGCGGTTGTTGTTGGAAGTTTGGGAAAGCAGCAAACGTCTGGGCCATCTGTTCAAAGAATTGTTGCATCCCTGGAAACTGTTGCACACCCGGGTTGTATCCTGGGGCAGGATGTGCATGTGACGCATCGCCATACCCTTCAGGTGTAGGGGCATCCACGTGCGGCTCCTCCTGAGCTTCCTCACGTGGCACCCTTGGTGGTCTTCCACGTCCTCTCTTTGGCGGCATCCTGCAACATCCAATACATGTCATTCAAGTAAATAACCCTACTTAGCAATTAATAGCTAACCCTTATGTTAATTGACTCTGACTCCCACCCTAAGGCTCTGACTACCTCTAGAACTCTAAGGTCAAGGAGCAAACCCGCTCTGATACCACTAAATGTAACACCCATTTCGCTAATGAAATAGATGTCACACCAGCTGGGCCGGGGGTGCACCCAGCCCATAAGCTGTGCCGTCAAACCTAAAATCCATAATCATGTACTTTAATTGAGATGCATATGACATATTATAACCGGTTACACACCGGAGATCAGGTTCAAATAAAAGGCATAAAAGGTACAACACACAGAGTCATGGGCACTTCGGCCCCAAATACAACGCAAGATAACATAAGTAAGGTTCAATACAACTCCATACTAGTAGCTAAAAGATAGGTACGCCAGAGCCAGTTAAATCCTCAATCCCTGCTCGAGGCATGAATCACTAACTCGCTCCGGGTCTAGATCCTGTAACAGAAAACAGAAGTGTAGAGAAGGGCTGAGCTATACGAGCTCAGTGAGTATGGACTACCCCGCTAGGTCTTATACCGACCTATGATATGTATTCAACATTTAAACATAAGTGGTGCATGTAAAACTCATGAATGTCAGCTTCATTATCTACAATTTTGATAAGTATGCCATGCAATCGTAAACCCAAAGAACACTCATGGACAATCCCCAATCATATCACACTTAAATTGATTATATGTTCATGCCATGGCCACATATCCTAATGGTGTGCACCCCTAGTTAAAATGTCTCCGGAAGGACTCCAACAGACATCAGGAACAGCGGTATGCCTCTACATGATCCTGATGACCGGCGCTACATAAGTCCGGTAAATTTCCGTATCAAAGACAGGAAGGGGGTTTTATAAAAAAAAACATGACTTTCGCAAACATTTTTCTTTTGTTATTAGTTTTTTTTTTTTAAAGGAAAACACGACTGAAAACAAAACCCCTTCCTCACTGGTCCCTTCTACTAACAATGCCCGGGCTCTATTTTGAGCCCCTGCTGGATCCCCCATACATTAACTAACTGAGGTGCAGCTCACGGTACATGCATTAATCTTTAATTACCTCTTCAGGTTTTCCTAAATCATATATTTACCCTGTAGGGTCTTTCTTAATCATATCTCATGCATTGAATTTTAATTACCTTATACAAACATGAAAACGTAGCACAAGTATAACGATAAACCCTTCGGCATACACAAACCGAATTAAAACTCGTAGAATACGATATAACAAAAAGAATCCCGATGAATGCACAATTTAAATTCATGTTTACGGTAAGGTCCCCTCACCTCACGTCCTTGCAATTTCCTAAGAATCGCTGAGTCCTTCGGCGGCTTCCGCTGGACTTTTTCCCTTCCCTAGAATCAGTGAGAGTACTGATTAAATGACAGACTCTGTATTTTCCATAAATTCGTTATATGGTTTAAGAATACAAAGATTCAGAAATACAATCCCGTTTCCTTAACTTAGACTCCTATTCATCTCAAGTAGCATACAAAGAACATTAACCTCAATGGTCATGTTAACATGCCTTTACATCCTTGTATTACCCTTAAGCGTGCTTATCTAGCCGACATTAATCAATCTACAACATGTGTCCCCTAAACCGGACTTTTATGAAAATTAGGCATACATGAGCATATTAATCATGAAGCTACACATACTTAAGCAAGTTAACTCAATCCCTAATAGGCATTAATACCTTAGGATTTTCATAGAAATTTCGGCGGCACCTCCCCTATTTGTAGGGCCCCGAAATTCATACAAACAATCCCCACAATGACATGAATTTACATCAATCATACAATACATCAACCCATATCCATTTTCCCTACATCCACCTTCATTCCACAGCCCTAATCATCAATAACTCACTAAATCATGGTTTTTCATGCAAGGGTTAGAAGCTCACTGCCGGATCTGCGCGCGGAGACGAAGGAGAGGAGGGGGCAGGCTTATCGCCGGAATTTGGGGCGGCGCGAGCTGCTCTACAGGCCGGAAAACCAGCGGCGGAGCTCCGGGCTGCACGCGCGTGCAGTATGCAGCAGAGCGTGTGCAGCCTGACAGATGATCTGATGGCCAAGGGCAGTGACGCTGGCGGGGAGGGAGCCGGGGTCGGGGCGGGGAAGTCGGCGGGCGCTTGTTGGCGGCGAAAGGCGGCGTGGATGAGGGTCAGCCCGCGAGAGAAGGAATCGAGGGGAAGAGAAGAGAGAAAATTCCCAATTGAATCTCATTTCACTCTAAGTCTGATGCCCACTTATAGTATATACTATTTTATTTAATTATTTAATTAATCCATTATCTTATCTTATCATATGAATTATTACACTTATCTCCAAGTACTTTAAATTATTGGTCACATGCCACCTTTATTTATTTAATAATATCCTCTCATTTCATGTCACGTCACCCATTAATTAATGTTATTTCCCTAATGACACCCCGACCCAGATCCGGGAATCTTGGGTCAATGATCTCAGTCGTCACGGGCGCACTGTAGCTTCACGGGGCCTTCCTCTCGTCAGACGAGATCCGCGAATACCGGTATTTGACTCGACCGATCTACTTTATCGGGACTCGAAGATTCGTCCGATTTTCCTACCGAATTCGTCTTGATTAATTAACTCTTATGAATTTTCTCGATTAACTAATTGTGATTATCTTTCTATCCGCCTCCAACCATTTCGAATATGAGCAGCCTGGCCCAATAAGGCCTTCCCTTGGCCCACTAGTTGCGAGGTTGGTTTTAAAATCTAATACTCCTCACTTTTCCTTTTACTTAGACTGATAATACTTATTTTGCTTTCCGTGTTAATTAATCTCATTAATCACCGGATAATTTTCTTTATTTATGCACTTAAAAATTTCGGGGCGTTACAGATCAAGGAAAAGAAATTGAGGGATCTGTTACACTTTGGAAGGCTATAAATTCAACAAAAAGCATAGTAAGTCTCACACATTTGTTACATTCGCCTACAATAGGAAGCTCCACATCATTCTCCCCATCAGAGTGCTCCCCTTATCTTCCTCAACATCAATAGGAGCAATAGCAAAACAAGGAAAAGAAACAAGAGAAGCAATCGGAGCAACTCTTGGTGACTGGTGAAAGATGTCAAGTAGGCCATCATTAGCATCTCTTCTATTGTTTGAGCATCCTATAAAAGATCTATTAGATATAATAGATCTCACTAAAGGCTCGCTTGGTAACTCACATCTCTCATTGAACTTGTAGAGCTCAATGGTGTTTGTTTCTAGATTCATCCCACTCTTCATGTTGAGAAAGTAAATTTTACCTATCCATAAGTGAAGAATATAACCCCATTTATCAAAAAAATAAAGTAAAAAAGAAATAAAACCTCATTTTACTAATATGAATGGTATGCTAATAGGACATCTATCACATCAGCGTATGTTTGAACTTTTAAACATGATTCACTATCCATAAATATCAATAAAATTTAAATAAGGAAACATAATCTACTCAACAGAATATATTCGTTGGGATGAGATAATGTTTTGTTTGAAATTTTCATTTACTTTCAAACTACAATCAATTTAGATTTTACAACAAAAGATTTTTGTGAAGATTATTTTTTTTACCCTTTAGTTAAACAAGGACATTACCAAGAATAAACCTGTTATACATAATTATGATTTTTTATAAACAACTCGTAATTACTATAAATTATTCCCGTGTACGTTATGAAAGTTTATTAAGAATTTAAATTTATAATAATCATAATAAATTTAACGTAGTCACTTGACATTGAATTAACTTGTTATGATCCACAAAAAATCTCAAAGTTAGAACTTTTCTTCCTATAAAATTTTGAGGGGAAACAATTACTAATATAGGAAATTGTTAATGGAAGTAAGACTTTTTTATGGCAAAGAAAAATTAATAATCTTCCTCTCTTTGTTAAACAAAGCAATCAGAAAAAAACACGTTTTAAAACATGCATAACTCTTTTATTAAACGCTTTGACCCTTTGCTTATCGATACAAATGTATAAAGTAAAAAATATGTTTTACAGATCTTATAAATAAAATTAAATGAAAATAATAATGTTAACAAATATTGTTCAAATCATGGAAAGAAAAAAAAAATTCCTCGATATTTAAACAACGCTCCCAATTTGGGTTAATGGCTGATAGTTGAAATCAATAGTTATTGAAAAAAAAAAATTTGGTGAATATGTCAAAATATTACAATCATTTGTGAAGCCGTTCTTCACTCTCTCGGCAACCATTTTTATATTCAAGTCCTCCATATTATCCAAGGTCAAAAGAGAATATAAAAATAAAAAAATGAGAATAAAGGGATTAAAGTAGGTTGGGATAAGATAATTTATAGATTAAAATGGATAGAAGATGTAACATCCCAAAATCTCTTAAGTAAAATTTAGTGAATTTTTGGAATTTTTAATGAGCTTAATTAACTTAAAACAGATTAATTAATATTAATATGAAGTTAAAAAAAATTAGAATAAAATGGACTGAAATCCATCCTCGCAACTATAGGGCCGAGAGAGGCCTTAATGGGCCAGGCCAGAGTTATATATAATAGTTGGAGATGGATGGTCAGCCGAGTTAGATAAATTAAATCAAAGATTAATTAAATATTAATATATCCAGATTAATTAAGTAGGAATATCGGACAAAAGTTAGAGTCCCGATAAAGTAAATCTGGCCGAGTCAAAAGCCGAGATTCATTTGATGCAGGTGGAGAGAAAGACAATCCGTGTGACACTACTGATCGGCCAAGGGTAATACAGGACGTCGACGAGATTCCCGGATCTGGGTCGAAAGAATTATTGATAATTATTAATAAGATAATATTTTTTAATAGTGAGGTGACATAAAGGAGAAGATAAAGTATTATAAAATATTTAAAAGATAATACTTTTAAAAAAGATAAAGTATTTAAAAGATAATGTTAATTATTAAATCTTTTAAAAAAGATAAAGTATTATAATATATTAAGAAAAGTAAAGGTTATTAAATAAAATAACAATAATAATAAAGTTAAAAAAATAAAAAGGAAAACATCTGCCTATAAAGGCAGATGTGAGAAAGAGAGAGAGAGGTGTTTTGTTTCAACGCACTCTCTCTCTCTCTCTCGTTTTCTCTGAAAATCAGAGAAAGGGCGTCTCTGCCCTTTTTCTTCAATTCCTTTGCTCGCGAGTGCAATCGCACATCCCCGTCGAATCAAGCCGCGCCTACCACTCACACACGATCGCCGAAGCGGCGTAACCTCACGACGCGCTTTCCCGGCCGACCCCACCACCAGCCCCGCCGATTTGTCGCCGGAGGAGCTCCTTGCGCGCGCCGCCATCATTTCCACAATGCACTTTCCGGCGGCGGCATTTCGCGTTTCTCGGCGCCGGTCACCGCCGGAGTTGCTCTCCTGTTCTCGAGATCCTACTGAGTGCTGGGTTCTCGACTGATAAGGTTAGCCCAATTTGATGGTTTTTGTAGGTGTTTGAATATATGAATGAATGTATGGGATCGACCATGCGTGGCATGATGTAAGATTGAACTAATTAACTCAAGGAAAATGATGTATGGTTGTAGAGATTAGTTGTAGATGAATCATGCTATGTGGAGATTAAATCCCTAGTTATGTGTATGTTTGTATGATTCCTGAGCCCTACAAATAGAGGGAGGTCTTTGCCTCATTTTCCTTGGAAATCTATGAGAGTTAAGAATTAAATTGAGATTTAGTTAAGAGTCCCATGCTTAGTTAAATAAGTATCTTCATTCCATGCTTAATATGGTAATTATTAGTTTAGGAGGGTAGCATTTAAGCATTATCGAAGGATAATTAGTAGTAGGGAGTAATACGAGCATGATGTAGCGTTCCGTACTTTCATCGTATTCTATTAGCTTATATTAGAGTACGAGACAAGAATACGGACTCCCTATTTATAGAATTCTTATTTCAATTATCAGGAAAGGGCAAAGGCAAGTCGCCGCTGCCGAGGAACCGAGCCAGATCTAAGCTTGAACCAGACCAAGGTGAGGGAAATCTACCTGTACAGTTTATGAATTTTTACGGTATTTTTATACGATACAGTTTTCAGTTTTAGAAGCATGAACTCTGAGTTTTATGAAGTTTCCAGAGTTTTATGAAAACCATTTTCATGCTTAGTATTCAAAGAATGTAAAAGAGAAACAGCTACAAATACAGCTTAGATTACATCTCTATTGCATGTACATGTATAGACTACAAGGCTGGCTCAGCAAGCAGAGCCGTGAGAGTAGGCTAATCGAAGTTAGAGAGAGGGTGATTTAAATTCGCTTTAAGTCCTGAACTATCCTGCTTTTAAAAGCACTTCCATTTTATAAAAATCAAAACCCCCTTTTCATCCTTTTCTGGACGATAGTGTACGTGATATATATCAATTCCACTTGTATAAGATATACTTGTTGGTCGCTGGCCATACAGTATTGAACTAGATGTGTAGTCAGAGAATAGTCTTGTGTATTAGATGATGACGCGTTCCTCGCCTTCTAGAGATAGAGCTCATCTCAGAGAGAGAGAGGGCACAGGTACAGATTACCCAGGGGGAATGTCGGTTTCATATTTAATTCACAAGACAGAGAAATAGAAACTCAGATATGCATTTTAAGAGAATACCTGGATCAATGTTTACTTGCTTTCGGTATTGATGCAGTTTCCGATATTTTTAATCCAAATTGCTTTTTACATGTCGTTTTTACTTTACAGCTTTTGTTATATCTCTATACGGGTACGCTTACACCCGACAGTTGTTGTTTCGCCACCGAAGCTTCCGTGAGCTTCAGCCCCACTTTTGATAATCGCTTTTGCGGACGCTAGGGTGAGTTCTTCTAGAGGGCCGCCCGCCACGAAGTTAAAAGATGATGCCGTAGTGGCTCACTCGTCTAGTTATGTTTATTTGTTTTCGAGTGTTGTGAGACATTAAGTTAAGACAATGTTTATTTGGCTTTGTATTAATCTAGATTGAGTTGGTATTTTAATTTATTTAGTTTGTTTATTACCTTCCGCTTGTTGTTATTTCCCCAGTTAAATAGCAGGTTACAGCCTTAGGTTTAGGGTTCATTCCCTAAACCTGACTGGTGTGACACCTGGGTCCTGAAAAGGATAAGGGTGTTACATTTAGTGGTATCAGAGCCGAGGTCAATCCTAAGGAAGTCCTAGGGTAGTCAGAGCCTTAGGGTGGGAGTGTTGTGTCAGTAGAATAAAGTTTAATATTTGCTTTCAGAGAGTTAGAGGATACTACTGACACGCTCTCTTTTTCAGAATGGCACCTAAAAGAGTCGGAAGGCCACCTCGTATACCACGGGAGGAACCCGTACCAGCTTATGGACCGCCAGAACCAGTGGAGGTTCCTGAGTTTGAGGATGTCCCGGAACCCGAGGAGGTTCCAGAACCGTGAGACCAGCGAGAAGGGTCCAGCTCCTTTTATGCGCACCGAGCCCTCAACAAGGAATGAAGGACCGGATTTTATCCGGGAATGTACTATGCCTCGGATTTCACCGGGAGCGACCTATGGACACGGATTTCAGGGAGTACGTATGGGCCCGGATTTCATGAATACCTTATGGACCCGGATTCCAGTAGGGAATGTATTACGGGCCCTGATTCCAACCGGAATGCCGTATGGACCGGGTTCCACCCGGGAACACAGTACGGTTCGGGATACTATCAGGGAGCACCGCCTGGACCCGATAACCAACCCTGAGCATAAGCAGGGCCATTTCGTAACCTCGAATGCAGCGGATGTACGACCGGATGACCTAATCATTTCATGGCGTTCCTCGGATATCGCGAACCAAAGCCAAGAAGCACGACCACCACGTGAATAAGGCTCGGCAAGAAATGGGAATCACACAATTCGAGGGTACTACGTGACCCTACGGGCCCGAAAACTGGATCACTCGACTAGAGCTTATATTTAAGGCTCTTATGTGCCCGAAGGAAGAAAAAGTAGCAACTGTCACCTTGTTGTTAGCCGAGAGAGCCTTGCACGGTGGTCAGATACGCCGACGCCAAAACCAAATCAGGTTTACTTGCAATCAATTCAAGGCGGTATTTGACGAGAAAATTCATGCCTCAAATCTCTGGTGGCCTTGAAGCACGAGGAGTTTCTTCGCCTGTTCCAAGGCAGTCTCTCTGTGGCCGATTATGAGGCCAAGTTTACAGATCTTGGGAGATATGCACCCGACTATACCGATAATGAACATCAGAAGTGTCGCAGATTTGAGCGAGGATTACGTGACGAAATCCGGAACATCGTCACGTTGTCAGGATTCTCGGACTTCAAGGAGCTGGTGGAGGCCTCGCTCAGGGTTGAATCAAGCATGGACCAGCAGAAGCGACGCACGGAGAAGTCAAAGAAGAGAAGTATGCTCGATTCTCGTGCAAAGCAAGAAGCTATGCACTGCCAAGAAGAGCAACTCCAAAGAGCCAGCGACGGCTTCTTTACAGGAAGCCAGAATCGAAGAAGCCCCCAATGCCCCTACTTGCAAGAGATATCATTCCGGAGAGCGCCGAGCGGCCTTGGAGTAGGAATTTGCTATCACCGTCAACGGCCGGGTGACATTATATGAAGGAATGCCCCCATTAGTTCAGGGAGTTGGTACGGTTCCCCAACTCAAGCCGAGGCCAAAGTGCACAGCCATACCATGGGATACTCTACAGGTGGTAGTAGTGGGAGCAATAGAGAGGAGGGATCTTCGGGGGTGATCTCAAGGAGGCCGAGGAGGTCGAGGAGGCCGAGGAGTTCGTGCTAACTGATGGCACAGCCCTTATGGTGACATTAACAACAAAGCCGCAAACTGTGATGACATCCCGTGATGAACAAGAATGAGTAATCGTGGTTGACTCTTGTGTTCCCTAGTGCGCGTATTAGTATTAAATAAAAAGACTTGTGATGTATAACTACTACTCTATATTTGAGGTCATGTTACTTTAGACTTGGGCGATGTGGCCATATGTTGATTTTATTTTTGGTTGACTATACGTGATAAAATGATTATGTTTATGATTAAAAGTCTTTGGAGTATACCGATTGTAAGTAGTTTTAATCATATCTTCTTGATACGGCATTTGAGTGTAACATCCGTTTCATTGAGGGATGGGTGTTACATTTAGTAGAGGCAGGTATTACATCTAAGTGGTCCTTGCTTGGAAGATATGGCGACACTATTTATATGGTGAAGCCTGTAAAATCTTCACCGACCATAAAAGTTTGAAGTACCTGATGAGCCAGCGGGAGCTGAACATGCGGCAGAGACGGTGGATAGAGTTGCTGAAGGACTACGACTGTACGTTCGAGTACCACCCCGGCAAGGCGAATGTTGTAGCCATTTCGCCCTAAGCGAGAAAAGATCTATGGCACGCGGTTGGGGACCACCGTCTTCGCACAGTTGCACGAGTTGAGATCTACCGGGGTCCAGCTCTCAGTAGATAAGCTAGGGGTGTTATTTGCAAATTTTACCGCTACCACGATGATATTGAGCCGATTAAGGAAGCTCAAATGCGAGACCCTAAGTTGAAGAAGCTGGCTAAGAAGCTACAGAAGAAGAGACGTGGTGACTATTCCTTATCTTCGTGATGGAGGCGGTGATAGTTGGTACACGGATTTATGTGCCACGCAATGAGGAAGCGCCAAGCAATTAATATGGGAAGAAGCTCATTGCAAACTACGCTTATGCATCCGTGGAGCACGAAGATGTACCGCAACATTAGAGAAAAACTACGCGGAGGAGGATGAAGAAGGACATTCTGAGTATGTGGCTAGGTGTTTGATACAGCCGTGTCAAAGGCAACAAGAAGCCATCAGGGTTGTTAGTACCTTTACAGATTCCAGAATGGAAGTGGGAGCGGATAGCCATGGACTTTGTGACTGGTTTACCACGAACTAGTCAAGGCAAGGATGCTATCTGGGTAATCATCGATCGATTGACCAAGTCAGCTCATTTCCTTCCAATCAAAATGACGTATTCCGGAGACCGAGTAGCACGGTTATACGTAGACCAGATAGTGAGACTACACGGAGTACCTGTATCTATAGTATCTGACAGAGACCCAAGATTCACCTTCCATTTTTGGGAGAGTCTGCATAAAGCGTTGGGGACGAGATTGAACCCGACCACGGCATACCACCCGGAGGCAGATGGACAATCAGAGAGAACCATCCAGATACTAGAGGATCTACTACGAGCTTGTGTTATGGAGCTTCCCGGGAGTTGGGACGAGAATCTAGGATTGTTGGAGTTTGCCTACAACAATAGTTACCAGACAAGCATTGGTATGCCACCGTATGAAGCACTATACGGTAGAAGATGCAGAACAACACTATGTTGGGATGAGGAAGGCGAAAGGAAGATCTTAGGCCCGTGAGTCAGCATCACCTCGGAGAAAATCAAACTCATTAGAGAGCGCATGGGAAGGCTCAAGATAGGCGGAGGGGCTACATAACAGCCAAATCGTCGAGATTTGGAGTTCGAGGTAGGAGACGAGGTGTTCTGAAAGTATCACCATGGAAGGGTGTACTTGATTTGAGAAGATTGGGAAGTTGAGCCCACGATACATTGGGTCGTGATAGGATAGTCGGCGAGGGGTAGGTCCTGTAGCATACCGACTCATCCTACCAGAAGCGCTGTCGAGGATACATAATGTTTTTCATGTATCGATGCTGAGGAAGTGCATCAAGGATCCAAATCAAGTCTTGGTGGGACCAGCTGTAGAATTATTACCAGACTTGAGCTACGTAGAGGGACCAGTACGCATCCTCGACACGAAGGAGCAAGCATTGAGGAACAAGACAATATCCTTAGTGAAGGTGCTGTGGAGTCATCACCAAGTGGAAGAAGCCACTTGGGAAAGAGAGGATTAGATGAGGGCACAGTACCCTCAGTTATTTTAGTTACCTACAGTAAGGGAATTTCGGGGACGAAATTCCTAAGGGTGGGAGAATTGTAACATCCCAAAATCTCTTAAGTAAAATTCAGTGAATTTTTGGAATTTTTAATGAGCTTAATTAACTTAAAACAGATTAATTAATATTAATATGAAGTTAAAGAAAATTAGAATAAAATGGACCGAAATCCATCCTCGCAACTATAGGGCCGAGAGAGGCCTTAATGGGCCAGGCCAGAGTTATATATAATAGTTGGAGATGGATGGTCAGCCGAGTTAGATAAATTAAATCAAAGATTAATTAAATATTAATTAATCCATATTAATTAAGTAGGAATATCGGACAAAAGTTGGAGTCCCGATAAAGTAGATCCGTCGAAGCCAAAAGCCTAGATTCACTGACATCTGGGTTGAGAGAAAGACAACCCGTGGACACTTCTGATCGGCCCAGGTGTCACTGGGGACGTCTTACCCGGGATTCGGATGACTGGTCGAAAAAATTATTGATAATTATTAATAAGATAATATTTTTTAATAGTGAGGTGACATAAAGGAAAAGATAAAGTATTATAAAATATTTAAAAGATAATACTTTTAAAAAAGATAAAGTATTTAAAAGATAATGTTAATTATTAAATCTTTTAAAAAAGATAAAGTATTATAATATATTAATAAAAGTAAAGGTTATTAAATAAAATAACAATAATAATAAAGTTAAAAAAATAAAAAGGAAAAAACAGAGAGAGAGAGGTGTTTTGTTTCAACGCACTCTCTCTCTCTCTCTCGTTTTCTCTGAAAATCAGAGAAAGGGCGTCTCTGCCCTTTTTCTTCAATTCCTTTGCTCGCGAGTGCAATCGCGCATCTCCGTCGAATCAAGCCGCGCCGCCGCACAACACGATCGCCGACGAAGCCGGCTAACCACCGGCTCCACATGCTTTCCGAGGCCGGCCCGCCACCGCTGACCAGCGATTTATGCGCGGAGGAGCTCCTTGCCTTGTAGCGCCGCCATCGCATCGTTTACTGTGCTCACGACGACTTCTGCGTTTCTCAGCGTCGGAGTGCGGCCAGTTGCTCCTGATTCTCGATCCGTGACAGAGGGTTCTCAGATAGTAAGGTTGGCCCAATTTGATGGTTTTTGTAGGTGTTTGAATACATGAATGAATGTATGGGATCGACCATGGGCATGACAGAAGATTGAACTAATTAAATCAAGGAAAATGATGTATGGTTGTAGAGATTAGTTGTAGATGAATCATGCTATGTGGAGATTAAATCCCTAGTTATGTGTATGTTTGTATGATTCCGGGAGCCCTACAAATAAAGGAGAGTCTGCCGATTTTCCTTGAAATCTATGAGAGTTAAGAATTAAATTGAGATTTAGTTAAGAGTCCCATGCTTAGTTAAATAAGTATCTTCATTCCATGCTTAATATGGTAATTATTAGTTTAGGAGGGTAGCATTTAAGCATTATCGAAGGATAATTAGTAGTAGGGAGTAATGGGAAGCATGATGTAGCGTTAGTACTATCATCGTATTCTATTAGCTTATATTAGAGTACGAGACAAGAATCTGGACTCCTATTTATAGAATTCTTATTTCAATTATCGGGGAAAGGGCAAAAGGCAAATTCAGCATTTGGCTAGAGAGGGCTCGAGCCAGATCTAAGCTTGAACCAGACCAAGGTGAGGGAAATCTACCTGTACAGTTTATGAATTTTTACCGTATTTTTATACGATACAGTTTTCAGTTTTAGAAGCATGAACTCTGAGTTTTATGAAGTTTCCAGAGTTTTATGAAAACCATTTTCATGCTTAGTATTCAGTAACAGAAAAGAGAAACAGTTACAAATACAGTTAGATTACATTCTATTGATGTACATGTATAGACCAGCGGTGGCTCGTGTAGAGCCAGAGAGTCTGACTTTCTTGAGTTAGGAGAGGGTGATTTAAATTACATTTTAAGTCGAACTATATGTTTTAAAAGCACTTCCATTTTATAAAAATCAAAACCCCCTTTTCATCCCTTGGATGCTTGGTATGCGTATATATATTGCCGATCGCTTGTATCGGATATACTTGTTGGTCACTGGCCATACAAAGATTGAAGTAGATGTGTAGTCGTGAGAATAGTCTTGTGTATTAGATGATGTACGTTCCTCACCTTCTAGAGATAGAGCTCATCTCGAGAGAGAGAGACGCAGTGCAGTTACCCGGGGGAATGTCGGTTTCATATTTAATTCACAAGACAGAGAAATAGAAACTCAGATATGCATTTTAAGAGAATACCTGGATCAATGTTTACTTGCTCAGTATTCAGTATAGTTTCCAGTATTTTTAATCCAGTGCTTTCCATTCATGTTTTACATGTCAGTTTTTACTTTACAGTTTTGTTATTTCTATACGGGTACGATATACACCCGACAAAGTTGTTTACGCCAATTTGAGCTTCAGTAGCTCAGCCCCACTTTTGATACTGTTTTTGCAGGACGTTAGGCAGGAGTTCTTCTAGAGGGCCGTCTGGCCACGAGTTAAAGATGATGCCCCGTAGCTGGCTCTGACTCCGTGTCTAGTTATGTTTATTTGTGTTCGAGTGTTGTGAGACATTAAGTTAAGACAATGTTTATTTGGCCTTGTATTAATCCAGATTGAGTTGGTGTTTTAATTTATTTAGTTTGTTTATTACCTTCCGCTTGTTGTTATTTCCCCAGTTAAATAGCAGGTTACAGCCTTAGGTTTAGGGTTCATTCCCTAAAGCACGGTGAATGTGACACACAGGTCTACGAAAAGGATAAGGGTGTTACTGAAGATGCTAACGCCCAAAACCCGATCCGGGACCTCGGGCGCGATGTGCTTGAGCCGGTCGTGGCAGGTATGAAGTCGAGACCCTCACTTACGGATACAAGGCCTAAGTGAGTAAGTAGATAATGCAAATAAAACAACTTAATTTATTCAAAACAAACAGAGTTTCAGCGGAAAGGTAAATAACAAGGCTTCAAATACCCTACAAATAACAGGACCTAAGGGGTCCTACAAAATAAAATATCTCACTCAAACAAGAAAGATAACTAAGGGATCCCGGGACCTCGGGCACGTCCACAGACCGGCCGTATCCAAGTGGAGAGGAGCCCCACTCGAATACAAGGCCTAAAATGATAAGCAGATAACAATAATAATCAAATGTTCATCAATAATAAAGGACAATATCAGAGTTATACAACGGAATTAAAAATCATGAAGGGTGCTAGATACCCTACAAAGAAGCTCTTACATACAAAGTTAGGAGGCACTTTATAAGGGTCCTAAAGATGAAACTCTCAGCTCACACTGGCTGAGATCCTCGGACCTCTCCATCCCTATCAGGTCCAGTAGCGGCTCCAAATCCACGAGGGCTATACATTTCCTCTTAACACGGAAGGGAAAAGAAAGTGAAGTGAGCTTTTTCGAAAGGAAAGCTCGATAAGTGCCTATGAGAGAAATCACGATAGAGCACCATCCAAAGGGTCATGATAGAAAAATTAGGACAATCAGACAATACATGGATCATATCAAGAAAATAACCAGATCAGCACAAGAAACCAAACAACGGGGCCCCTAAACTCATCCAATCCATACCTCCACGGTCGGCTATGGCGTGCCTCAATGGTCAAGTGCGGACTGGACGGTGGCTATGCTCCATGGGTACCCCCTACCCAATCGGACACGTACCAACCCAACCTAAACACAAGCACCACGAGTCTCACGGTAATGTCCCGGTCCACGGTGGCATGCTCAGTGAGCATCCAAAAAGACAACTTGTCCAAACAACCAATCACAGATGTGGAAAACATCAAACAAAACATGCATACCAGGAATCAACAACAGATATCCAGATCATAACGATAAGCACAATCATGATAACAACCAAGAATATACCAAACCAGGTAATAAGAGTGCCAAAGAAACCCATCTCTGGGTGGGAGCTAGGCAAAGACACTTACAAGAAACATGAATCAACAAAGTCAAGAAAGCCCATCACTAGGCGGGTACTAGGCAAAGGCACTTACTTCTATGAGCAAAGTCTAGAATCCCACAATGGAGAGGAATCTCTTGCCGCCGCATGGAAAGATCTCTGCTAGGGTTTGAGACGATCTTCTCTTTTATAGCAGTCCATGAAGGGATCATGGAAAATTTTCAAATCTAGCAGATAAGATAAGGATCAAGCTTGCGATCTCTCTCTCTCTTTATATATATATATATATATATATATAGAGGAGAATCTTTATCACCAGTAGGAATCTTGTTCATTTCCGGTTACCGCCCATTTTTTACCCCCTCGAGTATTTTTTTTATGGATGGGAAGATCTGCTAAAAATAAGCTACATGAAATTTTTCATACAATTTGGTAACCGTTTGGTCCTCCCACTTAGCGGTTGAAATTCTAGACCGATTCAAATTCCTATAAGTTTTGATTCGTTAAGATGAAGACCTACAAGTTCCCAAATTGTATGAAAATTGACAGTGCTAACTTATTTTTGATGATCTTTCCATCCATACGGTTGAAAATTGTTCAAACATGCTCCAGGGGCCCGAGAATCGTGGTAGTAGGAAATTTACACTTTCCGGCCGGCCTGATGTAATCAATGCTGTATATATATATATATAAAAACCTATTTAGAACTATCAACACGTTTTTTTTTTAAAATAAAATAAAATAAAATAAAAAAATCAAAATCCAATTCAAATCCAATTTATTGTAGCTATCCGTGCATGCGCCTGATTCCATATATATAATATTATTTTTATTATTTAATCTTTAATTTCATCCATGTGTGTTTTAATTCGAAAAGATATTCAACCATCGTTTACAACTATGCACATTCATTTTATTCATTTGTTTAAAATAATACATATCATCTTATCAAATCAAATAAAATCATATTTAATAAATATCCGAATTTTATATTTATTTATTTATTTATTTTTACCATTGACTCCATCTTTAACCAAATAAATATTTATTCACTTATATATATATATATATATATATATATATATATATATATATATATATTAGCATCTTATGATAATCTTATGAAAATCATTTGGATAAATATAAAATAAAATGTCATCTTTCAAATCAATTTAACATGTAGATATATATATATATATATATATATATATATATATATATATATATATATATATATATTAAATTTCATCTCAACTAATCCGATTTCATCTTTAACTATAATTAATAGATTTATATATATAAATCAATAGCATATCATGTATATACTCCAAATTCAATCTTTTGCTAATTTACCACTATAATCTCTTATTAAAAATTTCAAAATTTCCTCTTCTTGTCTAATGTTATCCCATATATAAAACTTCATATACTCTTATCAAATAATAAATATTGTTATTGTCACTTGGAGCCACGATCAAGGGACCTCGAAAGCACGGTGAATATCGGTCAGTATGCAGAATGGAGGCGAGCCCCAGCTCAGCATACAAGGCCTAGATGAGTAGCAGATAACACATAAAAATGATTATATCTCAAAATGTCATATTTAAACATTTGCGAGTTTCTACAAGCGGAATTAAGACCGAAAAGGGTTTACATGCCTACACGGTCAAGGCCCTATAAAGGGTCCTACAAAGTGAGACTCTCACACATAACCTTAAGTCCTCGGACCTCTCCAAAATCAGCCCAACCCTTAGCTCCAACTCCAGAGTTTGGAGTCACCTACTCCTCGGAACACGAAAAGAAAGAAGGGAAGCAAGCGCATGAGCTTTGAAAGGAAAGCCCGATAAGTACCCATTTGGAATCTCAATGATAATCCAAAGCAACCACGGATGATACAAGAAAAGTCAAAATGAACAAATCGAATATCATCAATCCACACAAAGCCCAGGCCCAAAACCCATACAAATCAAACTCTTGGATTCTACCATAACAGCGATAGGGCTCTAACTGCTTGAGAATCTCAACAAAAGAACTCCTAAGAGTTCACGAGTCAATCTCCTAGTCGGTTATCGGCCTCGGCTTGATATCAGACCCTCGGTCCGTGAGTGCAGTAGTGCTACTAAACATAGGCGTATTTTGTTGGCGATATCGTCCAGCGGCGGAAAAGCAAGATTACAGTTATTACCCATTTGGCGGAAACAAAAGATTTACCGATTATTACTGACGGCTGGCGGAAACAAGATTTACGGTTATTACCCCGGCGGAAACAAGATTTTGGCGTTTTACCTTTGGCGGGGAAACAAAAGAATGTCTGAGGGCCGGGAGAATCCTCAAAAGCGGCATAGATTAAGGTATACCAACGGCGGCTTATTGCACAAGCTTCGCGTGATTCCATAGCCGCGTGCGGAATTCAGTGGTAGGCGCGCTCAACACTCACAAGCATACCCGAGAGGGATGCTAACATCTCAACTTATGCACACACTAACATCGAAGTAGGTGTCCAAGAGAACAAATTACGAGTGTATGCAATCATATCAAATTATGATATCAATGGAGCAATACCCCCAAAGGGGCATACAAGCATGCATGAGCAGGGAAACAAACTTCCTATGCACGAAAATAATATGCACAAGTATTAGATCAATGGAATAAATATCCAGGGAATCCAATAAGCATGCATACGAATGTTCAACAAGGAAACAATCATCCAAGGGAAGAGGCAAAAGTACTTACCTCTCCTTTGGAACTTCGAAGCCCCTCCTAGTCACCTCTTGAAATGCCTCTTGGACTCCCGAGAGTATCTATGAGATAGAGTTTCTATTAGAGGTAAAATTCTAATACAAAACCCTATGTTCTAGTTGCATATGCATGACTCTCGTTCTTATTGGGCTTAGGCCCACTACTTGGGTCCTAGAGACCATCTCTCCGAGTTACGGTCCCCTTATCCTCACATTTTGATGTCGCTTTGGTTGACTCTAGACCCAGGCTAATTGGTCAGCTTTGGTCAACTCTACTTCACGTTTGTAGAGATGCGAGACACTATTTAGTCATCTCTAGTCACTTTTAGTTGAATGGGGCCCATTTGAAGCCCATTACTGGGTTTCACTTGGGCAAATTAGGACCCTAGGGTTTAAGGTCCTTCTATGTTACTAGAGCTGACTTAGGGTTTAACTCACTTCCACCTGACATCCGATTATCTTTAGGTCTATTACTTTGTCATTTATCTAATAACAAAACTAGTTTGGACTAAACCAATTAAGCAGGCCCATTAGGCCTTCAAAACTATGGACCCAATTCCTATATTCTTTGGTCCATGGTTTACTTAGGTATCTGTGACTAACTAATCTCATTAACCACTTTGGCTTAAATAATCTTTCCGAAATAACTAAGTTAACCTAACCACCTTCCTTGATTAGTCTATTACTTAGTTTACTTGAGTGAAACACGAAAGTTCTCGAACCCTTATAATTTAAAGGTTACCAACCTTTGCTTTTGGCTTGACTATGTCCCTAGTGGCTAAGGACTTATGTTGTTGGTTGGGGAGGTTGTGGGTTCCATTCCTACTCTCTCAACCTTTTTATATATTTTATTATCACAGTCTGCCTAGACCCAAATTTCCCTTAAGTTAACTTGATTAAATCAATTAAGCCCTCTTGACAATTTTAGAGTCTAACCATGGTCCATTTAATCAAGTCTAAATTCCTCATTTGGGCATAGGAGCCAATTTGATCCAATTCACCTAAGTTTAACATTTCCTTTCATAATGATTTTGATCATATAAAATAATCATCAAGATTATTGTCACAATACCAAGGTTTTGAATCAAACCCTATTAAAATATTTAGTAACCTTACTAAATGATTTTATTCATACTTAATCTTGTCACACTACCAAAGTTTTGAAACTTCATCAAAACCCTTTATTCACTTTAAGTAATCCAAAGATTATGTTACACCACATAGGTCAATTAAACCTATTAAAAAGATTAAACCATTTTAATCAAATCCACTATTCTTGTCACACTTCTATAGCTCCCATGTAACCAATTAATCAACCTAGTTAATTAATTAAACTATGTCACACTATAGTTTATTCTCCATGACTTTAGTAAACTGATTTTTTGTCATACCAAGAATAAATTAATCATGACTTAACTAATTATTCCATTAGCTTGTCACATTTCCATAGTTCACTATGATTTAATTGTCACACTTTGAATAATTAAATCATGCCATATATTATTCTACCAATGCTTTAAAAATATTTAAAACTATACTAACAATGAATCAAAATAATTGTCACATTCTAAGTTATTAAAACCTATTACTCTTCTCAAAGAAGGCCCCCAAATTATCTTGTCACATACCAAGGTTATTAATTTAATTAAAGTAATTAAATTAAATTTTTTTTTTTGAAACACCTTCTTCTTCTTTTCCGGCCCGTGCCTCACGGAGATGCTGCGCGGAAAATCGAACTCAGCCGGTACACGCTCTTAGCCGGACACCCCGGCGTTAGCCGTCTCGACCCATGAAAGCATGTAGCGGACATCCGGCCCAATGTACCTGCACTGGAGCCTCTCCGGCTTTCGACCTCTATTTTACGATTCGGGCTGAGCCCTAAACCAATCTAAGCGTGCATCAAACTCAAAATTGAAGCGGGAAAGGGTTCCTACACGGATTCCGGTCCTTCGTGATATTAGAAGTGTCAGCGATGTCAGAAGGCTTCTCCTTTCTCCGATCAACCTCGCGGCGTCCACCTCGATCCTTGGCTCCACTTTGAGTCGGAAGGTGCCGGGGGTGGGTTTTATAGAGGGAGGTAAGGCGAATCGACATTGTAGCGTCCAGAGTTACTTGCCCGTCCCGTGGCGAGATTTCGGGCATAAGTCTCGCGGCGGCCGGCCTTCTCATGTGGCCATTTGTGGCGTTAGAGGCGGTGAGAGGGAGAGGATGCCTCGGGATCAGGTCACGCCGATGGATGGCTGAGATCTTCCTGATCCCATCCAACTGTTTTGATTAAATCCTTCAATCTCGGGATTGATCCGTCAACAGATCAACTGTCCAGATTAGATCTAAACTCAATGGTCAGATCTTAACTTCACACCTCGTATCTAGCACTCATGCAAATGAGTGGCTCTCCCTGCGCCATGTAACCCTCCCCGGATCTCCCTCTCTATGCCTCGAGTTTAAACGATCATGAGATGGACGGCTCACGGTCGCCCGCACCGTAGGGTCATTTCCAACCCATCCATCTCTCTTGCCTCGTAACTGATCTATGATCAGATAGATTAGATCTTAACTCGCCACATGGCTCCATATGAGCCTTTATAATGCTTCGCGATCAGCACTCTCTAGAGATGTTCTAATCCTGGCTGTTAAACCGTTTCTATCGAGATTGATTTGGAAATTTAACCAGAAGTCCCTGAACTTCTTTAAATCGCAATCACATCCCTTCTCTGTGAGAGAGGAAAAGTTCCTTTAGGTCCCCAATACTTTACAAAATTATTTATAGGTCCTTGAACTCCCAATTATCCCTAATTGGTCTTAAAACCTAATTTAATTCCCTTTTTAAAGCTTTTAAATTCTCCATCCTTCAAGCTTAAGGAATTAAATAATTTATGAATTTCATTTTATGGAATATAAAAAAAAATTTATTCCTAAAATTCGTGGGTTTTACAGTTATCCAATAATTTGATTTTTAATCAAATTCTCTTATCATTAACTACCAACATAATATTTATCTATATAAATACTTTGTAAAATAACTAGAAACTTTATTTCAACTAAAATTCAAATAACAATCTTTGGGAGGCTCTCCCTTATTCTCTAACAAAATTTAAAATAACCTAATAATGAAAACATAATTTCCTAAAAATTATGGGCTTCACACTAAGAGTTCCAACTGAAGCTCTACAAATGTCTCCCCGGTGATTACCATCGGCCGAACAACGAAAAGCGACCATCCGGTCATTCACCCTTCGTATGCCGGGTAGCGCATACGTCTCTCATAGAGCCGCGGTCGGTGATCGACCCCACTCCACTAAGCGGGGACAGCGAACACTCTCCCTCGGGCTAGAGGCCGGAGCGTGGTGTCCGTCCAAAGCGCTCGCAAAAAATGCTGAGCCACACCTCCCTATCAAGGACGAAGAACAGTACAAGTAGGGATCCCAACATCCCCAAAACAATCAAACATGCTATATACGGATATCAACAAAATTCATGGAAGCATGTATGAAAAACAATATGTCACAACAAAGACATAAAAATAAAATCCCTGAAGGGAGGAACAAGGAATGATCAACATGCAATCAAAAAGCCAAGAAACAATTCAACAAATGACTGGGAGGTACAAGGCTGAAATACTTACCTAAAATCGCAAAGTCTCGTGCTCCACGGGACTTCTCGACGCATCCAAGTCAAAACCTGGTAAGATAATCCCATTCTCAATGTGCTATAGGTCTATGAGCAACAAAACTACTATGCATGCTCTCACGGCCCAAGTCCAGCTTGGTGGGCCTTCCTTCCTCTCGGTTGAACCCGACCCCAAACCAAGCCCATTCACGAGTCCAAACTTAGTTAATTAAAATAATTTAATCAACCTATCTCTAGCTTTAATTAAACCCTTAGATTTAATTAATCTTAATATCATCTGAACATGGTTCAATTAATTAATTCGATAAACCTTAGAATTATTCAACCCATTAAATCATTTAATCAATCATTTAAATAATTTAATGAATCTTTAAAACTAAACAGGATTCATTTGATTAATTCAATTAATCCAAAAAAAAAGAATCCCACCATTAAATTATTTAGTCAACTATTAAATAATTCAATTACTTTTGTCATCACCCCAAACCGGATCAGAGACTCATAAGAGGCAAGATGCGATAACGCACCGTGCTTATAGGGATTAGCCCTAGAAGCTAACGCAAGGCTAAGTAACATAAGCAAATAATTAAATCGAGTTTAAATTATAAATCAGCGGAAGAAATATATATAAGGTTTTATAAAACTGAAGGCGAGGTCCCGAATGACAACTCTCGCACCGAGAGAAAGGAATAGAGGCACGCAAACCTCACTCAACATATCCCCATCGCTGCTAGGTTGTCCTGCGGAAGCTCTCTCCTGAATTCCGCTCCTAGCTACTCGCAAGGTCCTCATCTAGTCCTGACCATACTCCTCATTGTCACCTGAGAAAAACATCCATCAAGTGCATGAGCCAAAGAAAGGCCCAGTAGGATCGCAAATAACTCAATAAAGGTGACGAAAGCCACTAGGAAAGAACAGAAAGAAAAGAAGTACAAATATGCAATAATAACATCACAAGCAAATAACAAATCTCAGGAAAGTGGATAAATTCACAGATGTACTCAACCTCTGGCATATGTGATACTAAGATGTCTACGACATCTACGACACCATCGGTATCGTCTTCGGCCTAAGCCGGGCTACGCTATAGCATACATGTGCACATGATCAGAAAATGCCGCTCTCTGACTGAGCCAAGTGGCCAGATATTATACACCCTCGCGGGGTCTCCGTCAGATGGAGCATCAAATACTCATGGCGGATATTATACACCCCTCGCGAGTGCGGTGGCGGATATTATACACCCTCTCGCCAGGGTCTCCGTCCAGATGTATCATGCACGAAAGTAAGAGATTGATAGTACTAATAGCTAATAGTATAAATATATATTCAAGGCGGCAACATCCACGAGATATACAATGATACGGTGACCTCATCGAGATCGAGTCAATACGTATTTAAGAAGTAAACTCTACTCAAATACGCATAAGAAGAAAAATGATAGCAACAATCCCCTCGAGATATAAAACCAACACATATGAGGAAAACCATCTCAAATGTATATTGGGAACCTCTCGAGGAAATAAGAGTACAAAATCAAAGTGGTGTAGGAGGAAGGAATATTTAATGCAAAGAATAGAATATCGACACACTGCTATGGAGTACCACCCCCCTCAACCATCCCAGGTGCAAGTAGGATGCCAGAGGGTACTCCGCTGGCCATATGCCATGGAGTATCACTCCCATTTGGCCATATGCCATGGAGAACCACCTCCGCCATCCCACAACAACAACACAAGAAGGATGTCAAGGGGTACTCCCTCAAAGCGAGATCATATCAAAACATACAAAACTCAAACAAATGCGGCATAAGCATAACATGTCCTTGCAGACGAGCATGTATCAAAAGATGGACTCCAACATCCATCTAGCACAACAACAACGATAATCAAGAGAATACTATGAGTTAGGAATACTCCACGATTACGCGTGCGACATCCTACCTTATTAAGCTTCGGGACCTACAGGTCCAAGTCTTCCACTCGGGTCCTCGACCACCTCACCACGTCCTAAACATGGTAATTATTCATCACATAACATTTCATAAAAATCTGAATGCATTACATGCATTTAATTACCTTAATCGTGAGTTTACCGAAATGTCGACTTTTTAATTTATAACCGATATGTTAGGGCCATATAACACATGCCCGCACCATTTTTATTAGTTTAAATACATCCCCAAACTATCAAGATGATCGGAATCGAATTCCAATGCTTTTGGAGGACATTAGAATTAACAGTTTACTTTTTTGTCGGTAGCTACAGTAACTCTTCAAATCATGAAGTTGAAACCTCAAATTGAAGTTCGAAATCTTCACCATTTTATATCATACTTCTAGTATATCATATTCACGATATTATATTCCATCCCCCCCCCCAGAAATGGGCTCATTATCACCGCTACAAAGCCCATAATAAAATGAAATAAGATGGGTGTTCTAACGTACTCACAGTGTGTTTCACGCATTTTTTCCATTCCTTGGAGTTCAACTCTTTAGAATATTTTTGCACTTGATCACACCTATTCTTAATCCAAGGAAGTGTGAAAACAATCCCAAAATACTCAACACCTTCCATCCTATTATTTGGTAACTAAAGTGCTTTGAAAATACACTAATTCAATAGCAACAAAATCCATGTTTGCAACACCAATAGCCAATGCAAAGATAACTTATATGTTCAACAAGGGTTTATAGCGACCAATCAAGAGAGAATCACGAATTATTTTTCTTCACTAGCACAATGTATGTAAATGAGCCCCTCAAGATTTCTCCAAGCGTGCTTAAAGATCCCTCTCTTAGGCATCACTTTTACTTTATCATGAATTCCATGTCTTCAATATGAATAATTAATACGAAGATATGAACTTCTACTTAATACGAGATGTACTCATCTCTATCCCTTAGCATGAATTAGGAGCTTCTAATATGCTTTCTTTCAACACTTAAACACTATCAAGTTCATGGAGAATATACTCAAGTATTAATACTTAAGATTTTCTACAAAATTTCGCAACACCTCCTCTATTTGGAGGGCCCCAAAGATTAATACAATCATTCCATCATACAACAATTAGAATTTAAGAAATCATCCACATAAAATCACATGGCATCCATGACAACTTAATCCATAATCCTAAGCCCCCAATTGAACCTAATTAACACATACAATTCCTTGACCCAACAATTACAAGATCCATAGCATCTAAAATACCATTCCTAATTAATCATCAAGCTTCCCTCATTCACAACTCCTAGTTCTCCACTTAACTCCTTCATCAACATACATAGAAATTGAACCAATTGACCCCAATTTGAAAGCCTGCGGCTCACCAAAAGAAGGAGATGAAGATCTTGCGCTTGAATCTGGCGGAATGCACGGCGACCATAGCGTAGGCCGACCGCGAGTAGGGGGCAGAGTGGTGGCGGCGGTCGGCGGTGGCGTGAGTGTCGCGGCATGGAGGTGAAATTTGGGCAGACAAGCCGGCAGCGGGGAGGTGCAGGTGAGTGCAGCGATGGGAGCTCCGGTGGCGGCTTTCGTTGGCGCCGCCGCATAAGGTGGCGGCGGCTCCTCGCTTGGCTAGCGCGGGGCTCCAAGGTGGTGCAGCGGGAGGAAGGGACCATTTGGGGTGGTCCGTCCTTGAACCGCCTTGAGCTTCGGCCGACGGTGGCGTGCAGCGGGCAACTGCTGAGGGGTTGCTAGGTGGTGGCCCGATGCGTGGTGGAGGTGGCGGTGGGGAGCTTCGCGTTGAAGTGGGAAGCCGCCCGGTCGAAGAGGAGAGAGGGGACACGGGTGCAGACCTAGAGATGCGGCGTGAAGAGCGGGAGGGAGAGAGAGAGATTTATCAAATCTCTCTTTTCTATCATTAAGTATAAATAATAATATATTTTAATTGAAAATATTAAAAATCATAATATTTTAAATTAAAATATTATAATTCTTAATAGTTCCACATGTGGTACTTGTGAGAGTCATGGGGTTCCTGGCAGCTTCACATGCTTAATAGTGGGACCACGGGGTCCAAATCGAGTCCCGAGCCAGTGATCCATGAAATCCGGGTCAGGGCGGTGACCTGTGTCCGCGAGAATGGTATAAGTAATATTCACGGGGAGTGCGTCTCTCGTCACCGAGATCCACCTTAGTAGGGACTCTAACTTTTGAATATTTGTCCGATCTTCACAATAATTAATCTGATTTAATTAATACTTAATTAAATGCGGATTAGTAGACCTTTACAATTTTCCCAAATTTCATGCGTTTACCATATTAAATTCCTATTTAATAAGTTTTGGAAATAAATAAATAAAAATCCTTATTTATTTCGGAAGTAGGGTTATTCACAATCTCCCCTTATAGGAATTTAGATCCTCGAAATTGAAAAATCCATATATCCTCAACCTCGTTGTCTAGCCTCACATTCACGCTTCTCTGCGACTCACGATCATGTATTCGATACTGATACTTCATTATTGATAATATGCCCTAATAAGGACAAGCTTCTAAGTCCGGAACTGTACTCAGGGAACTTAACATATAGTCGATCCTATTTCAACCTCTAACAAAATCATCAGCTTGAGCAGGAGCCCCCAGCTCCCACTCCATGGCCTATGGGGGTGGACTTACCGACCTCCTACGAAGTCATCCTCGTCCCCTCTGCATGTTTAGCTGTTAGATAGAATCATATATCGGTCTAACTACTCTAACGAGTACTCTACCCAGACCGACTCTCGGAAAGAAGTCAGAGTCGGAGTGTTAATCTTTCTAAGTCACTAGAGATTAAGCTAGGTGTCTTTTATCTCACGCTCCACGATATCAAAGATGTTTGCTCACGAAAACACCTTGTGATATCAGTTTTGGCTTTGATACCATTTTTATTTGTCACGCCCCGAACCCGGATCCCGGGCCTCAAGCAAGACGCCGACAAGCGCCAAGTGGCTTATAGGGTCGCCTTCTAGAAGCACGCAAGGCTACATAACATAAGCAAATAATTAAATCAGACTTTAAATTATAAATCAGCGGAAGAAATATATATAAGGTTTTTATAAAACCCGAGCAGGTCCCGAATGACAACTCTCACTCAGAAAGGAATAGAGGCCTGCAAACCTCAGCTCAACATATCCCATCATTTGCTAGGTTGTCCCGCAGGCTCTCTCACAATTCCGGCTCCTAGCTACTCGCTTAAAGGTCCTCGTCTAGTCGACCCTACTCCTCATTGTCACCGAGAAAAACATCCATCAAGTGCATGAGCCAAAGAAAGGCCCGATGGGATCGCAAATAACTCAATAAAGGTGGCGAAAGCCACTAGGAAAAGAAACAGAAATAAAAGAAGTACAAATATGCAATAATAACATCACAAGCAAATAACAAATCTAGGAAAGTGGATAAATCCTGCGAGGATGTACTCAACCTACGGCATATGTGATACTAAGATGTCCCATAACATCTACGACACCATCGGTATCGTCTTGACCTAAGCGAGACTCACGCTATAGCATACATGTGCACATGATCGAGAAAATGCCGCTCTCTGGTGCAGCCAAGTGGCCGAGATATTATAAGCACCCTTCACGCCGGTCTCCGTCAGATGGAGCATCAAATACTCATGGCGAGGATATTATACACCCTCTGCTTCTCAGGTCCGGTGGGATGTACGGTGGCAGATATTATACACCCTCCGCCGAGGTCTCCGGCCCTCAGATGTATCATGCACGAAAGTAAAGAGATTGATAGTACTAATAGCTAACAGCAGGTATAAATATATATTCAAGGCGGCAGCAAGCATCTGAATATACAATGATCGGTGACCTCATCGAGATCGAGAGTCAATACGTATTTAAGAAGTAAACTCTACTCAAATACGCATAAGAAGAAAAATGATAGCAACAATCCCCTCGAGATATAAAACCAACACATATGAGGAAAACCATCTCAAATGTATATTGGGAACCTCTCGAGGAAATAAGAGTACAAAATCAAAGTGGTGTAGGAGGAAGGAATATTTAATGCAAAGAATAGAATATCGACACACTGCTATGGAGTACCACCCCCCTCAACCATCCCAGGTGCAAGTAGGATGCCAGAGGGTACTCCGCTGGCCATATGCCATGGAGTATCACTCCCACTGGCCATATGCCATGGAGAACCACCTCCTGGCCATCCCACAACAACACAAGAAGGATGTCAAGGGGTACTCCCTCAAAGCAGATCATATCAAAACATACAAACTCAAACAAATGCAGCAAGCATAACATGTCAACAGACAGAGCATGTATCAAAAGATGGACTCCAACATCCATCTAGCACAACAACAACAATAATCAAGAGAATACTATGAGTTAGGAATACTCACAGTACCCGTGCGACATCCTACCTTATTCGCTTCCAGGACCTACCCAGGTCCAAGTCTTCCACTCGGGTCCTCGACCACCTCACCACGTCCTAAACATGGTAATTATTCATCACATAACATTTCATAAAAATCTGAATGCATTACATGCATTTAATTACCTTAATCGTGAGTTTACCGAAATGTCGACTTTTTAATTTATAACCGATATGTTAGGGCCATATAACACATGCCCGCACCATTTTTATTAGTTTAAATACATCCCGAACTATCAAGATGATCGGAATCGAATTCCAATGCTTTGGAGGACATTAGAATTAATTGATTTACTTTTTTTGTAGCTTCTGGTAACTCTTCAAATCATGAAGTTGAAACCTCAAATTGAAGTTCGAAATCTTCACCATTTTATATCATACTTCTAGTATATCATATTCATGATATTATATTCCCCCCCCCCCCCCCCCAGAAATGGGCTCATTATCACCGCTACAAAGCCCATAATAAAATGAAATAAGATGGGTGTTCTACCAGTACTCTGATGTTTCCTGCATTTTTCCATTCCTTGGAGTTCAACTCTTTAGAATATTTTGCACTTGATCACACCTATTCTTAATCCAAGGAAGTGTGAAAACAATCCCAAAATACTCAACACCTTCCATCCTATTATTTGGTAACTAAAGTGCTTTGAAAATACACTAATTCAATAGCAACAAAATCCATGTTTGCAACATCAATAGCCAATGCAAAGATAACTTATATGTTCAACAAGGGTTTATAACGACCAATCAAGAGAATACGAATTATTTTTCTTCACTAGCACAATGTATGTAATCGAGCCCCTCAAGATTTCTCCAACGTGCTTAAGATCCCTCTCTTAGGCATCACTTTACTTATCATGAATTCCATGACTTCAATATGAATAATTAATACGAAGATATGAACTTCTACTTAATACGAGATGTACTCATCTCTATCCTTAGCATGAATTAGGGCTTCTAATATGCTTTCTTTCAACACTTAAACACTATCAAGTTCATGGAGAATATACTCAAGTATTAATACTTAAGATTTTCTACAAAATTTCGCAACACCTCCCTCTATTTGGAGGGCCCCAAAATTAATACAATCATTCCATCATACAACAATTAGAATTTAAGAAATCATCCACATAAAATCACATGGCATCCATGACAACTTAATCCATAATCCTAAACCCCCAATTGAACCTAATTAACACATACAATTCACTGACCCTAACAATTACAAGATCCATAGCATCTAAAATACCATTCCTAATTAGTCATCAAGCTTCCCTCATTCACAACTCTAGTTCTCCACTTAACTCCTTCATCAACATACATAGAAATTGAACCAATTGACCCCAATTTGAAAGCACTGCTGACTCACCAAAGAAGGAGATGAAGATCTTGGCCGAATGCGGCGGAATGCACAGCCCGCCCGCACTTGAGCCGACAGCGTAGTAGGGGACAGGTGATGGTCTTTGGCGTCGGCGAGAGCGTAGTCGGCTGTGGAGGTGAGGCTGGGCAACAAACGGCCTTGAGGGAGATGGGTGGTGCAGCGATGGGAGCTCGGTGGCGGCTCGTTGGCGCCGCAAGGTGGCGGCGGGCGGCTCCTAAACTGCTTTGTAGAGGCGCGCCAAGGTGGTGCCGCGGGAGGAAGGGGCGGAGCTGGGGTGGTCCGTCCATGACGCCTTGAGCTCGTAGACGGTGGCGTCTGCAGCGAACTGCTTCAGGGGTTTGCTAGGTGGTGGCCGGTCGTGGTGGAGGTGGCCGGTGGGGAGCTCGCCGTTGAGTGGGAAGCCGCCGGTTGAAGGGAGAGAGGGGGCACGGGTAGACCTAGGGTACGGCGTGAGAAGAACGGGAGGGAGAGAGAGACATTTATCAAATCTCTCTCTTTTCTATCATTAAGTATAAATAATAATATATTTTAATTGAAAATATTAAAAATCATAATATTTTAAATTAAAATATTATAATTACTGTAGTTCCACATGTGGTACTGTAGAGTCATGGGGTTCCTGTAGCTTCACATGCTTAATAGTGGGACCACGGGGTCCAAATCGGGGTCCGACCATGATCATGAAATCGAGGTGGGCGACCACACATGTCCCACTTTGGCGTCTTTGTAATATTACGATGTCTGCTCGTCCACACCCCAGATCCACCTTTCTCGGGACTCTAACTTTTGAATATTTGTCTGATCTTCACAATAATTAATCTGATCTAATTAATACTTAATTAAATCTGGATTAATTAGACCTTTACAATTTTCCCAAATTTCATCGTTTACCATATTAAATTCCTATTTAAAAAATTTTGGAAATAAAAAAAAACCTTATTTATTTCGGGGCGGGTGTTACAACTTTAATTTAACCCTAGAACTATAGTTCCATTTAATCATTTAATTAAACCAAGAACCATCTAATTAAACCAAACCATAGCTCAGTTAATCCCATAAAACAATTCCTCTCAATGGAGCCTACAAAATCCGACCAGTAACCCTTAACCAGCGGTCAAATAATGGGCCAAGCCCAATCAATCCCAACCCAACCACTTGTTGATTAATCTAACCACTCTATTAGGTTTATTAAATTTATCAAAATTGTCTAACTAGTTAATTAAATCCTTAATTAACTTTCCAAACTTGGATTAGCAACCATTGAATAATCAATTATTCAAACTTAATTAGTTAATTGAATATCAACTAATTTACTCATTTCTTTATTCTCTATTTAATTAACTAATCAATCAATTCATTCCTTAATCCTGATTAATTGATTTTCAATTAGATAACTTGATAACCCATAGTTGTTCTTTTAAACATCTAATAAATTAATTTAGCAAAATTAATTATCTCACAATTGTCAACTTTGTTAATCCATTAGTTTTTTAAATAATAACTATTATTTGATGAAGCTAAATGATTTAGTTAATAGTTATTAAATCTAATATTGTTACTAATATGTTAATTAGATTATCTAATTATTCTAATGTTTCCCTCTCTCCATTTTTTCTCTCTCTTCTAGGCGAGACCTGTAGGAGAGGAACCAGCTTCTCCGTCGCTTTCGCGGCTCAGGTCCGTCCGGTGACCATGGCGTGAACCCCTCTTATGACCTACGCGCAGAAGCAGTTCCCCGGCTCCTCCCCGCCGGCAACCATCTCCCCTCCTTCTCCTGGTTTTGCAGGTTCCCGTCAGCGTCTCGCCGGCGTGACCGGTCCCTAAATTTTGGAGATTTCTCCGGCGTCCACCGCCCTATCTATAACCTACTACCCCGTATGCATGCATGAATTATTTAACAGATCTAAGACAGAGGGCTTACGGTTATTCGAGGATTCGGCAGCAGGAAGGGGCGTTTGGCGCTGGTCTCCTTCGATCCTCAGCGCTACAACTCCGGAGTATACCCCTCTGTCTCTCTGCTCGCTCTCACAGTGAGGTGGAGAAGATCACCAGGGCTTGGTGGCCCTTCAGCGCTCAGCCTCGACTCCCTTTATAGGCCTCACGGGGATCAACCGAGATCCTCCCTCGTTGATCTAAGGAATCATCTTTGCATTCCTTCCAATTCCGTCGTTCATATATTGAAGGTAAGCTACCAAATTAGCTCCTTCCTTTTTTGCAGAGATTTTCTCGCCAGTTTTGGCGAGGTTTGGCGCGCGTCGATGGCTGGAGAAGATGAACATGGACGCCTCGTGATTGGTGTGCCCTCGCCTCGTGATGGTCCCAAATAGTTGGATCGAACGGCTGTAGATGGAACCGTACAGTAGGGGCGTGTATATCTTAATCCTTGCTAAAGGAATGGACGGCCGGATCAGTGCCTCAAGATCTGATCAACACGGATCGTTGGATCCTGGCCGTTTGTTCCTTTCTTATACAACTTCTCCGTTCCTTTTGCACAGAAGACCCCCAACTTCCCAAAATTATGTCTGGGTCCTTACTTGTGAGAGAACGCACTTTTTCTTCAAGCCCCTATTCTATTTATTTTTACATCCAAGTCCTCCTCCCAGAAACATCAACTTTTATCTTATAGTCCTCGCAATTTTATAAAATTCCTATTAGGTCCCTAGCAGCCAAATAAAACTCAAAATTATTAATTAATAATTTCTATAATTTAAATTCATTTGAATTTAAATTTGATCTGATTTCTTTTGATTAAATCCTATCCTTACTAAACTTAGGGCATTCCCTTTAATAGATTTAATCAATTATTTCCCCCTTTCCTTCTAAGTTTCTAACATGATTATTTATGAGCTTTCCAATTTAATTAAATTAAGTATTTCCAAATTTAATTAAATCTTTCATCAATCAGAATAAATAAAATTATAATATAATTTTATTTATATTTTCGAATGTCCCCCGTGTCTATTTTACCAAAATGCCCTTGGGTTTAATTAAAAATTCCCAAAATGCCCTTTTTGGCAAAATTTAAGAATTACTAATAAATCAGGGAAATAACAAAATCCTTTATTTCTAAAATTTTGGATTTTACAATCTCCCCCCCCACCCTTACAAAAAATTTCGTCCTCGAAATTTGAAGTAAAGCCCCTACAATCCTTAACCCGAAACGAATAACTCCGGTAGCAGCTTACGCTGATGCCAAAAGCGGTCCACGCCACGCGTTTGATCCATCATTACCTCGTGATCTGGTTTCCGCCCTCGACCAACGGTTAGAATTTATAGTTGATGTGGGCGCTTATACGCCACAACAGCGAGTGCGAAGAGCATCATAAAAACTCCGCTCGGAATTACTGGAATTACTCGTCAACGAGCCTGTAAAAAGGAGAGGACGGTGATCGGAATTGGGCCTTTCCGCCCGGATTCAGCTCCGATGCTTAAGTTAGAAAACTTGAATAGAGAATCTTAGTTTTAGGCGGTTTTTTGTGTGATGAGTTTTTTTCGGATCCCCTTTTCTTCTATTTGCACTCTTCTTTTATAGTACCTTAGAGGCGGTTCAGGAAAGGCGGTGAAGTAAGGCGGTGAGTTAGGTAAAATATCTCTTAAGGCGGTAGGAAGGCGGTGGGAAGGCGGTAGGAAGGCGGTAGGAAAATATGCCTTATGTAGCAAGTGGATAAGGCCAGCTCTTGTAGAGGCGTTAGATGTTTCTCTATCTCTTTCTTTCTACCCTACGCCCCTACGCCCTTTATGAGAGGGTTGTTACAATTCCGACGGACTTGTTTGCAGGATTGAATCCTTACGCTATTTGCCGAGAGGAATTTGTGCAAAGATGGTGATACTGCCATATAGCCAAATGAACAGGTGGTCCTTTAGCTTAACGACACCTGTCTTCACCAAATATATCCGTAACACTAGTCCCTCCCCTAGTGTACTTGTTCGAAAAATCTAAGTGAGGGGTGAGCTAAACGCACGTTTCGCTTGGTTCGAGAACAAGAATCATTCATAGTTTGCATGTCTTTGTAGGCGTAGGCTCACAGTATGCAGTCACTTGCACCTAAAGGTCACATGGTTTAATAGGCGACCGACGTTTACTGTGTTCCTTCTTGCTGTTATCGAGGTAGATTTTGATTCCAGAATTCTCGCCTATAGTGTCGATGGGTTCTCCTATTTAAGGGCTTGTATGGATAGGGTGTTTTGACTAGAAAACTTTTGCACCCTTGTATTTTTTGTATCATGGCTCGGTAGCTTGTCTTTTTACAAGTTTTCACTTTTTTCTCGGTGCTCTCGCCTTTTGCGAATTCCAGTTCCTTTTATGAGCACCTAACGGAATTAAGGGTAGGGTAATCCACTTGGTAAGTCCAAATGGGCGTGTTTGGCCATCTATTTTCTTTGATTGTGAGGGGGTAGGTGAAATGAGCATAGGCAGCGGGGTGGGAAGCTTTTCATGTTGACCATGGTGTGGAGGCGGGGAGACCTCTTAGTTTTTCTTACGAGGGGGTATGCGCTTCGAGGTTGAGATGTTTGGAGACGACTCTTGCCGTAGAGAGGTGGGTCACCACCTCCGTCCTCGTGCCGAACCAAGCTCCCCCAGCAACGAGGATAGCGACGGCTGCGGAAGCCCGTGTATCTCCTCTGAGTCTTATCCGAGTGTACCTTCGGACGGGTCCGCGGACGTTTAGGATAATCCGTTCGGAAATATGGTTAGGATAATCCGTTCGGAAATATGTTTTAGAGTTTGTTATATCGCTTTATTTACATCCGTCATGTGTAATTTGAATAAATGACGTTTTGTCGTTTTGTTTTTAAATCTTTTGGCCTTTTTATGGCCTTTGTTGATGATCCTATGTTGGAGTGTGCGTTTTGTCTTTGTGCGGTACAGGCTCTGCCTTCCATGTGTACCGGCTCTACCTTCCATGTAACGCTTTTTGTTTTCTAAGACGACACGTGTCTCCTTTACTATTTAGCATTTAAAGGGGGATAATGGCGCGACATGCGCAGCGTGCGTGTCGCGCTTTGTCAACGTTATGATGATGGCGATGGGCGTGATTTTCCATGTGTGCGGTGCGCTTGATATTCTTGGCGTGGGCCGAATTTTGAATTGTTTAGAGGAGATTATGCGATGGATTTGTTTGAGCGGTTCAGATTTGTGGGTTTTTGGTTCAAGGGTTGGTCCGGAACACAACCCTAAGATCTAACTTGACCATGGATTCATTGCTTTTGTATATAAGGGGAACCCATGCAGGCGACAAAAGATTGCTTGAAAATCGAGTTCTCTTCTCGATTTCCTCTTCTCCGGCTAGCTTCACGGTTTAGTGCATTTTTTCTTATCTTTTTCCTCATCTAAGGTAATGGCTAGTGCTACTTCTTCTTCCTCTAGTTCTTCTCACGAGTCCTCGATTCCTTTTTCGTCCAACCCTACGGTTTCTGTTGTGATTCCGGCGATCCCGGGTGAACTTGGAGGCGTTCCAGTTCAGGGTTCGCGGGTTCATCCTGCCTCTAGGGCAACGGGTAGGGGTTCTGATACGTTCATAAGTCTTCTTGGACAGTCGGAGGTAGATAACCTGGTAACTAAGTATGAGATAAATCTCTCACTGTTTGAGGTTAGGGTTCCTTGTTCTGGGGAGAGGGCAAGTTCTCCCAGGGAAGGGGAGATAGCCATCTATCAAGATGCTATTAGGTGGCCTTAGACTCCCTTTTTCGATTTTTGCTAAAGGCGTATTAGAGGAGTATCACTTGTGTCCTTCACGGTTGGCCCCAAATTCCACGGAGACTCTTGAGCGGCTTTGTTATCGCTTTTCAAGCATTACGGAATAAATCCGACCGTCCGTTGGTTCCGTATGCTTTTTAGTCTATGTCTAGAGTCTAATGCTTAGATTGGTATTACTTCTCGGCTCGTCACGGGAGGAAATTTTTAGGGAAGGTCCCTTCTTCCATTAAGCGATGGAAGAGCAAATTTTTCTTTGTCAAAAGTAAGTCAAGTGGGATGTCGAACAAAGTGGGAAGTTCCCGAGCGGACATAAGCTTGTGAGGAAATAGCGGGTGAAGAGGTGGGTCTTCTTAAGTCAGCCAAGCGGTTGTGGTTATCCAAAGTGTACATGGATGAGTTCTTGACAAAGGAAAACCTTGTTAAATGTGGATTTAATAGTGTCATTTGGTAGGAATTATTAAATTGTTACCCCTTACTAGTCGATTTTTAACTCTGGTATCTAAATTTTTTTTTTGACATTTGTTTTGTAGGAAATCCGATGGAGGACGAAGACCTGAGCTATGTTAAGGGTCTTTTGGCCTCTTTCGAGGGCGAAGTTCACCCGTCTTTGCCTCGCGGGCGGAAGAAGAAGGAGGTGGTACTTAGCCAAGGGGCTGATACCTCCAAGGAAGAAAGAAAGAAGTGGAAGAGAAAAGAGACAGGCTCTTCCAAGGGGATTAAGAATGACCCCGGTGCAGGGTCCTCACGGGAGAAGAGAACCCAGAGGAAGAATTCCGAGGACGTGTCCAGTCGAGGAATTGTAGAAGGAGAACTAGTGGGGAGCGCCTCGGGAAGAGGTTTGTGCTTGGAAGAAATCCGCCCAACGTTGTCCCCAATTTCCGAGGGTCCTTCTTCCAGCCGGCCGGAGGACATCCTTCTCGCAGAGGTGAGAATTTCTATTTTCTATAGGTATGTTTCACTTAGAACTCTTAACTTAGGTTTTATTTTGCAGCCGGAGTTAGGAGAAGCGACCTTCGTGGATAAATTAAGAGTGGTGGATTCCGTTTTAAAGGGATCTGCTGCTAAGCAGAAAGAGTTATCTTCTGAGTGTAACACCCTGATCCCAAATAGGGACACGTGTCACACCAGCCAGCTCAGGTGAGTTCCCTGAGCCCAAGGCTGTCAAACTATAAACAGAACCTGCAGAATGAACTGGAGACGGTGGTAATAAAACATAAAATAGTCTGGAGCTCATTCAAAAAGGAGAGTCATAACTGATACAACACTCTACAGACTACACGTCTGTATCTAGTCTCCAAAAATAAAATACATCATCTACGGAGTGCACAACATAGAAGCTAATATGGGACGCCAGAGCCAGCTAAGAGTTCTCACATCTCACAGGGTCTAGCACGTATTTCGAACTTACATGCGCTACTGCACTAAGGTGAGTAAGAAAGAGGGGCTGAGCTCTGAGGCTTTCGATGATCTGATGACCCCTACTTGTCGAGGTCAAATAAGACCCGTGTTTCTGAAAATATAATCTTGTATATGGAAAGTAATCTCTACTCATATACATGGAGAAAATACTGTAAAGCATGGACGTCTATGCATTAATCTCCTAATCAGGATGATTATCTAATGCAATGTCCGAGAAAAACCTGAAAAGTCATCAGTCGAAACATGCCTGTCTATGTGTCATGAGATGTCTAGATATGTGAGCGTCTATCGATAAGAATGCAACTCTGTAGGATCAACTTGCTAAGATCTCAGGATAAATAGCGAGGTGAGGTATCCCCGATGCAGAACGTATGTAAAGCCGCGAGGTTTCCCCCGATCTGGGTCTTGACTCGTAGTACCGAGCACTCCAAAGAGTTGGGAAAGGGTTTTAAGATAAATTCATTTTTGAAACAAGGTTTTGATGTCAGAAATTCATTTTGAAAACAAGAAAACCTTTCCCCTACTCGGTATCACGTTGGTCTTAGCTCAACGGAGCCAGACCGTGCATAGCAAGGATCATCTATCTGAAGCAAAAATAGATGCTCACGTCATATATCTATACATTTATCTTCTTACATTCTTATGCGAGAATTCTTCTATTCTACAAATGCGGTAAACTTCAAAATCATTCTCAAATCGAATAAAAACCATACTTTCGGAAAGTAATATATCAAAACTTCGATAAAACTTCGATCGAATCACGAGAATGTCCAAGAGGTCCACTCACCAAGTCCCTCACGCAAGTCAAGTTTGACTCGACCTCCCAAGATCCCGTCTTGACCTTCCCTTTCCCTAGTAATTACAACTGTGTCTCAATTAGTTACTAGTACACTATCATAATCTTAACTATTCATGGGCCCAAGTCAATAAAGATTAAGGCACAACACTAAAGCAAATCATACCACATCCAAGCATGAAGCCTATAGCCAAGCAAATCTAAAATTGACTATTTACCATCAAAATACTACAACTCATTAGACTCAAATCAAGTATCATGGGGCTTGTAATCATATTCTTGACAAAGAAATCATCTCACTGCCATTCTAATGAAACACCGATACTATACTTTAGCATGGACTCTAAAAATAACACACTTATAATAATCCATGGGCCTAAGTCCAATTATCTTAAAGCCCACTACTCAAACTGATCTAACTGAACCAGAGACAAGCATTTGATCTCCTTAGGAATCTATCCAAGCTGGAGAGTACCGCAGTTCAAATCCATTAATAGCAACTTCATCACAATGGTTACACATTCCCACCTAATCTTCATATAAGCATTCTTTCAAACACCTTATGAGCATGAGGAAATTTAAACATAATTCCCTCCTCTTGAACCTAAATTCTTGCTAGGTTACAGAGCACATAAGGACCATTTCATCAACAGCAATGTCATAGCAATTCTAAAACATAATACGATAATCTACAAGCCGAAATATAAATTCGTAGAATTCTGGCTGCCCTGCGTGGTTGGAAAGAATCAGTCATAACTTTTGAAGCGTAAGTCTAAATTCTCTCATTTAAAGCTCGTTGGAAAGAAGACCTCGAGATCTTTCCAACGGCGTATTACACAACCCAAACGGACTAGTGAACAGGGAGCAGCAGCCCCTCGAAGTGGACAGAATTCTGCAGGACAGAATTCTGCAGGACTATCTACAAATCATCGCCTAAATTCTCAACACTAAGCTCCTAAAATACACCTGGTTCACCAACCTCATCATAAATCTGATATTAGAATTGGATAATACAGGAGATGACACAACCAATCTCTATTTACTGCCCATAATTGCACAAATGGCTACAACCATATGAACAACAGTGACCCACATCAACTTTAGCATCCCATAAAGTCATTCCTTCAAATACTAACTATACTCCTTTATGAAACCTGGAAGCTGAATTATATTACAACTGAATTTTAAACCATTCCCTTTGAACTTTTGAATCTAAACAATACAATACAACAAACACAGCTGGGAACAATTCACACCAACAACACACAATTCCTTCAAACATTCCTTCAAACACTCGATAGGCAAGAATGAAAGCCTGTAACAACCCTTCTTCTTCTCGATTATTGAATCCTAAATGGATACATGCCAAACAACAAAAGCAATAACAACAATACAACAAGAACATCATCACTAATGTCAACCTCACAGCTCATCAAGACATGTTATCGAACATCTAATAGGCACAATTGATTCTTACAATCGAAACATCTCCTTATCTATTGAAACTACCAGATTTTACAATCAAAGCAACAACAATAACTACATACATCGAGGACCACAGCAGCTACAACAACAAAAACACTAAGCTCACAACAGTCATCCACTCAACACTAAACTGAGCCTTGCATACCTTGCCAAAACCTATTGCTCCTCTTGAACCAAGCGTGTGGATCGACTAACTTGGTGGGCCGGAAACCTCCGCAGAGAGATCTTGTAGAAGCTGGCGGATTCTCGGGGGCGAGGGAACCCTGTGAGCTGGACGTTGCCATGGTGGTGATCGAAGTGGAGGGTTGAAATCTCGTGAGCGTGGGCCGATGATCCTTCTCCAAAAGAGACAGTCCTCCTCCCCCCGTGGACAGCCTCTTTCCCCCTCTTTTTCCTTTGATTCGTCTTCGACCAAGGAGCTCCGTGGCAGCCCCTCCCTCACACTCGCATGCATGCTGACAGCTCCTGCTCGGGCCACCAACGAACAGCTTCGACAAATCGACGCCACCTCCTGCTTGCCGGCCGAGCACACCCCCTTTCCTCTCTCATGTCTGATGACCAATAAGCCCATGATCCTCTCATTGCTAAAGATCAATCAGCCCCATGATTCTCTCATTTCTAATGACAAATCAGCCCCATGGCTGAAGTACATTTCTTTTAATTAATTTATCAATTGTCACATACCTAAGTCTTAACTTTAATTACCCTCCAATAAGTTATTTCAAAAACTCCAATAAGTTATTTCAAAAACAATATTCATTCTATAAGTTACACTAACCACATTTAGGTGCTCGAAACTCCAGTATTTCTTAACTATTTATACAATATTTGCAACAAATTTACAAAGAAAACCGGGACGTTACAATTCTCCCCTCCTTAAGAAATTTCGTCCTCGAAATTTTCCGTTTCGACTACTACAAGTGATTATTATACTTAACCAGAATCTATCAGATGGAAATCAGACCATGAATTTCCTTCCCCTTCTTAATTCTCATTGAAAGAGTATTCACTTCCAACCACCTGTTTCCAGTTACAAATCAGTACACACTCTCAATTAAGACATCACAGAACCAGTAGAAACCATATCGAGTGATTTCCTAGATTTACCTCTAAGTATGCTAACAGCATTGAGTCCTTGATTTACCCACTACATAAGCTGCGGCTCAAGCCACTCTTAGGATCAAGAAAATCTGGGTTTTCACCTCTGAATTAATTTTCTTGTAGAATCATTCCTAATGTAATAAATTCAATACCATTCATTCTGACTAATGAAGGCAAAATTTCATACCTGCAGCTAGTATCTTCAAGATTCTATTGAAAACTTTTGACACTTGTCCATAACTCATTCAACACAGGACTCTAATAGGATCATCTTTGTAGTTAAGTCATAGCCTAATAAAATCCTCAAAAAGTTGTATAATCCAAACCCATCGCAAGGAATAAAATTTTTTTGTCAGTGACTCTGTGTACTAGCAATTTGCCATTGATCAGTTCATCAATCATCCAGGAATGCATAAATTGTCTCCATCAAAACTGTCTTAACCTTCTTCCTAAAATGCAGCTGAGATTCTGTCACATTTCTGTTTAACTAATTTCAGTTCTGCAGTTCTAAACCAAAAGAAATTTAAATACAACAATTTCATAGTGAACACAACTCTCGCAAAGCTTCCTTCTTTTGGTAGTCCATAAGCTATCTGTGTAAGCAGTTACTTGATAACTATTACAGCACACCAAATCGTATTTCAAATGTTTTCAGAATCAGAGTTCAATCCGCATCTGTGGAACGGCACTAACTACCACTTCATATGTAGCTATTAAGATTCTAACATACTTTGATTTGGTAGGAGTCTATCATAGAGTATATGAAAGTTTCCATAAGTACTAGTCAAAGAATCTTTCGTTCCATAAATACTAGTCAAATGAAACAGTACCCTTATTTCAGAATCATTCTGATCTGTAAAAGTTCTGCTAACCTCATAGACGGCACATCTCTATTGTACTATACCTTTAGAACCCATCTTTCTTCCATTGAAGCAATGTATGGTAGATACATGAGTATCTGATTTCTCAAAGGCCAGAACTGATCATTAGACATCCAACAGAAAATAATTACAAAGCATAAGTTAGGTATCTACTGCAACATAAATGGACTTTTTACAAAGATTCTTGAACTCATCATTTCATAGCTAAAACCTCAAACTCAGAAATCTATTTAACAGTAGTTAAAAGAACTTTTATCCCTCTTCTTTGTCTCTGGAAGTGCTCTTTTAATAATAGAGCAAAAGAAAGTAACATAGCATCTCATCAGGTCACATTCTAGCTGAAATCTGAAATATAATTGAATAACTTGATGGCTTAAATTCAGTTTTCAAGAATGGGCTTAGATTATAATGCAGGATCAAGTCCACATATTCTTTACCCTATTAATCATAAAACTCCTGATTTCCTGGAGTTGCTGCGAGTTTTACAAATCTGCAGTTCCATAATGTAGCCATTTGTTTTCCATGACTGTGTGGTTACAAAGTGTAGACAAACAATAAGAACACACCTCCTCCTCTATAGAACTTGACTGGAGACCCTTCATATTCGAAACAGTGTATGGATGCCAAGAGGTAATCTTTCTCAAGCTGTGGTTTAATAACCCCTCTATCACCAATTCTGTGAATATCTGATTCTCCAAAAATCATTTAGGAAAAGCTTCTTGTTGAGAATGCAAAGCAAAAGCTAATGATACCTACACCACAACAGATCTGTTCATGAATTTCGAGATATCCTCAATTTATCTATCACAACAGTCAGCACTAACCCCGTACCAATTATGTTACAAATTGCCAATTTCAACCTAGTTCTCTTTAGGAGTCCTTTAAAGACCTTACTAGCACTTTACAGCCCCAACACTCCACACAACTGAAATTGCAATAAACATAAGTCTCTAAAGTTTATGTAAACTATAGTTTGTACGGACCATTAAGTCACCGCTAGTATATTCTCCCACTTGGTCTTTTACTCGAAATAACTCATAACGTATTGGTTGGCCTCTTTACAAACAATACTTTACTCTTAGTCTGAGTATTACGGACACATACTGAATGTCAAGACCCCATCAGGCTCATCAGATACTTCAGGCTCATGTGGTCGGTGAAGATTTTACAGGCTTCACCAAAAGGATAGTGTCGCCCGATCTTCAAAACAAAGACCACCTTGACAATGAAGTTGAACACATTCATACATAGCAAGTCTATGTTCATAACAATTAATTCTAGGGACGCACACTCCCACCCTAGGGCTCTGACTCCCCTAAACGCTAGATCTAAGAGTAATAATGCTCTGATACCACTAAATGTAACACCCTGATCCCAAATAGGGACACGTGTCACACCAGCCAGCTCAGGTGAGTTCCCTGAGCCCAAGGCTGTCAAACTATAAACAGAACCTGCGGAATGAACTGGAGACGGTGGTAATAAAACATAAAATAGTCTGGAGCTCATCCAAAAAGGAGAGTCATAACTGATACAACACTCTACAGACTACACGTCTGTATCTAGTCTCCAAAATAAAATACATCATCTACAGAGTGCACAACATAGAAGCTAATATGGGACGCCAGAGCCAGCTAAGAGTTCTCACATCTCACCGTGTCTAGCCTGTACTCGAACTTACATGCGCTACTGCAAGGTGAGTAAGAAAGAGGGATCGAGCTCTGAGCTTCGGTGATCACGTGACCCCTACCGTCGAGGTCAAATAAGACCCGTGTTTCTGAAAATATAATCTTGTATATGGAAAGTAATCTCTACTCATATACATGGAGAAAATACTGTAAAGCATGGATGTCTATGCATTAATCTCCTAATCAGGATGATTATCTGATGCAATGTCAGAAAAACCGAAAAGTCATCGGTCGAAAACATGCACTCGTCTATGTCTCATGAGATGTCTAGATATGTGAGCGTCTATCGATAAGAATGCAACTCTGTAGGATCAACTTGCTAAGATCTCAGATAAATAGCCGGCGAGGTATCCCCCGATCTGGGCTGTATGTGAAGCCGCGAGGTTTCCCCCGATCTGGGTCTTCACTCGTAGTACCGAGCACTCCAAAGAGTGGCGAAAGGGTTTTAAGATAAATTCATTTTTGAAACAAGGTTTTGATGCCAGAAATTCATTTTGAAAACAAGAAAACCTTTCCCCTACCTACATTATCCGCGTTGGTCTTAGCTCAACGGAGCCGCATCTGCATAGCAAGGATCATCTATACAGGAAGCAAAAATCGATGCTCACGTCATATATCTATACATTTATCTTCTTACATTCTTATGCAGAATTCTTCTATTCTACAAATGCAGTAAACTTCAAAATCATTCTCAAATCCGAATAAAAACCATACTCGGAAAGTAATATATCAAAACTCGATAAAACTCGATCAGAATACGAGAATGTCCAGTAGGTCCACTCACCTGAAGTCCTACGCAAGTCAAGTTTGACTCTGACCTCCCGAAGATCCCGTCTTGACCTTCCCTTTCCCTAGTAATTACAACCGTGTCTCAATTAGTTACTAGTACACTATCATAATCTTAACTATTCATGGGCCCAAGTCAATAAAGATTAAGGCCCAACACTAAAGCAAATCATACCACATCCAAGCATGAAGCCTATAGCCAAGCAAATCTAAAATTGACTATTTACCATCAAAATACTACAACTCATTAGACTCAAATCAAGTATCATGGGAGCTGTAATCATATTCTTCAGCAAATCATCTCACTGCCATTCTAATGAAACACCAATACTATACTTTAGCATGGACTCTAAAAATAACACACTTATAATAATCCATGGGCCTAAGTCCAATTATCTTAAAGCCCACTACTCAAACTGATCTAATCGGAACCGAGAGACAAGCATTTGATCTCCTTAGGAATCTATCCAAGCTGGAAATACCGCAGTTCAACCATTAATAGCAACTTCATCACAATGGTTACACATTCCCACCTAATCTTCATATAAGCATTCTTTCAAACACCTTATGAGCATGAGGAAATTTAAACATAATTCCCTCCTCTTGAACCTAAATTCTTGCTAGGTTACAGAGCACATAAGGACCATTTCATCAACAAAGAATGTCATAGCAATTCTAAAACATAATACGATAAACTACAAGCCCGAAATATAAATTGGCGAGAATTACGGCTGCCCTCTTGGCGGTTGGAAAGAATCAGTCATAACTTTTGAAGCGTAAGTCTAAATTCTCTCATTTAAGCTCGTTGGAAAGAAGACCTCGAGATCTTTCCAACGGCGTATTACACAACCCAAACGGACTAGTGAGCAGGGAGCAGCAGCCCCTCGAAGTGGTCAGAATTCGGCAGGACAGAATTCTACAGGACTATCTACAAATCATCGCCTAAATTCTCAACACTATGCTCCTAAAATACACCTGGTTCACCAACCTCATCATAAATCTGATATTAGAATTGGCTAATACAGGAGATGACACAACCAATCTCTATTTACTGCCCATAATTGCACACAGTGGCTACAACCATGAACAATGAGCCACATCAACTTTAGCATCCCATAAAGTCATTCCTTCAAATACTAACTATACTCCTTTATGAAACCTGGAAGCTGAATTATATTACAACTGAATTTTAAACCATTCCCTCCACTTTGAACTTTTGAATCTAAACAATACAATACAACAAACACAGCTGGGAACAATTCACACCAACAACACACAATTCCTTCAAACATTCCTTCAAACACTCGATAGGCAAGAATGAAAGCCTGTAACAACCCTTCTTCTTCTCGATTATTGAATCCTAAATGGATACATGCCAAACAACAAAAGCAATAACAACAATACAACAAGAACATCATCACTAATGTCAACCTCACAGCTCATCAAGACATGTTATCGAACATCTAATAGGCACAATTGATTCTTACAATCGAAACATCTCCTTATCTATTGAAACTACCAGATTTTACAATCAAAGCAACAACAATAACTACATACATCGAGGACCACAGCAGCTACAACAACAAAAACACTAAGCTCACAAATACCATCCACTCAACACTAAATCGAGCCTGCATACCTTGCCAAAACCTATTGCTCCTCTTGAACCAAGCGTGTGGACTGACCAACGGCTGGCTGGAAACCCTGCAGGAGATCTTGTAGAAACTGCGGACCTCGCGGGAGCAGGGAACCCCAGGAGCTGGACGTTGCCATGGTGGTGATCGAAGTGGAGGGTTGAAATCTCGTGAGCGTGGGCGATGATCCTTCTCCAAAGAGGCAGTCCTCCTCCCAGGTGGGCGGCCTCTTTCCCCTCTTTTCCTTTGATTCGTCTTGACCAAGGAGCTCCGTGGCGGCCCCTCCCTCACACCTCGCATGCATGTCGGACTCTCCTCGCCAAGCCACCAGCGGTCCGACAAATCGACGCCACCTCCTCGCCACTGTAATCGAGCACACCCCCTTTCCTCTCTCATGTCTGATGACCAATAAGCCCATGATCCTCTCATTGCTAAAGATCAATCAGCCCCATGATTCTCTCATTTCTAATGACAAATCAGCCCCATGGCTGAAGTACATTTCTTTTAATTAATTTATCAATTGTAACATACCTAAGTCTTAACTTTAATTACCCTCCAATAAGTTATTTCAAAAACTCCAATAAGTTATTTCAAAAACAATATTCATTCATCCCTCATTCTATAAGTTACACTAACCACATTTAGGTGCTCGAAACTCCAGTATTTCTTAACTATTTATACAATATTTGCAACAAATTTACAAAGAAAACCGGGACGTTACACTGAGGATACCCCTTTTCGTGAAGTCAAGTCCGTAAAGGATGTTTTAATGGCCATGCGGCCCGAGCAGCTCTCTAAAAAACTCCGAGGGGCTAGCAGGGAAGAGGCCACTTACCAATTATTCCGTTCGGCCATCTTTGGTAAGGTACATTCTCATATTTCCCTTTATTTCTAAATTTGGTATATTTTTATGAGCGTTTTGTTATTTCGTAGACCGCTCAATGGGCGGATCGGGTTGGTACTCTTTGCCAAGAAGATTTGGCCAAGATGGAAATGAATAGGGTAGATATCGCTCAGTTGAGCTCTAGGGTGGCGGCCTTGGAAGAGAAGGAGAAGAAACAGCATGAGGCTATCCAGGCCCTTGAACAAGACAATGCCGAGCGGCTGCACCAACTATCTGCCTTGGAGAAGGAGAAAAACGATCTAGCGGCTCAGCTATCTATTTCCAAAGGTTCTCTTCTGACTGCTGAGGAGGATATCAAAGGGTTACAAGATGAATCCAGCAGGTTGAAGAAGGAACTCCAATCTACTCAGGAGGAGCGAGCCGCCGTTCGATGGGATCTAAAGCTGAAGGCTACTGAGCTTACCGCCGTTCAAGCTGAGTTGGCGGAAGTAAGGGGGGAGCGTGATACACTTAAGGCAGATTTGGCTTCCCGTTTGAAAGCTCCTAAGTCCGACTCGCAAGAAATTAAGGATTTAATGGAACGAGCGATGAATTTAGAGAAGGAGGTTGCCCGGCTTAGGGCGAAAGTTAAAAGATGGGGCCACTCGTATATATTCTGTGGTGCAACAAGTGGGCTATCATATTCCTCCTAAGGAGGTTTTGTCTATGGGACTGGCTGGAGTCTTGAAGAAATTTACGGAGCTCAAAGAGCAACAAGTCATCAAGACCCTGAGGCTCCCTGTCTCGCCTCCTTCCGACCGTCCTCGCTACTTGGAACCTTCTACCCAAGCTCCTTGAAGCGGTGGTTGCCCCGAGGGCCCTAGCTCTTAGGATGTTTTTTTTTTATGAATGTTCTTGTAAATTCTCAATCATTTGGAATGTAAGTTTTATTCATATGAAACACAAACCTTTATTTTGATGAAGTTTTATTTCCGAGTGATGGTTATCCTTAACCATATAAGAAATTCATTTGAGAAGTATTTTCCGAAGTCTTTTGTAAATTTCTTCTTTCTTCCCTCTTCCTTTGATTTTGTAGGATGCTTCGTAACGGGTCCTTAGTCCAATCGCGGGACTTTGAGTTGTTGAATGAGGTACTCGTCTTCATTAAATGAGATTGTTGCCTCATATTTCGATCGGGATTTTTGCCCCTTGCTTTTTGGATAAGAGTTGTCGTTCTATCCCTACAGGATAATTCCGACTCGTCTTCTAAGAATGGGAATTTCACCGCATTTTAGTAGGATGGGAGTTTCACCGCATCTTAATAGGATGGGAATTTCACCGCATCTTAATAGGATGGGAATTTCACCGCATCTTAATAGGATGGGAATTTCACCGCATCTTAATAGAAAGAAAAAGACTTGAGCGTTATTCCATGAATTTTAAGAAATAGCTACAGAATTTACTGATAGTAGCGTCGTAGATGTTCAGCATGGAATGGACGCTTGAGTGTCTTTCTGTCCATATTTACTAGATAATAGGTGCTTGCCCGGACGATTCTTTGTATGACGTAAGGGCCTTCCCAGTTAGGAGTTAGCTTCCCCGTTCGGCTTTTATTTCCAAGAAACTCATTTTCCTGTAGGACTAGATCGCCGATTTGGAAGAAGACTCTTTTTACCCTTGCGTCATAGAATCTTTTTACTTTCTGGCGATAGATGGCTGCCCTCGTTTCCACAGCTTCTCTCCGTTCTTCGAGTAGATCAAGTTCCGCTCGGAGTTTTTTCTCATTCTCTTCTGAGGAGAAAGTTTGCTGTGTCCGCAAGGTAGGCATCCCTATTTCTGCAGGGATGACAGCCTCTGCCCCATAAGTGAGGGAGAATGGGGTCTCTCCAGTAGGAGTTCTTGTTGTTGTCCTGTAGGCCCAAAGGGCGCTCGGAATTTCTTCTACCCAGTTAGTCCCATTTCTGAATACCCGTGTTTTCAGTGTTTGAAGCAGGGTGCGGTTTGTCACTTCTACTTGGCCGTTGGCTTGGGGATGTGTCACAGACGTTAATCTGGATTCAATTCCGAGTTCTGAGCAAAAGCTTTTGAAGGCTTTGTTATCAAACTGTCGTCCATTATCGGAAATGAAGGCGACCGGAATGCCGAATCGACAAATAACCGTTCGCCATAAGAATCCCTGACAGGCTTTCTCCGTGATTTTGGCCAAGGGTTCGACTTCCACCCATTTGGTGAAGTAGTCAATGGCGACTATTAGAAACTTCATTTGCCTAACTGAAGTAGGGAACGGCCCTAGGAGATCGACTCCCCAGATGGCAAATGGTCGAGGGCTAATGATGGGTGTAAAGGCGTGCCGATGGTCGCCTCTGAATCTTGGAATGCCGCTGGCAGGCATCGCATTTCCGAGCGAACGCTATTGCGTCTTGAGTTAGCATTGGCCAGTAATAACCTTGTCGTAGGACTTTGTAACTTAAGGCTTTGCCCCCTATGTGACCTCCTCCAATGCCTTCGTGAATTTCTTGAAGGATATAACTAGCTTCTGTTGGACGCAAGCATCGCAAGAAGGGTTGCGTATAGGATCTTCTATATAGGTTCTCATCGATGATGGTGTACTGAGCGGATTTGTAAGAAATCCGTCTGGCCTCTGCTTTGTTTGGTGGTGCAGGTCCACCTTGTAGATAATTTCGATGGGGTCCATCCAAATTGACTCTTCGATTTGCATTTTGTACTTCCTCCTCTAATCCGGCCGATGGTTTTGTGGGAAGATATTGTAGGTTAAAGGAAGGCTCTGTGTCTCCGCTCGGTCTTTGTGGCCTTTTGGAGAGAGCGTCCGCCTCTTAGTTTTATGCTTAATGAGACTTTTTCAATTTGGAAGCGAGCAAAGTGTGGAACTATTTTCTTTACCACTGCTTGGTACTTGACCATGTTTTCTTCCTTCGCTTCAAAGCTGCCAAAGGTGTGGCTTACTATTAGCTGTGAGTCGAAATATACGTGCAGATGCTGAATTCCGAGCCCCCGGGCCAGGTGTAATCCTGCGATAAGGGCTTCATATTCGGCCTCATTGTTGGTTGCTCGGAATTGGAACTTTAGTACTGTCGCGATTTTCCACTTGGAAGGAGAGTAGAGGACGAACCCTGCCCCTGCTTTTTCTTCCGTTGCTGATCCGTCAACATATAAGGTCCATGGGATGTTAGGGCTTTCTTCTGGACTTTGTGACGGGGGTTTACCCCTGTTTGCTGGGAAGGTTAATTCCGCGATGAAATCTGCCAGCACTTGAGCCTTTATTGCCGTTCGGGGTTTGTAGGTGAGATCGAACTCGCCCAATTCTATCACCCACTTGGCTAGGCGTCCGGAGTTTTCAGGTTTATGGAGAATCTGCTTTAGTGGCTGATCAGTCAATACTATGATCTTGTGGGCTTGAAAGTACGGCCTCAACCTCCGTGCAGATGTGATAAGAGCAAAGGCCAACTTTTCGAGTGGTAGATATCTCGATTCTGCATCGTTAAGGATTTTAATTGTGTAATAGACAGGTTTTTGGATTCCGTTATCTTCTCTTAGAAGAATCAAGACCATCAAGCGTGGGGCCCGCCAAATAAACGTAGAGTTCTTTTCCTCCCACGGTGGCTTAGCTAGTAGCCGAGGGCCACGGAGATAGTCCTTAAGCCCCTGAAAGGCTTTTTCGCATTCTTCTGTCCACTCCATTTTGGGTGCTTTTCTTAGGGCTTGGAAAAGTTTGAGATTTTTCTCTCCGGCTTTGGAGATAAATCTGCCAAGCGCGGCGAGACGCCCGTTAAGCCACTGAATTTCTTGAAGACTTTTGGGCGATCCCATGTCAAGAATAGCTCTGATTTTATCTGGATTCGCTTCTATCCCTCTTTGTGTTAGAATAAATCCCAGGAATTTTCCTGATCGAACGCCGAAAGAACACTTGTTCGGGTTTAAACGCATAGTATAAATTCGAAGAGACTGAAAAGCCTCTTGTAAGTCTGACAGGTGTTCACTGGCCTTTCGGCTCTTTACTAAGATATCGTCCACATAGGCTTCAACATTTCTGCCAATTTGCTCTCTGAAGACTGTATTTATAAGCCTCTGGAAGGTGGCTCCGGCATTTTTTAGGCCGAACGGCATCACCTTATAACAGTATGTTCCCGTGCTCATAATGAAAGACGTTTTTTCTTCGTCGCCTTTGGCCATTCGGATTTGGTTATAACCTGAGAAGGCATCCAGGAAGCTCAACATCTCATGCCCCGTTGTCGAATCCACTAAACTATCAATTGACGGTAAGGGAAACGAATCTTTCGGGCAGGCTTTGTTTAAGTCCGTGAAGTCAACGCACATCCTCCATTTTCAGGATGGCTTTTTCACCGTGACCACATTGGCTAACCATGCGGGTAGTATACCTCTCGGATAAACTTAGCTTTTAGGAGATTAGATACTTCTTCCTCCAGCGGCCTTACGCCTTTAAGTGCGAAGTTCTCCGTTTCTGCTTTGTGGGTTTAAACGATTGATCGATGTTGAGACGATGCTCGATGATATTACATTTTACGCCCGGCATATCCTCTGAAGACCAAGCGAAGAGATCGGAATTTGCTCTCAATATTCTCATGAGATCTTCCCGCTGTTCTGTTGTCAAATCTGCCCCAATCCATTACTGCGGTCCGCCTCGTTGTGTCTAAGGGAATCAAGTAGCAATTCTTCGACAGGTGTAGGTCAAGCTCCTCATTTTCCCGCTCGCCATTCTCACGACTCAACATGGCTTCTGAAACCTTTGTCTTGCTGCTGTTGGGAGTTTTCCCTTTGAGGGTTGAGACATAGCATTGCCGTGCCAGGGGTTGATCTCCTCTTATCTCTCCACTGCCACTTTCAGTTGGGAATTTGAGGAGAAGGTGATAAGTAGAGATTACAGCTTTCAAGGTGTTGAGGGTTGGTCTACCCAGGATTACGTTGTAACTTGAAGCACAACGCACAACCAAGAAATTTGCTGTCACTGTTGATGACCTTGGCGAGTTCCCTACCGTAACTGGCAAGGAGATCATTCCTTCTGGCTGTACTACCCCTCCGGAGAACAATACCAAGGATGATTTCACCGGAAGCAAGTCATCTGCGTCATATCTCATTCTTTCGAAAGCACTCCAAAAGAGGATATCAACTGAACTTCCACTGTCTATCAAAACTCTTTTCATATGGAAATTAGACACTTTGATAGCGACAACCAACGCGTCATCATGTGGGTGGCGAACTCCGCTGACGTCATTGTCATAGAAGATGATTGGAGCCGTAGGTCAAGATCGTCTTCGTGGCGTTTCTATTTCCTGCGTGGTTCCCACCATTCAGGCGTAACTTTTCCGAGAAGCGGAACTTTCACCACCACAGCCAGGACCACCACTGATAAATCCCACCATTTCTCCTTTTTCTTCTTCAGGTTGTGAAATTTCAGGTCCCCTTTGAATCTCAAGGTTGATGTATTGTTCCAATTGTCCTTTTCGAATGACATCTTCTATTGCGTTCATCAAGTGGGTACACTTTTCTGTGTCATGTCCTCTGGATTGATGAAACTGGCAATACTTCTTACTGTTCTTTGCCGCTCGGGCGTTTCTTGCGAGCTCGCCACGCGTCGGAAGCTTTTGTTCTTTGATTTGCATAAGAATGTGGCTTCTGGTGTGATTCAGTGGGGTATGGTGATCATATCTGACAATTTTTCCTTCCTTAGAAGGCTCTCTGGACTGTAGTGTATGTTGTTGGGGCCGTGCGGAGGTTTCGTGCCTCTGTTTATGCCTTTGCCCTCTCTGTGCGATCCTCTTTCCTTTCGCGTATCCGGGGGCCTTCTGCTGACTCTATGGTGGGTTTTTTCCTTCCGGGTGTCCACAGGTCCACGTCTAGCCTCTTCTTCCCAACCCATATAAATTTCCTCGGAATTGATATACTTTTGGGCGTGGATCATAAGGGCGGGAATGGTTTTTGGTGGATCTAGTGTTAGGGAAAATCGGAAGGGGGAGTCTAATAACCCTTCCATTAGAAAAGTCACAGCCATACGTGGCGGGAGGTCCGCAACATTAGCTGTCTCGTCTATGTAACGGCTTAAATAGGCCTGGAGCGTTTCTTTCCCTCGCTGCTTAATGCGCAGAAGGGTGGACGGGGTTTTCTTTTGCTTTGAGTAATTGGCAAAATAGGCTAGGAAGCGATCTGCTAAAATCTGAAAAGAAGTAATCGTACTAGATGGGAGATCGACAAACCAGTCTTGCGCTTTTCCCTCTAAGGTGGCGGGAAAAGCTCGGCACATGCGAGCGTCTGTGATTCCAGTGAGGAGCATCTTCGACCGAAAAGATTTCAGGTGTTGGGATGGATCGGTTTTGCCTTCATACGCGGTCATAACTGGCGGTCCGAAGCTATCCTAACTTGCTCTCCCAATATTTCTTTGACAAAGGGTGAACACATACCGAGAACGCGTTGCTCGGACTTTTCGCTCCCTCAAGAGAGGTTCTGCCGTTGAGTCCTTCTATCAATCGCTTTGAACAGCTTGGACTATTCCGTTCCGTCCTTGTCCGTTCGGTTCTTGTGGCGGCTCGCCTACGCCGAGCGGAGGGAGGTTCGAACTAGCGGAAAAGGCAAATTCTTTCTTTTTCTCTTTATGGGTGCGAGTTCTCGTTCTCCCTCTACTTTCAGAATTATCCAGTGGGGTTGTTGGTATGTTGGGCGTTGGAACTTGTGTAGGAGGAGGTGGAGGATGAGTCAAAGCGTGAACAGCCTGGGTCAACCGTTCCAATTGTTGTTGTAGGTTAAGGTAAAATTCTGGGACAGATTCCTGAGGTTGGACGGAAGGATTTTCTGATGGCGGTAAGATGGGCGGATTATCTTACCGGATATCTTCATGCCTTCGGACCTCGCCAGATCCTTCGGGATTATTTAGGGCTCCCTGTTCTTGAATTCGTTTTCATCTTCTGGTAGTGGTCATTTGGCTTTTCGTAAGGGTCCCCACGGACGGCGCCAAACTGTTGATGCCAAAAACTGGTCCACGTCACGTTTCGGTCACTATTACCTCGCGGATCCGGTCTCGACTCCTCTCACCAACGGTTAGAATTTATAGTTGATGTGGACGCTTACCGCCTACTGAGCAGGGAGTGCGAAGAGCATCATAAAAACTCCTACTGAATTACTGGAATTACTCATCAACGAGCTTGTAAAAAGGAGAGGACGGTGATCGGAATTGGGCCTTTCCGCCCGGATTCAGCTCCGATGCTTAAGTTAGAAAACTTGAATAGAGAATCTTAGTTTTAGGCAGTTTTTTGTGTGATGAGTTTTTTTTCGGATCCCCTTTTCTTCTATTTGCACTCTTCTTTTATAGTACCTTAGAGGCGATTCAGGAAAGGCGGTGAAGTAAGGCGGTGAGTTAGGTAAAATATCTCTTAAGGCGGTAGGAAGGCGGTGGGAAGGCGGTAGGAAGGCGGTAGGAAAATATCTGCCCACTGTAGCAAGTGGATAAGGCCCACTCACTGTAGAGGCGTTAGATGTTTCTCTATCTCTTTCTTTCTACCCTACGCCCCTACGCCCTTTATGAGAGGGTTGTTACAATTCCGACGGACTTGTTTGCAGGATTGAATCCTTACGCTATTTGCCGAGCGGAATTTGTGCAAAGATGGTGATACTGCCATATAGCCAAATGAACAGGTGGTCCTTTAGCTTAACGACACCTGTCTTCACCAAATATATCCGTAACAGCTTCATTATGTCTTCTTCGCGTTCCCACGTGGCTTCCTTGTCGGAGTGATGGTTCCACTTCACTTTCACAAAGGGAATGGCTCGGTTTCTTAACTGTCGCTCCTGGCGGTCTAAGATCTCCACCGGCCGTTCCTCATATGACATGTCCTCTTGAACTTCCACTGGAACCTATGGAATCACCCGAGATGGATCCCGAATGCATTTCTTCAGCATAGAAATGTGGAACACATCATGAACCTGGGATAGGTCCGGAGGTAGAGCCAACCTGTAGGCCACAGTTCCTACCTTCTCCAGAATCTCGAAGGGTCCGATATAGCGCGGAGCAAGCTTTCCACGCCTTCCGAATCTCACCACACCCTTCATAGGCGACACCTTCAGGAATACCGCATCGCCAACCTGAAACTCAAGATCGGTACGCTTCAGGTCTGCATAGCTCTTCTGTCGGCTTTGGGCCACCTTCAGTCTTTCCCTGATCATCCAGACTTACTCCTGCATACCGACGGATGAAGTCTGGTTGCTTTACTGTCTTCTCGGCCATGAGCTTCCTCTCACCCACATCACCCCAACAGATCGGTGTCTGGCACTTCCTCCCATAAAGCGCCTCATATGGAGCCATCTGAATGCTCGCCTGGTAACTGTTGTTGTAGGTGTAAACTCCAAGGATTTTATAGGGATGAAAGTGTCTATAAAATTCCTCTCAAAGTCGATTAAAGTATTTTTGGAATATTAGAGGAAATCTTCCTAAGGAGTTTAATGGGAGAAAATTTAAGTTAAAAAAAAGGGGGTTTATGGGAGGCTGAGGGACTGAATTGTAATTTTTAAAGTCCGGGGGACTAAAAGCTAATTTTCCCCTCTATTAGGCTTGGACCTAGTTGTGACCTAAAAATATCCCGGGGACCCCTCATAAATTTTCATGAGAGAAAACCCTATTAGAGAAGATGGACGGCTGAGATCAAAGGATCTCAGATGAATCCCGATCTCGGAGCATTAATAGGGCTCTCATAGAGCCACGTGGCGAGATGAGATGGAATCCATCTCATCGTATACCAGATACGAGGCAAGAGGAGAGGAATGGGTGGGGTTGACCCTATGGTACGGGTTGATATGAACCACTCATCGTATGATCGTTTCGGATACGAGGCGATGAGAGGATATCGGACCATTGATCGTAATGAGATCTCGGCCGTTGGTTGAAGCTGTGTGTTGGATCCAAGGACTCAGGATTAAATCCTAGCCGTTAAAAACCATCCAGAGATCATGGCCGCACATCCTCGGAGTGCCAATCCCGAGGCACCCCTTCCCTCTCCCACAGCCCGCAACGGCTGCGCGAGCTCAGCCTTCACTCCAGTCCGTTACGCCCGGGGAGGCCGGTGGTCTGCCGGCAGAAAGCATTCTGGTGGCCCATTCGCCTCGCCACCTAGGGGCTATAAAGGGCAAAGTGAACCTCCCCTGCTCAAAGCATACCAGCATCGAAGCTTGTTGTTTTTCCGGTGAGGTGACAGACGGGGAGAGGACGGGGTTCTCCGGTGGGGAATTGTTCCTTCGCGTCCACGGTCGAGTGCCGACCTTCAAGGTTGTTCTCAGGCGGTGTAGAAGGCCAAATCTCCAAGGTAGAGGAGGAGAAGCACAGAGGACGCGGCCGAGCTCGACGGAGAAGACGGTGGTGCACAAGGGAGCCACTGTAGCGCCGGTGATCGTCTTCAGCTTATCGGTAAGCTTCCGCCACCCTCCTGTGTAGTTTATAGAGGTTCGCATGCAATGTTTAAATGACGGTGAGGCACGTCGGAGAGTGAGGATCGCGCGGCAGAGAGAGAGCTTTAGAGGTTGCGGAGGACGGCATGCTCCTGAGGAGCCGCCACTTGCCGTGAGACTCTCAGCGACGGGGACCGAGCACGGGCAGGTGCTCGGAGCTTGCCGGCGATGAGGACTGGTGGTGGTGGCGCTCGGTCGCGCGAAAGAGAGAAGAGAGAAACGAAGAAGAAGAAAAGGGAAAAAAATATAAATAAATAATATTAATTAATTAATTAAAGATTGATAAATTTTTCTTTAACTTAGGTAGTGTTACATATTAATTGAAGAAAGATTTTAGTTATGTTTGATTAAAAATTAACTAAATATTTGTTAACTTAGTGTGACAAATAACTAATATATACTATGATGGTGTGACAATATTTTAGAAACTATGGTACATAGTTGATTTACGATTTTGAAGCATGGTAATGTGACAAAATAATTATTAAATAATGAACTTTAGTAGTGTGATAGTTAATTGAGAGTAAACTATAGTATAGTATAGTTTAAAATATTAACTGGATTAATCGAGATGATTAAACTGAAAAATTGTTACAGTGTGACAAATACTTGTTCTAGTTGACAATTAATTAAATAAATATAAAGAACTGAGTGGCTTGTGACAATTATCCTGATTAATTGTTAGTATAGTTCTAAATATTTTCGAAACTCAGTTAGTGTGGCAAAACAAAAATTGTTTTATGGAACAATTTAGTGGATGATTAATAGTTTTATGAAATCATAAAGTTGTGATAATTTGGTTAATAATTTGTATAGCTAGAATAGCTATATGAAGTAAGATATTGTGACATAAAAGGTCTAATTATCCTATGTGGAATAGTAGAATCTTTTGGATAATTGAATGAAAGTAATTCGAGAGTAATTACGGAAATTATTTAGTAAGGTGACTAAATAAATTTAAAGGGGCTAGATAAACCCTAAACGAGATAGACCTTAGAGTCTTAAACTACCAAATGACCAAAAAGCCTTTCAAAGGACTAGGGTCAAGTTAAATGGTGCAATGGGCTTGAAACAGGCCCAACTCAACTAGAGTGACTAGAAAATTACTAAATAAAGTTTGGACACGACAAGTAGACTAAAAGTTGACTAATTTTGACCAAGCTGGGTTCAAGGTCAACTAAAGGACATGAAAACACGGGCTGGTAACCCGAGAGATCGTCCTTAGGACCCGTTAGTGGGCCTAAGCCCAACAAGTACGTAGGACATGCATGTGAAAGTAGAAGCTTGTAGAAAATTTGACTCTAATAAGAGTCTATGTAACACCCCCTTTCCCAAGGAAGGCCGGTGTCACACCAGCTGGGTCGGGCGTGCCTTTAACCCATAAGCTGTGGAATCTAGATTTATACTATAAGGAAAATGCTCTCAGACATAGTCATAATCATAGCATAGCCTGCTCCCTATGGGAGTCCAGACATGACCAAGGTCATGTCATAAAACGATACACAACAAGTCTGGGCATCAAGGCCCCAAATACAACCATAATCCAAATTACAAAACAAATTCTCACAAATATTACATAAATGTAAAACAGGTAGTCAAGCCAGAGCCATCTAGACCTCGACCCTTTCCCGTAACTTGACCTACTGTGCGGCCCCTGCCTAGGTCCTGCAATGTAAAAACAACAATCGAGAGGCTGAGCTATGCGAGCTCAGTGAATTGTGAACACTACTACCAGGTATACGCATACCTGTCCCATACATCCAAATCTCAAACTAAAACAAGATACTAGCATGTAAGCAATTCAAAACATGGGAATCTGTATGTTATCTTGATTTGAGTTAACATGCCAATGTACTCGGAACCGGAAAAACCCGCGTAAACACATATGCTGATCAAAATCTTACTTTGCATGATACATGCACTAAATAGATATGCAACACCTCACGAAACACAAGTCTCAGAACCCTAGGTTTGATTTTCCGGAAGAAACAACTATCCTAGGGCGTATAGCACCCATCCTCGACGATCAGGGGTATGTCTCACCGTGCCTGAATCGTCATGCAAAATGCACCTCGCACTGATATGGGTTTCTCGGAGTCGGGATGAAAGTTCATGCTAAAACAGTTGAAAGTATGAATTTTTTTAGAAAACCATTTGAAAACCTCTCCATCCCTAACCCATTATCAATGCTCCTAATTCTATCCTCGCTGAATCTTCCGGCCTGTCTAGCTAGGGTGCAACTTATCTTACTAACTCTTCATTCTACCAATTTAAGGTATTCCTTTATAGGGATTATGCTAGTTCACCTTCTTAATCAGTGCAATCTTGAAGGCCAAAACACTAAAAGAGAAATGAAAACCATCGGCAACCACAAATCAATTCAAAACTCGTATAAATCACGAGAAAATCAAAATGCGTTGAAATTCTTGAACGAAGTATGATGTGCAGAAAGTCCACTCACTTGTGTCCTTGCAAGTTCTTAGGAATCGCTGGGTCCTTCGGCGGCTTCCGTTGGACCTTTTCCCTTCCCTAAAATCAATGAGAGTACTAAATAAACACCAACTCCATATTTATAGTTTTAAGAATACAGAGTTTGAAAGATATGATTCCGTATTCTTAACTTAAACTTCTAATTATTTCAAGGTAGTTTATAAGAGACATTGAACTCTTAAGGACATGTTTTCATACTTAATGAGTATACATGCCCTTAAGCCCCTATATTACCCTTAGGCATGTTTAGTTAATCGTCATTAATTACATATACGCATATTTATCATGGAGGTTAAACAAATCTAAGTGAGTTAACACGATCATTCATAGGCATTAATACCTTAGGATTTCCATGAAAATTCGGCGGCACCTCCCCTATTTAGAGGGCCCCGAAAATTATACAAGCAAGCACATACAACATATTTCAACTAAATCATGCTTTTGTAACTCCATTCAAGCTTCTAATCTTTTAAATCTCCCCTTAATACCTCTCTACTCCCAACCCAATTCCCATTTAAACATCAAGAGACATTCAAAGTCATTAGTCCTCTTCCACTTAATTTTAGTCCAAATTCCTGAAATCATGATGAGATTTCCCCCAAATTTCCAAGTTCATAAGAGGAAGAAGAAACCTTGTCGGAGTGACGAAGAGGCTAGGGCAACGATATTGCTCAAAGGGGTAGTCGGGGCTGATTTGTGGCTTCAGGCCGGCGGTTAAACGGAGTGGCGGCGAGCGGCGGCGTGTAGTGGTCGGTCGGGGTCGCCGGCGGCGTCAGCGGCGCGCACGCGGGGTGAGGCGGCGGCTGGGGGCGCTTGTGCTGAGGGGCCGGGCGGCGCTGCGTGGACCGGCCGGCGGTGGTGGTCGGCCGATTCCGTCGAGGTCTGACCGGCGGTGGGCGCAGGTAGGCTGCAGGCGCGGGTTAGGGAGAGAGGAGAGAAAAACGAAAGAGAGAGGGAGAGAGAGAAGAGGGAGATGGCTCAATGGATTCTCTCCATCATTCTTATTTCCCAACTTAACCCTAAGTCCTTCCTATATATTATCATACATGACTACATGATGATAGTTTTCATTATTTGTCCACCATGATAGTCATTACATCCAATCTTTTAATTTAATTAATTCATCACCCCAATAATGTCATATGGGTCCAATATTATATATTACCATTGTCACATGGCTCCAATGACCTCTTTAATCAACCTTATCTCCTTCCAATATTATCATCAATAAATTTTACTATTCAAACATTAAGTTGTCACATGGCTCCAATATTGTATATTATCATTGTCACATGGCTCCAATGACCACTACCTCCCATATAAAATAATATAATTAATGAAGTCCCTGTAGCATCACATGTTTTAGTGTAGCTTCACACGTCCCAACTCAATTATTCACCCATCTGCCTGTCTTGACCCAGACCCACAAATTCCGGGTCAATGATCTCAGTCATCACGCGATTATCTTGTACCCTCAGATTACGCCTCTTGTCAGACCAGATCCGCGATTATCGGCTTTTGACTCGCCCGAACTACTTTATCGGAACTCTAACGTTCGTGTGTTTCCTTTAATTAGTCTTAGTTAATTTACACCTGATAATTTATGTACTTATTAATCCGGCTTCCTCTATTATCCACTTCCAACTATTTCGAACCGAAGTGGCCCGACCCAATAATCGGGAAGTTGGATTTCTAGCCCCCCTAAATTTCCGATTTTCTCTAATAGAAGTTTTAAACCCTCAAAAAATTATAAACTTTCTAATCCATCTCATTATTTATTAGAGAATTAACCAAAAGATAACTCAGAATTTTCGGGGCGTTACAGTCTATGTATGCCAGATACTCTCAGGGGAGACGTAAGGCATTTCAAAGGAGTCCAGGAAGACATTTAGTCTCCCCAGAGGTAAGTTCACTTGCCTAGTTACCACCCGGTTTCGGGTTTTCTTGGACTTGCTATGTATTCTTATTACATGCCCTGCTGATGCCTTACATGCTGTTCATATCTGTTTTTGAATCCTGTTGAGCATGTATGTTTGTTTTCGGGACGTTGGTGTCCCTGTTTGCTATGTTCTACTGCCCGGACTCAGTTGAGCTAGGGAAGCTCCAATAAAAGAATGTTCAGGGATAGGACCCCCTGACTTTCCTGACAGCCCTACCAGAGAAGCAAATCTCTGGAGGTCTTACTGCTGGGCGTATTAATCGACCGTGCAGCACACGTAGAAGAGGTAGTTCTACCGACCTGTGACCGGAGGGTCAAACGACCATCTAGGTCGTATTAACAGCAAATAGCTGGACTTACTGGCCGGGAGTAAACTTTGAGTTCTCTCAAAACTCATTGCAGAGCCCGAGGGCTTCTGTATCAGGGGTCGTACCTTTGACTTGTTTGTGGTAGACTCCTAGGACTATGTTGTTGATATTATGATCTCATTGGCTGTCATACTTTCTATTTATGACATTGTGACCTGCAGGGGTACTTACTGGGCTTTCCATTCGAAAGCTCATATGTTTTCTCTTCTCCTCTTTTTCAGATTCCGAGGTTTAGGGGGGGGGGGGGGGGAAGAGGAGCCTGAGGGGAAGTCACAGGGAGACCAGAGGTTTAGGAGCCTACTCTATCTTTATCTTTATCTCTATCTTTTATGAGCATTTTTATTGTAGGACCCGTATAGGGACCAGACTGTTATAGGGCCTATGGACGCTAATGACTCTATGTTCTTATGAACTCGAGTTTATGCTTAAGTTATAGATTGTTATCTACTTATCACATTATTAGGCCTTGTATTCGAGTTGGGGTTTATCTCTACTTTAATACTGCCGGTCTGTTGACGTGCTCGAGGTCCCGAAATCCTGGTCGGGGCGTTACAGTAGGCGAACTCCACCAAACTCAGACGCTCATCCCACGATCCTGTGAAATCCAAGGCACATGCCCTCAGCATGTCCTCCAATACCTGGATGGTCCTCTCTGACTGACCATCCGTCTGTGGGTGGAAAGCCGTACTAAATGCCAGACGAGTACCCAAAGCCTCATGCAAAGCCTCCCAAAACCCTGAGACGAACCTGGTGTCTCGATCAGAGGTAATCGACACCGGTACCCCATGAAGTCTCACCACCTCATCAATATATAGCCGAGCCAGTTGTTCCAATGATGCACCCGTCCTCAGAGGTATAAAGTGAGCCGACTTAGTCAATCTGTCGACAATGACCCAGATTGACTCCTTTCCCCTCTGAGTACGCGGTAGCCCCGTGACAAAATCCATGTTGATATGCTCCCATTTCCACTCCAGAATAGGCAACGACTGTAATGTCCCGGCTGGCTTCTGATACTCGGCCTTCACTAGCTGACAAGTGACACATCTGGCTACAAACTCAGCGACATCCCGTTTCATGCCCTTCCACCAAAAGTGGTCCTTCAAACCTCTGTACATCTTGGTACCACCGGGATGAATCGCATAGCCCGAGTAGTGGGCTTCCTCAAGAATCTCATTCTTCAGCTCAGGAACTCTGGGCACACAAATCCTGTTATCAAACCTGAGAGTTCCATCCTCATGCACTCTAAACCGTGTCGGCTCTCCCTGCCCAATCTGACTCCTGATCTCCTCAAGATCTTTATCTTGCCTCTGAGCATCTTTAATCCTCCCCAACACTGAAGGTCGTATGTGCAAGCTGGCCAAAGAAAACTTCATCCCTTGCAGAATGATCTCCAACTCCAACCTCCTCATCTCCTCCAACAAGGGCCTCTGAGCTGTGAGCAATGCGGCGATCCCATAGTTGGACTTCCTACTCAAGGCATCGGCCACCACGTTAGCCTTGCCTGGATGGTAGTGAACACTCAAGTCATAGTCCTTTATCAACTCCAACCAGCGCCGTTGTCTCATGTTCAGTTCTTTCTGGGTAAAGATGTACTTGAGGCTCTTGTGATCTGTGTATATCTCACAGGGTACTCCATAGAGGAAGTGTCGCCAGATCTTCAAAGCAAAGACGACCGCTGCCAGTTCCAGATCATGTGTGGGGTAGTTCTCCTCATAAGGCTTCAATTGACGGGAAGCATAGGCTATGACTCTCCCATCCTGCATCAATACACACCCCAGGCCAGTCTTGCAAGCATCACTATATACGGTGTACCCCTGCCCACTCTGTGGTAAGGCCAAGATTGGTGCTGACACCAATCTCCTCTTCAGTTCCTGGAAGCTCTTCTCACATGACTCTGTCCATGTAAACTTGGTGCCTTTCCTTGTCAACTTCGTCATAGGTGCTGCTAGACGAGAGAATCCCTCAACAAATCTCCGATAGTAGCCTGCTAGACCCAAGAAACTCCGAATTTCCCTGACGGTGGTCGGCCTCTTCCATTCGACGACTGCTTCTATCTTCTTGGGGTCCACCGAGACTCCAGCTCCACTGATTACATGCCCCAAGAAGGCCACACTGTCTAACCAGAACTCACACTTGGAGAACTTGGCATACAACCGATCTTTGTCCTCAGAGTCTCAATACGACTCTCAAGTGCTCAATGTGTTCTTTGGCGGCTTTCGAATAGATCAGAATGTCATCGATGAAGACCACCACGAACCGGTCCAAATACTGCCTGAAGACCCGGTTCATCATGTCCATGAATACCGCCGGGGCATTTGTGAGTCCAAAAGGCATAACCAGAAACTCGTAGTGTCCATATCTTGTCCGAAAGGCACTCTTTGGGATGTCCTGTTCCTTGATCCGTACCTGATGATAGCCGGATCTCAAGTCAATCTTCGAAAACACCTGAGCTCCCTGTAACTGGTCCAAAAGATCGTCGATCCTCGGTAGGGGGTACTTGTTCTTCTTGCCACCATGTTGACTCTACGTAGTCAATGCGGCCCTCATTGACCCGTCTTTCTCCTTTACAAACAACACTGGTGCGCCCTAAGGTGACATGCTGGGCTGTATGAACCCCTTCTCTAGCAACTCCTCTAGTTGCACTTTGATTCCATACCGGCTCATTTGGCATCGCCATCATATGGGGCCACGGATGCGAGCTGTACCTGGAATCAAATCAATAGAGAACTCCAGCTCTCGTTCCGGGGGTAGTCCAGGTAACTCCTCAGGGAACACGTCGGCAAACTCATTAACCACAGGCACATCTGCTACCACGGGTCAATCGTCTCTCTTAACCTCCAAGATCGAGGCCAAATATCTGACACAACCACCATCTAGCAATCTCCGAGCTTGGAGAGCTGAGATCTCACGAACCAACGAGCAGTCCTGGCTGCCACGGAAGGTGAACTCCACGTCGCCCGGTATCCTGAAGTACACTCTCTTCCCACGACAATCAACCATCGCGTGCACAGAAGAGAGCCAATCCATACCTAGGATTACATCGTAATCCCTCAGGTCCATCACATGAAGATTGGCAGGTAACTCCCGCCCCTCTATCATCACAGGACATGCCGGCGCCATCTTGTTCACCATCCTCGCAGCTCCAACTGGGGTGTCCACGCTCAACACATATGGTAGCTCTACCGTGGGTAAGGAATGTCTCCGTGCAAACAATGCAGAAACAAAAGAATGTGTGGCACCCGGGTCAAACAATGTGCATGCATAAAAAGAACTAACAAATGATCGTATCGCAGCGGCGTTATTTGAAGTCTCGAGCCTCCTGCTGGTCGGTGGTAGACTTCGTCCCATGTGTCGTGGGCCTCTGCTGTGCTACTGGTTGGGTAGAAGTGGAAGGCTGGCTTGCTATCGCCTTCCCCTTCTTATCTCTTCCTGTGGGCTGTGGAGCGGATAGATGGTGCCGCATCGCCCGGAGGCTCCATATGACCGCTGAGGCCCACTGGTGCCTCCCACGTGTTCGACCAAAGCGGCGTTGTGGGCATTTGTGCTTTCTTGGTCCGGACCGTAGCATATGTATGAAACATCCTCGGTAAGTCTTGGACACCGGGGCGCTTGTGGTTGCCCTCACATTCAAAACACTTCAACTTGTGCGGCCCTTTGGTCCAACTGCCCTTGCCTTCAGATGAGGCTCCCGATCCTGTAGGCTTGTTGTACGGCTGGGACCTGTAGTTTGCCTTCTTGTGTCCCGTGCTCTTCCTGTAAGACCGCCCCGCCCACTGCTCGCGTGCTTTGTCTTTCTTGTCTTTCTTTGTTGGCTGAGGATCGGTCTGGCAGGATGCATCAATATATTTGGCACGGGTCACCAGGTCAGCATAGGTGGTGCACAAGTGATTGGATACTATCTTCTTTAGTGAAGGCCTCAGTCTCATCTCAAACTTTCTTACTTTGCTTTCTTCAGTAGGCACCATATAAGGAAGGAATCGGGCCAGTCTATCGAAATCAATCTCATACTCTTCCACGGTCAAACCACCTTGAACCAGATTGTTAAATTCTTGAGCCATCAGTAGCAGTCTTCCTCTGGAGAAATACTTAGTAAAGAACGCCTTCTTGAATTCATCCCCTGTCTGGAACGGTACACCATTCCTCAGGCGTACCTCACCAAGGTACGGTTTTGCCTGTACCTACGCATCGACGATATGTCATTTATTACGACTTTGTCCTCGTCTTCAGCTTGGTACATCTCAAATGTCCTTTCCAGTTCTCTAATCCATAACTCGGCCGCCTGTGGGTCTGCTGTCCCATCAAAAGGTTGTGGTGATGGCCTTTTGATCTCAGCAATTAATCCTCGGCCGGCAGCAGGTGTGGCAGGTGGAGGGGGCGGTGCTTGGTGTTGCTGTCTCTGCTCTTGGATGTACCCCATCATCTCCCGCATGAGGTCCACCACTGCAACTGGGGGTACTTCCTCTCTCACATTTTGGCCCGCAACTTGCGGCCCTGCAGTCCCGGATTGAGCAGGCTGCTCCTGCCCAATCTCCATAGCCTCTGGCGGTGGGGGTACCTCTCCCACCGGGGGCTCAGGCGCCGGTGCGATGCGAGGCCGTCCTCGAGGTCGTCCCGTTCCTCCTCTTCCACTCATCCTGCTTATTGCCAAACCACCTGTAGGGTTAGCTTAAAACACACAAAACTGGAAAGCAAATAATAACGATCTTTTATTATTCCATAAACTCATAAAAGATAATCATAGTTCATACAGCTAGATAGTCTGCGAAACTACATTTTATTCATCCTAGTGACAAAGAATCTAAGAAATAACTCAATCCTCTCTATCTGGTGACAGCGGAGTGTAGGTAACCGGTGCCCTATCCGGAGACAGTGGGGTGTAGGTGACCGGGACCCTGTCCGGAGACAGTGGGGTGTAGTCCACCAGTGGTCCCCCCTCTCGTGTCAGGTACACCCTCCTGTCAGCCGGACCCCTGCTCGGTCCCGTGTGGTCAAATCCTCCCCTCCTAGCACCGTAGGGGGCTGCAAGGCTCCTACGATAATCCCGAGCTGTAATGACCCACCCAGAACCTATACATAAATAGGTACTAGAATGAAAGTGTGAAGTGAATGTTTGTAATTACCTATTAGTTCGAGGACCTAATTAAAATTTCATAATAATGAGTCAATGTGATTAAACTAACATGGTCCAATTTATCATGCAACCTGACTTGGATTAACCTTGTAGGGATTAACATGAGATAAAATAGAGAATTATAAAATAATTATGATTTATCTTTATCTCAAATATGACTTGTAATTTGAGTAGGATATTATATTTGAGATGAAATTAGACTTATCTCATGAAAATAATTATAATTGATCTTTATCCAAATATGGATTTTAATTTGATTATGATTTAATGTTTGAGTTTGAGTTGGATAAAGATTTATCTCACAGAGATAATTATAGTTTGTTTATGAATTACAATTGGATTATGATTCAATGTTTGAGTTTGGATTAGATAAAGATTTATCTCGTAGAGATAATTATAGATTGTTTATAATTGATCTCTATATAAAATATAAGTTTTTAAGATTTGAAGGTTGAATTTGAATTGGAGGAAAGTTTATCGAATAGAGATAATTATAAAATATTTTGTGATTAATCTTTATCTCGTTAGAGTGAGACTAGGACAATCCCCTCTATATAAGGAGAGGCATAATTAGAGAATTGATATACAATTTTGTAAGAGAAGTTGAGTGATCTCTTGTGAGGGTTTTTCTCTTTAAGGTTCCCTCTTAGTGAGAATCAGTCCAAGTATTAGGAGAAGAAATGTCCAACCATGATTAAGCACTAGGGAGACTGCCAGGTGAGTTGACTGCAGATGAACTCTAGTATTTTAATTTGATTGCTTGATGTTTTATCGTGTTTTTATCGATGGATTCTGAAATCATTACTTTCAGTATATACGTGTATTTGCTCATAGTAGAGCTAACTTTGCATATTCGTATATCGATCTACATCTATGTTACATGTGCACCGGTTGAGATATGCCTATTTTTTGTGTGCAGCCTGCTGGCTAAGTTCAGTGATTTTGATATGAGAGTAAGATTAGTGCTGTTGAGATTGGGTACATACGGACTAGGTGTAATTGATATAGCTGTTTTAATATGCCAGTCATGTTTCTAATATTATGATTCACTCGTGTTTGTGAATGAAAGTGTTGAGATCCGGTAGCATCCCATCTTGATTATCTTTGACTGGCATGAGACCTTTTGATGTGATTAATATGCGCATAGACCAGCATGTATATTGTCTTCGATTACATTATATATATGTATACATATGCTATTTTCTATATTTAACCCTGGTGTGATGTATGTCTCTCACTGGGCTAGTTTTAGGTCACAACTCCCACTATTTCAGTGTACAGGAACAGGTCAGTAGTCAACATAGTGGACTAGGAGGGGTACGGACCTGATGATTAAAGAGATAGTTTTATTGTTTAGCCGGCCTAAGTCTAATATGAGTCTTCGTATCAAACTAAGATCTTAATTTGTATCTAAGTTGAATAGTTGATATGTCAGAATTTGATCTCGCTTTTATGGATTATATTATGTCTTTAGCATGTTATTACGATTTCACGCCTTGCGTATTTGTGGGGGCAACCCTATAACTACTGGCGCTTGTTCAAGCATTCGGGCCCGGTCGGGTCAGGGCGTGACAGATTAAAATGGTATCAGAGCATTAACGATCCATCTTAACCCTTAAGAGTAATTAAATTAGAGACTTATAGATCTTAGGAGATGACCAAACTCACTGTGACTCTAAATTAGTTAAGAGATAAGTATTAGTAGAGTGTTATTGATATGAAACCTGATTTTCTAGATAAACTTTGTCTTGATTGTTAATTGTTAATGTAGAGTGACTTATTATAACCCCCATCCGTTTGAAATAATAAAATTGCAAATTTCGAGGACGAAATTTTTATAAGGGGGGAAGAATGTAATAACCCACCCAGAACCTATACATAAATAGGTACTAGAATGAAAGTGTGAAGTGAATGTTTGTAATTACCTATTAGTTCGAGGACCTAATTAAAATTTCATAATAGTGAGTCAATGTGATTAAACTAACATGGTCCAATTTATCATGCAACCTGACTTGGATTAATCTTGTAGGGATTAACATGAGATAAAATAGAGAATTATAAAATAATTATGATTTATCTTTATCTCAAATATGACTTGTAATTTGAGTAGGATATTATATTTGAGATGAAATTAGACTTATCTCATGAAAATAATTATAATTGATCTTTATCCAAATATGGATTTTAATTTGATTATGATTTAATGTTTGAGTTTGAGTTGGATAAAGATTTAGCTCATAGAGATAATTATAGTTTGTTTATGAATTACAATTGGATTATGATTCAATGTTTGAGTTTGGATTAGATAAAGATTTATCTCGTAGAGATAATTATAGATTGTTTATAATTGATCTCTATATAAAATATAAGTTTTTAAGATTTGAAGGTTGAATTTGAATTGGAGGAAAGTTTATCGAATAGAGATAATTATAAAATATTTTGTGATTAATCTTTATCTCGTTAGAGTGAGACTAGGACAATCCCCTCTATATAAGAAGAGGCATAATTAGAGAATTAATATACAATTTGGTAAGAGAAGTTGAATGATCTCTTGTGAGGGTTTTTCTCTTTAAGGTTCCCTCTTAGTGAGAATCAGTCCAAGTATTAGGAGAAGAAAAGTCCAACCATGATTAAGCACTAGGGAGACTGCCAGGTGAGTTGACTGCAGATGAACTCCAGTATTTTAATTTGATTGCTTGATGTTTTATCGTGTTTTTATCGATGGATTCTGAAATCATTACTTTCAGTATATACGTGTATTTGCTCATAGTAGAGCTAACTTTGCATATTTCGTATATCGATCTACATCTATGTTACGTGTGCACCGGTTGAGATATGCCTATTTTTTTGTGTGCAGCCTGCGGGCTAAGTTTAGTGATTTTGATATGAGAGTAAGATTAGTGCTGTTGAGATTGGGTGCATACGGACTAGGTGTAATTGATATAGTTGTTTTGATATGCCAGTCATGTTTATAGTATTATGATTGACTCGTGTTTGTGAATGCAAGTGTTGAGATCCGATAGCATCTCATCTTGATTATCATTGACTGACATGAGACCTTTTGATGTGATTAATATGCGCATAGACCAGCATGTATATTGTCTTCGTTCTGTTATATATATGTATACATATGCTATTTTCTATATTTAACCCTGGTGTGATGTATGTCTCTCACTGGGCTAGTTTTAGGTCACAACTCCCACTATTTCAGTGTACAGGAACAGGTCAGTAGTCAACATAGTGGACTAGGAGGGGTACGGACCTGATGATTAAAGAGATAGTTTTATTGTTTAGCCGGCCTAAGTCTAATATGAGTCTTCGTATCAAACTAAGATCTTAATTTGTATCTAAGTTGAATAGTTGATATGTCAGAATTTGATTTCGTTTTATGGATTATATTATGTCTTTAGCATGTTATTCTGATTTCCTGCCTTGCGTATTTGTGGGGGCAACCCTATAACTACGCGGCGTTTGTTCGCGTACCCGGGCCCGGGTCGGGTTCGGGCCGTGACAAATTAAATGGTATCAAAGAGTTAACAATCCATCTTAACCCTTAAGAGTAATTAGATTAGAGACTTACTGATCTTAGCAGATACCAAACTCAATGTGACTCTAAATTAGTTAAGAGGTAAGTATTAGTAGAGTGTTATTGACATGAAACCAGATTTTCTAGATAAACTTTGTCTTGATTGTTAATTGTTAATGTAGAGTGACTTATTATAACCCCCATCCGTTTGAAATAATAAAATTGCAAATTTCGAGGACGAAATTTTTATAAGGGGGGAAGAATGTAATAACCCACCCAGAACCTATACATAAATAGGTACTAGAATGAAAGTGTGAAGTGAATGTTTGTAATTACCTATTAGTTCGAGGACCTAATTAAAATTTCATAATAGTGAGTCAATGTGATTAAACTAACATGGTCCAATTTATCATGCAACTGACTTTGGATTAATCTTGTAGGGATTAACATGAGATAAAATAGAGAATTATAAAATAATTATGATTTATCTTTTATCTCAAATATGACTTGTAATTTGAGTAGGATATTATATTTGAGATGAAATTAGACTTATCTCATGAAAATAATTATAATTGATCTTTATCCAAATATGGATTTTAATTTGATTATGATTTAATGTTTGAGTTTGAGTTGGATAAAGATTTAGCTCATAGAGATAATTATAGTTTGTTTATGAATTACAATTGGATTATGATTCAATGTTTGAGTTTGGATTAGATAAAGATTTATCTCGTAGAGATAATTATAGATTGTTTATAATTGATCTCTATCTAAAATATAAGTTTTTAAGATTTGAAGGTTGAATTTGAATTGGAGGAAAGTTTATCGAATAGAGATAATTATAAAATATTTTGTGATTTATCTTTATCTCGTTAGAGTGAGACTAGGACACTCCCCTCTATATAAGGAGAGGCATAATTAGAGAATTGATATACAATTTGGTAAGAGAAGTTGAGTGATCTCTTGTGAGGGTTTTTCTCTTTAAGGTTCCCTCTTAGTGAGAATCAGTCCAAGTATTAGGAGAAGGAAGGTCCAACCATGATTAAGCACTAGGGAGACTGCCAGGTGAGTTGACTGCAGATGAACTCCAGTATTTTAATTTGATTGCTTGATGTTTTATCGTGTTTTTATCGATGGATTCTGAAATCATTACTTTCAGTATATACGTGTATTTGCTCATAGTAGAGCTAACTTTGCATATTTCGTATATCGATCTACATCTATGTTACATGTGCACCGGTTGAGATATGCCTATTTTTTTATGTGCAGCCTGCGGGCTAAGTTCAATGATTTTGATATGAGAGTAAGATTAGTGCTGTTTAGATTGGGTGCATACGGACTAGGTGTAATTGATATAATTGTTTTGATATGCCAGTCATGTTTCTATTATTATGATTTACTCATGTTTGTGAATGAAAGTGTTGAGATCCGATAGCATCTCATCTTGATTATCATTGACTGGCATGAGACCTTTTGATGTGATTAATATGCGCATAGACCAGCATGTATATTGTCTTCGATTACATATATATATGTATACATATGCTATTTTCTATATTTAACCCTGGTGTGATGTATGTCTCTCACTGGGCTAGTTTTAGCTCACAACTCCCACTATTTCAGTGTACAGGAACAGGTCAGTAGTCAACATAGTGGACTTGGAGGGGTACGGACCTGATGATCGAAGAGATAGTTTTATTGTTTAGCCGGCACTGAGTCTAATATGAGTCATCGTATCAAACTAAGATCTTAATTTGTATCTAAGTTGAATAGTTGATATGTCAGAATTTGATTTCGTTTTATGGATTATATTATGTCTTTAGCATGTTATTCTGATTTCCTGTCTTGCGTATTTGTGGGGGCAACCCTATAACTACGCGGCGTTTGTTCGCGTACCCGGGCCCGGGTCGGGTTCGGGGAGTGACACGAGCGTTGCTCACACAGCGGTGAACCCTACGCTCCTCTCTCCTCTGCCACTGGAGTAATGTCTCTACTGTAGCCTCGATCCTACCGATGCGTCGGATAGTCGCCTGCACGGCCACCCTCAACTAGGCTAGCACACACGCGGCATCCTCAGGTTGAGGAGGTGGAGTGTTTTCCCTCACGGACTCCACTTCCTCAGACGATGCCGGCACGTCGAAGTATCTAGGTCCACGATATCCTGGTCCTGACATTCTGCTTCCTCTGCATTCAAAGGAAGAATGTCAGTCTAACTCGTCCAAAAATGTCACTACCCAACCCAGCACTAAGTTCAGCTATTTGACTAAGTCACTAGGGCAACTAGGGTGTCCATTATCTGCATAGCGCTCTGATACCACCTTAATCTGTAACGCTCCAACCCGATCCGGGACCTCGGGCACGTGTGTAGACCGGCCGTAGCCGTGTAGAGTCAGACCCCACACGGATACAAGGCCTAAGTGAGTAAGCAGATAATGCAAATAAAACAACTTAATTTATTCAAAATAAATAGATTTTCAGCGGAAAGGTAAATAACAAGGGTTCAAATACTCTACAAATAACAGGACCTAAGGGGTCCTACAAAATAAAATATCTCACTCAAACAAGAAAGATAACCAAGGTCCTCGGACCTCTGCAAATCACCCGACCCACGATCGGCTCAACTCCTGGGTACTAGAGTCCTACGCCTTAGGATCTGTAAACAGGAAGGAAAACAAGTGCATGAGCTTTCGAATGGAAAGCCCAGTAAGTACCCCTGCGGGGTTCAAGAAATATGATATCAACAAAATGAATATCAAAGCAAACTCGGGGCACGCCCCTCAAAACAAGCCCTAGGAGTCTATCACAAAAATAAACAAGATAATGACTCCTAGCTAAGAGTTCCAACGGAAGCTCCACAAACGTCTCCCCCGGTCAAGCACCATTGGTGAACCTCGCCGAGAAAACGACCATCCTGGCCGCTACGCTTCGGGTCGTGTGCCGGTAGCCACCCGCCTCTCATGTCGACAGCCAAATGATCGACCCCACTGACTAGCAGGGACAACCAGAACACTCTCCCTCTAGCTAGGAGTGCCGGAACGTCAGGGTGTCCCGTCCCCAACGCTCTCGCAAAAATCTGGAGCCCACCTGCTCCACTGAATCCGGGACGAAGAACAGTACAAGTAGGGATCCCAACATCCCCAAAACAATCAAACATGCTATATACGGATTTCAACAAAATTCATGGAAGCATGTATGAAAAACAATATGTCACAACAAAGACATAAAAATAAAATCCCTGAAGGGAGGAACAAGGCATGATCAACATGCAATCAAAAAGCTAAGAAACCAATCAACAAATGACTGGGAGGTACAAGGCAGAAATACTTACCTAAAATCGCAAAGTCTCTTGCTCCACGGGACTTCTCGACGCATCCAAGTCAAAACCTGGTAAGATAATCCCATTCTTAATATGCTATAGGTCTATGAGCAACAAAACTACTATGCATGCTCTCACGGCCCAAGTCCGGCTTGGTGGGCCTTCCTTCCTCTCGGTTGAACCCGACCCCAAACCAAGCCCATTCACGAGTCCAAACTTAGTTAATTAAAATCATTTAATCAACCTATATCTAGCTTTAATTAAACCCTTAGATTTAATTAATCTTAATATCATCTGAACATGGTTCATGTCACGCCCGGACCCGGATCCCGGGACCTCGAGAGCTGCCAAGACAGACCGGCCGCATTCCAAGTAGAGGCTTAACCCCACTCTGGATACAAGGCCTAAGGAAATCATAGCGGATAACAAATACCTCAAAATTTAATAATCGATAATATCGTGAGTCACAACGAAAATCTAAATCAATAAGGGTTTACATACCCTACACATGGTCAAGGCCCTATAAGGGTCCTACAATAACACCACCTCAAGAACAAGTGTGACCTGAGGTTCTCGAACCTCTACAAAATCAGCCCAATCCCTCGCTCAACTCCCGAGTCCGAGTCACCTACTCCTCGGGACCTGAAAAAGAAAGAAGGGAAACAAGCGTATGAGCTTTCGAAAGGAAAGCTCAGTAAGTACCCCCGCGGGGTCACAAGACATAAATGAGCAATATGTCAAATAATAAGGTCACAACACCAAGAAACACAACTCTAGGAGTCTACCAGAAACAATCCAAAGGTATGACCCCTAGCAACAGAAGCCCTCGAGCCCCTGTGATGAGTTTCAAGAAAACTCAAGAATCACCCCGCCCAGTATGTCCAGCCATTTGCTGTAAGCACGACCTTTTGGTCGTTCAACCCTCCGGTCGCAATTCAGTAGAACTACCTCTCCTACGTGTTAACACGGTCAGTGTACCATGCCCACTCCATGGTAAGACCACCGTGAGAATTGCCTCTCCGGCAAGGTAGACAGAAGGCCGTGGGGTCCCGCCCCTAACATTCCCTATCGGAACTCCCTAGCTCCACCGAGTCAGGCGGTAGAACAAACTCAACCTACACACACCCACCCGACCAACACAAGCACCGTGTGTCTCTATGGTCAAGTGCCAGACAATAGGAGGCTATGCTCAATGAGTACGCATACTCCTCTGACACATACCTGCCTTGCCTGCACACAAGCACCACGAACCTCCACAGTATCGCCTCGGTCATTGGTTGGTATGCTCAGTGAGCATCAACGAAGAGATAGTGAAACCACGCACTCCTATCCGGATGGAGCACAGGCTCACGTGTTTTCACGGCCACGTGCCGATCAACGGATCCTCGTGATCAGTTAACACTACCTCTAGCACACCAATCACACACATACCAGGAAAGACATCAAAAGAATATGTATGTGCATGCATCCAAGAATATCAAAGACATGCTAACAAATAGCATACATTAAATCAAGAAAACAACTAGCCAATAAATAAGGGAACTAGGCAAGAGCACTTACAAGAACAGACATTACAAAAGTCAAGAACACTCCTTAGAGTGGGGTAGTAGGCAAAAGTACTTACCTCTAACAAGAGCTGGAAACTCCCCTAGTTTCCTCCTGACATGTCTCTAAGCCTCCACGTCGATATCTGATAGCAAAGTCTCTATCAGTGTCAAAATAGCAACAACCCTACATCCTAGATACACATGCATAACTCTCGCTGGTGGTCCTAAGCTCAATTAAACGGGTCCTTAAAACCATTTACGTGGTTACCGACCATTTTCCCTCATTTCCAAGTCCTTTAGTTGACTTTCAACTCTTGGTCAACTCTAGTCAACTTTGGTCAACTGTCCTACCTTACTTTCATGGTACGCACCCTCATTGGCCGTTTCTAGTCTTCTTAGCTAAATTGGACCCATCTACCAAGCCTAGTAGTTTAGCTTAACCTTGTCTTGTCTTTTATTCGACCCTCAACTTTTCACTTGGTTAACAAGTCCATTGTTCAACTTGACAATCTATTATTCGTGAGCCTAACATATAGCTCGATCATGCTTGGTAACTTTGGCAATTTGGGCCCACTCGTCAAGCCCACTAAGTTCTCTAGCCTTCTTATCAATCAACACCTATGCTAATCCTTAAATCATTCCCATAAACCAGCAACCTCAAGTTACTCATGTCCATGCTGTTATGAACCTTCAATGATAGGGATAGATTGGTTTTACACTTCTCATGATCATGTATATATATTCAATTCATGAAACCACCCATGGAGGTCAAACTCCAACCCTTGGACCAATTCTTTACTCATTCAATTCCCCATCTATCCTTATAACCCATGCATCCATGCATATATGAATCCTCATATTTATCACCACACATAACTGAGATGCAGGAATTTAAAGAAACTCACCGAGTTAGATGTTGACAGACACTGAAGACAAACCGACCGTCCAAACTAGATCTCCACCATTCAGATTGGGTCAAGACAAGTTCTTGCTATGCTCACCAAAAATCAGCTCGATCAGACTAGAAATGATTATCTGATTGAAGCAGATGATGAAACTGGTCGGTGCAGGAAATCAGCAGTGATAGGCTCAGTTTCACACCACAGAAACCTACTCTACGGGACACGAAAAACAATCTTAACCGTTCACATTGAAGAATAAGAAGTCAAAAACAATCTCACCAAAAATCAGCACGATCCAACGGTGAAAATGGTCGGAATGGCAATGAAAATAGAGCATGCTCAACACTCCTTTGAACAGAAGATCCTAGTCTCTCAAGCTTTCTTCTCTTTTCTTCCTTCCTCTCACCTCTCTTCTTGATTCCCAATGGCCCATAAACTTTCTCAAACTTGCTATTGCTCTATGCCAAGCTTCAAGATTACATGCTTTATATAGGCCTCACAAGTGTAACCTCTACAACTCTTCACATTCTAAACCTCCCCCATAAATCCCAAGATAACACCCAAATAATTCCAACCTTTCAAATTCATAACCCCATGGCACCCTTCCCATTCCAAACCTCCCTCATAAACCCCAAAGACAACACCCAAATATTTCCAACCTTTCAACTTCATAACTAAGTTAACTTGACCAAGTTTCATTTATCTAATTCACCAATTAATTCAATTAATGGGTTAACCTAACCCATTTATTCAAATCCAATGCCAAGCTTAATCAAGTCATTGATTATCTTAAATTTGGATTAAACCACTTTGCTACTAGACCAACCCAAGTCATTCGATTCAATCAAATTAATTTAACTAGCTTGGATTCAACCCGATCCCTCTTTGTTACTTGACTAACCTTAGCCAATTAACTTGATTAGTTCAATTTTGTCACACCACCAAAGTTTTAAAAAAAATCTCAGTAAAATATTTAGTAGCCTTACTAAATAATTTTAATCATGCAAGATAACTAATCAACTTAATCTTGTCACATAGAATAATCATACCATATAATAAATTATTCTAATATTTTGTCACACTACCAAGATTTAAAATCTTATCAAGATCCTTAAATCTTCTTTATTAATCAAATTGTGTCACATTACCAAAGTCCCATATAGTTATTTAACTATGCAATACGATTAATTAATTATCTGTCACACTTATAAAGTCACATTATCAAATAATTGTCACACTATAGTTCCAATTATTTTTTTAATCATACTAGATAATTAATCAATCTAATAAGTTGCACACTACCAAAGTTAAAATCAATTATTTTGCTTGATTCATTAACCAAAAGATTAAACAACAAACTAATTAATTAATTTAATTAATTAATTATCTTCCCCCTTCTCTCACGGCCGAGCCCCACCGGAGAAGCTCGCCGGAAGGACCAGCTTCTCGTCTGAGGACTCTCACTGCCAGGTCTCTGTGCGTCGAGCTTCGTCTCGGCCGGTGCTACCTCTTGCGCACACCGGCGACCTCCCACACCCTCTCCCGGAGCCTCCCCACTCGTGTCAACGTTCATCCTCTCCATGAAGTTCAAGACCCTAGCTAGGATGCTAAAAATACAAAATTGAAAGTGGGAATCGGTTCATACCTTGCTCCGGTTCTCACAGTGCTGAAAATGGCTTACAGAGACCCCCGTGGTCAATTTCCCTTCTCCGCCAACCCTCCCGGCGACCTCCTTGGTTTGCTTCTTCTCATTTGCCGGGGCCAGTGGGGTGGGGTTTTTATAGGGGAAAGGAAGGCGAATCGATCGCCAACGCCCGACTTCATTCTCCGCTCGGGCGGTTCTTCCGCTTGTAACGCCCGGGGAAAGGCGGCCTTGTGGCGGCTCTCGCCGGTGGAGAAATGGCACCCCCTGCCTCGGGATGGGTATTCAGCGATTAACGACAAGGATCGCTTGATTAACATTAACGGTATCTAAACTGCCTCGGTTTCGACACTAGTTAGATCAACGTCCTAGATTGAATCCCGACCAACGATCAGATTCTAATCATTTGCCTAGGATCAAACAACCTTAAGATCAAGCGCTGAGATTTGAAACAAATCAACGGCTGGATCTTCATCTCCCTCCTCGTGGCATCACGGATGCCCCTATAACTCCACTCGATCAGCACCAATCCCAGATCCTCCAATCTCAGCCACTCATTTGCTCGTATAAGGGTTTTTATCTGGCAAATTAACCAGAAGCCCCTGAAATTATTTAGGTTGCATCCAGGTCCCTCTGCTGTGAGAGAGGAAAATTTCCATCCAGTCCTCGAAACTTTTAATAATTACCAAAAAGGCCCTTCTGACCCCTAATTAGGGTTTTAACTTATTACTTGGTTTAATTACCAACTAATTAAAGGGAGTTAATACAAATCCATGTATTTAAAGTTTGGAGAATCCTTTAACAAATCAAAAAAATTTAGAAATCTTTTTTCTCCAACTAAAATTTCATTTTGATTATAACTTGGGGGTTTACCTCGTTTACCAATCAATTAGAAATCAAAACCCAAAATAAAATTTAATCCCTAAAATCCCTGGGTTTTACAGTTCAATTAATTAATTCGATAAACCTTAGAATTATTCAACCCATTAAATCATTTAATCAATCATTTAAATAATTTAATCAATCTTTAAAACTAAACAGGATTCATTTGGTTAATTCAATTAATCCAAAAAAAAGAATCCCACCATTAAATTATTTAATCAACTATTAAATAATTCAATTACTTTAATTTAACCCTAGAACTATAGTTCCATTTAATCATTTAATTAAACCAAGAACCATCTAATTAAACCAAACCATAGCTCAGTTAATCCCATAAAACAATTCCTCTCAATGGAGCCTACAAAATCCAGCCCAGAACCCTTAACCAACAGTCCAAATAATGGGCCAAGCCCAACTGAATCCCAACCCAACCACTTGTTCGATTAATCTAACCACTCTATTAGGTTTATTAAATTTATCAAAATTGTCTAACTAGTTAATTAAATCCTTAATTAACTTTCCAAACTTGGATTAGCAACCATTGAATAATCAATTATTCAAACTTAATTAGTTAATTGAATATCAACTAATTTACTCATTTCTTTATTCTCTATTTAATTAACTAATCAATCAATTAATTCCTTAATCCTGATTAATTGATTTTCAATTAGATAACTTGATAACCCATAGTTGTTCTTTAAACATCTAATAAATTAATTTAGCAAAATTAATTATCTCACAATTTGTCAACCTGTTAATCCATTAGTTTTTAAATAATAACTATTATTTGATGAAGCTAAATGATTTAGTTAATAGTTATTAAATCTAATATTATTACTAATATGTTTATTAGAATATCTAATTATTCTATTGTTTCCCTCTCTCTATTATTTGTCTCTCTCTTCTAGGCCGAGACCTCACCGGAGAGGAACTCAAGGCTCCGATCGCTCATAGCTGGCCGTCCGGCCCAATGACCACGGCCTAACCCTCTTGCAGCCTCAAGACCCAGAAACAGTTCCCTGGCTCCTCCCGGCCGGCAACCATCTCTGCTCCTTCTCCTGGTTTTGTGTTCCGCCGGCTGCCTCTCCTTCACCGGCACTCACCCCCTCACTGAGATTTCTCCTACGGCCCACCGCCTCTATCTACAACCTACCACCCCGTATGCATGCATGAATTATTTAACGTATCCAAGACAGAGGGCTTACCTACAGCTCGCCGAGTTCCCGGCCAGTGCAGAGGACCTTTGGCTACCGGGTCTCCTTCGCCGATCCTCGCCTACAACTCGAGTATGCCCCTCGTCTCCCCGCCGCTCTCACAAAGGTGGTGGAGAAGATCACCGGGGCTTGGTGGCCCTTCAGCGCTCAGCCTCGACTCCCTTTATAGGCCTCACGGGGATCAACCGAGATCCTCCCTCGTTGATCTAAGGAATCATCTTTGCATTCCTTCCAATTACGTCGTTCATATATTGAAGGTAAGCTACCAAATTAGCTCCTTCCTTTTTTGCAGAGATTTTCTCGCCAGTTTTGGCGAGGTTTGGCGCGCGTCGATGGCTGGAGAAGATGAACAGGGACGCCTCGTGATCGGTGTGCCCTCGCCTCGTGATGGTCCCAAATAGTTGGATCGAACGGCTGTAGATGCAACCGTACAGTAGGGGCGTGTATATCTTAATCCATGCCAAAGGAATGGACGACCGGATCAGTGCCTCAAGATCTGATCAACACGGATCGTTGGATCCTGGCCGTTTGTTCCTTTCTTATACAACTTCTCCGTTCCTCTTGCACAGAAGACCCCCAACTTCCCAAAATTATGTTTGGGTCCTTACTTGTGAGAGAACGCACTTTTTCTTCAAGTCCATGTTCTTTTTATTTTTACATCCAAGTCCTCCTCCCAGAAACATCAACTTTTATCTTATAGTCCTCGCAATTTTATAAAATTCTTATTAGGTCCCTAGCAGCCAAATAAAACTCAAAATTATTAATTAATAATTTCTATAATTTAAATTCATTTGAATTTAAATTTGATCTGATTTCTTTTGATTAAATCCTATCCTTACTAAACTTAGGGCATTCCCTTTAATAGATTTAATCAATTATTTCCCCCTTTCCTTCTAAGTTTCTAACATGATTATTTATGAGCTTTCCAATTTAATTAAATTAAGTATTTTCAAATTTAGTTAAATCTTTCATCAATCAGAATAAATATAATTTTATTTATATTTTCGAATCTCCCCCGTGTCTATTTTACCAAAATGCCCTCGGGTTTAATTAAAAATTCCCAAAATGCCCTTTTTGGCAAAATTTAAGAATTACTAATAAATCAGGGAAATAACAAAATCCTTTATTTCTAAAATTTTGGATTTTATAGAAGAGAAAAGCCAACATATGATAGTTTAGAACACAATACAACTATCAAGATTAGAAAGCATACAACCTAAAGCCAATGGTTGCCTTTTAGTGTTGATTGATGGTTGCTTGATTGGATTAGAATTAAGCCTCCAGGTTTGAAAATGTTGTGACTCCATCGACATTTATATAAAAATATTTAATGCTAATATTTCTTAGGAAACAGGTGACGCTCTCGTATCCTAACCCAAGAAAGGAGTGATGATATAGTTTTTTGTCCTAAGTAGACTCCCGACTTATATTTGAAATGAATATATATGGTATGTTCTTAAGCACAGTAGAAATGCAATAAAAAGAATACAATTATATCAAATATGTTGATGCCAAAAACTAGTCCACGTCACGCTTCAGTCACTGTTGCCTCGTGATCTGGTCTCAGCTTTCGACCAACGGTTAGAATTTATAGTTGATGTGGACGCTTACTTCTGCCTATGAACAGGGAGTGTGAAGAGCATCATAAAAACTCCGCTCGGAATTACTGGAATTACTCATCAGCGAGCCTGTAAAAAAGGGAGAGGACGGTGATCGGAATTGGGCCTTTCTGCCCGGATTCAGCTCCGATGCTTAAGTCAGAAAACTTGAAGAGAGAATCTTAGTTTTAGGCAGTTTTTGTGTGATGAGTTTTTTTTTGGATCCTTTTTCTTCTATTAGTGCTCTCCTTTTATAGCACCTTAGAGGCGGTTCAGGAAAGGCGGTGGAGTAAGGCGGTGAGTTAAGTAAATATCTCTTAAGGCGGTAGGAAAGGCGGTAGGAAGGCGGTAGGAAAATATCTCGCCTAATCGTAGAAAGGTGGATAAGGCCCACTCACTGTAGAGGCGTTAGATGTTTCTCTATCTCTTTCTTTCTACCCTACGCCCTTTATGAGAGGGTCGTTACAATTCCAACGGACTTGTTCGCAGGATTGAATCCTTACGCTATTGGCCGAGCGGAATTGTGCAAAGATGGTGATACTGCCGTGTAGCGAAAGGAACAAGTGGTTCTTTAGCTTAACGACACCTGTCTTCACCAAATATATCCGTAACACTAGTCCCTCCCCTAGTGTACTTGTTCGAAAAATCTAAGTGAGGGGTGAGCTAAACGCACGTTTCGCTTGGTTCGAGAACAAGTATTATTCTTAGTTGGCATGTCTATGTAGGCGTAGGCTCTGTGTACGGTCGCTTGTACCTAAGGGACACATGTTTTAATAGGCGACCGACGTTTACTGTGTTATCTTCTCGCTGTTATCGAGATAGATTTTGGTTCCGGAATTCTCGCCTATAGTGTCAATGGGCTCTTCTATTTAAGGGCTTTGTATGGATAGGGTGTTTTGACCAGAAAACTTTTGCACCCTTGTATTTTTGTATCATGGCTCAGCGCTTGTCTTTTTACAAGTTTTTCACTTTTTCTCAATGCTCTCGTCATTTGCGAATTCCCAGTTCTTTTTATGAGCACTTATCGGAACTAAGGACTGGGGTAATCCAGTTGGTAAGTCCAAACGGCTGTGTTTGGCCGTCTATTTTGCTGATTGACAGGGGGGTAGGTGAAATGAGCATAGACGCGGGGTGGGAAGCTTTTCATGTTGACCATGATGTGGAGGCGGGAGACCTTTTAGTTTTTACTTACGCAGGGGGTATGCGCTTCGAGGTTGAGATGTTCGGAGACGACTCCTGCCGTAGAGGTGGGTCCCCACCTCCGTCTAGCCCCAGCGAGAACCAAGCTCCCTAGTGGCAACGAGGATAGCTACTGGCTGCGGAAGCCCGTGTATCTCCTCCGAAGTCTTATCCGAAGCATCTTCGGACGGGTCCGCAGACGTTTACTTAGGATAATCCGTTCGAAAATATAGTTAGGATAATCCGTTCGGAAATATGTTTTAGGGTTTGTTATATCGCTTTATTTACGTCCGTCATGTGTAACTTGAATAAATGACGTTTTGTCGTTTTGTTTTTAAATCCTTTGGCATTTTTATGGCTTTTGTTGATGATCCTTTGTTGGAGTGTGCGCTTTGTCTTTGTGCGGTACAGGCTCTGCCTTCCATGAGTACCGGCTCTACCTTCCATGTAACGCTTCATGTTCCCTAAAACGACACGTGTCTCCTCTACTATTTAGCATTTAAAGGGGGATAGTGGCGCGATATGTGCGGCGTGTGCGTTTTGTCAACGTTATGATGGGCGATGGGGCGTGATTTTCCATGTGTGCCAGGCGGCGCTTGGTATTGCTGACGTGGACAAAATTTTGAATTATTTCGAGGAGGTGTATGGTGGTTGTTTGAACGGTTCAGATTTGTGGGCCTTTGGTTCAAGGGTTCAGATCGGAACATAACCCTAAGATCTAACGGCCACGGATTCATTGCTTTTGTATATAAGGGGAACCGTACATGCAGCAAAAGATTGCGTCGAAAATCGAGTCCTCTTCTCCAGATTTCTTCTTCTCCGGCGAGCTCTGGTTTAGTGCTTTTTCTCTTATCTTTTTCCTTCTCTAAGGTAATGGCTAGCGCTACTTCTTCTTCCTCTACTTCTTCTCATGAGCCCTTATTTCCCTTTTCGTCCAACCCTACGGTTTCGGTTGTAATTCCGGCGATCCCGGGTGAACTTGGAGGCGTTCGATTCAGTGGTTCATGGGTTCATCCTCGCCCTCTAGGGCAACGGGTAGGGGTCTGATACATTCATAAGTCTTCTTGGACAGTCGGAGTTAGATAGCCTGGTAACTAAATATGAGATAAATCTCTCACTGTTTGAGGTTAGGGTTCCTTGTTCTGGGGAGAGGGCAAGTTCTCCCAGGGAAGGGGAGATAGCCATCTATCAAGATGCGCTATTAGGTGGCCTTAGACTCCCTTTTTCTGATTTTGCTAAGGCAGTACTAGAGGAGTATCATTTGTGTCCTTCACAGTTGGCCCCGAATTCTTGGAGACTACTGAACGGCTTTGTTATTGTTTTCAAGCATTACGGAATAAATCCGACCGTCCGTTGGTTCCGTATGCTTTTTAGTCTATGTCTAGAGTCTAACGCCGATTGGTATTACTTCTCGGCTCGCCCTGGGAGGAAATTTTTAGGGAAGGTTCCTTCTTCCATTAAGCGATGGAAGAGCAAATTTTTCTTTGTCAAAAGTAAGTCCGAGTGGGATGTCCGAACAAAGTGGGAGGTTCCCCGAGCGGACATCGCTTGTGAGGAAATGACGGGTGAAGAGATGGGTCTTCTTAAGTCAATGACAGGGTTATCCAAAGTGTACATGGATGAGTTCTTGACAAAGGAAAATCTTGTTAAATGTCGTTTAATAGTGTCCGCCGGTAGGAATTATTCGTTTACTTTACTAGTCTGATTTTTTAACCACAGTATCTAATTTTTTTGATATTTGTTTTGTAGAAAATCCGATGGAGGACGAGGACCTGAGCTATGTTAAGGGTCTTTTGGCCTCTTTCGAGGGCGAAGTTCACCCGTCCTTGCCTCGCGGACGGAAGAAGAAAGAGGTGGTACTTGGCCAAGGGGCTGATACCTCCAAGGAGGAAAGAAAGAAGAGGAAGAGAAAAGAGACGGGCTCTTCCAAAGAGGGGGTTAAGAATGACCCCAGTGCAGGGTCCTCACGGGAGAGGAGGACCAAGAGAAAGAATTCCGAGGACGTATCAGGTCCCGGAATTGTAGAAGAACTAGTGGGGGCGCCTCAGGAAGAGGTTTGTGCGGAAGAGATCCGCCCGACGTTGTCCCCAATTTCCGAGGGTCCTTCTTCCAGCCGACCGGAGGACATCCTTCTCGCAGAGGTGAGAATTTCTATTTTCTATAGGTATGTTTCACTTATAACTTTTAACTTAGGTTTTATTTTGCAGGCGGAGCTAGGAGAAGCGGCCTTCGTGGATAAATTACGAGTGGCGGATTCCGTTTTAAAGGGATCTGCTACTAAGCAGAAGGAGTTACCTTCTGAGGATACTCCTTTTCGTGATGCCACATCCGTAAAGGATGTTTTAATGGCCATGCGGCCCGAGCAGCTCTCTACAAAACTTCGAAGGGCTGGCAGGGAAGAGGCCACTTACCAATTATTCCGTTCGGCCATGCTGGTAAGGGTTGTTCTCATATTTCCCTTTATTTCTAAGTTTGGTATATTTTTATGAGCGTTTTGTTATTTCATAGACCGCACAATGGGCGGATCGGGTTGGCGCTCTTTGCCAAGAAGATTTGGCCAAGATGGAAATGAATAGGGCAGATATCGCTCAGTTGAGCTCTAGGGTGGCGGCCTTGGAAGAGAAGGAGAAGAAACAGCATGACGCTATCCAGGCCCTTGAGCGAGACAAAGCCGAGCGGTTGCAATAACTATCTGCCCTAGAGAAGGAGAAGAATGATCTAGCGGCTCAGTTATCTATTTCCAAAGGTTCTCTTCTGACTGCTGAAGAGGATATCAAAGGGCTACAAGATGAATCCAGCAGTTTGAAGAAGGAACTCCAATCTACTCAAGAGGAGCGAGCCGCTGTTCGATGGGATCTAAAGTCAAGGTCGCTGTGAAGCTTACCGCCGTTCAAGGCTTGAGTTGGCGGAAATAAAGGGGGAGCGTGGATACACTTAAGGTGATTTGGCTTCCCGCTTGAAAGCTCCTAAGTCCGACTCGCAAGAAATTAAGGATTTAATAGAACGGGCGGACAATTTAGGAGGAGGAGGTTGCGGCTTAGGCGAAAGTTAAAGATGGGGCCACTCGTGATATATTCCGTGGTGCAACAAGTGGGCCATCATATTCCTCCTAAGGAGGTTTTGTCTATGGGGTTAATGGAGTCTTGAAGAAATTTACTTGAGCTCAAAGAGCAACAAGTTATCAAGACCCCGGAGGCTTCGCTCTCTGTTCCTTGGTCAGTCCCCGCCTCCTTCTAACCTTCTACCCAAGCTCCTTCGTATAAAGGCCGCCTCGAGGGCCTTAGCTCTTAGGATGTTTTTCTTTTATGAATGTTCTTGTAAATTTTCAATCACTTGGAATGTAATTCTATTCATATGAATGAAACGCAAACCTTTATTTTGATGAAATTTTATTTCCGAGTGATGGTTATCCTTAACCATATAAGAAATTCATTTGAGAGGTATTTTCCGAAGTCTTTTGTAAACTTCTTTCTTCCTTCTTTCTTTGACTTTGTAAGATGCTTCGTAACGAGTCCTTAGTCCAATCGCGGGACTTTCAGTTGTTGAATGAGATACTCGTCTTTATAAATGAGATTGTTGCCTCATATTTCGATCGGGATTTTTGCCCCTTGCTTTTTGGATAAGAGTTGTCGTTCTATCCCCATAGGATAATTCCGACTCTTCTTCCAAGAATGGGAATTTCACCGCATTTTTGTAGGATGGGAATTTCACCGCATCTTAGTAGGATGGGAATTTCACCGCATCTTAGTAGGATGGGAATTTCGCCGCATCTTAATAGAAAAAAAGACTTGAGCTTTATTCCGTGAATTTTAAGGAACAGCTACAGAATTTACTGATAGTAGCGTCGTAGATGCTCAGCATGGAATGGACGCTTGAGTGTCTTTCCATCCATATTTACTAGATAATAGGTGCTTGCTCGGACGATTCTTTGTATGACGTAAGGGCCTTCCCAGTTAGGAGTTAGCTTCCCCGTTCGGCTTTTATTTCCACGAAACTCATTTTCCCGTAGGACTAGATCGCCGATTTGGAAGAAGACTCTTTTTACCCTTGTGTCATAGAACCTTTTTACCTTCTGGCGATAGATGGCCGCCCTTGTTTCCACAGCTTCTCTCCATTCTTCAAGTAGATCAAGTTCCGCTCGGAGTTTTTCCTCATTCTCTTCTGAGGAGAACGTTTGCTGTGTCCGCAAGGTAGGCATCCCTATTTCTGCAGGGATGACAGCCTCTGCCCCATAAGTGAGGGAGAATGGGGTCTCTCGGATAAGGGTTCTTGTTGTTGTCCTGTAGGCTCAAAGGGCGCTCGGAATTTCTTCTACCCAGTTAGTACCGCTTACGAATACCCGTGTTTTTCGGTGTTTGAAGCGAGGTGCGGTTTGTCACTTCTACTTGGCCGTTGGCTTGGGGATGTGTCCGCAGACGTTAATCTGGATTCAATTCCGAAGTTCTCGAGCAAAAGCTTTTGAAGGTTTTGTTATCAAACCGCCGCCCATTATCGGTAAAATGAAGGCGACTAGAATGCCGAATCGACAGATAATCGCTCGCCATAAGAATCCCTGACAGGCTTTCTCCGTGATTTTGGCCAAGGGTTCAACTTCCACCCATTTGGTGAAGTAGTCAATGGCGACTATTAGAAACTCCATTTGCCTAACTGAAGTGGGGAACGGCCCTAGGAGATCGACTCCCCAGATGGAAAATGGTCGAGGGCTAATGATGGGTGTAAGCTGTGCCGGTGGTCGCCTCTGGATCTTGGAATGCCGCTGGCAGGCATCGCATTTCCGAGCGAATGCTATTGCGTCTTGAGTTAGTGTTGGCCAGTAATAACCTTGTCGTAGGACTTTGTAACTTAAGGCTTTGCCCCCTATGTGACCTCCTCCAATGCCTTCGTGAATTTCTTGAAGAATATAACTAGCTTCGGTTGGACGCAAGCATCGCAAGAAGGGTTGCGTATAAGATCTTCTGTATAGGTTCTCATTGATGATGGTGTACTGAGCGGATTTGTAAGAAATCCGTCTGGCCTCTGCTTTGTTGGGTGGTGCAGGTCCACCTTGTAGATAATTTCTGATGGGGTCTATCCAGCTTGGCTCTTCGGCTGCACTTTGTACTTCCTCCTCTAATCCGTCGATGGTTTTTGTGGGAAGGTATTGTAGGTTAAAGGGAGGCTACATTGTCTTAGGTTAGGTCTTTGTGGCCTTTTTGGACAGAGCGTCCGCCTCTTCGTTTTGTGTTCGACAGACTTTTTCAATTTGGAAGCGGGCGAAGTGTGGAACTATTTTCTTTACCACTGCTTGGTACTTGACCATGTTTTCTTCCTTCGCTTCAAAGCTGCCCAAGGTATGGCTTACTATTAGCTGTGAGTCAGAATATAAGTGCAGTCTCAATCCGAGCCGAGGGCGGATGTAATCCTGCGATGAGGGCTTCATATTCGCCTCATTGTTGGTTGCTTTCGAATTGGAACTTCAAGATCTTGTCGCGATTTTCCACTTGGAAGGAGAGTAGAGGGACTTAACCCCCGCCTCGCCTTTTCTTCCGCTGTTGATCCCCAACATATAAGGTCCACGGGATGTTAGAGCTTTCTTACGGACTCTGTGGACGGGGGTTCGGCCCCTCGCTTTGGGAAAGTTAATTCCGCTAATTTAAATCGGGCCAAAGACTTGAGCCTTTATTGCCGCTCGGGGTTTGTAGGTGAGATCGAACTTCGCCCAATTCTATCACCCACTTGGCTAGGGCGTCCAGGAGTTTTGAGGTTTATGGAGAATGCGCTTAGCGGTGATCGATCAAATACTATGATCTTGTGGGCTTGAAAGTACGGCCTCAATCTCCGATGCGGACGTGATAAGAGCAAAGGCCAACTTTTCCATGGTAGATATCTCGATTCCGCATCGTTAAGGATTTTACTTGTGTAGTAGATGTGTTTTGAACTCCGTTATCTTCTCTCGGAAGAAGCTACTTGGCTGACCGTGTGGGGCGACCGCCAAGTAAGCGTAGAGTTCTTCTCCCACCTGCGGGCTTAGCTAGTAAATCGAGGCGCACCGGAAATAGTCCTTAAGCCCACGAAAGGCTTTTTGCATTCTTACATCCACTCCATTTTGGGTGCTTTTCTTAGGGCTTGGAAGAGTGGGAGATTTTTTCTCTCCGGCTTTGGAGATGAATGCGCCAAGCGTGTGCAGACGTCCGTTAAGCCGCTGAATTTCTTGAAGACTTTTGGGCGATCCCATGTCAAGAATGGCTCTGATTTTGTCTGGATTTGCTTCTATCCCTCTTTGTGTCAAAATAAATCCCAGGAATTTTCCTGATCGAACGCCGAAAGAACATTTGTTCGGGTTTAACCGCATAGTCTAAATTCGAAGAGACTAAAAAGCCTCTTGTAGGTCTGACAGGTGTTCATTGGCCTTTCGGCTCTTTACTAAGATATCGTCCACATAGGCTTCGACATTTCTGCCAATTTGCTCTCCTCGAAAGCGTATTTATGAGCCTCCTCGGAAGTTGGCTCCGGTATTTTTAGGCCTAACGGCATCACCTTATAGCAAAGACGTTCCGTGGCTCATAATGAAAGACGCGTTTTTCTTAAATTAAGCCTTTGGCCATTCGGATTTGGTTGTAACACGAGAAGGCATCCAGGAAGCTCAACATCTCATGCCCCGTTGTTGAATCAACCAAACTATCAATTGACGGTAAGGGAAACGAATCTTTCGGGCAGGCTTTGTTTAAGTCTGTGAAGTCAACGCACATCCTCCATTTTCCGGACGGCTTTTTCACCAGGACCACATTGGCTAACCAATCTGGGTAGTATACCTCTCGGATAAACTTAGCTTTTAGGAGGTTAGATACTTCTTCCTCCGCTGCCTTACGCTTTAAGTGCAGAATTTCTCCTTTTCTGCTTTGTGGGTTTAAACGCTTGATCGATGTTGAGACGATGCTCGATGATATTACGCTTCACACCCGGCATATCCTCTGAAGACCAAGCGAAGAGATCGGAATTTGCTCTCAATACTCCCATGAGATCTTTCTATTTGTTCTCGTTAAATGCCTAATCCATACCGCGTGCGGTCCGCTTTCTGTTATGTCTAGGGGATCCATAGCAATTCTTCGACAGTGTGTAGGTGAAGCTCCTCGCTTTCCCGTTCGGCCATTACGTTGACTAACATAGCTTCAAACCTTTGTCTTCTTCAGCCGCTGAGAGTTTTCCCTTTGAGGGTTGAGGCATAGCATTCTTGCCGTGCTGAGGGTTGATCTCCTCTTATCTCCACTGCCACTCTCAGTTGGGAATTTGAGGAGAAGGTGATAAGTGGAGATTACGGCTTTCAAGGCGTTGAGGGTTGGTCTGCCAAGGATTACGTTGTAACTTGAAGCACAACGCACAACCAAGAAGTTTGCTGTCACTGTTGATGACCTTGGCGAGTTCCCTATCGTAACTGGCAAGGAGATCATTCCTTCTGGCTGTACTACCCCTCCAGAGAACCCTACTAAGGATGATTTTACCGGAAGCAAGTCATCTGCGTCATACCTCATCCTTTCGAAAGCACTCCAAAAGAGAATATCAACTGAACTTCCACTGTCTATCAAAACTCTTTTCATCTGGAAACTAGACACTTTGATAGCGACAACCAACGCGTCATCATGTGGGTGGCGAACTCCGCTGACGTCATTGTCATAAAAGATGATTGGAGCCGTAGGTCGGGATCGTCTTCGTGGCGTTTCTATTTCCTGCGTGGTTCCCACCATTCGGGCGTAACTTTTCCGAGAGGCGGAACTTTCACCACCGCAGTACCTGTGACCACCAATCGATAAATCCCACCATTTCTCCTTTTTCTTCTTCAAAGGTTGTGAAACTTGGGTTCCCCTTGAATCTCAAGGTTGATGTATTGTTCCAATTGTCCTTTCGAGCGACATCTTCTATTGCGTTCATCAAGTGGGTACACTTTTCGTGTCATGTCCTCCGGATTGATGGAACCGCAATACTTCTTCTTGTTCTTTTTGCGTTCGGCGTTTCTTAGCTTTCGACCCGCGTCGGAAGCTTTTGTTCTTTGATTTGCATAAGAATGTGGCTTCCGGGTTTGATTCAATGAGGGTATGGTGATCATATCGACAATTTTTCCTTCCTTAGAAGGTTCTCTTCGGGCTGTAGCGTATGTCGTTGGGGTCGTGCTTGGAGTTTTCCAGTGCCTCTCGCTTATGTCTTTGCCCTCCCAATGCGATCCTTTTCCCTTTCGTGGTATCCGGGGCCTTTTGGCCGACGCTTATGGCGGGTTTTTCCTTCCGGGTGTCCACGAGGTCCACGTCTAGCCTCTTCTTCCCAACCCATATAAATTTCCCTCGGAAATTGATATACTTTTGGGCATGGATCATAAGGGCGGGAATGGTTTTGGTGGATCTAGTGTCGTGGAAAATCGAAGGGGAGTCTAATAACCCTTCCATCGTAAAAGTCACGACCATCCGTGGCGGGAGGTCCGCAACATTAGTCAAGCTTCGCCTATGTAACGGCTTAAATAGGCTCGAGGCGTTTCCCTCGGCCGCTTAATGCGCGGGGAGGGTAGTCGAGGTTTTCTTTTGCTTTGAGTAATTGGTAAATTAGGCTAAGAAGCTTATCCGCTAAAATCAAAAGAAGTAATTGTACTAGATGGGAGATCGACAAACCAGTCTTGCGCTTTTCCCTCTAAGGTGGCGGGAAAAGCTCGGCACATGCGAGCGTCTGTGATTCCAGTGAGGAGCATCTTCGACCGAAAAGATTTTAGGTGTCGGGATGGATCGGTTTTGCCTTCATATGCAGTCATAACTGGCGGTCCGAAGTTATCCGGAACTTGCTCTCCCAATATTTCTTTGACAAAGGGTGAACACATCACGAGAGCATTAATGGCTTTCGGACTTTCCGTTTTCTCGAGAGAGGTTCTGTCGTTGAGTCCTTCTATCAACTGTTTGAACAGATGGACTATTCCGTTCCGTCCTTGTCCGTTCGGTTCTTGTGGTGGCCTGCTGCCTGCGTCGAACGGAGGGAGGTTCTGAACTAGCGGAAAAGGCGGTCCTTTCTGTCTTCTCTTTATGAGTGCGAGTTCTCGTTCTCCCTCTGCTTTAATTATCCGGTTGGGTCATTGGTATGTTTGGCGTTGGAACTTGTGTAGGAGGAGGCGGAGGATGAGTCAAAGCATGAACAGCCTGAGTCAACCGTTCCAATTGTTCTGTAGGTTAAGGTAAAATTCTGGAACAGATTCTTGAGGTTGGACGTAAGGATTATCTGATGGCGGTACGATGGGCGGACTATCTGACCGATTTCTTCATGCCTTCGGACCTCGCCAGATCCTTCGGGATTATTTGGGGCTCCCTGTTCTTGAATTCGTTTTGATCTTCTGGTAGTGGTCATGTGGCTTTTCGTAAGGGTCCCCACCTGACGGGCCAATAGCTATTGATGCCAAAAGCGGTCCGTCCACGCCACGCTTGATCACACTGTTGCCTCGTGATCCGTCTCCGGCTTTCGACCAATCGGTTAGAATTTATAGAAGATGTGGACGCTTACTTCAGCCTATAAACAGGAAGTGAGAAGAGCATCATAAAAACTCCGCTCGAAATTACTCGGAATTACTCATCACGAGCCCTCAGAAAAGGGAGAGGACGGTGATCGAATTGGGCCTTTACTCGGCCTTGACTGATTCAAATTCGATGCTTAAGTCAGAAAACTTGAAGAGAGAATCTTAGTTTTAGGCAGTTTTTTGTGTGATGAGCTTTTTTTCTGGATCCTTTTTCTTCTATTAGTGCTCTCCTTTTATAGCACCTTAGAGGCGGTTCAGGAAAGGCGGTGGAGTAAGGCGGTGAGTTAAGTAAATATCTCTTAAGGCGGTAGGAAAGGCGGTAGGAAGGTGGTAGGAAAATATCACTTGTAGATGGTGGATAAGGCACACTCACTGTAGAGGCGTTAGATGTTTCTCTATCTCTTTCTTTCTACCCTACGCCCTTTATGAGAGGGTCGTTACAATTCCAACGGACTTGTTCGCAGGATTGAATCCTTACGCTATTGGCCGAGCGGAATTGTGCAAAGATGGTGATACTGCCGTGTAGCGAAAGGAACAAGTGGTTCTTTAGCTTAACGACACCTGTCTTCACAAAATATATCCGTAACAAAATATATAATCATTAAATAAACTTTAGAATAAATAGGAGAAAATTTAATAATGTAAAATAAGTGCAGAATATTAATAATTTTGTAATTCAAATATGGTAAAATGACAAAAAAACGTATTTTTTTTTCAATTTAGATTTATACCCACTTTAAAAGACAACCTTTAACGCCTCGGTCAATAAATTTAAAAAGGTATCAGAACAATAGTATTAGAGATATGGTATCGAAAGTCATAGTATTACTGTCATTGTAACCTTTAATTTTTCTTTTTTGTCTAAATCAAACTTTCTCTTGTTAACAATTTTTAAAAGTATAATTTCCTTATTCCTTTATTTCCCAATATAAATAATTTTGTTCATGAAAGTCAACATCAAAAATATTAACATAATCACTTGTTTTTATAACCATTCATCACCATTGTTTATGCTTTAACAACCAACAACTGTTTTTGGGGGAAGCAAATCAGAACCCTCAAGCAAGACTGAAACTATTTTAAAGCTATTGAATTATAGATCAAGGAAAAGAAATTGAGGCAACTGTTACACTTTGGAAGGCTATAGTTTCAATAAAAGCATAGTAAGTCTCACACATTTGTTCACATTCACGACAATAAGAAGCTCCACATCATTCTCCCCATCGAGTGCTCCCTTATCTTCCTCAACATCAATAGGAGCAATAGCAAAACAAGGAAAAGAAACAAGAGAAGCAATCGAGCAACTCTTGGTGGTGGTGAAAGATGTCAAGTAGGCCATCATTAGCATCTCTTCTATTGTTTGAGCATCCTATAAAAGATCTATTAGATGTAATAGATCTCACTAAAGGCTCGCTTGGTAACTCACATCTCTCATTGAACTTGTAGAGCTCAATGGTGTTTGTTTCTAGATTCATCCCACTCTTCATGTTGAGAAAGTAAATTTTACCTATCTATAAGTGAAGAATATAACCCCATTTATCAAAAAAAAATAAAGTAAAAAGAAATAAAACCTCATTTTACTAATATGAATGGTATGCAAATAGGACATCTATCACATCAACGTATGTTTGAACTTTTAAACATGATTCACTATCCATAAATATCAATAAAATTTTAATAAGAAAACATAATCTACTCAACAGAATATATTCGTTAGGATGAGATTATGTTTTGTTTGAAATTTTCATTTACTTTCAAACTACAATCAATTTAGATTTTACAACAAAAGATTTTTATGAAGATTATTTTTTTTACCCTTTAGTTAAGCGAGGACATTACCAAGAATAAACCTCATTATACATAATTATGATTTTTTATAAACAACTTCGTAATTACAATAAATTATTCCCGTGGTAATGCGTTATGAAAGTTTATTAAGAATTTAAATTTATAATAATCATGATAAATTTAACGCGTTTCATTTGACAATGAATTAACTTGTTATGATCCACAAAAAAATCTCAAAGTTAGAACTTTTCTTCCTATAAAATTATGAGGGAAAACAATTACTAATATAGGAAATTGTTAATGGAAGTAAGACTTTTTTATGGCAAAGAAAAATTAATAAACTCCCTCTCTTTGTTAAACAAAGCAATTAGAAAAAAACTTGTTTTAAAACATGCATAACTCTTTTATTTAAAGCTTTGACCCTTTGCTTATCGATACAAATGTATAAAGTAAAAAATTTGTTTTACAGATCTTGTAAATAAAATAAAATGAAAATAATTGTAAAACCCAAGAATTTTTAGGGATTAAATTTTCTTTTGGGTTTTGTTTTTTTTATTTAATTGGAAAAAAATGAGGAAAAACCCCCAAGGTATAATCAAAATGAAATTGTATTTGGAGAAACAAAAGTTCTAAATTTGTTAAAAGATTCCCCAAACTTTGAATACTTGGATTTATATTAATTCCTTTATTTAGCTTGGTAATTAAACCAAGAAACAAGTTAAAAGCCCTAGTTGGGTATAATTAGGGCTACCAAGGGTATTTTCGTAATTATAAGTTGATTGGAGATATTAAAAAGGAATGAATGAATTCTATGGATGAATTCATGTTGATCAATTAGTAACTGAGTTAAGAGAGGAAAATGGAAGTCTAAAGGGCTAAAACCCTACTTAGGGTTAATGGGTGTCAAAAGGACCTTCGGTAATTATTAAGAGTTATGAGGACCGCATCGGAAATTATTCTCTCTCACAAAGGTGGACTAAATTGTAACCTAAAAAGAGAAAGAGGACCCCAAAGAGAAAATTTTCCGAGGGAAAACCTTATTAGTAATGGATGAGCGGCCGAGATTAAAGGATCTCGGATCGTGAGGCATCTTGAGGCATTATTACGGCCTCGGTGGAGCCGCGATGGCAAGTGTGAGTTCAATCTATCCGATCATAGACCGGTAATGAGGCAAGGGGATGGTTAATATGGGATGATCTCACGGTGCGGGTGTCTCGTGAGCCGCTCATCTACGTGGATCACGCTTAGTTCGAGGCAAAAGTTTTGGGATCGCATCGTTAGTTGTTGATCAAATCCGTGGATCTCCATCCGAGGTTTGCTTTCGATACAAGGCATCAAAAAATTAAATCCTCGCCATTAGAATAGATCAAGAACTCCTTACCGCTTTGTTTGTGAGATCAAATCTCGAGGCATCCCCATCATTCACCGGCCAGCCCGCCATTGCGTGCTGGCAGCGTCCCCTACCTCCTACTGCTACGCGAGGGAGGCCGTCGGACGTCGCTCAACCGCCTCCGAGAAGTTTGCGAGCCCCTTCGCCTCCCCTGCCTATATAAGATGAAGGCCCGGGACCTAGAAGAGGCAGAGAGGAGAACGAACAAGAGAAGTTGTCTTTTCCGGCGAGGTGATCGGAGTGAGAGAGGGATTCTCTCGCTAGCGCATCAGCCGAATTGGCGTCCATCGCTGGAACTTCGTGGGTCGCCGTTGATGTTTTCGTGAGGAGCCGGATCGGGAAGCGAAAGAGGTCAGCGGCTCGAGCTCACGGAAAGTCAGGAAACTTTCGCACGACGCCGGTAGGCCCTCAGGTGTTGCCGTTTATCTTCCTCGGACATCAGGTAAGTCCTCACTTCCTTAGAGACACTTAGATTCTTTGTCGTCATGCATTCGTGATGTTAGAACGGGATCGCTGGAGTGGTGTAGCTCGAGACCGAGGTTTGGGGTCGTCAACGGAGGTGGTGGGGAGGAGATCAGCGCTTGATGGAGCATAGGAAAAGGGGCGCGACCTCGGCCCGAGCTTTTCCAGTGTGGAGGGAGTTGCTGCCGGCCTCCGTGACCCCAATAGGGCGCGGTCGCGGGAGAGAGGTGGAAGATGAATTGAAATAAAATAAAATAATAATTATTTTATTTGATTAATTCGTTTTTTTTTTAAACTATACTAGTGTGACAAAATAAAAGTTTAATTAGTATTAAAAATATTATAAATTGTGACAAAATTTTTTTATTAATCAGTAAATAATCCTATGGAACTTTATGGTTGTGACAATTATTTTGATTAATTGGTAGTATAGTTTTAAACATTTTTTTTTGAAGCATTGGTAGTGTGACAAAATCAAGTTGATTATTTAGTATAATCAAGTTAGTTATGAAAGGAAATATTGGTTATGGTGATGATGAATAATTGATCATTTGAAACCTTATAAAATGTCAAAATGAAATTGATTTAATTAACTAATGTAGTGGGAATGCTTGATTGGTTAATTAAGCTAACCTAGTTAATTAGATCCATTGTGGACATTGGAGTTAGTAAATGGACTCGGGTTAGACTAAACACTTTGGGCTTGGGTCTAACCTAACTATCAAGTTGGTTTAATCATCGTGATTAAAGGAAAAGTGTGGAGTTAGTTTACTTAGTCTAATTATGTTGGTTTAAGGTGACTTGGGTCAATTTGAGTTAGCTCAATCGTTTGGTGAAATATTAGTCATCTTGATCAATTTAATGTGTGGACTTGATTTGTAAACTAATCAAAGATTTTAACTAAGAGGGTTAATTAAGCTTGAAGGGCTAATTAACCAAATGGATTAATTAAATTAACTTGTATAGTTAGGATGTTGAATGAAAGTTGTGTTATTTAACTAAACTTAATAGTATGAGACAAGATTAAGTTTAGTATGATTAAAATTATTTAGTAAGGATACTAAATATTTTAATGAGATTTGTTTTAAGGACCAATAATTAAGGAATGGGAAGGGTCCCATGGGGTTATGAATTTGAAAGGTTGGAATTATTTGGGTGTTATCTTGGGATTTATGGGGGAGGTTAAGAATGTGAAGAGTTGTAGAGGTTACACTTGTGAGGCCTATATAAAGCATGTAATCTTGAAGCTTGGCATAGAGCAATAGCAAGTTTGAGAAACTTTATGGGCCATTGGGAATCAAGAAGAGAGATGGGAGGAAGGAAGAAAAGAGAAGAAAGCTTGAGAGACTAGGATCTTCTGTTCAAAGGAGTGTTGAGCATGCTCTATTTTCATTTCCATTTCCATCATTTTCACCGTTGGATCGTGCTGATTTTTGGTGAGATTGTTCTTGACTCCTTATTCTTCAATGTGAACGGTTAAGATTGTTTTTGGTGTCCGGTAGAGTAGGTTTCTGGGGTGTGAAACAGAGCCTATCACTGCTGATTTCCTGCACCGACCAGTTCCATCATATGCTTCAATCGGATGATCATTTCTAGTCTGATCGAGCTGATTTTTGATGAGCATAGTGAAGACTTGTCTCGACCCAATCTGAACGGTGGAGATCTAGTTTGGACGGTCAGTTTGTTTTCAGTGTCTGTCTACATTTATACTCGGTGAGTTTCTCTAAATTCCTGCATCTTAGCTGTGAGTAGTGATAAATATGAGGATTCATATGTGCATGCATGCATTGGTTATAAGGATAGATGGGGAATGAATGAGTAAAAGAATTGGTCCAAGGGTTGGAGTTTGATCTCCATGGGTGGTTTCATGAATTGAATTTATATACATGATCATGAGAAGTGTAAATCCAATCTATGAAGTTAATTAAACTAAAATGACTTGGTTGAAAGTTAAAAGATTGGTTTCAATTGGATTTAATCATTTGGAAATTGAACTTGGGTTGGTCTAACCAAATGCGGCCTTAATGTAAATTATTAACTTAAATGAGTAGGTTAGTTTGTTGAGTCACAAAAAATGGGTTAAGATAAGGTGAACCTAATTAGTCTAATAAAATGACTAACATGACCTAGGCTCAAATGTCGCATTATATTTGATTAATGAATAAGCATATTGAATAAGACTAGGTGAAACAAGTTGGTTTTGGTCAAGTGGATCAAATGGGTTAGGTTCAATCCGATAATTGAACCAACCGAAAGGGTGAAAAAATGATGGTTAGGTCAAGGGACTAACCAAACTAAGAAGATTAATTAGATTAATTAATCAAGATCCCTAAGTCAAATTATGGACCAATCAAAGTAGGAATTGGGTCCAATATTGTAAAGGCCCAATGAGGCTTACGGGCTCAATTGGTTTAATCAAACCAGCTTTTTGTTATTAGACAATAACAAAGAAATAAAAAGGTAAGATAAAGGGATATTTGGTAGGGAGGAACTGAGCCCTTAGTCACTCAAGTAGTAGGGCAGTGACCTTAAACCCTTGGATCATAGCCACTCAAATGATGTAAAATGCCCTTTCTTAGTTAAAAAGGGCTAAAGTCAAGCTAGATTGTGTAGTGGGCTTCAAATGGGCCGAATTCAACTAAAATGACAAAGAGGTGACTCAAGTAGGGTCTAGACTCGGCAAGTAGAGTAAGGTTGACTAGGTTTGACCAAGATAGGGACTTGGTCAACTAAAGAACGTGGAATAAGGATTAGTAACCCGAGAGATGAGTGCTTAAGGACCCGTTAGTGGGCCTAGGCCCAACAAGAACGGGAGTCGTGCATGTGAAGCTAGAGACTTAGGGTTTTATTAGAATTTTGACTCTAATAGAAACTCTATTTGTTAGATACTCTCGGGAGTCCAAGAGGCGCTTTCAAGAGGTGACTAGGAAGGACATCTAGTTTCAGCGAACCGGAGGTAAGTACACTTGCCTCGCACTCTACCCGGTTTCGGTTTTTCTTGGACTTGTTTATGCATTGATATCTTATGCTTCTTTGATAACATACATGCGCCATTATTTATTTTGGAATCCTATTGAGCATGTATGGTAATTCATAGGGACGTTGGTGTCCTTGTTTGCCATGTTCTATCGCTTCGACTCAAATGGAGCTAGGGAAGCTCCAATTTAGGAATGATCGTGGTTAGGACCCCCGACCTTCGGCGAATTCTGCCAGAGAAGCAAATCTCTGGAGGTCTTACCTGTCAGTGGGCATGGTACACTGACCGTGTTAACACGTAGATGAGGTAGTTCTACCGACCTTTTGACTGGAGGGTCAAACGACCAACTAGGTCGTATTTACATCCAAAAGCTGGACATACTGGCCGGGAGTGAACCTTGAGTTCTCTTGAAACTCATTACAGAGCCCAAGGGTTTCTGTATCAGGGGTCGTACCTTTGATTTGTGTTCTGGTAGACTCCTAGGGTTATATTGTTGCTATTGTGACCTCATTGGATGACATATTTCCTATTTATGTCTTTGTGACCCGCAGGGGTACTTACTGGGCTTTCCTTTCGAAAGCTCATGCGCTTGCTTCCCATCTTTCTTTTCGTGTCCCGAGGAGTAGGTGACTTCCGGACTGGAAGTTGAGCGAGGGGTTGGGCTGATTTTGTAGAGGTTCGAGAACCTCATGTCATACTTGTTCTTGAGGTGGTGTTATTGTAGGATCCTTATAGGGCCTTGCCCATGTGTAGGGTATGTAAACCCTTATTGATTTAGATTTTCGTTGTAACTCTGATATTGTTCTTTATTATTAATGAACATTTGATTATTATTGTTATCTGCTTATCATTTTTAGGCCTTGTATTCGAGTGGGGCTCGTCTCCACTTGGATACGGCCGATCTGTTGACGTGTCCGAGGTCCCGGGATACGGGTCGGGGCGTGACAATAATAATGTTAACAAATATTGTTCAAATCATGGAAAGAAAAAAAAAATTCCTCGATATTTAAATAACGATCCCAATTTGTGGTAAGGGCTGATAGTTGAAATCAATAGTTATTGAAAAAAAAAAAATTGGTGAATATGTCAAAATATGACAATCATTTGTGAAGCCGTTCTTCATTCTCTGGGCAACCATTTTTATATTCAAGCCCTCCATATTATCCAAGGTCAAAAGAGAATATAAAAATAAAAAAATGAGAATAAAGGGATTAAAGTAGGTTGGGATAAGATAATTAATAGATTAAAATGGATAGAAGAGCAAAGCCAACATATGATAGTTTAGAACACAATACAACTATCAAGATCAGAAAGCATACAACCTAAAGCCAATGGTTGCCTTTTAGTGTTGATGGTTGCGCGCCGTTGGATTAGAATTAAGCCTCCAGGTTTGAAAATGTTGTGACTCCATCGACATTTATATAAAAATATTTAATGCTAATATTTCTTAGGAAACAGGTGACGCTCTCGTGATCCTAACCCAAGAAAGGAGTGATGATATAGTTTTTTGTCCGAAGTAGACTCCCGACTTATATTTGAAATGAATATATATGGTATGTTCATAAGCACAGTAGAAATGCAATAAAAAGAATACAATTATATCAAATATATAATCATTAAATAAACTTTAGAATAAATAGGAGAAAATTTAATAATGTAAAATAAGTGCAGAATATTAATAATTTTGTAATTCAAATATGGTAAAATGACCAAAAAAACGTATTTTTTTTTTTCAATTTCAATTTATACCCACTTTAAAAGACAACCTTTAACGCCTCGGTCAATAAATTTAAAAAGGTATCAGAACAATAGTATTAGAGATATGGTATCGAAAGTCATAGTATTATCATGGCTATCATTGTAACTCTTTAATTTTTCTTTTTTGTCTAAATCAAACTTTCTCTTGTTAACAATTTTTAAAAGTATAATTTTCTTATTCCTTTGTTTTCCCAATATAAATAATTTTGTTCATGAAAGTCAACATCAAAAATATTAACATAATCACTTGTTTTTATAACCATTCATCACCATTGTTTATGCTTTAACAACCAACAATCGCTTTTTGGGAAGCAAATCGTAACCCTCAAGCAAGACTGAAACTATTTTAAAGCTATTGAATTATAGATCAAGGAAAAGAAATTGAGGCAATCAAGTTACAGTTTGGAAGGCTATAGTTTCAATAAAAAGCATAGTAAGTCTCACACATTTGTTACATTCACACAATAAGAAGCTCCACATCATTCTCCCCATCGAGTGCTCCCCTTATCTTCCCTCAACATCAATAGGAGCAATAGCAAAACAAGGAAAAGAAACAAGAGAAGCAATCGAGACAACTCTTGGTGACCGTGGTGAAAGATGTCAAGTAGGCCATCATTAGCATCTCTTCTATTGTTTGAGCATCCTATAAAAGATCTATTAGATGTAATAGATCTCACTAAAGGCTCGCTTGGTAACTCACATCTCTCATTGAACTTGTAGAGCTCAATGGTGTTTGTTTCTAGATTCATCCCACTCTTCATGTTGAGAAAGTAAATTTTACCTATCTATAAGTGAAGAATATAACCCAATTTATCAAAAAATAAAGTAAAAAGAAATAAAACCTCATTTTACTAATATGAATGGTATGCTAATAGGACATCTATCACATCAACGATGTTTGAACTTTTAAACATGATTCACTATCCATAAATATCAATAAAATTTTAATAAGGAAACATAATCTACTCAATGTAATATATTCTGTAGGGATGAGATTATGTTTTGTTTGAAATTTTCTATTTACTTTCAAAACTACAATCAATTTAGATTTTACAACAAAAGATTTTTGTGAAGATTATTTTTTACCCTTTAGTTAAACAGGGACATTACCAAGAATAAACTTGTTATACATAATTATGATTTTTTATAAACAACTCGTAATTACAATAAATTATTCCCGTGTACGTTATGAAAGTTTATTGAGAATTTAAATTTATAATAATCATGATAAATTTAACGCAGTCATTTGACATTGTATTAACTTGTTATGATCCACAAAAAATCTCAAAGTTACAACTTTTCTTCCTATAAAATTATGAGGGAAAACAATTACTAATATAGGAAATTGTTAATGGAAGTAAGACTTTTTTATGGCAAAGAAAAATTAATAAACTCCCTCTCTTTGTTAAACAAAGCAATTAGAAAAAAAACTTGTTTTAAAACATGCATAACTCTTTTATTAAAAGCTTTGGGCCATTTGCTTATCGATACAAAATGTATAAAAGTAAAAAATATGTTTTAATGATCTTGTAAATAAAATAAAAATAAAAATAATAATGTTAACAAATATTGTTCAAAACATGGAACTAAAAAAATTTCCCTCGATATTTAAAACAACGCCTCCCAATTTGGGGTAAGGGCTGATAGCTGAAATCAACAGTTATTGAAAAAAAAAATTTTGGTGAATATGTCAAAATATTACAATCATTTGTGAAGCCGTTCTTCATTCTCTCGGCAACCATTTTTATATTCAAGTCCTCCATATTATCCAAGGTCAAAAGAGAATATAAAAATAAAAAATGAGAATAAAGGGATTAAAGTAGGTTGGGATAAGATAATTAATAGATTAAAATGGATAGAAGAGCAAAGCCAACATATGATAGTTTAGAACACAATACAACTATCAAGATCGAGAAAACACATACAACCTAAAGCCAATGGTTGCCTTTTAGTGTTGATGGTTGCGCCGTTGGATTAGAATTAAGCCTCCTGTGTTTGAAAATGTTGTGACTCCATCGACATTTATATAAAAATATTTAATGCTAATATTTCTTAGGAAACAGTGGACGCCTCGTGATCCTAACTCCAAGAAAGGAGTGATGATATAGTTTTTTGTCCAAGTAGACTCAGACTTATATTTGAAATGAATATATATGGTATGTTCATAAGCACAGTAGAAATGCAATAAAAAGAATACAATTATATCAAATATATAATCATTAAATAAACTTTAGAATAAATAGGAGAAAATTTAATAATGTAAAATAAGTGCAGAATATTAATAATTTTGTAATTCAAATATGGTAAAATGACAAAAAAAACGTATTTTTTTTTTCAATTTCAATTTATCCCCACTTTAAAAGACAACCTTTAACGCCTCGGTCAATAAATTTAAAAAGGTATCAGAACAATAGTATTAGAGATATGGTATCGAAAGTCATAGTATTACTGTCATTGTAACTCTTTAATTTTTCTTTTTTGTCTAAATCAAACTTTCTCTTGTTAACAATTTTTAAAAGTATAATTTCCTTATTCCTTTGTTTTCCCAATATAAATAATTTTGTTCATGAAAGTCAACATCAAAAATATTAACATAATCACTTGTTTTTATAACCATTCATCACCATTGTTTATGCTTTAACAACCAACAACTGCTTTTGGGGAAGCAAATCGAACCCTCAAGCAAGACTCAAACTATTTTAAAGCTATTGAATTATAGATCAAGGAAAAGAAATTGAGGCAAATCATTACACTTTGGAAGGCTATAGTTTCAATAAAAAGCATAGTAAGTCTCACACATTTGTTACATTCGCCGACAATAAGAAGCTCCACATCATTCTCCCCATCAGAGTGCTCCCCTTATCTTCCTCAACATCAATAGGAGCAATAGCAAAACAAGGAAAAGAAACAAGAGAAGCAATCGGAGCAACTCTTGGTGACTGGTGAAAGATGTCAAGTAGGCCATCATTAGCATCTCTTCTATTGTTTGAGCATCCTATAAAAGATCTATTAGATGTAATAGATCTCACTAAAGGCTCGCTTGGTAACTCACATCTCTCATTGAACTTGTAGAGCTAAATGGTGTTTGTTTCTAGATTCATCCCACTCTTCATGTTGAGAAAGTAAATTTTACCTATCTATAAGTGAAGAATATAACCCAATTTATCAAAAAAATAAAGTAAAAAGAAATAAAACCTCATTTTACTAATATGAATGGTATGCTAATAGGACATCTATCACATCAACGTATGTTTGAACTTTTAAACATGATTCACTATCCATAAATATCAATAAAATTTTAATAAGGAAACATAATCTACTCAACAGAATATATTCGTTAGGATGAGATTATGTTTTGTTTGAAATTTTCATTTACTTTCAAACTACAATCAATTTAGATTTTACAACAAAAGATTTTTGTGAAGATTATTTTTTTACCCTTTAGTTAAACAGGGACATTACCAAGAATAAACCTGTTATACATAATTATGATTTTTTATAAACAACTCGTAATTACAATAAATTATTCCCGTGTACGTTATGAAAGTTTATTGAGAATTTAAATTTATAATAATCATGATAAATTTAACGCAGTCATTTGACATTGTATTAACTTGTTATGATCCACAAAAAATCTCAAAGTTACAACTTTTCTTCCTATAAAATTATGAGGGAAAACAATTACTAATATAGGAAATTGTTAATGGAAGTAAGACTTTTTTATGGCAAAGAAAAATTAATAAACTCCCTCTCTTTGTTAAACAAAGCAATTAGAAAAAAAACTTGTTTTAAAACATGCATAACTCTTTTATTAAAAGCTTTGGCCATTTGCTTATCGATACAAATGTATAAAGTAAAAAATATGTTTTACAGATCTTGTAAATAAAATAAAATAAAAATAATAATGTTAACAAATATTGTTCAAAACATGGAACGAAAAAAAAAATTTCCTCGATATTTAAACAACGCTCCCAATTTGGGGTAAGGGCTGATAGTTGAAATCAATAGTTATTGAAAAAAAAAAATTTTGGTGAATATGTCAAAATATTACAATCATTTGTGAAGCCGTTCTTCATTCTCTCGGCAACCATTTTTATATTCAAGCCCTCCATATTATCCAAGGTCAAAAGAGAATATAAAAATAAAAAAATGAGAATAAAGGGATTAAAGTAGGTTGGGATAAGATAATTAATAGATTAAAATGGATAGAAGAGCAAAGCCAACATATGATAGTTTAGAACACAATACAACTATCAAGATCAGAAAGCATACAACCTAAAGCCAATGGTTGCCTTTTAGTGTTGATGGTTGCGCCACCGCTGGATTAGAATTAAGCCTCCGTGTTTGAAAATGTTGTGACTCCATCGACATTTATATAAAAAATATTTAATGCTAATATTTCTTAGGAAACAAAGTGACGCCTCGTGATCCTAAACCCAAGAAAGGAGTGATGATATAGTTTTTTGTCCCAAGTAGACTCTAACTTATATTTGAAATGAATATATATGGTATGTTCATAAGCACAGAGAAATGCAATAAAAAGAATACAATTATATCAAATATATAATCATTAAATAAACTTTAGAATAAATAGGTGAAAATTTAATAATGTAAAAATAAGTGCGTAATATTAATAATTTTGTAATTCAAATATGGTAAAATGACAAAAACGTATTTTTTTTCTCTCAATTTCAATTTATCCCCACTTTAAAAGACAACCTTTAAATCTTCTACCAATAAATTTAAAAAGGTATCGAACAATAGTATTAGAGATATGGTATCGAAAAGTCATAGTATTACCGCTATCATTGTAACTCTTTAATTTTTCTTTTTGTCTAAATCAAACTTTCTCTTGTTAACAATTTTAAAAGTATAATTTCCTTATTCCTTTGTTTTCCCAATATAAATAATTTTGTTCATGAAAGTAAACATCAAAAATATTAACATAATCACTTGTTTTTATTACCATTCTTCACCTTTGTTTATGCTTTTAACAACCAACAACCTGCTTTTGGGGAAGCAAATCGTAACCCTCAAGCAAGACTGAAACTATTTTAAAGCTATTGAATTATAGATCAAGGAAAAGAAATTGAGGCAATCAAGTTACACTTTGGAAGGCTATAGTTTCAATAAAAAGCATAGTAAGTCTCACACATTTGTTACATTCGGCCGACAATAAGAAGCTCCACATCATTCTCCCCATCGAGAGTGCTCCCCTTATCTTCCCTCAACATCAATAGGAGCAATAGCAAAACAAGGAAAAGAAACAAGAGAAGCAATCCTGAGCAACTCTTGGTGACCGTGGTGAAAGATGTCAAGTAGGCCATCATTAGCATCTCTTCTATTGTTTGAGCATCCTATAAAAGATCTATTAGATGTATTAATAGATCTCACTAAAGGCTCGCTTGGTAACTCACATCTCTCATTGAACTTGTAGAGCTCAATGGTGTTTGTTTCTAGATTCATCCCACTCTTCATGTTGAGAAAGTAAATTTTACCTATCTATAAGTGAAGAATATAACCCAATTTATCAAAAAAATAAAGTAAAAAGAAATAAAACCTCATTTTACTAATATGAATGGTATGCTAATAGGACATCTATCACATCAACGTATGTTTGAACTTTTAAACATGATTCACTATCCATAAATATCAATAAAATTTTAATAAGGAAACATAATCTACTCAACAGAATATATTCGTTAGGATGAGATTATGTTTTCTTTGAAATTTTCATTTACTTTCAAACTACAATCAATTTAGATTTTACAACAAAAGATTTTTGTGAAGATTATTTTTTTACCCTTTAGTTAAACGGGGACATTACCAAGAATAAACCTGTTATACATAATTATGATTTTTTTATAAACAACTCGTAATTACAATAAATTATTCCAGTGTACGTTATGAAAGTTTATTGAGAATTTAAATTTATAATAATCATGATAAATTTAACGCAGTCATTTGACATTGAATTAACTTGTTATGATCCACAAAAAATCTCAAAGTTACAACTTTTCTTCCTATAAAATTATGAGGGAAAACAATTACTAATATAGGAAATTGTTAATGGAAGTAAGACTTTTTTATGGCAAAGAAAAATTAATAAACTCCCTCTCTTTGTTAAACAAAGCAATTAGAAAAAAAACTTGTTTTAAAACATGCATAACTCTTTTATTAAAAGCTTTGGCCATTTGCTTATCGATACAAATGTATAAAGTAAAAAATATGTTTTACAGATCTTGTAAATAAAATAAAATGAAAATAATAATGTTAACAAATATTGTTCAAAACATGGAACGAAAAAAAAAATTTCCTCGATATTTAAACAACGCTCCCAATTTGGGGTAAGGGCTGATAGTTGAAATCAATAGTTATTGAAAAAAAAAAAATTTGGTGAATATGTCAAAATATTACAATCATTTGTGAAGCCGTTCTAAATTCTCTCGGCAACCATTTTTATATTCAAGTCCTCCATATTATCCAAGGTTAAAAGAGAATAAAAAAATAAAAAAATGAGAATAAAAGGGATTAAAGTAGGTTGGGATAAGATAATTTATAGATTAAAATGGATAGAAGAGCAAAGCCAACATATGATAGTTTAGAACACAATACAACTATCAAGATCGAAGCATACAACCTAAAGCCAATGGTTGCCTTTTAGTGTTGATGGTTGCTGGATTTATGGATTAGAATTAAGCCTCCAGGTTTGAAAATGTTGTGACTCCATCGACATTTATATAAAAATATTTAATGCTAATATTTCTTAGGAAACAGGTGACGCTCTCGTATCCTAACCCAAGAAAGGAGTGATGATATAGTTTTTTGTCCGAAGTAGACTCCCGACTTATATTTGAAATGAATATATATGGTATGTTCATAAGCACAGTAGAAATGCAATAAAAAGAATACAATTTTATCAAATATATAATCATTAAATAAACTTTAGAATAAATAGGAGAAAATTTAATAATGTAAAATAAGTGCAGAATATTAATAATTTTGTAATTCAAATATGGTAAAATGACAAAAAAAACGTATTTTTTTTTTCAATTTCAATTTATCCCCACTTTAAAAGACAACCTTTAACGCATACTTCGGTCAATAAATTTAAAAAGGTACTTTAACAATAGTATTAGAGATATGGTATCGAAAGTCATAGTATTCTTGTCATTTGTAACTCTTTAATTTTTCTTTTTGTCTAAATCAAACTTTCTCTTTGTTAACAATTTTAAAAAGTATAATTTCCTTAATCCATTGTTTTCCCAATAAAAATAATTTTGTTCATGAAAGTCAACATCAAAAATATTAACATAATCACTTGTTTTTATAACCATTCATCACCATTGTTTATGCTTTAACAACCAACACCTGATTTTGGGGGAAGCAAATCATAACCCTCAATCAAGACCGAAACTATTTTAAAGCTATTGAATTATAGATCAAGGAAAAGAAATTGAGGCAATCACAGTTGTGCACTTTGGAAGGCTATAGTTTCAATAAAAAGCATAGTAAGTCTCTACACATTTGTTACATTCTCACAATAAGAAGCTCCACATCATTCTCCCCATCGAGTGCTCCCCTTATCTTCCTCAACATCAATAGGAGCAATAGCAAAACAAGGAAAAGAAACAAGAGAAGCAATCGGAGCAACTCTTGGCGACCGTGAAAGATGTCAAGTAGGCCATCATTAGCATCTCTTCTATTGTTTGAGCATCCTATAAAAGATCTATTAGATGTAATAGATCTCACTAAAGGCTCCGCTTGGTAACTCACATCTCTCATTGAACTTGTAGAGCTCCAATGGTGTTTGTTTCTAGATTCATCCCACTCTTCATGTAGAGAAAGTAAATTTTACTCTATCTATAAGTGAAGAATATAACCCCATTTATCAAAAAAATAAAGTAAAAAGAAATAAAACCCTCATTTTTACTAATATGAATGGTATGCTAATAGGACATCTATCACATCAACGTATGTTTGAACTTTTAAACATGATTCACTATCCATAAATATCAATAAAATTTTAATAAGGAAACATAATCTACTCAAATGTAATATATTCGTTAGGATGAGATTATGTTTTGTTTGAAATTTTCTATTTACTTTCAAACTACAATCAATTTAGATTTTACAACAAAAGATTTTTGTGAAGATTATTTTTTTACCCCTTTAGTTAAACAGGACATTACCAAGAATAAACTTGTTATACATAATTATGATTTTTTATAAACAACTCGTAATTACAATAAATTATTCTGGTAATGCTATGAAAGTTTATTGAGAATTTAAATTTATAATAATCATGATAAATTTAACGCTAGCCATTTGACATTGAATTAACTTGTTATGATCCACAAAAATCTCAAAGTTACAACTTTTCTTCCTATAAAATTATGAGGGAAAACAATTACTAATATAGGAAATTGTTAATGGAAGTAAGACTTTTTATGGCAAAAGAAAATTAATAAACTCCCTCTCTTTGTTAAACAAAAGCAATTAGAAAAAAACTTGTTTTAAAACATGCATAACTCTTTTATTAAAAAGCTTTGGCCATTTGCTTATCGATACAAAATGTATAAAGTAAAAAATATGGTTTTTACAGATCTTGTAAATAAAATAAAATGAAAATAATAATGTTAACAAATATTGTTCAAAACATGGAACGGTAAAAAAAAATTTCGAGCATATTTAAAACAACGCCTCCCCAATTTGGGGTAAGTGGCCGAGTAGTTGAAATCAATAGTTATTGAAAAAAATTTTTGGTGAATATGTCAAAATATTACAATCATTTGTGAAGCCGCTCTTAAATTGTTCTAAGAACCATTTTTTATATTCAAGTCCTCCATATTATCCAAGGTCAAAAGAGAATATAAAAATAACAAAATGAGAATAAAGGGATTAAAGTAGGTTGGGATAAGATAATTTATAGATTAAAATGGATAGAAGAGCAAAGCCAACATATGATAGTTTAGAACACAATACAACTATCAAGATCGAAAGCATACAAACCTAAAGCCAATGGTTGCCTTTTAGTGTTGATGGTTGCGCTACCGCTGGATTAGAATTAAGCCTCCGTGCTTTGAAAATGTTGTGACTCCATCGACATTTATATAAAAATATTTAATGCTAATATTTCTTAGGAAACAGGACGCTCTCAGATCCCAACCCAAGAAAGGAGTGATGATATAGTTTTTTGTCCTAAGTAGACTCTAATTTATATTTGAAATGAATATATATAGGTATGTTCATAAGCACAAGAGAAATGCAATAAAAAGAATACAATTTTATCAAATATATAATCATTAAATAAACTTTAGAATAAATAGGGAGAAAAATTTAATAATGTAAAATAAGTGCGTAATATTAATAATTTTGTAATTCAAATATGGTAAAATGACAAAAAACGATTTTTTTTCAATTTCTAATTTATACCCACTTTAAAAGACAACCTTTAACGCTATGGTCAATAAATTTAAAAAGCTATGAGAACAATAGTATTAGAGATATGGTATCGAAAGTCATAGTATTACTGTCATTGTAACTCTTTAATTTTTCTTTTTTGTCTAAATCAAACTTTCTCTTGTTAACAATTTTTAAAAGTATAATTTCCTTATTCCTTTGTTTTCCCAATATAAATAATTTTGTTCATGAAAGTCAACATCAAAAATATTAACATAATCACTTGTTTTTATAACCATTCATCACCATTGTTTATGCTTTAACAACCAACAACTGTTTTTGGGGGAAGCAAATCAGAACCCTCAAGCAAGACCGAAACTATTTTAAAGCTATTGGAATTCATAGATCAAGGAAAAGAAATTGAGGCAATCATTGCACACTTTTGGAAGGCTATAGTTTCAATAAAAAGCATAGTAAGTCTCACACATTTGTTACATTCGCCTACAATAAGAAGCTCCACATCATTCTCCCCATCAGAGTGCTCCCCTTTATCTTCCTCAACATCAATAGGAGCAATAGCAAAACAAGGAAAAGAAACAAGAGAAGCAATCGGAGCAACTCTTGGTGACTGGTGAAAGATGTCGAAAGTGCAGGCCATCATTAGCATCTCTTCTATTGTTTGAGCATCCTATAAAAGATCTATTAGATGTAATAGATCTCACTAAAGGCTCAGCTTGGTAACTCACATCTCTCATTGAACTTGTAGAGCTCAATGGTGTTTGTTTCTAGATTCATCCCACTCTTCATGTAGAGAAAGTAAATTTTACCTATCTATAAGTGAAGAATATAACCCCATTTATCAAAAAAATAAAGTAAAAAGAAATAAAACCTCATTTTACTAATATGAATGGTATGCTAATAGGACATCTATCACATCAACGTATGTTTGAACTTTTAAACATGATTCACTATCCATAAATATCAATAAAATTTTAATAAGGAAACATAATCTACTCAACAGAATATATTCGTTAGGATGAGATTATGTTTTGTTTGAAATTTTCATTTACTTTCAAACTACAATCAATTTAGATTTTACAACAAAAGATTTTTGTGAAGATTATTTTTTTTACCCTTTAGTTAAACAGGGACATTACCAAGAATAAACCTGTTATACATAATTATGATTTTTTATAAACAACTCGTAATTACAATAAATTATTCCCGTGTACGTTATGAAAGTTTATTGAGAATTTAAATTTATAATAATCATGATAAATTTAACGCAGTCATTTGACATTGAATTAACTTGTTATGATCCACAAAAAATCTCAAAGTTACAACTTTTCTTCCTATAAAATTATGAGGGAAAACAATTACTAATATAGGAAATTGTTAATGGAAGTAAGACTTTTTTATGGCAAAGAAAAATTAATAAACTCCCTCTCTTTGTTAAACAAAGCAATTAGAAAAAAAACTTGTTTTAAAAACATGCATAACTCTTTTATTAAAAGCTTTGGCCATTTGCTTATCGATACAAATGTATAAAGTAAAAAATATGTTTTACAGATCTTGTAAATAAAATAAAATGAAAATAATAATGTTAACAAATATTGTTCAAAACATGGAACGAAAAAAAAAATTTCCTCGATATTTAAACAACGCTCCCAATTTGGGGTAAGGGCTGATAGTTGAAATCAATAGTTATTGAAAAAAAAAAATTTTGGTGAATATGTCAAAATATTACAATCATTTGTGAAGCCGTTCTAAATTGTCTCGGCAACCATTTTTATATTCAAGTCCTCCATATTATCCAAGGTCAAAAGAGAATATAAAAATAACAAAATGAGAATAAAGGGATTAAAGTAGGTTGGGATAAGATAATTTATAGATTAAAATGGATAGAAGAGCAAAGCCAACATATGATAGTTTAGAACACAATACAACTATCAAGATCAGAAAGCATACAACCTAAAGCCAATGGTTGCCTTTTAGTGTTGATGGTTGCGCGCACGCTGGATTAGAATTAAGCCTCCGTGGTTTGAAAAATGTTGTGACTCCATCGACATTTATATAAAAATATTTAATGCTAATATTTCTTAGGAAACAGTGACGCCTCGTGATCCCAACCCAAGAAAGGAGTGATGATATAGTTTTTTGTCCGAAGTAGACTCCCGACTTATATTTGAAATGAATATATATGGTATGTTCATAAGCATAGTAGAAATGCAATAAAAAGAATACAATTTTATCAAATATATAATCATTAAATAAACTTTAGAATAAATAGGAGAAAATTTAATAATGTAAAATAAGTGCAGAATATTAATAATTTTGTAATTCAAATATGGTAAAATGACAAAAACGTATTTTTCAATTTCAATTTATCCCCACTTTTAAAAGACAACCTTTAACGCCTTGGTCAATAAATTTAAAAAGGTATCGTAACAATAGTATTAGAGATATGGTATCGAAAAGTCATAGTATTACCGGGCTATTGTAACTCTTTTTAATTTTTCTTTTGTCTAAATCAAACTTTCTCTTGTTAACAATTTTTAAAAGTAAAATTTCTTTATTCCTTTGTTTTCCCAATATAAATAATTTTGTTCATGAAAGTCAACATCAAAAATATTAACATAATCCACTTTGTTTTATAACCATTCATCACCATTGTTTTATGCTTTAACAACCAACAACCAAGCTTTTTGGGGAAACAAATCGGGAACCCTCAAGCAAGATCAAACTATTTTAAAGCTATTGAATTATAGATCAAGGAAAAGAAATTGAGGCAACTGCTACACTTTGGAAGGCTATAGTTTCAATAAAAGCATAGTAAGTCTCACACATTTGTTACATCTGCCGACAATAAGAAGCTCCACATCATTCTCCCCATCGAGTGCTCCCCTTTATCCTTCCTCAACATCAATAGGAGCAATAGCAAAACAAGGAAAAGAAACAAGAGAAGCCAATCGGAGACAACTCTTGGTGGATCGTGAAAGATGTCAAGTAGGGCCATCATTAGCATCTCTTCTATTGTTTTGAGCATCCTATAAAAGATCTATTAGATGTAATAGATCTCACCTAAAGGCTCGCTTGGTAACTCACATCTCTCATTGAACTTGTAGAGCTCAATGGTGTTTGTTTCTAGATTCATCCCACTCTTCATGTTGAGAAAGTAAATTTTACCTATCTATAAGTGAAGAATATAACCCAATTTATCAAAAAATAAAGTAAAAAGAAATAAAACCTCATTTTACTAATATGAATGGTATGCTAATAGGACATCTATCACATCAACGTATGTTTGAACTTTTAAACATGATTCACTATCCATAAATATCAATAAAATTTTAATAAGGAAACATAATCTACTCAACAGAATATATTCGTTAGGATGAGATTATGTTTTGTTTGAAATTTTCATTTACTTTCAAACTACAATCAATTTAGATTTTACAACAAAAGATTTTTGTGAAGATTATTTTTTTTACCCTTTAGTTAAACAGGGACATTACCAAGAATAAACTTGTTATACATAATTATGATTTTTTATAAACAACTCGTAATTACAATAAATTATTCCCGTGTACGTTATGAAAGTTTATTGAGAATTTAAATTTATAATAATCATGATAAATTTAACGCAGTCATTTGACATTGAATTAACTTGTTATGATCCACAAAAAATCTCAAAGTTACAACTTTTCTTCCTATAAAATTATGAGGGAAAACAATTACTAATATAGGAAATTGTTAACTAAGTAAGACTTTTTATGGCAAAGAAAAATTAATAAACTCCATCTCTTTGTTAAACAAAGCAATTAGAAAAACTTGTTTTAAAACATGCATAACTCTTTTATTAAAAGCTTTGGCCATTTGCTTATCGATACAAATATATAAAGTAAAAAATATGTTTTACAGATCTTGTAAATAAAATAAAATGAAAATAATAATGTTAACAAATATTGTTCAAAACATGGAACGAAAAAAAAAATTTCCTCGATATTTAAAACAAGCGCTCCCAATTTGGGGTAAGGTACGATATAGTTGAAATCAATAGTTATTGAAAAAAAAAATTTGGTGAATATGTCAAAATATTACAATCATTTGTGAAGCCGCTCTTCATTCTTCCGGCAACCATTTTTATATTCAAGTCCTCCATATTATCCAAGGTCAAAAAGAGAATATAAAAATAAAAAAAATGAGAATAAAGGGATTAAAGTAGGTTGGGATAAGATAATTTATAGATTAAAATGGATAGAAGAGCAAAGCCAACATATGATAGTTTAGAACACAATACAACTACCAAGATCAGAAAGCATACAACCTAAAGCCAATGGTTGCCTTTTAGTGTTGATGGTTGCGCGCATGGATTAGAATTAAGCCTCGAGTGTTTGGAAATGTTGTGTAACGGCAGCCCAAAAAATTTAGATTAAATTTGAATTTTGTTTTATACATGCTTATTTTTTATTCGATTTTAGTATTTGTTTCCTTAGTGTGAGGGACTTACATGTACCAAAATAAGGACTTTTAATTCCCCGGAGACTTGAATCTGATGATAGGTTGGTTAGAAATGGTTGGTCTTCGATTGCAAAACCCGGCATTTCTTGAGATATGGTTAGCCATTGAGGTACGTGTATGTAAACTTTGAAGGTTGTTGGGTATTTTTGCAAAAAGGATGTGGCTCCTATGCAAGAGGCTGGCAACAAGTGGATATTATTGAAAGAATTAGAGGGAAAGAATATGGACTAATTTGCAAAAAGATACCAATGATCAACATGTTAAAACTTTCTTTTAGGAGAATTAAAAATGTGAGACTTTAGGGACTCTATGGATAATAACTTGGTAAGTTACTGGGTTAAAGTGTAAGAAACTTTGTTTTTCTATTATCACAAAAAGCATTTCATCCATTGATGGGCCCAGGAGATCTTTGGACATCTTTTGACCTATGGAGTATGTGGGGACCATACCCATACTTTCATTTGCTCCATATAATAAAGAAGGTAGATGAGAGAGATGGAGGGATGGCATGGAGTTGGGGAAGGAAGCCCCAAAATATGATGAAGCTAGCTAGTGGTTGAATTCCAACATGAAGATGTTTACATTCCACCCACATTTCAAAGGGAAGTTTCTTAGTAGAGGTTTGATCTATGCCTCTCTATCTCCTCGCTCTTGAGTGTATTTCTATGCGAATCATAGGCTCCGGAGTAGGGACAAATTCGGTTTTCTGATTGAGTGCTTAATTAAGTACCCGAGACATCCTGAAATGCAAGTATAGGGTGTTGATTTAATGCTAGAACTGTGATAGGAGTAAAGCATGCAAGCCTTTCTCGCATTAGTGGGATTTATGTTGCCTTGCTTTGGATGTCTCTTGATTTGTGTATAGGCTTGGAAACTTCAAAGCAGGTGTTATAAGTTTTAAGATGAGAAGACAAAGGATTGTGTTATGGAGGGATTGTGTAGTGGATTTACGGGTTGTGGTTTTGAATTTTAAAGCGCTCGATTCAACTTAAGTACATACGCTTAAAAGGCATGCGAGGTGTTTAAGCGTTGTGTAATTGAAAAGGGAATTACTTGTGGGTATACTGCTATGTAGTAGTGATGATTAAAAAATATGCACATAAGATGTTTTGAGGAAATGCCCAAAAGGGACCGACTCCTATGGATTGTTTTGAATTCATGGACAGAAGAGTGAGAATGTGGAATTCAGCTGATCCAGTTAAGTATAAGAATATTTCGGTTCAAATTATTGGTGTTGTGTGTGGCTTGATGTCGTTGTTTTATAGTTTGTAGTTGATCTGTGAGGAAATGGGGAGTAATGGTCCAATTTGTGGGGCAAGAGGTAAGAGCGAAGTTGAAGGTTGTCCAGATTAGTTTATGCTAATGAATTAGAGAATGCAGCGAATGAAGGTTAACTACTAAGTTACACAAAATGCAGCGAGAACCTCGCGGCCTACCTTCATCCGATAGAAGGGTGTTTGTAAGTACAGGTGATATATATGGCGAGGATTCCTAATATCCCCGATTCAATAACGCCTTTGAGTTATGAAACCTTGATTATGAAGCTTCATTATTATTTCTATTACTTAGAGAGCATTGTTAATGGAACTTGGAAGGACTCTAGTAGAATTCTAGTGATTTCAACCTGCGCAGAAAATTTGTCCCTTCGAGGGAAAATTTGCTCCCTGCCACAGTACTTACCGGTTCAGGTTTAGTGTCACACGCGCCGTTGGAAAGATCTTGAAGTCTTCTTTCTAAATGTGAGCCTTGTATGAGGATTCTGACTTATGGTTCAGGAGTTATGACCCAAAGTCTCTTCCAGCTGCGCAGGACCAGCCTGGAAATTTCTACTTGCATCTTGTATCTTGGCCCCAATCTAAGTATTTTGTCTTAGTCGATGCCCAAGGGGTTTTAGTACACTGCGCCAAAGTAGCTATTTTCATTATTTATATTACTAGGAAAACTTTGGATAAAGTAGAAAACACGTAGTTTATTCTTTGAAAAATCCTCGCTTTCATGTACCTTAGAAAAAATCTACTTGATTTTACACTAGAAACCTACTGACAAAGATCTGAATGTTCGAGAAACCTGAAATTTTTACCCGTAAGAATCCTGAAATTTCAGCGCTATAAAAGGAAATAACTCTTGATCTTGTAAAATTTGAAAACCTAGATTTATTAAATTTGTGGAAAACACGCATATAGGAAACCGAAATCCTCGCAGGGTTTGGTGTGTCTAAAAAACACCTTGATTGCTTAGATGCAAATCTACATTTATTTCTTATGAATGTTGCAACCTTCAAAATGAATGAAGACATAAGTGGTGGGATTCATGACTAGTTGAATGAATGATTGAGTAGAAGGTTGAGCTTCAATAAGAGGATAAAAGAAATTGCTATGTTATTATCGAGGAATCAAGAATGTATGTAGGTTTTGCGGTTTTGTGTTAACCTTTAGTGTATTTAATAGGAACTGATTAAGAGTAGGAGGGAGTTGAGAAACTAAATTCTCAAACCTTGAGATGGATGTCCATGGGAGAATGCACGGGAATGGGAAGAAATTTGATGTTAGAATTATGGACTTGGAGTGCACGGGGAATTACTGTAGCATCACCAAAACATATGGTATTTTATTTCCATTTTTTTAAAGGCCGTGCATAAGAGTTGATAATGAGCCCAAGGTTATGATGGAAATGAAAGACTAATATGCCTTATGAATATAGTATACAGGGGAGTTTTGGGAAAGGAATAGTGAAGGAGTTTGGAACTTCAATTTGGAGTTCCAAGTTCATCATTTTCACGCGAGGATTTTACTGTGGAAGCTACCCGAGATAAGAGAGTGAATTATAACTCCGAGATAAGCTTTTCAAAAAGACTTCGGAGATTTGATTCCGATCCGTCCCTGATAGTTCGGGTGTATATTTAAACTAAGGAGGAAAATAATGTGGGCATGTGATTAGGGGCCCAGATTCATGATGAGTTATATATTAAAAAGCCGACTTTTAAATTAGTAAACTCCACGATTAGGAGGTAATTATAGCGTACATGTAATGCATTCAAATTGATATGAAATGTTATGCTGATGGTGACATTTTACCATGTTTAGGACGTGGTGAGGTGGTCTACAGGGACCAGAATTTGGGAGGATCGGGCCCGAGTAGGCCCTAATGAGCCCAAAAGGAAGAGTAGGATATCGCATGGATGCGTCAGTGCTTTGTAAGGTAGTTTTAACTCATAGTATTCCTATTTTGAGATTTACATTGATGTTGTGCTAGATGGATGTGTCAGAGTCCATCTTTTCATTTTACGATACTCTGCAATGCATTGACATGTTATACTTCTTTGCCGATTTGTTTGAGCTTGTATTTTACTCGGATATAATCTGCTTTGAGGGAGTACCCTTGACATTTTTCTTGTGTTGTTGTGCGGATGGTCGGGAGGTGGTACTCCACTTGGCACATATGACTTTCCGAGTGGGAGATGATACTCCATGGCATATGGCCGGTGGAGTACTCCTCGGCATCCACTTACCTTTGCACTAAGGATGGTCCGAGGGTGTGAGTACTCCATAGCGATTACTGTCCGAAATATTCTATTCCTTTGCATTAAATATTCTCTCCTTCTACTCTACCTTTTGATTTTGTACTCTTATTTCCTCGAGAGGGGTTCCCGATCACATATTACGAAGGATGGGTTTCCCTCCTTATGTAATTCGCCGGTTTTATATCCTCGAGGAAGATTATTTCTAACTCATGTTTTTTAAATGCGTTATTTTAAAGTAGAGTTTACTCCTTAGATGCAGTGATTGGCTTCCGATCTCGACATGAGATCTCGTCATGCGTGTATATTCAAGAGATGTTGCTACCTTTGGATATATATGTATACTGCTTGTTAGGTATTAGTACCTTTATCAATCTCTTTTACTTTCGAGCATGATGCATCGTGAGGGCCGGAGACCACGGGCGAGGGTGTATAATATCGGCCATGGCGAGTATTTGATGCTCCACCTGGACGGTAGACCACTGGCAGAGGGTGTAACATAATATAAGCGGGCGCTTGGCTCACGATCAGGAGAGCGACATTTTTGACCATGTGCACATACGTATGCTATATAGCGTAAGCCCGGCTTAGGCGAGAAGGCGATAATCGATGGTGCCATGCGTAGATGCCGATTCCGAACATCTTAGTATCACATATGCGAGAGGTTAGAGTACATGCATTGGATTTACCCACATTCAAGTTGATTACGTTTATTTGCTTGTGATGTTTCACTTGCATATTTGTACTTCTTTTTATTTCCTGTTTCTTTCCCTGAAGTGGCTTTCGTAGCCACCTTTTATTGATTTATTTTGCGATCCTACTATAAGGCCTTTCTTTGGCTCATGCACTTGATGGATGTTTTTTCTCGAGTGTGACAATGAGAGGTAGAGTAGGTCGGGGACCTAGATATGAGGACCTTATGCACGAGTAACTAGGAGGCGGAATTCGTGAGGAAGAGCTTCCCTTGAGGATATAACCTAGCAGCCCGATAGGGATATGTTGGAGAAATTTGGTTTTACTTGGGGCCTCTATTATTTTACGAGGTGAGAGTTGTCATTCGGGACTCGCTAGGGTTTTATAAAAACCTTATATATATTTCTTCAGCCGATTTATAATTTAAACTCTGATTTAATTATAAGCATATGTTACTTTAGCCTTGGCGTGCTTCTAGAGCGACCCTATAAGCCTGCTTGGCGTTAATAGCTCCGGGCGTCTTGGCAGCTGCACAGAGCCTTGGGATCGGGTTAGTGAGCGTGACATGTTAATGACTCCATAGAGCATCTATATAAAAATATTTAATGCCTAATATTTCTTAGCGGAAGCAGTGGACGGCTCTTCATTATCCCTAACCTCCAAGAAAGGAGTGATGATATAGTTTTTGTGTAAAGTAGACTCCCGACTTATATTTGAAATAGATATATATGGTGTACGCTCTTAAGCGTGCAGGTAGAAATTCAATAAAAGAGAATACAGAGAATTATATCAAATATATATAATCATTAAAATAAAACTTTAAGAATAAATAGGAGAAAAATTTAATAAATGTAAAAATAAGTCTTGAGGAATATTAATAATTTTGTAATTCAAATATGTGTAAAAGACAAAAAAGCATTATTTTTTTTTCAATTTCAATTGTATACCCATTTTAAAAGACAACCTTTAAACGCATTGGTCAAATAAATTTGAAAAGGTATAGGAACAAGCGACTTGATGTAAAGATATGGTATAAGAAAGTCATTAGTATTACGCATGTCATTGTAACTCTTTAATTTTTCTTTTTTGTCTACAATCAAACTTTCTCTTCTTAACAATTTTTTAAAAGTAAAATTTCCTTATTCCCTTTGTTTCCCAATATAAATAATTTTGTTCTACTTGAAAGTCGACATTCAAAAATATTAACTTATAATCACTTTGTTTTTACCTTGCCAATTTCATCACCATTGTTTACATGCTTTAACAACCAACAAGCTCACATTTTTTAGGGGAAGCAAATAAGAACCCTCAAGCAGAGCTGAGAACTATTTTAAAGCTATTGAATTATAAGATCAAGGAAGAAAGAAATTAGAGGGAATCGGTACACTTTGGAAGGCTATAGTTTCCATAAAAAAGCATAGTAGAAGTCTCACATATTTGTTTACATTTGCCTTACACCAATAAGAAGCTCCACATCATTTCTCCCCCATCGAGGAGTGCTCCCTTTATCTTCCTCCAACATCAATAGGAGCACGTGTAAAACAAGGAAAGAAACAAGAGGAAGCAATCCGGGCAACTCTTGGTGGATTTGGTGAAAGATGTCAAGTAGGGCCATCATTAGCATCTCTTCTATTGTTTGGGCATCCTATAAAAGATCTATTAGATGTCATAATAGATCTCACTAAAAGGCTTCTTGAAACTTGGTAACTCCACATCTCTCATTGAACTTGTAGGGAAGGCTCAATGGTGTTTGTTTCCCTAGATTCATCCCACTCTTCATGTTGAGAAAGTAAATTTTAACTCTATCTATAGCGAAGAATATAAACCCCATTTATCAAAAAATAAAGTAAAAAAAAATAAAACCCTCATTTTACTAATATGAATGAGTATGCCTAATAGGACATCTATCGCTACATCAGCAGTATGTTTGAACTTTTAAACATGATTCACTATCCATAAATATCAATAAAATTTTAATAAGAAAACATAATCAACTCAGCGACGAGAATATATTACGTTAGGATGAGGATTATGTTTTTGTTTGAAATTACTTCATTTACTTCTCTTTAAGTAAAACTACAATCAATTTAGATTTTACAACAAAAGATTTTTGTAGAAGATTATTTTTTTTACCCTTTAGTTAAGCAGGGACATTACACCAAGAATAAACTTGTTATACATACTTATGATTTTTTATAAACAACTACGTATTAATTACAATAAATTATTCAGGTAATGCGTTATGAAAAGTTTATTAAGAATTTAAATTTATAATAATCATGATAAATTTAAACATGAGTCATTTGACATTGAATTAACTTGTTTATGATCCAAAAAATCTAAAAGTTAGAACTTTTCTTCCCTATAAAATTTTGAGGGGAAAACAATTACTAATATAGGAGAATTGTTAATGGAAGTAAGACTTTTTATAGCGAAGAAAATTAATAAACTCCCTCTCTTTGTTAAAAAAGCAATTAGAAAAAAACTTGTTTTAAAAGATGCATAACTCTTTTTTAAAAAGCTTTGATAACCCTTTGCTTATGCGATACAAATGTATAAGAGTAAAAAATATGTTTTCTAGGGATCTTCTAAATAAAATAAAATAAAAATAATAATATAATGTTAACAAATATTGTTCCAAATCATTTGGAAAGAAAAAAACATTTCCTCGATATTTAAAACAAGCGCTCCCAATTTGGGGTAAGTGTTGATAGTTGAAATCAATAGTTATTGAAAAAAAAATTTGTAGGTAGATATGTCAAAATATTACAATCATTTGTGAAGCCGTTCTTCATTCTCTACCAAGCAACCATTTTATATTCAAGTCCTCCATATTATCCAATGTCAAAAGAGAATAAAAATAAAAAAATGAGAATAAAAGGGATTTAAAAAGTAGGTTGGGATAAGATATTTTATAGATTAAAATGGATAGAAGAGCAAAGCCAACATATGATAGTTTAGAACACAATACAACTATCAAGATCCAAAAAGCATACAACTTAAAGCCAATGGTTGCCTTTTAGTGTTGATAGTTTAGCGCCAGTTGGATTAGAATTAAGCCTCCGAGGTTTGGAAATGTTGTGACTCCATACGAACATCTATATAAAAATATTTAATGCTAATATTTCTTAGGAAGCGGTGGCGGCTCTAAGTATCCCTAACCCAAAGAAAGGAGTGATGATATAGTTTTTGTCCAAGTAGACTCAGACTTATATTTGAAATGAATATATATGAATTACGCGTTGTTAAGCAAGAGTAGAAATTCAATAAAAAGAATACAATTATATCAAATATATAATCATTAAATAAACTTTAGAATAAATAGGAGAAAATTTAATAATGTAAAATAGAGTGCAGGAATAATTAATAATTTTGTAATTCAAATATGATAAAAGAGACAAAAAAGCGTATTTTTTTTTTTCAATTTCAATTTATACCCACTTTAAAAGACAACCTTTAAGCAGCCTTAGGTCAATAAATTTGAAAAGATTATGAGAACAACGATATTAGAGATATGGTATCGAAAGTCATAGTAATACTGTCATTTGTAACTCTTTAATTTTTCTTTTTGTCTAAATCAAACTTTCTCTTGTTAACAATTTTTAAAAGTAAAATTTCCTTATTCCTTTGTTTTCCCAATATAAATAATTTTGTTCATGAAAGTCAACATCAAAATATTAACATAATCACTTGTTTTATAACCATTCATCACCATTGTTTATGCTTTAACAACCAACAAGAAATTTGTTTTTGGGGAAGTAAATCGAACCCTCAAGCAAGACTGAAACTATTTTAAAGCTATTGAATTATAGATCAAGGAAAAGAAATTGAGGGAAGCTATTTACACTTTGGAAGGCTATAGTCTCATTAAAAAGCATAGTAAGTCTCACAAATTTGTTACATTGCCTACAATAAGAAGCTCCACATCATTCTCCCCATCCAGTGCTCCTTATCTTCCCTCAACATCAATAGGAGCAATAGCAAAACAAGGAAAAGAAACAAGAGAAGCAATGAAGCAACTCTTGGTGGTGGTGAAAGATGTCAAGTAGGCCATCATTAGCATCTCTTCTATTGTTTGAGCATCCTATAAAGATCTATTAGATGTAATAGATCTCACTAAAGGCTTCGCTTGGTAACTCACATCTCTCATTGAACTTGTAGAGCTCCAATGGTGTTTGTTTCTAGATTCATCCCACTCTTCATGTTGAGAAAGTAAATTTTACCTATCTATAAGTGAAGAATATAGCATTTATCAAAAAATAAAGTAAAAAGAAATAAAACCTCATTTTACTAATATGAATGGTATGCAAATAAGGCATCTATCACATCAGCATTATGTTTGAACTTTTAAACATGATTCACTATCCATAAATATCAATAAAATTTTTAATAAGGAAACATAATCTACTAAGCGGAATATATTAGATTAGGATGATATTATGTTTTGTTTGAAATTTTCATTTACTTTCAAACTACAATCAATTTAGATTTTACAACAAAAAGATTTTTGAAGATTATTTTTTTACCCTTTAGTTAAGCGAGGGGACATTACCAAGAATAAACTTGTTATACATAATTATGATTTTTATAAACAACTTCATTAATTACAATAAATTATTCCCATGTACGTTATGAAAGTTTATTAAGAATTTAAATTTATAATAATCATGATAAATTTACTTGTGATCATTTGACATTGAATTAACTTGTTATGATCCAAAAAAATCTAAAAGTTAGAACTTTTCTTCCTATAAAATTTTGAGGGAAAACAATTACTAATATAAGAAATTGTTAATGGAAGTAAGACTTTTTTATGGCAAAGAAAAATTAATAAACTTCCTCTCTTTGTTAAACAAAGCAATTAGAAAAAAACTTGTTTTAAAACATGCATAACTCTTTTATTAAAAGCTTTGACCCTTTGCTTATCGATACAAATGTATAAAGTAAAAAATTTGTTTCTGAGACTTGTAAATAAAATAAAATAGAAAATAATAATGTTAACAAATATTGTTCAAATCATGGAATGAAAAAAATTTCCTCGATATTTAAATACTTGATCCCAATTTGGGGTAAGGGGTACAGTAGTTGAAATCAATAGTTATTGAAAAAAAAAATTGGTGAATATGTCAAAATATTACAATCATTTGTAGAAGCCGTTCTTCATTCTCTCGGCAACCATTTTATATTCAAGTCCTCCATATTATCCAAGGTCAAGATAATATAAAAATAAAAAATGAGAAAAAAGGGATTAAAAGTAGGTTGGGATAAGATAATTTATAGATTAAAATGGATAGAAGAGCAAAGCCAACATATGATAGTTTAGAACACAATACAACTATCAAGATCGAGAAAGCATACAACCTAAAGCCAATGGTTTGCCTTTTAGTGTTGATGGTTGCGCGCGTTGGATTAGAATTAAGCCTCGAGGTTTAAAAATGTTGTGACTCCATACGACATTTATATAAAAATATTTAAATGCTAATATTTCTTAGGAAGCAATTGGCAGCTCGTATCCTAACCCAAGAAAGGAGTGATGAGATAGTTTTTGTAAAGTAGACTCCGACTTATATTTGAAATGAATATATATGGTATGTTCTTAAGCACAATAGAAATGCAATAAAAAGAATACAATTATATCAAATATATAATCATTAAATAAACTCTAGAATAAATAGGAGAAAATTAAATAATGTAAAATAAGTGCAGAATATTAATAATTTTGTAATTCAAATATGGTAAAAAGACAAAAAAAACGTATTTTTTTTCAATTTCAATTTATACCCACTTTAAAAGACAACGTTTAACGTCTTGGTCAATAAATTTGAAAAGGTATGAATTTCTTGATTATTAGAGATATGAGTATCGAAAGTCATTAGTATTCTGTCATTGTAACTCTTTAATTTTTCTTTTTGTCTAAATCAAACTTTCTCTTGTTAACAATTTTTAAAAGTATAATTTCCTTATTCCTTTGTTTCCCAATATAAAATAATTTTGTTCATGAAAGTCAACATCAAAAATATTAACATAATCACTTGTTTTTATAACCATTTCATCACCATTGTTTATGCTTTAACAACCAACAAATTTTTTATGGGAAGCAAATGTCGGAACCCTCAAGCAAGGCTGAAACTATTTTGAGCTATTGAATTATAGATCAAGGAAAAGAAATTGAGGGCTATTACACTTTGGAAGGCTATAGTCTCATTAAAAAGCATAGTAAGTCCTCACAAATTTGTTACATTAAGCCTACAATAAGAAGCTCCACATCATTCTCCCCATCGAGTGCTCCCTTATCTTCCTCAACATCAATAGGAGCAATAGCAAAACAAGGAAAAGAAACAAGAGAAGCAATGAAGCAACTCTTGGTGGTAGTGAAAAGATGTCAAGTAGGCCATCATTAGCATCTCTTCTATTGTTTGAGCATCCTATAAAAGATCTATTAGATGTAATAGATCTCACTAAAGGCTTCGCTTGGTAACTCACATCTCTCATTGAACTTGTAGAGCTCAATGGTGTTTTATTTCTAGATTCATCCCACTCTTCATGTTGAGAAAGTAAATTTTACCTATCTATAAGTGAAGAATATAACCCCATTTATCAAAAAAAATAAAGTAAAAGAAATAAAACCTCATTTTACTAATATGAATGGTATGCAAATAAGGCATCTATCACATCAAGCGTATGTTTGAACTTTTAAACATGATTCACTATCCATAAATATCAATAAAATTTTAATAAGGAAACATAATCTACTAAGCGAGATATATTACGTTAGGATGATATTATGTTTTTGTTTGAAATTTTCATTTACTTTCAAACTACAATCAATTTATATTTTACAACAAAAAGATTTTTATGAAGATTATTTTTTACCCTTTAGTTAAAGCAGGGACAGTCTGAAGAATAAGCACGGTTATACATAATTATGATTTTTATAAACAACTCATAATTACAATAAATTATTCCGGTATACGTTATGAAAGTTTATTAAGAATTTAAATTTATAATAATCATGATAAATTTACGCATGATCATTTGACATTGAATTAACTTGTTATGATCAACAAAAGATCTCGAAGTTAGAACTTTTCTTCCTATAAAATTATGAGGGAAAACAATTACTAATATAGGAAATTGTTAATGGAAGTAAGACTTTTTTATGGCAAAGAAAAATTAATATACTCCCTCTCTTTGTTAAACAAAGCAATTAGAAAAAATCTTGTTTTAAAACATGCATAACTCATTTATTAAAAGCTTTGACCCTTTGCTTATCGATACAAATGTATAAAGTAAAAAATATGTTTTACAGATCTTCTAAATAAAATAAAATGAAAATAATAATGTTAACAAATATTGTTCAAATCATGGAAAGAAAAAAACATTTCCTCGATATTTAAACAATGCTCCCAATTTGGGGTAAGAATTTGATAGTTGAAATCAATAGTTATTGGAAAAAAATATTTGGTGAATATGTCAAAATATTACAATCATTTGTGAAGCCGTTCTTCATTCTCTCTAAACTAACCATTTTTATATTCAAGTCCTTCATATTATCCAAGGTCAAAAGAGAATATAAAAATAAAAAAATGAGAATAAAGGGATTAAAGTAGGTTGGGATAAGATAATTTATAGATTAAAATGGATAGAAGAGCAAAGCCAACATATGATAGTTTTAGAGACACAATACAACTACCAAGATCGAGAAAGCATACAACCTAAAGCCAATGGTTGCCTTTTTAGTGTTGATGGTTGTAGCCGTTGGATTAGAATTAAGCCTCGAGTTTGAAAATATTTGTGACTCCATCGAGCATTTATATAAAAATATTTAATGCTAATATTTCTTAGGAAACAGGTGACGCTCTCGTATCCTAACCCAAGAAAGGAGTGATGATATAGTTTTTTGTCCGAAGTAGACTCCCGACTTATATTTGAAATGAATATATATGGTATGTTCTTAAGCACAGTAGGAATGCAATAAAAAGAATACAATTATATCAAATATATAATCATTAAATAAACTTTAGAATAAATAGGAGGAAATTTAATAATGTTAAATAAGTGCAGAATACTAATAATTTTGTAATTCAAATATGGTAAAATGACAAAAAAAACGTATTTTTTTTTTCAATTTAGATTTATAACCACTTTAAAAGACAACCTTTAGCATACTGGGTCAATAAATTTAAAAGGTAGCGAACAATGAGTATTAGAGATATGGTATCGAAAGTCATAGTATTCTGTCATTTGTAACCTTTAATTTTTCTTTTTTGTCTAAATCAAACTTTCTCTTGTTAACAATTTTTAAAAGTATAATTTCCTTATTCCTTTGTTTTCCCAATATAAATAATTTTGTTCATGAAAGTCAACATCAAAAATATTAACATAATCACTTGTTTTTATAACCATTCATCACCATTGTTTATGCTTTAACAACCAACAAGCATTTTGGGGAAGCAAATCAGAACCCTCAAGCAAGACCGAAACTATTTTAAAGCTATTGAATTATAGATCAAGGAAAAGAAATTGAGGCAACTGTTACACTTTGGAAGGCTATAGTTTCAATAAAAAGCATAGTAAGTCTCACACATTTGTTACATTCGCCTACAATAAGAAGCTCCACATAATTCTCCCCATCAGAGTGCTCCCCTTACCTTCCTCAACATCAATAGGAGCAATAGCAAAACAAGGAAAAGAAACAAGAGAAGCGATCGGAGCAACTCTTGGTGACTGGTGAAAGAAGTCAAGTAGGCCATCATTAGCATCTCTTCTATTGTTTGCGCATCCTATAAAAGATCTATTAGATGTAATAGATCTCACTAAAGGCTCGCTTGGTAACTCACATCTCTCTCATTGAACTTGTAGAGGCTCAATGGTGTTTGTTTTCTAGATTCATCCCACTCTTCATGTAGAAAGTAAATTTTACCTATCTATAAGTGAAGAATATAACCCCATTTATCAAAATAATAAAGTAAAAGAAATAAAACCTCATTTTACTAATATAGATAGGTATGCTAATAGGACATCTATCACATCAAGCGTATGTTTGAACTTTTAAACATGATTCACTATCCATAAATATCAATAAAATTTTAATAAGGAAACATAATCTACTCAGCGGAGATATATTAGATTTAGGATGAGATTATGTTTTGTTTGAAATTTTCATTTACTTTCAAACTACAATCAATTTAGATTTTACAACAAAAGATTTTTTGTGAAGATTATTTTTTACCCTTTAGTTAAGCGAGGGACATTACCAAGAATAAACACGTTATACATAATTATGATTTTTTATAAACAACTTTCGTAATTACAATAAATTATTCCGTTATGCGTTATGAAAGTTTATTGAAAATTTAAATTTATAATAATCGCGATAAATTTAACAGTGATCAGTTGACATTGAATTAACTTGTTATGATCCACAAAAAATCTCAAAGTTAGAACTTTTCTTCCTATAAAATTATGAGGGAAAACAATTACTAATATAGGAAATTGTTAATGGAAGTAAGACTTTTTTATGGCAAAGAAAAATTAATAAACTCCCTCTCTTTGTTAAACAAAGCAATTAGAAAAAAACTTGTTTTAAAACATGCATAACTCATTTATTAAAAGCTTTGACCCTTTGCTTATCGACACAAATGTATAAAGTAAAAAATATGTTTTACAGATCTTGTAAATAAAATAAAATGAAAATAATAATGTTAACAAATATTGTTCAAATCATGGAAAGAAAAAAAATATTTCCTCGATATTTAAACAACGCTCCCAATTTGGGGTAAGGGCTGATAGTTGAAATCAATAGTTATTGAAAAAAAAAAAATTTGGTGAATATGTCAAAATATTACAATCATTTGTGAAGCCGTTCTTCATTCTCTCGGCAACCATTTTTATATTCAAGTGCTCCATATTATCCAAGGTCAAAAGAGAATATAAAAATAACAAAATGAGAATAAAGGGATTAAAGTAGGTTGGGATAAGATAATTTATAGATTAAAATGGATAGAAAACAAAGCCAACATATGATAGTTTTAGAACACAATACAACTATCAAGTTGAGAAAGCATACAACCTAAAAGCCAATGGTTGCCTTTTTAGTGTTGATGGTTCTTATTTGTAACACCATTTAAGCTAATGAAATAGATGTCACACCAGAATTTGGGCGGGGGTGCACCGATTATAAGTTGTCTTGAGTCAAACCTAAAATCCATAATCATGTACTTTAATTGAGATGCATATGACATATTATAACGGTTTACACAGGAGATCGAGTTCAAATAAAAAGGCATAAAAGGTACAACACCGCAGTCATGGGCACCCATTTAAATACAAGCATAAGATAACATAAGTAAGGTTCAATACAACTCCATACTAGTAGCTAAAAGGCAGTGCACTTAAGGCATTCGGCTAAATCTTCAATCCACCTTTCGAGGGCATGAATCACTAACTTCGCTCGGGTCTAGATCACAATGTAACCGAAAGCATAAGTGTAGAGAAGAATTTGAGCTATCACGAGCTTTCGGTGAGTATGGACTACCCGCTAGGTCTTATACCGAGCCTATGATATGTATTCAACATTTTAAACATAAGTGGTGCATGTAAAAACTCATGAATGTCGGCTTCATTATCTACAATTTTGATAAGTATACCATGCTGTCGTAAACCCAAAGAAAACTCATGGACAATCCCCAATCATTATCACACTTAAATTGATTATATGTTCATGCCATGGCCCACATATCCTAATGGTGTGCACCCCAAGTAAAAATGCCTCCGGAAGGGACTCCAGCGGACATCGGGGTAAGCGGTATGCCTCTACATGATCATTGACCGGGCTCCCTATAAGTCAGGTAAATTTCGTTATCAAAAGGCAGAAGGGGTTTTATCAAAAACATGACTTTCGCAAACATTTTTCTTTTCTTTTTTTTTTAAAGGAAAACACGGCTGAAAACAAAACCCCTTCCTCACTGGTCCCTTCTACTAACAATGCCCGGGCTCTATTTTGAGCCCCTACTGGATCCCCCATACATTAACTAACTGAGGTGCAGCTCACGGTACATGCAATAATCTTTAATTACCTCTTCAGGTTTTCCTAAATCATATATTTACCCGGTAGGGTCTTTCTTAATCATATCTCATGCATTGAATTTTAATTACATTATACAAACATGAAAACGTAGCACAAGTATAACGATAAACCCTTCGGCATACACAAACCCGAGATTAAAGAGCTTCGTAGAATCTGATATAACAAAAAAGAATCCGATGAATGCACAATTTAAATTCATGTTTCACGGTAGGTCCCTCACCTCCGCGTCCTTGCAATTTTCCTAAGAATCATTTGCAGAGTCCCTGACTTCATTTGGACTTTTTCCCTTCCCTAGAATCGGGTGAGAGTCTTGATTAAATAGCCGATTTCTATGTATTTTCCATAAATTCGTTATATGGTTTAAGAATCTGACGAAGATTTAGAAATACAATCCGTTTCCTTAACTTAGACTCCTATTCATCTCAAGTAGCATACAAAAGAACATTAACCTCAATGGTCATGTTAACATGCCTTTACATCCTTGTATTACCCTTAAAAGCGTGCTTATCTAGCCGACATTAATCAATCTACAACATGTGTCCCCTAAACCGGACTTTTTATGAAAATTAGGCATACATGAGCATATTAATCATGAAGCTACACATACTTAAGCAAGTTAACTCAATCCCTAATAGGCATTAATACACTTAGGATTTTCACTTAGAAATTTCGGTGACACCTCCCTATTTGTAGGGCCCGAAATTCATACAAACAATCCCACAATGACATGAATTTACATCAATCATACAATACATCAACCCATATCCATTTTCCCTACATCCACCTTCATTTCCTGACCCTAATCATCAATAACTCACTAAATCATGGTTTTTCATGCAAGGGTTAGAAGCTCCTTTGAATCTGCTGGCGGAGCGAAGGAGAGGAGAGGCGGGCTTATCGCCCGGAATTTGGGCGTAGCGAGCTGCTCTGGCCGGAAAACGGTGAGGCGGAGCTCCGGGCTGCACGCGCGCGTGTGCAGTATGAGCAGGCCCAGCGTGTGCGGCTTCTGGCAGCGAATCTGTGGCCTTCAGCGCGGATGTGCAAGTGAGGAGGGGAGCGAGAAGTCGTGGGGAGAGTCGTCGTGGCCTTGGTACATTGTGGCCAGAGCGTGGATGAGGTCGATTATGAGAAGAGAAGAGAATCGAGGGGAAGAGAAGAGAGAAAATTCCCAATTGAATCTCATTTCACTCTAAGTCGATGCCCACTTATAGTATATACTATTTTATTTAATTATTTAATTAATCCATTATCTTATCTTATCACATGAATTATTACACTTATCTCCAAGTACTTTAAATTATTGGTCACATGCCACCTTTATTTATTTAATAATCTCCTCACATTTCATGTAACGTCACCCATTAATTAAAGTTAATTCACTAATGACAACCCTACCCAGATCAGGGAATCTTGGGTCAAAGATCTCGATCGTCCGCGGTACTTTAGCTTAACGGAGGCCTTCCTCTCGTCGAGGGCCGAGATCCGCGAATACCGGTATTTGACTCGGCCGATCCTACTTTGCTCGGGACTCGAAGATTCGTCCGATTTTCCTACGAATTGCGTCTTGATTAATTAACTCTTATAAATTTTCTCGATTAACTAATTGTGATTATCTTTCTATCCGCCTCCAACCATTTGAATATGGCGGCTGGCCCAATAAAGGCCTTCCCTTGGCCCACTAGATTCGCGAGGTTGGTTTTAAAATCTAATACTCATCACTTTTCCTTTTACTTAGGTATTAATACTTATTTTGCTTTCCGTGTTAATTAATCTCATTAATCACGGATAATTTTTCTTTATTTATGCACTTAAAATTTGAGGAAATTACATGCGTAGCGTTGGATTAGAATTAAGCCTCCATGTTTGAAAATGTTAGGACTCCATGCGACATTTATATAAAAATATTTAATGCTAATATTTCTTAGGAAAAAGGTGGCGGCTCACCATTATCCCTAACCCAAGAAAGGAGTGATGATATAGTTTTGTCAAGTAGACTCCGACTTATATTTGAAATGAATATATATGGTATGTTTCTTAATACGGTAGAAATCTGATAAAAAAATACAATTATATCAAATATATAATCATTAAATAAACTTTAGAATAAATAGGAGAAAATTTAATAATGTAAAATAAGTGCAGAATATTAATAATTTTGTGATTCAAATATGGTAAAATAACAAAAAAAAACGTATTTTTTTTTTCAATTTCAATTTATACCCACTTTAAAGACAACCTTTAGCGCCTTGAGTCAATAGAATTTGAAAAGGTATCGAAGCAACTGATATTAGAGATATGGTATGAAAGTCATGAGTATTCTTGTCATTGTAACACTTTAATTTTTTCTTTTTGTCCTAAATCAAACTTTCTCTTGTTAACAATTTTTAAAAGTACAATTTCCTTATTCCTTTGTTTTCCCAATATAAATAATTTTGTTCATGAAAGTCAACATCAAAAATATTAACATAATCACTTGTTTTTATAACCATTCATCACCATTGTTTATGCTTTAACAACCAACAAGCTGCTTTTGGGGAAGCAAATCGGAACCCTCGAGGCCCGAGTGAAACTATTTTCAAGCTTTTGAATTATAGATCAAGGAAAAGAAATTGGGAGGCTATTCTTGTAACATCCCAAAATTTTCACAAGTAAAATTGGTTGAAATTAGAAATTTTAAATAGAGGTAATTAACTTTAAGCAGGATAAATTAATATTAATCTCAAGTTAAAGGAAATTAGAATTAAATGGACTGAAATCCTTTCTACATAACTATAGGGCGAGAGAGGCCTTAATAGGCGGGAGGCCGGAAGTAATATAGAATAGTTGGAGATGGATGGTCGGAAGTTAGATTAAGTAAAATCAAAGATTATTAAATATTAATTAATCAGATTAATTAAGTAGGAATATCGGACAAAGTTAGAGTCAGATAAAGTCGATCTGGCCTAGTCAAAGCGAAATTAGCGGATCACGGGTGGGAGAGAAAAGATGACGCGTGGCCTTCTGATCGGCCGAGTGTCGCAGGAGCGTCGACGGGATTCCGGATCTGGAGTCGAAGAATTATTGATAATTATTAATAAAATAATATTTTTAAATTGTGAGAGTGACATAAAGAAAAAGATAAAGTATTATAAAATATTTAAAAGATAATACTTTAAAAAAAAGAAAAAAGAAAAGAAAAAGATAAAAGTATTATAAAGTAATTAAAAGATAATACTTTAATTAAAAGAAAATAATAAAAAAATAAAATCTCTGTCTTTAAAAGGCAGAGAGATGAGAGAAAGAGAGAGAAGAAACAAATCTCTCTCTCTCTACAAATACCTACCTTAGACGGCACCCTTCTTATTCGAGCGTAAGCCCAGGCCCACCACCTTAGCCCGATCCGTGACGGCCGCGCGCCTTCTCTCAGGCATACAGTGTGAAACGCAGCGGCGGCCCGCCCTGTAACCAGCGCCCGCCCGGCTCCCTCTCATGCCAGCAGCGGCAGCGCCTTAGCCCGGCCTCTTGGCGTTGCGGCTCCTTCATAAATCGACACCCACTCCTCTTCTTGGGATTCGGCCACACCACCACTCCAAGCTTGATTTCAAGTCGAACCCGGTGATCAATTCTGCGAAATTTTGTGCTCTAAAGGGAAATCAGGTGGAAATTCTTTGGGGTTTAATTAAGGTAATATGATACATGAGGCCGAGGCTTTGGATGATTTAATTTGACTCTTCGCCGGCTTGGAGTGCAGAACAGGAGTATTAATTATGAGAATAGTTGAGGATTTGTCAATGAGATGCATGTTGAGATGAGCATTAGAGGTTGTAAGGTACAAAAGCTGATATATATATATGTGTGTCTTGTATGATTAAAGTATTGTAGATTGTGGGATGATTGTATTAATTTGGGGCCCTAAATATGGGGAGGTGCCTTGAGTTTTCTTAGGATTTCCTAAGTATATATTGCTTTATTAGTGACCATGATGACATGCTTAAGTGACACACATTTTAGTTTAATTAACCTTGCTAATCAATTTATGTTTTAGGGGCATGCTAAAAGTCTTGAAGACATGGAAATGAATGCTAGATAAGGAAACATGCTAATTAACATTTTAGAATGTTTGAATCCAACATGAGTAAAGGATTATTAATTAGAAGAGGGACAAGCTAGGTAAGCAGGTGAATCCTTCAATACCCTAGTAAGTTTTCTATGCCTTGTTTGGCATTTATTGATCTTAAAATAGTAAAGGGAATCCTCCAATTTATATTTAGGATGAAGTAACTTTCATCCCCTAATATAATGAGGGAAGCTTGACAATTGGTTGATGATGTTTAAAATTGCATGCTTGGATGGATAAAAGGCATGTATATAAAAGATGGACTTAGTTTGTAGGCATGAATATTAACTCTTGAGATGAATGTTTGTATTAGAATTTAAGCCCTATAAACAAGAGACTTTTGCCAAAATTTTAGCCGATTTACTTGGTAGATTAATCATGCCCGTTATAGCAAATAATTCATTTCAAGGAGAGCATGTATAAGTTCGAAAGATACTTAAGAGGAAATAGGTTCTATTACCAAAACATGTGAGAAATTCATGTTGAGTTAAAAGGTAATGATGCTTATATTAGTTCGCAGCATTTTAGAAAGCATGAAGTACTTGTTAGGAGGAAATCGCGCTTAGAGAGCTTAATAGGTTTATAAGTATTCTATTTAGCTTAAATTAGAGTCTGAGTCTAGAATCTGAAGTTTTGTATTTATAGAATTCTTATTCCCTCTGACAGCAAGGGCAAAGGCAAGTCCGTCATTTGAAGGACCGAAGTCAGAACTTAACTTTCGAACTAGACTGGGTGAAATCTACATGCAGTTCATGAGTCTTTCACTGAGTATTTTATCACGATCTGAGTTTTAGGTTTTAGAAGCATGAACTCTGAGTTTTATGAAGTTCCATAGTTTTATAGAAAAACCCTTTTCATGCTTAGTATTGATAATAGAAAAGCAATTACAAATACGGTTAGATTACATTCTCTTTTGAAATACTTGTATAGACGAGTGGCTGCGTGTAGAGGAGAGGCAGTCTGTTTCTTGAGTAGGAGAGGGTGATTTAAAATTCCGTTTTAAGTCCGAACTATCTGTTTTAAATACACTTCCATTTTATAAAAATCAAAACCCCCTTTCTATCCCTTTTGGGATGCTTGAGTATCTTGATATATATATTACGACCTCAAATTATATCGGATATATACTTTCGTTGGTTCTTTGGCCTTACGGTATTGAAGTAGATGTGTAGTCGGAAGAATAGTCTTGTGTATTAGATGATGCGTTCCTAAGCCTTCTAGAGATAGAGCTCATCTCGAGAGAGAGAGGACGCAGTGCAGATTACCGAGGGGAGCGTCGGTTTCATATTTAATTCACAAGGCGAGAAGCGAAACTTCGGATATGCATTTTAAGAGAATACCTTGATCAATGCTTACTTGCTTTCCGATTATTGATGCAGTTTTCGGTATTTTTAATCCGATTATTTTCTATTTATGTTTTTTTCACGTCGGTTTTACTTCTGATTTTATTATTTTTATCTGCAAGATGCAGATTACACCCGGCGGGATGTTTCTACTTATTTGAGCTTGATGCTCGACCCCACTCTTTTGTTTTTTGGCGGGACAATGGCGGGGAGTTCTTCTAGAGGGCCGTCGGCCCACGGAGTTAATGATGATGCCCGTGGTGGCTCACGACTCCGTGTCTAGTTTCCGTTTATTTGTTTTGAGTGTTGTGAGACATTAAGATTAAAGACAATGTTTATTTGGCTTTGTATTAATTGAGGGTTGAGTTGGTGTTTTAACTTATCTAGTTTGTTTATTACCTTAGGCTTGTTTATTTATTTTTCCCAGGTTAATTAGCTTGATTCTGACCTTAGGTTTAGGGTTCATTCCCTAAACACATTTGGTATCTTACACACAGGTCACGAAAAGGATAAAGGGTGTAGCCGATTACACTTTGGAAGGCTATAGTTTCAATAAAAAGCATAGTAAGTCTCACACATTTATTTACATTCACTTGACAATAAGAAGCTCCACATCATTCTCGATGAGTGCTCCCCTTATCTTCCTCAACATCAATAGGAGCAATAGCAAAACAAGGAAAAGAAACAAGAGAAGCAATGGTAGCAACTCTTGGTGGTGGTAAAAGATGTCAAGTAGGCCATCATTAGCATCTCTTCTATTGTTTGAGCATTCTATAAAGATCTATTAGATGTAATAGATCTCACTAAAGGCTAAGCTTGGTAACTCACATCTCTCATTGAACTTGTAGAGAGCTCAATGGTGTTTGTTTCTAGATTCATCCCACTCTTCATGTTGAGGAAAGTAAATTTTACCTATCTATAAGTGAAGAATATAACCCCATTTATCAAAAAAATAAAGTAAAAAGAAATAAAACCTCATTTTACTAATATGAGCGGTATGCTAATAGGACATCCTATCAAATCAGCGTATGTTTGAACTTTTTAAACATAGTGACTATCCATAAATATCAATAAAATTTTAATAAGGAAACATAATCTACTTAGCGAATATATTACGTTTGGATGAGATTATGTTTTGGTTTGAAATTTTCATTTACTTTCAAACAAAAATCAATTTAGATTTTACAACAAAAAGATTTTTGTAGAAGATTATTTTTACCCTTTAGTTAAGCAGGGGACATTACCAAGAATAAACTTTTGTTATACATAATTATGATTTTTTATAAACAACTTCGTAATTACAATAAATTATTCCGTGTATGCGTTATGAAAGTTTATTAAGAATTTAAATTTATAATAATCATGATAAATTTACTTGATCATTTGACATTGAATTAACTTGTTATGATCCACAAAAAATCTCAAAGTTAGAACTTTTCTTCCTATAAAATTATGAGGGAAAACAATTACTAATATAGGAAATTGTTAATTGAAGTAAGACTTTTTTATGGCAAAGAAAAATTAATAAACTCCCTCTCTTTATTAAACAAAAGCAATTAGAAAAAAACTTGTTTTAAAACATGCATAACTCATTTATTAAAAGCTTTGACCCTTTGCTTATCGATACAAATGTATAAAGTAAAAAATATGTTTCTGAGATCTTGTGAATAAAATAAAATAGAAAATAAAAATGTTAACAAATATTGTTCAAATCATGGAAAGAAAAAAAACATTTCCTCGATATTTAAACAACGCTCCCAATTTGGGGTAAGTGCTGATAGTTGAAATCAATAGTTATTGAAAAAAAAAATTTTGTGAATATGTCAAAATATTACAATCATTTGTGAAGCCGTTCTTCATTCTCTCGGCAACCATTTTTATATTCAAGTGCTCCATATTATCCAAGGTCAAAAGAGAATATAAAAATAAAAAAATGAGAATAAAGGGATTAAAGTAGGTTGGGATAAGATAATTTATAGATTAAAATGGATAGAAGAGCAAAGCCAACATATGATAGTTTAGAACACAATACAACTATCAAGATCGAGAAAGCATACAACCTAAAGCCAATGGTTGCCTTTTAGTGTTGTTGATGGTTAGCGCCGTTGGATTAAATTAAGCCTCGAGGTTTGAAAATGTTGCGACTCCATCGACATTTATATAAAAATATTTAATGCTAATATTTCTTAGGAGGCGGTGGCGGCTCTAGTATCCTAACCCAACAAAGGGTGATGATATAGTTTTTGTCAGAAGTAGACTCCGACTTATATTTGAAATGAATATATATGGTATGTTTCTTAAGCACGATGCAGAAATGCAATAAAAAATACAATTATATCAAATATATAATCATTAAATAAACTTTAGAATAAATAGGAGAAAAATTTAATAATGTAAAATAAGTGCGAGAATATTAATAATTTTGTAATTCAAATATATGGTAAAATGACAAAAAAGCGTATTTTTTTTTCAATTTCAATTTATACCACTTTAAAAGACAACCTTTAACGCCTTGGTCAATAAATTTGAAAAGGTTATGAACAAAGAGTATTAGAGATATGGTATAGAAAGTCATTAGTATTCTTGTCATCATTGTAACTCTTTAATTTTTCTTTTTGTCTAAATCAAACTTTCTCTTGTTAACAATTTTTAAAAGTACAATTTCCTTATTCCTTTGTTTTCCCAATATAAATAATTTTGTTCATGAAAGTCAACATCAAAAATATTAACATAATCACTTGTTTTTATAACCATTCATCACCATTGTTTTATGCTTTATCAACCAACAAATTTGCTTTTGGGGAAGCAAATGGAACCCTCGGGCAAAGTGAAACTATTTTAAAGCTTTTGAATTATAGATCAAGGAAAAGAAATTGAGGTATTTACACTTTGGGAAGGCTATAGTTTCAATAAAAAGCATAGTAAGTCTCACACATTTGTTACATTCATGACAATAAGAAGCTCAGCATCATTCTCCCCATCGAGTGCTCCCACTTATCTTCCCTCAACATCAATAGGAGCAATAGCAAAACAAGGAAAAGAAACTAGAGAAGCAATCAGAGCAACTCTTGGTGACTAGTGAAAGATGTCAAGTAGGCCATCATTAGCATCTCTTCTATTGTTTGAGCATCCTATAAAGATCTATTAGATGTAATAGATCTCACTAAAGGCTAAACGCTTGCAGTAACTCACATCTCTCATTGAACTTGTAGAGCTCAATGGTGTTTGTTTCTAGATTCATCCCACTCTTCATGTTGAGAAAGTAAATTTTACCTATCTATAAGTGAAGAATATAACCCCATTTATCAAAAAAATAAAGTAAAAAGAAATAAAACCTCATTTTACTAATATGAATGGCATGCTAATAGGACATCTATCAAATCAACGTATGTTTGAACTTTTAAACATGATTTACTATCCATAAATATCAATAAAATTTTAATAAGGAAACATAATCTACTCAACAGAATATATTCGTTTGGATGAGATTATGTTTGGTTTGAAATTTTCATTTACTTTCAAACTAAAATCAATTTAGATTTTACAACAAAAGATTTTTGTGAAGATTATTTTTACCCTTTAGTTAAACAGGGGACATTACCAAGAATAAACATTGTTATACATAATTATGATTTTTTATAAACAACTTCGTAATTACAATAAATTATTCAAATTAATGCGTTATGAAAGTTTATTAAGAATTTAAATTTATAATAATCATGATAAATTTAACGCTTGATCATTTGACATTGAATTAACTTGTTATGATCCACAAAAAATCTCAAAGTTAGAACTTTTCTTCCTATAAAATTATGAGGGAAAACAATTACTAATATAGGAAATTGTTAATTGAATTAAAACTTATTTATGGCAAAGAAAAATTAATAAACTCCCTCTCTTTATTAAACAAAAGCAATTAGAAAAAAACTTGTTTTAAAACATGCATAACTCATTTATTAAAAGCTTTGACCCTTTGCTTATCGATACAAATGTATAAAAGTAAAAAATATGTTTCTGCAGGATCTTGTGAATAAAATAAAATGAAAATAATAATGTTAACAAATATTGTTCAAATCATGGAAAGAAAAAAAACATTTCCTCGATATTTAAACAACGCTCCCAATTTGGGGTAAGTGCTGATAGTTGAAATCAATAGTTATTGAAAAAAAAAATTTTGTGAATATGTCAAAATATTACAATCATTTGTGAAGCCGTTCTTCATTCTCTCGGCAACCATTTTTATATTCAAGTCCTCCATATTATCCAAGGTCAAAAGATAATATAAAAATAAAAAAATGAGAATAAAGGGATTAAAGTAGGTTGGGATAAGATATTTTATAGATTAAAATGGATAGAAGAGCAAAGCCAACATATGATAGTTTAGAGCACAATACAACTATCAAGATCAGAAAGCATACAACCTAAGGCCAATGGTTGCCTTTTAGTGTTGATGGTTGCGTGCCGTTGGATTAGAATTAAGCCTCCAGGTTTGGAAATGTTGTGACTCCATCGACATTTATATAAAAATATTTATTGCTAATATTTCTTAGGAAACAGGTGACGCTCTCGTATCCTAACCCAAGAAAGGAGTGATGATATAGTTTTTTGTCCTCAGTAGACTCCCGACTTATATTTGAAATGAATATATATGGTATGTTCTTAAGCATTAAATAAACTTTAGAATAAATAGAAGAAAATTTAATAATGTAAAATAAGTGCAGAATATTAATAATTTTGTGAATTCAAATATGGTAAAAAGACAAAAAAACGTATTTTTTTTTCAATTTCAATTTATACCCACTTTTAAAAGACAACCTTTAACGCCTTGGTCAATAGAATTTGAAAAGATATCTGAGAACAACTGATATTAGAGATATGGTATCGAAGTGATAGTATTACTTGTCATCATTGTAACTCTTTAATTTTTTCTTTTTGTCTAAATCAAACTTTCTCTTGTTAACAATTTTTAAAAAGTACAATTTCCTTATTCCTTTGTTTCCCAATATAAATAATTTTGTTCATGAAAGTCAACATCAAAAATATTAACATAATCACTTGTTTTTATAACCATTTCATCACCATTGTTTATGCTTTAACAACCAACAAGCTGTTTTGGGGAAGCAAATCGAACCCTCAAGCAAAGCTGAAACTATTTTAAAGCTATTGAATTATAGATCAAGGAAAAGAAATTTAGGAGCTACATTTTGGGAAGGCTATAGTTTCAATAAAAAGCATAGTAAGTCTCTCACATTTGTTACATTCGCCTACAATAAGAAGCTCCACATCATTCTCCCCATCAAAGTGCTCCCCTTATCTTCCTCAACATCAATAGGAGCAATAGCAAAACAAGGAAAAGAAACAAGAGAAGCAATCGGAGCAACTCTTGGTGACTAGTGAAAGATGTCAAGTAGGCCATCATTAGCATCTCTTCTATTGTTTGAGTATCCTATAAAAGATCTATTAGATGTAATAGATCTCACTAAAGAGCTTCGCTTGGTAACTCACATCTCTCATTGAACTTGTAGAGCTCAATGGTGTTTGTTTTCTAGATTCATCCCACTCTTCATGTTGAGAAAGTAAATTTTACCGATCTATAAGTTGAAGAATATAACCCCATTTATCAAAAATAAAGTAAAAAGAAATAAAACCTCATTTTACTAATATGAATGGTATGCTAAAAGGACATCCTATCACATCAGCGTTATGTTTGAACTTTTAAACATGATTCACTATCCATAAATATCAATAAAATTTTAATAAGGAAACATAATCTACTCAGAATATATTACGTTAGGATGAGATTATGTTTTTGTTTGAAATTTTCATTTACTTTCAAACTACAATCAATTTAGATTTTACAACAAAAGATTTTTGTGAAGATTATTTTTTACCCTTTAGTTAAAGCAGGGGACATTACCAAGAATAAACTTGTTATACATAATTATGATTTTTATAAACAACTTCGTAATTACAATAAATTATTCCGTGTATGCGTTATGAAAGTTTATTAAGAATTTAAATTTATAATAATCATGATAAATTTACTTGATCATTTGACATTGAATTAACTTGTTATGATCAAAAAAATCTCAAAGTTAGAACTTTTCTTCCTATATAAAATTTTGAGGGAAAACAATTACTAATAGGGGAAATTGTTAATGGAAGTAAGACTTTTTATGGCAAAGAAAAATTAATAAACTCCCTCTCTTTGTTAAACAAAGCAATTAGAAAAACTTGTTTTAAAACATGCATAACTCTTTTATTAAAAGCTTTGACCCTTTGCTTATCGATACAAATGTATAAAAGTAAAAAATTTGTTTCTGAGATCTTGTAAATAAAATAAAATAAAAATAATAATGTTAACAAATATTGTTCAAATCATGGAAAGAAAAAAAAAATTTCCTCGGAATTTAATTACTTGATCCCAATTTGGGGTAAAGAAGTGATAGTTGAAATCAATAGTTATTGAAAAAAAAATTTGGTGAATATGTCAAAATATTACAATCATTTTGTGAAGCCGTTCTTCATTCTCTATGGCAACCATTTTTATATTCAAGTCCTCCATATTATCCAAGGTCAAAAGAGAATATAAAAATAAAAAAATGAGAAAAAAGGAATTAAAGTAGGTTGGGATAAGATAATTTATAGATTAAAATGGATAGAAGAGCAAAGCAAACATATGATAATTTAGAACACAATACAACTATCAAGATCAGAAAGCATACAACCTAAAGCCAATGGTTGCCTTTTAGTGTTGTTGATAGTTCTTGTAGCGCCGTTGGATTAGAATTAAGCCTCCGGGTTTGAAAATGTTGTGACTCCATCGACATTTATATAAAATATTTAATGCTAATATTTCTTAGGAAGCGGTGGCAGCTCTCGTATCCTACCCCAAGAAAGGAGTGATGAGATAGTTTTTTGTCCGAAGTAGACTCCTGACTTATATTTGAAATGAATATATATGGTATGTTCTTAAGCACAGTAGAAATGCAATAAAAAGAATACAATTATATCAAATATATAATCATTAAATAAACATTAGAATAAATAGGAGAAAATTTAATAATGTAAAATAAGTGCAGAATATTAATAATTTTGTAATTCAAATATGGTAAAATGACAAAAAAACGTATTTTTTTTCAATTTCAATTTATACCCACTTTAAAAGACAACCTTTAACGCCTTGGTCAATAAATTTAAAAAGGTATCAGAACAATAGTATTAGAGATATGGTATCATAAGTCATAGTATTCTTGTCATAAGTAACTCTTTAATTTTTCTTTTTTGTCTAAATCAAACTTTCTCTTGTTAACAAATTTTAAAAGTACAATTTCCTTGTTCCTTTGTTTTCCCAATATAAATAATTTTGTTCATGAAAGTCAACATCAAAAATATTAACATAATCACTTGTTTTTATAACCATTCATCACCATTGTTTATGCTTTAACAACCAACAAGCATTTTTTTGGGGAAGCAAATCGAACCCTCAAGCAAGCAAGGCTGAAACTATTTTAAAGCTATTGAATTATAGATCAAGGAAAAGAAATTGAGGGAAGCTGTTACACTTTGGAAGGCTATAGTTTCAATAAAAGCATAGTAAGTCTCACACATTTATTACATTCTCCTACAATAAGAAGCTCCACATCATTCTCCCCATGGAGTGCTCCCTTATCTTCCTCAACATCAATAGGAGCAATAGCAAAACAAGGAAAAGAAACAAGAGAAGCAATGCAGACAACTCTTGGTGGCCGGTGAAAGATGTCAAGTAGGCCATCATTAGCATCTCTTCTATTGTTTGAGCATCCTATAAAAGATTTATTAGATGTAATAGATCTCACTAAAGGCTCGCTTGGTAACTCACATCTCTCATTGAACTTGTAGAGCTCAATGGTGTTTGTTTCTAGATTCATCCCAGTCTTCATGTTGAGAAAGTAAATTTTACCTATCTATAAGTGAAGAATATAACCCCATTTATCAAAATAATAAAGTAAAAAGAAATAAAACCTCATTTTACTAATATGGATGGTATGCTAATAGGACATCTATCACATCAACGTATGTTTGAACTTTTAAACATGATTCACAATCCATAAATATCAATAAAATTTTAATGAGGAAACATAATCTACTCAGCCGGAATATATTGACGTTAGGATGATATTATGTTTTGCTTGAAAATTTTCATTTACTTTCAAACTACAATCAATTTAGATTTTACAACAAAAGATTTTTGTGAAGATTATTTTTACCCTTTAGTTAAGCGAGGGACATTACCAAGAATAAACCTGTTATACATAATTATGATTTTTTATAAACAACTCGTAATTACAATAAATTATTCCCGTGTACGTTATGAAAGTTAATTAAGAATTTAAATTTATAATAATCATGATAAATTTAACGCAGTCATTTGACATTGAATTAACTTGTTATGATCCACAAAAAATCTCAAAGTTAGAACTTTTCTTCCTGTAAAATTATGAGGAAAAACAATTACTAATATAGGAAATTGTTAATGGAAGTAAGACTTTTGTATGGCAAAGAAAAATTAATAAACTCCCTCTCTTTGTTAAACAAAGCAATTAGAAAAAAAACTTGTTTTAAAACATGCATAACTCATTTATTAAAAGCTTTGACCCTTTGCTTATCGATACAAATGTATAAAGTAAAAAATATGTTTTACAGATCTTGTAAATAAAATAAAATGAAAATAATAATGTTAACAAATATTGTTCAAATCATGGAAAGAAAAAAAATATTTCCTCGATATTTAAACAGCGCTCCCAATTTGGGGTAAGAGGTACGATAGTTGAAATCAATAGTTGTTGAAAAAAAATTTGGTGAATATGTCAAAATATTACAATCATTTGTGAAGCCGTTCTTCATTCTCTCGGCAAACCATTTTTTATATTCAAGTGCTCCATATTATCCAAGGTCAAAAAGAGAATAAAAATAAAAAATGAGAATAAAAGGGATTAAAGTAGGTTGGGATAAGATAATTTATAGATTAAAATGGATAGAAGAACAAAGCCAACATATGATAGTTTAGAACACAATACAACTATCAAGATCGAGAGAAAGCATACAACCTAAAGCCAATGGTTTGCCTTTTTAGTGTTGTTGATGGTTTAGCGCGCCGTTGGATTAGAATTAAGCCTCGGGTTTTGAAAATATGTTGCGACTCCATCGACATTTTATATAAAAATATTTAATGCTAATATTTCTTAGGAAGCGAGGTGGCAGCTCTCGTATCCTAACCCAAGAAAGGAGTGATGATATAGTTTTTGTCGGAAAGTAGACTCCGACTTATATTTGAAATGAATATATATGGTATGTTCTTAAAATACGGTAGGAATGCAATAAAAAGAATACAATTATATCATATATATAATCATTAAATAAACTTTAGAATAAATAGGAGGAGAATTTAATAATGTTAAATAGAGTCTTGAGAATATTAATAATTTTTGTAATTCAAATATGGTAAAATGACAAAAAAAGCGTATTTTTTTCAATTTCAATTTATACCCACTTTAAAAGACAACCTTTAGCGCCTTGGTCAATAAATTTGAAAAGTATATGGAACAACGATATTAGAGATATGGTATCGAAAGTCCTTAGTATTCTTGTCATTTGTAACTCTTTAATTTTTCTTTTTGTCTAAATCAAACTTTCTCTTGTTAACAATTTTTAAAAGTACAATTTCCTTATTCCTTTGTTTTCCCGATATAAATAATTTTGTTCATGAAAGTCAACATCAAAAATATTAACATAATCACTTGTTTTATAACCATTCATCACCATTGTTTATGCTTTAACAACCAACAAGCTACTTTTGGGAAGCAATCAGGAACCCTCGAGGCAAGGCTGAAACTATTTTAAAGCTTTTGAATTATAGATCAAGGAAAAGAAATTGAGGGAGCATTACACTTTGGAAGGCTATAGTTTCACTAAAAAGCATAGTAAGTCTCACACATTTATTTACATTCGCCGACAATAAGAAGCTCCACATCATTCTCCACATATAACGCCCAGAGCCAGTTTGAGGGGACCTCGAATCGCGCGTCAGCAGATCAGCCGTATCCGAAAGGAGGCGAGCCCCAATGAATCTACAAGGCACAAAATGATAAGCGAGATAATACATTTAATCAATAATAATCCATAAGAATCTCGTGAGCAATCTGAGAAATCAAATAAGGGTCTACACACCCTCAACATAATCCGGGCCCTATAAGGGTCCTAACAAAATAAAAGCAGTGTCCTCACACACAAGAATAAAATAACTAGGAGGTCCTCCAGCCTCTCGGCAATATCGAGTCCCAACTCACTGGAGTCCACCCGGGCTCGAAGTCTACCTACTCTCCTCGGGACTGAAATGAAGAGAAGAAAAGAGTAAAGTGAGCTTTGAATGGAAAGCCGATGTAAGTACCACCGCAAGAATCACAATGTAATTAGGTGGAGCGGATATCAAATAACATAGGATTATCAAACAAAGGGCTACACCCCATACAAGCAGATCCTAACATCCAACTACGGCCCTCGGGGCCTAGGATGAGAAGTCCAAAACGGCATTTCGGCAAACACTTCCACAGGACGGCCGGCCTCAGTTGTAATAAAGAAAGCGGTCTCGGATCGCAACAATAACAACGGTTGTACGTGGCGAACTTAACTTGTCGGCGGTCGGTAGCGCCACCTCTACGTGTCGACCACGGCCAGCAAATCAACCCCAGCAGCGAGGGGATCTGAGTCGGACCCGCTTGCAGCGAGGCGGAAGATCAGAACTCAGTTGGCACATACCTCCCGGCCAGCACACAAGACCATGTGCCCATGATCAAGTGTCGGCCCACGGGTGGGTAGTCCAACTAAGTATTTCAACAAATGGTAGATCAAACACTACCAAACAGAGCAACCAAGCACATACCAGGAAAGAAACAAGCAAACACGTATGTGCATGGAATCAAACAGCAGGTACTCACAACAAATCATGCTAACTGATAGCATACAGTAAAACAAAGAAACCCATACAAGGGTGAAAACGAGGCAAAGTGACTTACCTCTAACGCAATCCAACTGATCGCTCTGAATCTGTCCCGTCGAAGCACCACGCTCCTCGACAATATCTGTATACATAGATTCGCACTCAATAATCGCTCAAGTGTTCCTTTTCACTATTATTATTTATCTTTCACAAATAATAACACCTAATTAGCAAAACCATAATAATGGGCCCCAACCCATGAAATGAATCCCATCATAACTCATTGCCCATTTTTCAACAGGCCGACCAAAAGGGCCCTATCAAAAGCAAACCAATTATTTAAATAATTAAATATAATTTCCAAATAATAGCCACTAGTCCAGCTATTTTCTCTTACCACAATTTTAAAACAATTCAAGCATCCCCATATCTATTAATTTCCACAGAAATTCCAGAAATATTTGATAACATTCTAAAAGTCAAAATACAATATCTTCTTCCAGGTTACACACAACTACCCAAGTACCTACAATCCATTAAACACAATCTCAACTAAGACCATGTAGAACAGTTCCATCTAATTAATCAGACGTTACACTGCCTTCTCCTCAATACCAGTACACCAGTCCTCTCATTATCATATGTAAACAGAGACAAAACAAATAAGTGCACAACAGTCTCACAAACCCAAGAGTTCACAGTGTTAAATACCCCTACCGCCAGGCTTGATCAATTCCACAAATGAGACTAAAATTCATTCACATACCTACCAAGCCATCATAAACCTCTGAACCCTTATACCTTAACAAAAACCACACGTACATGGCCACATGAAAAAGGCTTTTAAATAGTCCTCAGCATTCTTATTTCTAGATTCTAAATCATAGTAATGAACTCCAAGATTTCACACATGATTTCATTCCAAAACATAACCATTCAGAACTTCAAGAAGGTTCCCATTACTAAACCTCAAAACACTTTCAAGAATGAACCATGAATCCTCATCGGATCATCACACGTACTATGCTGTTCTTCATTAATACTAACACCACAATATAACCAAGGCCCAACTAGAAAATCATCATCTTCCTCTAAACCTCAAACTCAACCCAAATCCATTCGATCAAAGCAATGATTATACACAGAAACAGTAAAACCCATGCAGAGATAAAGCTAGGATCACCCACACTTCTTCAAACTCTCATGTAACCATTCCATCCACCAAATCAAAACGAAAGAATCTCCAAATACTGAAATCCTTTGTGCAGGTCTACAGCAGCGAAAAGAAACATGACAGGGAGCTTACTAGGAGACAATTGATGGTTGCGGTCGGCCTCACGGCCGTGACCGGACTCTCCACCGGACCTTTTCCTCGGCAGTAACGGTGGCGGAATAAACACAAGCGCTACTAGGGTTTCTCTTGGGGAAACCGCTCCTTCCTATGAGGTTTGTAAATAAGATCTCGGATGAAACCGATACCCTACTGATAAGGGATTTTAACGCATTCTATCTTATCGCTTTCCACGTTTAAACGATAACGAATTTGGCGAGAACGATCGTGGCGACGTGCATGCGGCACAGGCGGAGGGACTTGCAGTAACTGCCTCGAAATCGCACCTCCACAAATGAACGGCTGTAGTGTAACCCTCTCTGAATTTTTTTTTTTTTATTATTATTTTTTTACAATTCAGTCCTCTTCTTTTAAACCTTCGTAAATAAGCCCCTTATCTTCAAAGAGTGTGGTAGATTACATCCCAGCCCTCAAGACTTCCTTATTATTATTATTATTATTATTTTTTTTCAGGGTGTCCCTGGCAACCTCCAGATAATAAAAATTTATTAAATAGGATTTAACTAATTAAATCCCCATTAATTCTCTAAAATGTAATTTTGCATTTAATCACCTCTTTCTCCAATTAAACCAAATTTAGAGAATTGTTCCATTTATTAAAATAAATGAAAATAAATAAACTCCATTATTCATACTAAAAACCGTGGGTTTTACACTCCCCATCAGAGTGCTCCCCTTATCTTCCTCAACATCAATAGGAGCAATAGCAAAACAATTAAAAGAAACAAGAGAAGCAATCGGAGCAACTCTTGGTGACTGGTGAAAGATGTCAAGTAGGCCATCATTAGCATCTCTTCTATTGTTCGAGCATCCTATAAAAGATCTATTAGATGTAATAGATCTCACTAAAGGCTCGCTTAATAACTCACATATCTCATTTAACTTGTAGAGCTCAATGGTGTTTGTTTCTAGATTCATCCCACTCTTCATGTTGAGAAAGTAAAATTTTACCTATCTATAAGTTATGAATATAACCCCATTTATCAAAAAAATAAAGTAAAAAGAAATAAAACCTCATTTTACTAATATGAATGGTATGCTAATAGGACATCTATCACATCAACGTATGTTTGAACTTTTAAACATGATTTACTATCCATAAATATCAATAAAATTTTAATAAGGAAACATAATCTACTCAACAGAATATATTCGTTTGGATGAGATTATGTTTGGTTTGAAATTTTCATTTACTTTCAAACTACAATCAATTTAGATTTTACAACAAAAGATTTTTGTGAAGATTATTTTTTTACCCTTTAGTTAAACGGGGACATTACCAAGAATAAACACAGTATACATAATTATGATTTTTTATAAACAACTTCGTAATTACAATAAATTATTCCCGTGTACGTTATGAAAGTTTATTAAGAATTTAAATTTATAATAATCATGATAAATTTAACGCAGTCATTTGACATTGAATTAACTTGTTATGATCCACAAAAAATCTCAAAGTTAGAACTTTTCTTCCTATAAAATTATGAGGGAAAACAATTACTAATATAGGAAATTGTTGATTGAAGTAAGACTTTTTTATGGCAAAGAAAAATTGATAAACTCCCTCTCTTTATTAAACAAAGCAATTAGAAAAAAACTTGTTTTAAAACATGCATAACTCATTTATTAAAAGCTTTGACCCTTTGCTTATCGATACAAATGTATAAAGTAAAAAATATGTTTTCTGAGATCTTGTGAACAAAATAAAATGAAAATAATAATGTTAACGAATATTGTTCAAATCATGGAAAGAAAAAAAACATTTCCTCGATATTTAAACAACGCTCCCAATTTGGGGTAAGTGCTGATAGTTGAAATCAATAGTTATTGAAAAAAAAAATTTGGTGAATATGTCAAAATATTACAATCATTTGTGAAGCCGTTCTTCATTCTCTCGGCAACCATTTTTATATTCAAGTCCTCCATATTGTCCAAGGTCAAAAGAGAATATAAAAATAAAAAAATGAGAATAAAGGGATTAAAGTAGGTTGGGATAAGATATTTTATAGATTAAAATGGATAGAAGAGCAAAGCCAACATATGATAGTTTAGAACACAATACAACTATCAAGATCAGAAAGCATACAACCTAAGGCCAATGGTTGCCTTTAAGTGTTGATGGTTGCGTGCCGTTGGATTAGAATTAAGCCTCCAGGTTTGAAAATGTTACGACTCCATCGACATTTATATAAAAATATTTAATGCTAATATTTCTTAGGAAACAGGTGACGCTCTCGTATCCTAACCCAAGAAAGGAGTGATGATATAGTTTTTTGTCCGAAGTAGACTCCCGACTTATATTTGAAATGAATATATATGGTATGTTCTTAAGCACAGTAGAAATTCAATAAAAAGAATACAATTATATCAAATATATAATCATTAAATAAACTTTAGAATAAATAGGAGAAAATTTAATAATGTAAAATAAGTGCAGAATATGAATAATTTTGTTATTCAAATATGGTAAAATGACAAAAAAAACGTATTTTTTTTTCAATTTCAATTTATACCCACTTTAAAAGACAACCTTTAACGCCTTGGTCAATAAATTTGAAAAGGTATCAGAACAACAGTATTAGAGATATGGTATCGAAAGTCATAGTATTACTGTCATTGTAACTCTTTAATTTTTCTTTTTTGTCTAAATCAAACTTTCTCTTGTTAACAATTTTTAAAAGTATAATTTCCTTATTCCTTTGTTTTCCGAATATAAATAATTTTGTTCATGAAAGTCAACATCAAAAATATTAACATAATCACTTTTTTTTATAACCATTCATCACCATTGTTTATGCTTTAACAACCAACAAGCATTTTGGTGGAAGCAAATGAGAACCCTCGGGCAAGACTGAAACTATTTTAAAGCTATTGAATTATAGATCAAGGAAAAGAAATTGAGGGAAGCTGTTTACACTTTGGAAGGCTATAGTTTCAATAAAAAGCATAGTAAGTCTCACACATTTTGTTACATTAAGCCCTCTGATAAGAAGCTCCACATCATTCTCCCCATCAGTGCTCCCTTATCTTCCTCAACATCAATAGGAGCAATAGCAAAACAAGGAAAAGAAACAAGAGAAGCAATCGGAGCAACTCTTGGTGACTGGTGAAAGATGTCAAGTAGGCCATCATTAGCATCTCTTCTATTGTTTGAGCATCCTATAAAAGATCTATTAGATGTAATAGATCTCACTAAAGGCTCGCTTGGTAACTCACATCTTGTAAAATCCATGAATTTCTGGAAATAAATATTTAGTTATTTCCTTGGGAAAAATATTTAAGTTATTTATTTTCCCCGATAAATGTTAATGTGGGATTAAATGATTTATTTAAATTAAATGGAAATTAAAACAAATATGGGGTCTGCAGGGACCAAATGGTAATTAATAGGTTCAGGGATCTTAAGAAAATTTTCCCTCTCATAGAACTAGGACCTATCTGTAAAATTAATAGGTTCAGGGACTTCCGGAAAATTTTCCTTTAATGTGTTGGTTGGACGGCCAAGATTTGATCACCCCTGGTAGTGATGATCTTGAGAAGAGATGGAGGGACGTATCAACGGCAATTGGCTGAGATCGTTCCATGCTCGTTGTTGATCGCAAGGCGTTACTCTTGATTTAGGGTAAAGCCGCGTGGTGAGATCGGGATTGAGTTCATCCGATCGAATCACGGATAATGAGGCAAAGTGGATGGATTAAATGGAGATAACCTCATGGTGCGGGTGACCGTGGGTGGATTCATCTCATGACCGCCCAAATCTTGAGACGCAAGAGGAGATCCGGCCGTCAATCTTCAAGCAATCTCGATGGTTAATCTCGGCGGAATCTGGGATCACGAGAAGATGAGATTGAATCCCTAACCGATTGATGTGGAATAGATGATCATCGCCCTTCATCGTCGATGTGATGATCTCGGCGGCGCTGTCTCCCCGGCCAAAACGCCGCTTTGCGAGCTCGCCCACCTCCTACCGTTACAAAGCGGGAAACCGGCCGCTGGTCGGCATTAGCGTATTCACGAGCCGCCCTTCGTCAGCCATGGAAGAGCCTATAAAAGGGGTTTCACCTCCTGTCGCTTGGCACTTGAATCGCCAGAGCTTTCAGCTCGGCGGGGTTATAGCGAGAGGGAAGAGGGTGCCCGGCCGAGGAAGCGCCGTTCGCCGAGCTTCGTTGGCGTCCGGGAGAACCTTGGCGAGGAGGAAGTTGCGATGTGAGGAGTAAAATCGACGAAGCCACCCGCACGGGCCGGTGAAGCTTCGTAGGGAGAAGAAAAACAGAGAAGATTTTCCGGCGTCTCCAACACTCTCGGCGACAACAAACTTCGCGGTGAAGGTTAATGCGACTAAACTTCTGTCGAACCTTCGTAGAAATAGTCCTAGCATACATTCGGTCGGTAGTAGAGCCTGTCGGAGAGCATAGTTCTCACGGCCGAGAGCTTGATGGTCGTCCATGAGAGGATGAAGGCCGGTGGCGCCAAGGAAGAGGTCGGCCGTGGTCGCAAGGTTGTTAGCGGCGAGCTCCTAGCGAGGCGGACGTTGTGGCCGGAGAAGGACCTGGGCGCCGGTGACTCTCGGTCGGGGGTAGAGAAAACGAAGAAGAAGAAGTTTAAAAATAAAAAATAAAAAATATTAATATTAATCGTTTAATTATTTCATACACTTAGGGGTGTGACACTAATTTATTTAATTAAAATAATTATTTGTTTTCCCTCTCTTTTAATTAGAACATAGGTTGTTTAATATTGCCTATACATGGTATTAAAATGGGGAACTTAGGACATGTGACAATAAACAAAGGTTGATGAAATATTAACTTATATTGACAAGCTAATAATATAAATGAATTATTAGTTATGAGCTAGAAAATTAGTTGATTATTGTGACAAACAATAATTAATTAGATGAGATAATAATTCGATGGCTATTGGTATGTCACAAATAATTTTTATGGAACCTAGGGAGTGTGACAAATATTATAGTGGATAATATTGTGCTAGTGTGACATAAAGATAGTATTGAAATAGTGAATGTGACAAATGAGAAATTAAATAATTTCCTAAATTTAGATAATTGGTTAAATTATGGAAATTATTTGGTAGAAAAGCTTAAAGGGGCTAAATAAGCCCTAACCGAATGAAACCTTAAAACCTTAGGGTCAAAAGTTGCCAAATGACCAAAATGCCCTTCTAGGGTAAAAAAGGGGGTTGAAATAAATTTGAGTAGACCCAACTCAACCAAAATGACTAAGTAAGAGTGGATTTCACTGAGATGGACTAAAAGTGACTATGTACGACCTAGGTAGGACCAAAAAAGTCAACTTCGGGAGCAGAAGCGGGAATAAGGGCGGTAACATAAGAGATGGTCTCTAGGACCGTTAGTGGGCCTAAGCCCAACAAAACACGTAGAGGGACATGCATGTGAAAAATAGGAGCTTGTGGAAAACTTGACTCTAATAAGAGTCTATGTATGCCGGATACTCTCGGGGGAGGCGTAAGGCATTTCAAAGGGAGACGGGGAAGACATTTAGTCTCTTTAGAGGTAAGTTCACTTGCCTAGATTTCACCCGTGCTTGGGATTTCTTGGACTTGCTATGTATTCTTATTACATGCCTTTGTTGTTGCCATACATCTTTTCATATTTGTTTTTGAATCTGTTGAGCATGTGTGTTTGTTTACGGACGTTGGTGTCACAGTTTGCTATGTTCTCTTGCGCGGTTCGACTCGGTGGAGCTAGGGAAGCTCCAATTTAGGGAATGCTACGGGGATAGCACCCTGTTTTTCCTCGATTGGCCCTACCAGAGAAACAAATCTCACGGAGGTCTTACCTGTCGATGGGCATGGTACACCACGGCGTGTTAACTGCGTAGAAGAGGTAGTCCTCCCCAGGCCATTTGATTTGGAGGGTCAAGCGACCATCTAGGTACGTATTTATATCCAAAAAATTTGGACATCTTGGTAGGGAGTAAACTCGGAGTTCTCTTAGAACTCACTACAGAGCCCGAGGGCTTTTGTAGCAGGGGTCGTACCTTTGACTTGTTTGTGGTAGACTCCTAGGACTTTATTGTTGATACTATGATCCTGTTGACTGTCATTTTTCCTATTGATGACACAGTGACCTGCAGGGGTGCTTACTGAGCTTTCCCTTCGAAAGCTCACGTGTTTTCTCTTTTCTTTTTTTTCAGATTCTGAGGTTTAAGAGGGGGAAGAAGCTTGAGGAGAAGGACTCCGGGAGACCAGAGGTTTATAGGAGTCTCCATTATCTTTTATTTTTATGAGTTATGTTATTTGTAGGACCCGTATAGGGACCAGACTTCTATGGGGCCTACGGGCCCTAATGACTCTATGTTCATATGAACTCGAGTTTATGTTTATTTATGGATTGTTATCTGCTTATCACATTATTAGGCCTTGTATTGAGTTGAGTTTGTCTCTTCTTTAATACGTACGGCCCTGTTGGCGTGCTTTCGAGGTCAGGGATCCGGTCGGGAGATTACACATCTCATTGAACTTGTAGAGCTCAATGGTGTTTGTTTCTAGATTCATCCCACTCTTCATGTTGAGAAAGTAAATTTTACCTATCTATAAGTGAAGAATATAACCCCATTTATCAAAAAAATAAAGTAAAAAGAAATAAAACCTCATTTTACTAATATGAATGGTATGCTAATAGGACATCTATCACATCAACGTATGTTTGAACTTTTAAACATGATTCACTATCCATAAATATCAATAAAATTTTAATAAGGAAACATAATCTACTCAACAGAATATATTCGTTAGGATGAGATTATGTTTTGTTTGAAATTTTCATTTACTTTCAAACTACAATCAATTTAGATTTTACAACAAAAGATTTTTGTGAAGATTAACAGGGACATTACCAAGAATAAACCTGTTATACATAATTATGATTTTTTATAAACAACTCGTAATTACAATAAATTATTCCCGTGTACGTTATGAAAGTTTATTAAGAATTTAAATTTATAATAATCATGATAAATTTAACGCAGTCATTTGACATTGAATTAACTTGTTATGATCCAAAAAAAAATCTCAAAGTTAGAACTTTTCTTCCTATAAAAGTTTGAGGGAAAACAATTACTAATATAGGAAATTGTTAATGGAAGTAAGACTTTTTTATGGCAAAGAAAAATTAATAAACTCCCTCTCTTTGTTAAACAAAACAATTGGAAAAAACTTGTTTTAAAACATGCATAACTCTTTTATTAAAAGCTTTGACCCTTTGCTTATCGATACAAATGTATAAAGTAAAAAATTTGTTTTACAGATCTTGTAAATAAAATAAAATGAAAATAATAATGTTAACAAATATTGTTCAAATCATGGAAAGAAAAAAAAAATTCCTCGATATTTAATTAACGATCCCAATTTGGGGTAAGGGCTGATAGTTGAAATCAATAGTTATTGAAAAAAAAAAATTTGGTGAATATGTCAAAATATTACAATCATTTGTGAAGCCGTCCTTCATTCTCTCGGCAACCATTTTTATATTCAAGTCCTCCATATTATCCAAGGTCAAAAGAGAATATAAAAATAAAAAAATGAGAATAAAGGCATTAAAGTAGGTTGGGATAAGATAATTTATAGATTAAAATGGATAGAAGAGCAAAGCCAACATATGATAGTTTAGAACACAATACAACTATCAAGATCATAAAGCATACAACCTAAAGCCAATGGTTGCCTTTTAGTGTTGATGGTTGCGCTACCGCTGATTAGAATTAAGCCTCGAGGTTTGAAAATGTTGTGACTCCATCGACATTCATATAAAAATATTTAATGCTAATATTTCTTAGGAAGCGGTGGCGGCTCTCGTGATCCTAACCCAAGAAAGGAGTGATGATATAGTTTTTGTCCAGTAGACTCCACTTATATTTGAAATGAATATATGTCACGCCCGAACCGGATCCGGGCCTCGGCAAGATAGCGACAAGCGCGGCGTGCTTATAGAATGCGCCCTAGAAGCACGCAGTAAGGCTAAGTAACATAAGCGGATAATTAAATCAGGAGTTTAAATTATAAATCGCCGGAAGAAATATATATAAGGTTTTATAAAACCCTAGCGAGTCTGAATGGTACAAATACAACTCTCACTTGTCGAAAAAGAATAGAGGCCCGCAAACCTCATTTCGGAATATCCAAGCCCATTTGCTAGAACATCCCTCTAAGCTCTCTCACGAGTTAAGCTCCTAGCTACTCGTAAGGTCCTCGTCTAGTCCCGACCCTACTCCTCGTTGTCACCTGAGAAAAACATCCATCAAGTGCATGAGCCTGAAGAATAGGCCCAGTAGGGTCGCAAATAAATCAATAAAGGTGGCGAAAGCGACTGGCACCGAACAAAATAAAAGAAGTACAAATATGCATAGTAACAACATCACAAGGAAATAACAAGTAACTGGAATGTGGATAAATCCACAGATGCACTCAATCTCTGGCATATGTGATACTAAGATGTCTACGACATCTACGACACCATCGGTATAGATCTTACGACCTTTCACCTAAGCCGACTACGCTTATAGCATACATGTGCACATGGCGGAAAATACCGCTCTCACTGAGGCGGTGGCGGATATTATACACCCTCTGCGGGGTCTGCGTCCAGATGGAGCATCAAGTGCTTCGTGGCAGGATATTATACACCCTCTGCCCAGGGTCTCCGTCCAGATGGAGCACCAAGTGCTCGTGGCGAGATATTGCTCGCCCTCCGCCCGAGGTCCGGTGGCGGATATTATACATCCTCGGCCAGGGTCTCCGTCCGATGTATCATGCCTGAAAGTAAGAGGTTGATAGTACTAATACCTAACAATAGGTATACATATATATCCGAGGTAGCAACATCTTGAATATACAATGATCAGAGATCTCATCGAGATCGGAAGCCAATACGTATCTAAGGAGTAAACTCTACTTAAATACGCATTTGAAAAACATAATACAAACACTCCCCACGAGATATAAAACGAATATATATGAGGACGCCCAACTCGACTATATATTGGGAACCCCTCGAGGAAATAAGAGTACAAAAATCAAAGCGAGTAGGAGGAAGGAATGTGACAAACCTCCGTCATGAGAGCCTACGGCTAGAACCAAATCACAAGCGTGGTAGGAGAAAGGAATAATCAAACCGAAAGGTGTCAACCAGACCGAAAGCAGAGCAATATCAAAAGCTCAAGCAAAGCAGAAATAGAATCACACTCAAAGCAGAGCAAATCTAATCAGAGTATACAACTTAAGCAATGCAGCAAGCATAACATGTCGATAGATAGAGTAGGTATCAAAAGATGGACTCCAACATCCATCTAGCACAACAACAACAAGAATCAAGAGAATACTATGAGTTAGAAATACTCACAGCATCGTCACGACATCCTACCTTTTTAGGCTCTTGGGCCTACTCGGGCCCGATCCTCCCGATCACGGTCTTAGACCACCTCACCATGTCCTAAACATGGTAAATGTTCCTTATATAACATTTCATATCAAAAGGAATGCATTACATGCATTAAATTACCCAAATCGTGAGTTTACCGAAATGTCGGCTTTTAATTTATAACCGATGGATCCGGGCTCTTAGACACCTGCCCGTACCATTTTTATTAGTTTAAATATACACCCGAACTATCGGGACGATCGGAATCAATTTCCGAGTCTTTTTGAAAACATTTGAGTTCTTATTCACTCTACATTCGGTAGCTACAGTAACCATATAAAACATGAAATTAGAACATCAAATTGAAGCTCGAAATCTTCACCATTTTATCTCGTACTTCTAATATATCATATTCACAATATTAGATTCCATTCCCCTAGAATTGGGCTCATTATCACCGCTACAAAGCCCATAATAAAATGAAATAAAATGGATGTTCTGCTGTGCTACAGTGTTTCCTGCATTTTTCCACTCCTTGGAGTTCAACTCTTTACAATGTTTTGCAATTGATCACACCTATTCTTAATCCAAGGAAGTGTGAAAACAATCCCAAAATACTCAACACCTTCCATCTCATTATTTGGTAACTAAGATGCTTTGAAAATACACTAATTCAATAGCAACAAAAATCTATGTTTGCAACATCAATAGCCAATGCAAAGATAACTAGTAAACAAAAATCCTTATCTTAACCTTCTCAATTACAAATCCATATCCGCATATTACATATGATCTATATAATCCATGCCATTACTCTCATCACCATTATTCCATTTGCTTGTTTATCTCCATCACTAGCATAGAAGAAGGTTCTAACATGCTCTTCTTAAAAGAATTTAATAACTAATCATGGTGTGATTAAGCTACTAAATAAATCCCACGAAATTTCGTATGAGTCTCCTTGTTTATAGGGCTTTAGGTTCATACAAACATTCCCCATTCAATACATGAATTTAAAATCATACAACATAGTTAACACTTCAAGAATCACATGAACATCTAATCTTAGACATCTCATAACCTTGAAACCTTCAAACCATTCATGTTTTCATCTAATGTTTTACCCTCAATTGAATTCATGTTTAGTAAGGGTTCACTCTTCTAAAACCTAGAAGCATGAAATCATGATATCTAGGAGTTAATTAGGGTATTAACTCCTATAATTTTTCATGAAAATTCGGCAGCACCTCCCCTAATTATAGGGCCCCGAAAATCATACAAACATTCTCCATGATCTATCCATTACACATGGATTTAATAAATCATACATACATGAAACATTAAAGCTTATACAATCATACAACTATCACATTTCATCCCTACTTCTTCCATGAAATTACAAAATCATAAATCATGCAAATCCCCTTTTTACTTTCCCCCAAAGTTAGGGCTTACAATCGTGGAGTGATGACGGGGCGGCGTCGCAAGTCGGGCGCAGTGGTATGGTACCGCACGCGGCAGGAAGAACTACGTGCGTACCTGCGCGAAGGGCTACGCTGGCGCGTGCGCGCAGTGCAGCTCATCCGTAAGCCGCACGCTGGCCTGCGCTGCGGTGCAGCGCGCGCGCGCGGCGCAGGGCAGCGCGTGCTGCGCGCGCGCGACGCGGCGTGCACGGCAGCGCGATGCTGCGCGCGCCGAGCGCGCTATGGCTACTGCGTCTGATCTTCGCGCGCGACGCTGCGCCGAGGCTGCGCGTGGTGGGCGGCTGGGAGGACTTGCCGTGGCCAGCGGCGACAGTTCGGGCGGACGGAGGAGCACAAGCAGCTGTCAGCGCCATGGGTGAGGCCCAAAGGTGAGGGATGATCGGCCAGTAGGAGGCCGCAAGTGTCCGGTGCTAGGGGCGCCTGAAGTATGGAATAGCTCTGGCCGTGACGGCTGGCCTGGCCGTGGGTGCGGGTTGGGTCTGAGCGCGAGGAAGAAGGAGAAAGGGAATTAGGGCTTGGATGCTAGAGGAGCTCGATCCTCTTCAAATTTCAATTGATTGAACTCAATTGCAATTCAAGTTAGGCCTGCCAACTTTTAATTTAAATCAATACTTTAACTTAATTTTTCCTTTTTAAAAAGGCATCCAATTAGACTATATTATCATCCACTATAGACCTGTCTCGGCCCCCAACTAGATCCACCTTTCCCGGGATTTGAGTATTTGTCTGACCTTCATGATAATTAATCTGATTTAATTAGTACTTAATTAAATCTGGATTAATTAGACCTTTATAATTACCCCAAATTTTAATCGTTTACCATATTAAATTTCTTTTTAATAAATTCTGAAAATAAATAAATAAAAATCCTTATTTATTTCGGGGCGGGTGTTACAATATATATGGTATGTTCTTAAGCACAGTAGAAATTCAATAAAAAGAATACAATTATATCAAATATATAATCATTAAATAAACTTTAGAATAAATAGGAGAAAATTTAATAATGTAAAATAAGTCACGAGTAATATTAATAATTTTGTAATTCAAATATGGTAAAATGACAAAAAAGCGTTTTTTTCAATTTCAATTTATACCCACTTTAAAAGACAACCTTTAACGCCTTTGGTCAATAAATTTGAAAAGGTATCGTAAAGCAATGATATTAGAGTTATGGTATCGAAAGTCATAGTATTACTGTCATTGTAACTCTTTAATTTTTCTTTTTTTGTCTAAATCAAACTTTCTCTTGTTAACAATTTTTAAAAGTACAATTTCCTTATTCCTTTGTTTTTCCAATATAAATAATTTTGTTCATGAAAGTCAACATCAAAAATATTAACATAATCACTTGTTTTTATAACCATTCATCACCATTGTTTATGCTTTAGCAAATCCAACAAAGCTTTTGGGGAAGCAAATCGAACCCTCGTGCAAGATCAGAAACTATTTTAAAGCAATTGAAATATAGATCAAGGAAAAGAAATTGAGGGAACTGTTACACTTTGGAAGGCTATAGTTTCAATAAAAAGCATAGTAAGTCTCACACATTTGTTACATTCGCCTACAATAAGAAGCTCCACATCATTCTCCCCATTAAAGTGCTCCCCTTATCTTCCTCAACATCAATAGGAGCAATAGCAAAACAAGGAAAAGAAACAAGAGAAGCAATCGGAGCAACTCTTGGTGACTGGTGAAAGATGTCAAGTAGGCCACCATTAGCATCTCTTCTATTGTTTGAGCATCCTATAAAAGATCTATTAGATGTAATAGATCTCACTAAAGGCTCGCTTGGTAACTCACATCTCTCATTGAACTTGTAGAGCTCAATGGTGTTTGTTTCTAGATTCATCCCACTCTTCATGTTGAGAAAGTAAATTTTACCTATCTATAAGTGAAGAATATAACCCCATTTATCAAAAAAATAAAGTAAAAAGAAATAAAACCTCATTTTACTAATATGAATGGTATGCTAATAGGACATCTATCACATCAACGTATGTTTGAACTTTTAAACATGATTCACTATCCATAAATATCAATAAAATTTTAATAAGGAAACATAATCTACTCAACAGAATATATTCGTTAGGATGAGATTATGTTTTGTTTGAAATTTTCATTTACTTTCAAACTACAATCAATTTAGATTTTACAACAAAAGATTTTTGTGAAGATTATTTTTTTTACCTTTTAGTTAAACACGGACATTACCAATAATAAACCTGTTATACATAATTATGATTTTTTATAAACAACTAGTAATTACAATAAATTATTCCCGTGTACGTCATGAAAGTTTATTAAGAATTTAAATTTATAATAATCATGATAAATTTAACGCAGTCATTTGACATTGAATTAACTTGTTATGATCCACAAAAAATCTCAAAGTTAGAACTTTTCTTCCTATAAAATTTTGAGGGAAAACAATTACTAATATAGGAAATTGTTAATGGAAGTAAGACTTTTTTATGGCAAAGAAAAATTAATAAACTCCCTCTCTTTGTTAAACAAAGCAATTAGAAAAAAACTTGTTTTAAAACATGCATAACTCTTTTATTAAAAGCTTTGACCCTTTGCTTATCGATACAAATGTATAAAGTAAAAAATTTGTTTTACAGATCTTGTAAATAAAATAAAATGAAAATAATAATGTTAACAAATATTGTTCAAATCATGGAAAGAAAAAAAAAAATTCCTCGATATTTAATTAACGATCCCAATTTGGGGTAAGTGTAACACCCCCTTCTTACAAGGGATCCAGGTGTCACACCAAATTTGGTAGGGGAGTACCCAAACCCATAAGCTGTCTATTTTACTACCTGATAACAATACTAATTAAACTAATAATCATAAATGATAAATAAAATAGTTAAAATAGTCTACAAGGTTTACAATTATTGCGGAAGTGTTCTAAGATTCTAAACATCAAATACAACAGATACTATCCTCCTCCGCTATGTCAGAGCCATCTATCGGAACACTCAATCCCGTACTCCTGCACATTTCACTTGAGTGAGAATCACTATACAATGAATATACATAATTAATATCGGATATACGAATATCGAAATAATGCTAATCATATGCATTAACTTCAAATCACTTTAACATGCCAAGCATTTCAACAAAACCGAAATAGAACACAAATGCAATCTCAATCATTACTTAGCATATCATGATCATTATAAAGGTCTCATATCGACCACGCATGCACCCCTAACTCAATGCCCCGGAATGATACCAGACAAATCCTGGGTGGACCGGGTACTCTCTCTCTGGTAACACCGCATCCCTGCCCAGCGATCTTCTGGTATAAACCGGTTTATCTTGCGTAAGGTGCATGTTGGACGATATTTCTAACATCCCTTTTTCTCTTGTTCCTGTTCTCATATTTCTATCATCTCTTTTCCTTGTTCCTATTCTCCTTCTTTATTTCCTCTCTTCACATATATTTTCATTCACAATACATGAATAAAGCAATCATGACGCTAGTAATATGATCATAATATCAAACCAGCGACATTGCACAAACTTCGATATAAAACTCATAAAATCGTATAAACAAAACCGACGATCAAATCCAACCATAAAACCCATTCAAGTATAGTGAAATCACTCACCTGTTGTCCCAACTCCGGCTTTCCCACTGAGTCCACGGCGCCTTTACCACGTCCTAAATATATTAATAACACTTTAATCAACTTTGCTCACAGGCCACTTAATAAGGAGATTATTAAAACCAAGCTTAACATTTGGGCCTGTCAATGAAAATCTAATGAAATAGTAGCTTATAACAATCCCATTTTCATAAGCTAGTAGTGCTCCAAATTATTATCCTAAATATACCTTTAAAAAGTATACTGTTATAGAACAATCCCCGTTCTTTGATTCTTTACCAAACTCAGCTTGTTAATTTATCAACAACAGATATTCAAAGAACACAGCTTTTATTATTAATCAACAAGTCCTTCACACTCATGAATTTAACACACTACAACCAGTCCCGTCCTTAGCATACAACTTCAATAAGAAATCTATGCCAAGCTAAACATACAAATTCAGTCTCCAAAATATTCATTACATACTTATCAGAATAAAAACATCAGGAAACAAAGTTTAGAGGGGACCTAACCAGCTAGGTATAAGAACATCCAAAAAGGAATATCATCGTGGCACTACCTTGGAACAGCTCCCCGGCGCACCACCGACCTCATTCCGATGTCCATTACGAAGCCCTAAATTTGGATCCACAACACTATAATTCAATTCCTTTTTAAATCACAACTTGACCACACAACTTGGTCAAGGGAGAGAAATTGTTCAAGAAAACCTACCTGTGGAGCTACAAGCAATCTACATGGCGATTTTGTGAAAGTGAGAGAGTGATTGAAGGAAAACATGGAAAAAGGAGAAGTTTGGAGAATTGAAATCTCCAAGGGGTCAAAGGCGGTGGGTTTTTAGGTCTTAGTGAAAAGTGAGGGGCTATGTAAATTTACCAACTAGCCCCTAATATTACACCTAATTCATAGCAAACCTTCTATTTTATATATATATAAGATTTAGCATGAAATGTTGGTTTATTTGAATACCAAATTACCAACTCCAACCAGCCCGTCCTTTTCTATTCTAAATTGAAGCCCGAAATCCCATTTTACCCTCTCCATGAATATGAATCAGTTTTCTTATTATACCATACCCCTGTTTTTTATTCATTTATTTCATTTTATTTTATTCTTTTATTAATATCCACTTTAAATTCTTAGATCTTCTATATGGGCCCATGTTAATGTCACACTAACCAATGTCCCATTATAAATTATTAGCAATTAAATTTTTATATTCATATATAGTTTTATACAACATCTTTAAATAACACACATTTATTTATTTATTTACTTGTTTATTTAAATCACCCCGATTTATTCTTTGAGAATTAACTAATAATTATTAAGAAAACCGGGGCGTTACAATTCTCCCACCCTTAAGAAATTTCGTCCCCGAAATTTTCATGTAGGTGGGGATACTGAGCTTCCCAATTATCGTTTCACTCTTAGGTGCACTTAAGTTCTCCATCAAACTTAATATCAAGAAAAATTCAGAACATGTGGGTTATGAGCCCACTGCGCTTTCGCTGCGCCACTTTGATCTTATGGCTTCTACTTAGAATCGTTGGTCGTACCTATACAACAATTTCATTAATCTTGTTCCTAGGTTTCGTGGCTCCTTGGAAGCTTCTCTCACTTCCATCTAGCCTAATACTACTGGAGGACTTCCCTCCATCTCATCCTCAATTACTAAAGGATCTTCTGTCACCTGTCGTGAGTGTCTCCTCACAGTCCCTAAGAATTCATGTCTAGTATTCTCCGCTACTAGACTCCATCATGGGGCTGTGATCTACATCATCTAATATCTACTGATCTCTCATCCTATGGCTCAGACCATTCTTATGGCTCTGACAATCCCTAGGACTTCAATACATAGGATCAACCACTGATACTACTAAATCATGTCATCGAGATTGTAAATCCTCAATTACTATTCCAAGATCAAAAGGTGTTTGCCCATACAAACAGCTTTTATTGCTTTGATACCATTTAATGTAACACCCCCTTCTTACAAGGGATCCAGGTGTCACACCAGCTGGGCCGGGAGTGCACCCAGCCCATAAGCTGTCTATTTTACTACCTGATAACAATACTAATTAAACTAATAATCATAAATGATAAATAAAATAGTTAAAATAGTCTACAAGGTTTACAATTATTGCGGAAGTGTTCTAAGATTCTAAACATCAAATACAACAGATACTATCCTCCTCTGCTATGTCAGAGCCATCTATCGGAACACTTTCGATCCAGTACTCCGCACATTTCACTTGGAGTGAGAATCACTATACAATGAATATACATAATTAATATAGGATATCACGAATATCGAAATAATGCTAATCATATGCATTAACTTCAAATCACTTTAACATGCCAAGCATTTCATCAAAACCAAAATAGAACACAAATGCAATCTCAATCATTACTTAGCATATCATGATCATTATAAAGGTCTCATATCGACCACGCATGCACCCCTAACTCAATGCCCCAGAATGATACCAGACAAATCCTGGGTGGACCGGGTACTCTCTCTCTGGTAACACCGCATCCCTGCCCAGCGATCTTCTGGTATAAACCGGCTTATCTTGCGTAAGGTGCATGTTGGCCGACATTTCTAACATCCCTTTTTCTCTTGTTCCTGTTCTCATATTTCTATCATCTCTTTTCCTTGTTCCTATTCTCCTTCTTTATTTCCTCTCTTCATATATATTTTCATTCACAATACATGAATAAAGCAATCATGACGCTAGTAATATGATCATAATATCAAACCAGCGACATTGCACAAACTTCGATATAAAACTCATAAAATCGTATAAACAAAACCGTCGATCAAATCCAACCATAAAACCCATTCAAGTATAGTGAAATCACTCACCTGTTGTCCCAACTCCGGCTTTCCCACTGAGTCCACGACGCCTCTACCACGTCCTAAATATATTAATAACACTTTAATCAACTTTGCTCACAGGCCACTTAATAAGGAGATTATTAAAACCAAGCTTAACATTTGGGCCTGTCAATGAAAATCTAATAAAATAGTAGCTTATAACAATCCCATTTTCATAAGCTAGTAGTGCTCCAAATTATTATCCTAAATATACCTTTAAAAAGTATACTGTTATAGAACAATCCCCGTTCTTTGATTCTTTACCACTCAGCTTGTTAATTTATCAACAACAGATATTCAAAGAACCGCGACTTTTATTATTAATCAACAAGTCCTTCACACTCATGAATTTAACACACTACAACCAGTCCCGTCCTTAGCATACAACTTCAATAAGAAATCTATGCCAAGCTAAACATACAAATTCAGTCTCCAAAATATTCATTACATACTTATCAGAATAAAAACATCAGGAAACAAAGTTTAGAGGGGACCTAACCAGCTAGGTATAAGAACATCCAAAAAGGAATATCATCGTGGCACTACCTTGGAACAGCTCCCCGGCGCACCACCGACCTCATTCCGATGTCCATTACGAAGCCCTAAATTTGGATCCACAACACTATAATTCAATTCCTTTTTAAATCACAACTTGACCACACAACTTGGTCAAGGGAGAGAAATTGTTCAAGAAAACCTACCTGTGGAGCTACAAGCAATCTACATGGCGATTTTGTGAAAGTGAGAGAGTGATTGAAGGAAAACATGGAAAAAGGAGAAGTTTGGAGAATTGAAATCTCCAAGGGGTCAAAGGCGGTGGGTTTTAGGTCTTAGTGAAAAGTGAGGGGCTATGTAAATTTACCAACTAGCCCCTAATATTACACCTAATTCATAGCAAACCTTCTATTTTATATATATATAAGATTTAGCATGAAATGTTGGTTTATTTGAATACCAAATTACCAACTCCAACCCGGCCCAAAATCCTTTTTCTATTCTAAATTGAAGCCCGAAATCCCATTTTACCCTCTCCATGAATATGAATCAGTTTTCTTATTATACCATACCCCTGTTTTTTATTCATTTATTTCATTTTATTTTATTCTTTTATTAATATCCACTTTAAATTCTTAGATCTTCTATATGGGCCCATGTTAATGTCACACTAACCAATGTCCCATTATAAATTATTAGCAATTAAATTTTTATATTCATATATAGTTTTATACAACATCTTTAAATAACACACATTTATTTATTTATTTACTTGTTTATTTAAATCACCCCGATTTATTCTTTGAGAATTAACTAATAATTATTAAGAAAACCGGGGCGTTACAGTAAGGGCTGATAGTTGAAATCAATAGTTATTGAAAAAAAAAAATTTGGTGAATATGTCAAAATATTACAATCATTTGTGAAGCCGTCCTTCATTCTCTCGGCAACCATTTTTATATTCAAGTCCTCCATATTATCCAAGGTCAAAAGAGAATATAAAAATAAAAAAATGAGAATAAAGGGATTAAAGTAGGTTGGGATAAGATAATTTATAGATTAAAATGGATAGAAGAGCAAAGCCAACATATGATAGTTTAGAACACAATACAACTATCAAGATCATAAAGCATACAACCTAAAGCCAATGGTTGCCTTTTAGTGTTGATGGTTGCGCGCCGTTGGATTAGAGTTAAGCCTCCAGGTTTGAAAATGTTGTGACTACATCGACATTTATATAAAAATATTTAATGCTAATATTTCTTAGGAAACAGGTGACGCTCTCGTATCCTAACCCAAGTAAGGAGTGATGATATAGTTTTTGTCCGAAGTAGACTCCCGACTTATATTTGAAATGAATATATATGGTATGTTCTTAAGCACAGTAGAAATGCAATAAAAAGAATACAATTATATCAAATATATAATCATTAAATAAACTTTAGAATAAATAGAAGAAAATTTAATAATGTAAAATAAGTGCAGAGTATTAATAATTTTCTAATTCAAATATGGTAAAATGACAAAAAAACGTATTTTTTTTCAATTTCAATTTATACCCACTTTAAAAGACAACCTTTAACGCCTTGGTCAATAAATTTAAAAAGGTATCAGAACAATAGTATTAGAGATATGGTATCGAAAGTCATAGTATTACTGTCATCGTAACTCTTTAATTTTTCTTTTTTGTCTAAATCAAACTTTCTCTTGTTAACAAATTTTAAAAGTACAATTTCCTTATTCCTTTGTTTTCCCAATATAAATAATTTTGTTCATGAAAGTCAACATCAAAAATATTAACATAATCACTTGTTTTTATAACCATTCATGACCATTGTTTATGCTTTAACAACCAACAACTGTTTTTGGGGGAAGCAAATCAGAACCCTCAAGCAAGACTGAAACTATTTTAAAGCTATTGAATTATAGATCAAGAAAAGAAATTGAGGGAACTGTTACACTTTGGAAGGCTATAGTTTCAATAAAAAGCATAGTAAGTCTCACACATTTGTTACATTCGCCTACAATAAGAAGCTCCACATCATTCTCCCCATCCAGTGCTCCCCTTATCTTCCTCAACATCAATAGGAGCAATAGCAAAACAAGGAAAAGAAACAAGAGAGAAGCAATCGAGCAACTCTTGGTACCGCTTGGTGAAAGATGTCAAGTAGGCCATCATTAGCATCTCTTCTATTGTTTGAGCATCCTATAAAAGATCTATTAGATATAATAGATCTCACTAAAGGCTCGCTTGGTAACTCACATCTCTCATTGAACTTGTAGAGCTCAATGGTGTTTGTTTCTAGATTCATCCCACTCTTCATGTTGAGAAAGTAAATTTTACCTATCTATAAGTGAAGAATATAACCCCATTTATCAAAAAAATAAAGTAAAAAGAAATAAAACCTCATTTTACTAATATGAATGGTATGCTAATAGGATATCTATCACATCAACGTATGTTTGAACTTTTAAACATGATTCGCTATCCATAAATATCAATAAAATTTTAATAAGGAAACATAATCTACTCAACAGAATATATTCGTTAGGATGAGATTATGTTTTGTTTGAAATTTTCATTTACTTTCCAACTATAATCAATTTAGATTTTACAACAAAAGATTTTTGTGAAGATTATTTTGTATAGCGCCCGACCGGATCCGGGACCTCGAAGCACGATCAACTGAGGCAAGGCCGTATTAAAGAAGAGATAAACTCAACTTTCGAATACAAGGCCTAATAATGTGATAAGCGGATAACAATCCATAAATAAAATATAAACTTCGAGTTCATAAGAACATAGAGTCATTAGGGGTCCGTGAGGCCCTATAGAAGTCACAGTCCCTATCTGGGTCCTACAACAACAATAATGCTCACAAAGATAAAGATAAAGGAGACTTCTATAACCTCTGGTCCTCCGGAGTCCTCTCCCCAGGCTCTCTCCCCTCCTATACCTCGGAATGCATGCAAAGAGGAAAAGAAAACACATGAGCTTTGAAGGAAAGCTCGGTGAAGTACCTGCAGTCCGCGGTGTCATCAATAGGAAAAAATGGCGGTACCAAGCGGGATCATAGTATCAACAATAAAGTCCTAGGAGTCTACCACAAGCAAGTCAAAGTGCGACCCACATTACGAAGCCCTGGGGCTGCATTTGTGAGTCCCTAAGAGAACTCAGAGTTTACTCCCGGCCAGTATGTCCAGCTTTTGGATATAAATACGACCTAGTTGGTCGTTTGACCCTCCAGTCAAAAGGTCGGTAGAACTACCTCTTCTACGTGTTAACACGGTCAGTGTACCATGCCCACTGACAGGTAAGACCTCCAGAGATTTGCTTCTCTGGTGAGGCTTTCAGGAAGGTTAGGGGGTCCTAACCCTGAACATTCCTAAATTGGAGCTTCCCTAGCTCCACTGAGTCCGGGCAATAGAACATAGCAAATAGGGACACCAACGTCCTGTAGACAAGCATACATGCTTGTCAGGATTCAAGAACAGATATGAACAGCATGTATGGCATCTACAGTGCATGTAATAAGAATACATAGCAAGTCCAAGAAATCCCGTCACCGGGTGGAAACTAGGCAAGCGAACTTACCTCTAGAGAGACTAAATGTCTTCCTGGTCTCCTTTGAAATGCCTTACGTCTCCCCTGAGAGTATCTGGCATATAACGGTTTATTAGAATTATTGTTCCAATAATTTCCATCTCTCTAAATGTCCATGCATGCCTAACGTCCTTGTTGGGCTTAGGCCCACTAACGGGTCCTAGGGACCATCTCTCGGGTTACCGGCCCTTATTCCCGTTTCAGTGTCCCTTAGTTGACTTTTGGTCCCACCTTGGTCAAACCTAGTCAACTCTGGTCTATTTGTTGAGTCTGACTCTTGTTCAGTCATTTCAGTTGAGTTGGGCCTATTCAAATTGATCTTAACCCCTTTTTACCCTGGAAGGGCATTTTGGTCATTTGGAAATCCTTTTTGAACTTATTTAGCTTCCTTACTAAATAATTCTTATCGCTCAATCAGCTATCCAAATTTAAGAAATTAATTAACTAATTTCTATTTGTTTCATTTCAATATTCCATAATAATTATTAATTATTCTGTCACACAACCAAAGTTTGGCAATTTAATAAATATTTGTTACTAAATAACAATACTCGTCCAACTTAACAATACCCCAAATAAATTTGTCACACTCTATAGCTTCACTAAAAAGAATATTTGTGACATGTCAATAGTTCTCAATTAACTATTTCAACTAATTAATTATTGTTTGTCACAATAATCAAATAATTTTTGTAACTCAAGACTAATAATTAATATTATTAACTTGTCACACTAAGTTAATAATTCATTAACTTTTATTTAATGTCACAAGTCCAAAGTTCCCCATTGTAATACCATGCCTAGTCAATTATCATTTATAATAATCAACTAATGTTTTAATTAAGAAGAGAGGAAAATAAATAAATTATTTTAATTAACTAAATCACTGTCACACCCCTAAGTTATATATAAAAATAATTATCTAACTATAACATCAATTATATAAAAATTATTGTCACGTTTCCTAAGTTTCATTAACTATTTAATCTAACTCTTCTTAAACCTCCCTCTCTTCTACATGACCGAGAGACCCAGCGGTCCGGACCGTCTCACAGCCACTCGGACGCCTTCGGCTCGGGCTTCGGCGTCGTTGGCCGTCGCGTCCGGCCGACCTCTCCTTTGGCGCCACCGGCCTATACTCTCTCGGAAATCAAAGAAATCCCTACTGGAAAAGTCTCTCCCGGTGAGCTCCGCCGCCACTTATATGCATGCGAGAACCACATCAAGGCTTTTCGGAGAGTTTTATCGTTGCTTACCGTGTGTTTGTCGATGAAGTGGGTGTCGAAGTCGCCGGAAAAACAGAACTGTCTCCCTCCGACGAGCTCGGCCGCGACCTTCGAGAGCTATTCCTCCTGTCTCCGCGATGTCGCGCCCTTCTCTTCCTCTGTTCGTCGTCGGAGCAACAACAGCTGCTTGTTCAAGGACCCCAACAGCTCACTGTGAGTTCCTCCACCACTCTCCGACTGTCTCTCGCCGGAGTAGACTATCACCCACTTGCTGTGTGACGAACCAGAGGGTAGAATGCCCTTTTTATAGGGATAGGGAGGCCAGCTCAAACGTCTTCAACGCCCGCAGCCATACCGACCGACGTCCATTTTCTTCACCGGTAACGCTCGAGAGATCCGGCGAGGCTCGAGCAAACGGTTTGAGAGAGTTATGGACTCGCCTCGAGATTGGCTCTCGCGGATCGACGCCTGAGATCAAATGGGTTCATCCATCAGTCCAGATTTAGTAAGGTGTCTCGTATCCGTCACCCTCTAAGATGAACAACCAGGATTAGGTCTCTACAACCGGCCAGATCATCTTCTCACGCCTCGAGATCCTTAACACGACTTGATAAACGCACCTTCTCGCGCCACGTGGCCCCTCATCCACCGCTATAATGCCTCGAGATGAATCACGGTTTGGGGTGACAATATCTCAACCGTCCATCTCTTACTGTCACGCCCCGAACCACGGCTCAGGCACGTAGACAACCGGCCGCGCCCAAACAGGGGCTAGTCCCCATTCAGGCGCAAGGCCTTAAGAACTCTTATACGATAAGTATTCAGAGTTAATAATCACAGCGGAATCATAATTAAGAGATGAAGGGAGTTAGTACAACTCCATACAGTATAATGTCGGGTTTACGCAACCCAAGACTAGGATCTAGTCCAGTCACCCCTAGAAATCCATACAACAAAGAAATCTATAATACAAGTCTCACCTGCAGAATAAAAGAGGTACTGGACCTCAAGACAAATAGAAGTAACCGAGTCGGCAGCCCGGTATATCCCCTCCTAAGCTCGATCCTACTCCTCCTCGTCCGAACCTGAGTAATACACGAATCAAGTGCATGAGCCTAAAGAATAGGCCCAGTAGGGTCGCAAGTAAGTCAATAAAGGTGGCGAAAGCCACTAGGAAAGACAGAAATAAAAGAAGTACAAATATGCGATAATAACATCACAAGCGAATAGCAAATCTCAGGAAAGTGGATAAATCCACGGATGTACTAAATCTCTGGCATATGTGATACTAAGATGTCTACGACATCTACGACACCATCGGTATCGTCTTCGGCCGAAGCCGGGCTAAGCTATAGCATACATGTGCACATGGTCAGAAAATGCCGCTCTCTGACTGAGCCAAGTGGCCAGATATTATACACCCTCTGCCAGGGTCTCCGTCCGATAGAGCATCGAGTGCTCGTGGCCAGATATTATACACCCTCTGCCGGGGCCTGATGGCCAGATATTATACACCCTCCGCCGTGGTCTCCGTTCAGATGTATCATGCGGCAACTAGAGATAATAGTACAAAATACCTAACAACAGGTATGTATGTATATTCAAGGCAGCAATATCTCGAATAAACATAATAAAAGAAATGATCCCTCGGGATCGGAATCCAAACATAATTAAGGAGATGCACTCAACTTAACTATGTGCAAGTAATCTAAAAAGATTGCAGTAATCCCTTGAGATATAAAGCCAACACATAGGAGGAATGTCCATCTCCACTATATGTTGGGAACCTCTCAAGGGAATAAGAACGCAAGGATCAATGCGAAGTAAGAGATAGAGATACTCACAGAAAACGGGTGCGAGAACCTACCTGGTTTGGAAAGAAATCCCCTGATCTCAATTAGCGTCTCGCGGCGTCAGGATCCGGATCTAGTAAATAAAATATTAACCTAGTTAATTATACTAGATCCTAACAATCATGCATAATTAAAGGGACTAAGAGGACACAACGGTCTCAACTCTTTTCACGTATTTTCATATTAAGGCGCGAATACCGAGAAGCTGCTAATAACATTCAATCCGCAAGTCGGATTCCAATGATCTAGTTACCGTTGGAAAGATCTCTCGATGATCTTTCTAAAGGTTCTTAATACCTCCCGATCGGAAAAATATTGCGGGCCAAATACATCCCTGAAGGGGACCGCCCGAAAATAAAGCCTAAGAAAATTTCAAGGCACCTCCCTAATTGTAGGGCCCCGAAAGTATACAAACATTCCACAATAATTAATCTAACACTTATATAGTTCATACATGCAATTAATCCATTTAAATCCTCCCCTAATCCCTCTCTAATCCCCACCCTAATATTTCATTCAATTCCAAGAAATTAATCTAGGGTTTCCCCCAATATCAAGCTCACAATTGCGAGGGCGATGGAAGTGATCGACGACGTTCTATCCTCGCCGGAGAAGAGAGGCCGGGCTGTATCCGGCAGGGACAAGGGAGGAGAGGAAATTTGGGTGGAGCTGCGAGAGTACCGGCGTCCGGGTGAGCTGGGCTGAGGCCGAGGCGGAGTTCCGCAGTGCCGGCGAAGCCGGACGATGGCGTCGCGTCGGCCGAGTAAAATGAGGCTGCTTTGCAAGGGGCGGCGGGGAGGTGGCGGCCGCTTCAGCGGTGGGGAGGTAGTCGGGAGGCGCCGGCCGTCGACGATGGCGGCGAGATGCGCTCAGGCGCGCGAAGGGGGAGGGCGATCGTCCGTGGTTGAGAGAGAGATCGAGAGAGAGATCGAGAGATTTGTTTTCTCTCTCTCGTTCTCTCATCTCTGTCTTTTAAAGACAGAGAGATTCTCCTTTTTTTTTTTTTTTTCAATTATTTCATTTGTTATAATATATTATCTTAAATACTTTATATTATTTTATTTAATTCTTTATGTCACATCAGCATTTAAAAATATTACCTTATGAATAATTTTTCCGACCTGCATCCTGAATCTCAGTCGGGGCGACTCCCGTGACACAGACCGACTGGCATCACGGGTCGCCTTTCTCTCACCCGCATCCGCCAATCTCGACTTTAATCATTCCCTTTAATCACGGGTTCCTTTGTGGCATCACGGGGTCATCTCGGTCCCCCACCGCATTCACTTCTTTCGGGAAATGAATATTTATTCATTTTCTCTTCTTGATAATTAATCCGAATGAATTGACATACCATTAATCTCGGTAAATTAACAAATGATTATTTCGATTAATTAACGTTTAATTAAATCTGGATCATTCAGACATGTGATTTTCTTTTCAAAACTCCACTGCTCATCATTTTGAATTGCCACTTAAAATTTCTGGTAAATAAATCTTTATTTATTTCGGGGCGGGTTTTACAATCTCCCCCCCTTATAGGAGTTTAGTCCCTAAACTCACAACAAGCTCATTTACTCAAACAGATCTGGGTAACGCTTCTTCATAATGGAAGCCCGGCGTTTCCCGGGTAACTTCACCACCGGTGTGGTTTGTTCCATCTTACCTTGACTAAAGGAATAGTTCGATTCCTCGAGTTTTTGTTCCTTGTAGTCGAGTTCTTCTCTACCACTCCTCATAAGATAAGTCATGTTGAAGCTCCACGGTTCATATTCGATGATCTTATTGAGATTGATCAAGCATTTTTCTCAACATGGAGACGTGGAAGGCGTTATGGACCTGAGCCAAGTCCGAGGCAAGGCCAAACGATACGCCCTTGCTCCAACCCGTTCTAATATCTCGAAGGGTCCAATGTACGCGGGCTAAGCTTCAGCGCTTTCCAAATCTCCATACACCCTTCATAGGTGATACCTTCAGGAGTACCTTGTCGCCTTTTGAAATTCCAGCACGCTCTGCGTTTCTTATCAAGATAGCTCTTACATGCGACTCTGAGCTACCCTCGGCCTTTCTCACGATGAGCTTCACTTGTTCTTCACTTTTACGTACTTCCTCAAGGGCCCTTGAACTTGCGATCTCCCACATCGTTCCAAAATATAGAGATCGCACGGCCGCCACATCTGAGAGCCTCATAGGGCCATCCCGAATGCTTGCACGGTCATTGTTGTTGTAGGCGAACTCGCCTTAGCCAAATGCTCATCCCAAGAACCGGTGAAGTCAAGAGTACACGCCGCGGCATATCTTCTAATATCTGAATTGTCCTCTCCGATTGACCATCCGTCTCGGGATGAAAGCGATGCTAAAGGTCAATCGGGTACCCAAATCTTTGCATGTAGGCTCTCCCAAAATTCTCGAGACAAACTGGGGTCTCGATCCGGATATGATCGTTACGGTATACCATGTAGACAAACGATCTTGTCCATATATAGGGCTAGTCGCGCCAGCTCATCTTATGTCTCAATGCCAACAAATGTACCGACTTGGTCAGTCGGTCAACGATCACCCAAATGGCTTCATTCCCCTTTTTGGAAGGAGGTAAGCCTCTCACGAAATCCATCGCTATATGTTCCCACTTCCATACTGGTATAGGTAGAGGTTGCAATAGTCGGTGGCCACGGTGCTCGCCTTCACCCGTTGGCGAGGTAAGGCAATGGGCCACAAACTCGGCTATCTCCCGCTTCATATCGACCCACCAGAAGGTGGTCTTTAGCCCCCTGTACATCTTCGTGCCTCCAGGGTGGATGGTATAACTAGAGTAATGGGCCTCCTCTAAAATGTCTCTCTTGAGTTCAGGGACGTCGGGCACACAGACACGATCTCCTCGTCTCAGGGTACCATCCTCATGTAATTCTAATTCAAGTGGATGCCTACTGGATCTTCTCCCGGTGCTTTAATAATTCAGGGATCTCAGAATCGGACCGTCTTGATCCTTTCCAATAAATTGGGCGGATACCGGTGCTAGCCAAGCTCACCTCAGAAGTTCGGCTCGATCACTTCCAGCTCCAGTCTCCTCATTTCTTCTAGAAGGTTTACTTGATCAGTGAGATTTGCAGCTGTCCCATAGTTGACCTTTCTACTTAATGCATCGGCCACCACATTAGCCTTGCCCGGGTGGTAGTGGATGTTGAGGTCGTAGTCCTTGATTAGCTCCAACCAGCGTCTTTGCCTCATGTTCAGCTCTTTCTGCGTGAATATGTATTTCAGACTTTTGTGGTCTGTATACACTTCACATGGCACACCGTAGAGAAAGTGGCGCCAAATCTTCAAGGCAAAGACTACAAATGCCAATTCAAGTCATGTGTGGGGTAGTTCTCCTCATGCGACTTGATTGCCTTTGAAGCGCAGGCAATGACTCCGCCCATTCTCGCATGAGTACGCATCCCGGGCCCTGTCTTGCAAGCATCACTATAGATTACGTATCCACACCCACTCTGGTAGGGCGGGGACAAAGCGCAGAACACCAATCGGCTCTTGATTGGGCCATGAAACTCGCTCATGATCCTCCGTCAGATGAAAGGAGTACCCTTCCGGTCGGTAGGGTCATGGGTAATGCGGGCGTGAAAACCCCTCTACAAACCTCCACGTAGTAGCCAAACAACCCCGTGAAGCTCCCGATCTCTCTTACGGTGCTCTGCCTACTCCAATCCACTCACCGCTTCAATCTTCTTAGGGTCCACAGATAATTCGTCTCCAGCGATGACGTGCCCCAAGAAGGCCACACTGTTCAGCCAGAAATCACACTTGGAAAATTTAGCATATAACTCCTGATCTCTCAGGGCCTCCAGTACCAGCCTCAAGTGCTTCGCATGCAACTTCTTACTCTTGGAGTAGATCAGGATGTCGTCGATGAAGACGACTACAAACCGATCCAAGTATCGTCTGAATACCCGATTCATCAAATCCATGAACACCGCTGGGGCGTTGGTAAGCCCAAACGGCATTACTAGGAACTCATAGTGCCCATACCTCGTACGAAAGGCACTCTTCGGTATATCCTCGCCCCGGATCCGCACCTGATGGTACCCAGATCTCAAGTCTATCTTGGAGAACACCTGTGCTCCCTGAAGTTGGTCCATCAGATCATCTATCCTCGGTAGAGGATACTTGTTCTTGATCGTCACCTTGTTGAGCTCCCGGTAGTCAATGCACAGCCTCATCGATCCGTCTTTCTTCTTGACAAATAATACTGGGGCTCCCCAAGGTGACATGCTAGGCCGGATGAAACCTTTATCCAGAAGTTCTTCAAGTTGTTGCTTCAACTCTTTCAGCTCGGCAGGTGCCATCCTGTATGGGGCTCTGGATATGGACGCGGTTCCTGGAGCCAGGTCGATGCCAAATTCCACTTCCCTCTCTGGGGGTAGTCCTGGCAAATCGTCTGGAAACACATCCGGAAAATCACGAACAACAGGGATTTGTTCCACCGTATACTGAGCGTCTTTTGCTTCTGAGATAGACGCCAGGAACCCTATACATCCCCTGTTGATCAGTTTCCTGGCCCGAAGTGCAGATATCTCCCGAGCCATAGAATAGCTTTTGCTGCCCTCGAAGATGAATTCTTCGTAGCCTGGAAATCGGAAATGCACCCTCTTCCTTCTACAGTCTAGCACTGCATATGCTGAGGAGAGCCAGTCCATGCCGAGGATGACATCGTAGTCGCGCAACTCCATCAGGTGTAGATCGGTAGTAAGTTCGTAACCTTCAATTACTACTGAGCACTTTGGCGCCAATCTATCCACGATCTTCGTCGCTCCCACCGGAGTATCGACGCACAAGTCGTGGGGTAGTGTCATTACATACAAGTTATTTCTCCGGGCAAATGAAGTAGACACGAAAGAATGTGTCGCCCCGGGATCAAGCGATGTACAAGCATAGTAAGAGCATAGCTAATAGTACACGCAACCACCACCTCATGAGAGGCTTCGGGCATCCTCACGGAAGTGGGTTGTAAACCCGACCACTGAGCAATTGGTCGACTAGGAGGAAGAAGGGGAACTGCCGCTTTCCCTTTCCCTTTCCGCCTCGGATCCTCCTCTACCCCCTGGGTCTCACGTGGCTCGGCTGCCGTGAACCTCCGTGTGTAATACTGTGGGGGGTGCATGCAGTCCGCTGCGGGACCCAACTCCTCCTGGCGGCCCGGCCCGCCGAGGGGCAAGCTGGCTCAGAATGCCGGTGCTACCACATCGGAAGCACATATCTGCCTGGTGCCAACACTGCTCCCTAGTGTGTGGGCCCCCACAACGGGTGCAATGAGGTCGTGGGCTCCTCGGACGCATCCCTCGCCTCTGGACCCGGGGCGGCGAGGAAGATCTCGTGTAAATTTGGGACCTGCGCTCCTCGAGCGCCACAGGCGCCCCCTAAGACTCACTCTTCCTGGAGCTCTTTCCATTGTAACTGCTTTGCTCTCGTTTGCGTGGCTCCTGTGTTTCCTGCCAGGCTAGCTCAGCATCCTTAGCTATCTCCACCAACTCGTGGAAAGGACATCTCAAGGATGGCGTCACTGAACGCCGGAGGTTAGGCCTCAAGCCACTAACAAACTGGCGGGCCTTGAACAGTGTGTCAGCCACAAGGGTAGAGGCAAACCTGGATAGCCGCTCAAACTCGGCCTCATACTCGTCGACAGTCCTAGTCCCCTGCTGCAAGGTCAAAAACTGCTGAGTCATCAAAGCCTGTCTGCTCGCTGAAAAGTACTTGTCGAAGAAGGCGGTTCTGAACTCTTTCCAGGACTCAAAGCCTTTTTCACCTCTGTTCTTTTCTTCAGTCTTGTACCAACTTCTGGCGCGACCCTTCAGCATGTAGGCAGCCAGTCTTACCATGTCTTCTTCCGGGCTCTGCATAGCCTGGAAGGTAGCCTCAATCTCGTCTATCCACTGCTCTGCCACGTCCGGGTCGGTACCTCCCTCAAAGGGTGGGGGTCCATGCCTCCGAAACTCTGCTAGAGAACTACTACCACGGCCAGCCGCCGGCACTCACGCTTCCGGTGGAGCCGCAGGGAGGTGGTAGGCGGGTCTCGCCATCGCCGCGCATTTGCTGGCCGCCATCGCTTCCCGCCATCTGCTGTTGCCGCCATACCGGTCGCGCGATCATCCTCGCTATCTCCCGCACTGTGCCCGGCATCGCTGGGATCTGGATTCGATAGGCCTGCAGTGCGGGACTGAGGGGTGTCCTCTGGCGGGGGACAAGGATACGCCCGTGAGCGGGCGAGGTACCCACCGGCTGGCCGGTCCGTGATATCCCCTACCGGGAAACCGGGGTATCCTCACGTGCAGCCGGTAGCCGGGGTAGCTGTGGTAGCGGTAACCTCCTGGTGTGATAGCTGTGATGACCCCCACATGGGGTCCACTCTGCAGTCTCGGGGCACTGATCTCGGGGGCGGCTGCCACTTGAAGGGCCTCCGTATCTAAACCGACTGGGACCTCCTCCTGCGAATGCATGGGCTCTGGGCTCAGCCTCGCTTGCTTGGTCAGCCTCGCCCTGAGGCATGACTTCTGCAAGATAGAAAAGTTCCAGTAGTCAGTACACTACCCAACCCACTCACTCAACAAGATAAAGACTCGACTCCTAAGTTGCTGAGACAACTAGGGTGACTTGAATTGTACCGCTCTGATACCATAATAATTGTCACGAACCACGGCCAGCATCGTAGATAACCGGCCGGCTTCAAACAGGGGCTAGTCCCCATTCAAAGCAAGAAGGCCTTAAGAACTCTTATACGATAAGTATTCAGAGTTAATAATCACAGCGGAATCATAATTAAGAGATGAAGGGAGTTAGTACAACTCCATACAGTATAATGTCGGGTTTACGCAACCCAAGACTAGGATCTAGTCCAGTCACCCCTAGAAATCCATACAACAAAGAAATCTAAAATACAAGTCTCACACAGAATAAAAGAGGTACGCAGACCTCAAGACAAATAGAAGTAACCGAAGCCTGGCTCTCGTGATATCCCTCCTAAGCTCGATCCTACTCCTCCTCGTCCAGACACAGAGTAATACACGAATCAAGTGCATGAGCCTAAAGAATAGGCCCGTGAGGGTCGCAAGTAAGTCAATAAAGGCGGGCGAAAGCCACTAGGAAAGAAACGAAATAAAAGAAGTACAAATATGCGATAATAACATCACAAGCGTAATAGCAAATCTCGTGAAAGTGGATAAATCCACGGATGTACTAAATCTACGGCATATGTGATACTAAGATGTCATTTACATCTACGACATCATCGGTATCGTCTTCGGCCGAAGCCGGGCTAAGCTATAGCATACATGTGCACATGGTCAGAAAATGCCGCTCTCTGACTGAGCCAAGTGGCCAGATATTATACACCCTCTGCCAGGGTCTCCGTCCGATATAGCATCGAGTGCTCGTGGCTAGATATTATACACCCTCTGCCGGGGCCTGATGGCCAGATATTATACACCCTCTGCCAGGGTCTCCGTCCGATGTGACACATGCCAAAGAATTAGAGATAACAGTACAAAATACCTAACAACAGGTATGTATGTATATTCAAGGCAGCAATATCTCGAATAAACATAATAAAAGAAATGATCCCTCTGGATCGGAATCCAAACATAATTAAGGAGATGCACTCAACTTAACTATGTACAAGTAATCTAAAAAGATTGCAGTAATTCCTTGAGATATAAAGCCAACACATAGGAGGAATGCCCATCTCTACTATGTGCTGGGAACCTCTCAAGGGAATAAGAACGCAAGGATCAATGCAAAGTAGGAGATAGAGATACTCACGTAAAACGCAAAAGAGAACCTACCGGTTTGAAAAGAAATCCCTGATCTCCGTCGCTGCCTCACAGCGTCCGGATCGGATCTAGTAAATAAAATATTAACCTAGTTAATTATACTAGATCCTAACAATCATGCATAATTAAAGGGACTAAGAGGACACAACGGTCCCAACTCTTTTCCGTATTTTTCATATTAAGGCGATAGCCACCGAGAAGCGCTAATAACATTCAATCCATAAAGTCGGATTCCAATGATCTAGTTACCGTTGGAAAGATCTCTCGATGATCTTTCTAAAGGTTCTTAATACCTCCCGATCGGAAAAATATTGCGGGCCAAATACATCCCTGAAGGGGACCGCCCGAAAATAAAGCCTAAGAAAATTTCGGCGGCACCTCCCCTAATTGTAGGGCCCCGAAAGTATACAAACATTCCACAATAATTAATCTAACACTTATATAGTTCATACATGCAATTAATCCATTTAAATCCTCCCCTAATCCCTCTCTAATCCCCACCCTAATATTTCATTCAATTCCAAGAAATTAATCTAGGGTTTCCCCCAATATCAAGCTCACAATTGCGAGGGCGATGAAGTGATCGGGATTTACGACGTTCTATCCTCACGGGAGAAGAGAGTACCGGGCTGTCAGTCCGGGGACAAGGGGGCGGGAGGGGAGAAGGGGAAGCCGGGTGGAGCCGCGGGAGTACCGACGCCGGGTGGAGCCGGGCGGAGCCGCGGAGTTCACGGGCCGCCGGGCGAGCCGAAGTTTCGGGCGTCGTCCGCCGAGGTCGTGAGGTTTCCTGCAAAGGGGCTGGGGAGGCGGGCGCTCGGCCCTTTCGCGGTAGTGGTCCGAGGCGTCGGGTCGCCGACGCATGGCGCGTGGCGAGATGCGCTTCAGCGCGCCGAAGGGGAGGGCGTATCATCCGTGGTAGAGAGAGATCGAGAGAGAGAGAGATTTGTTTTCTCTCTCTCGTTTCTCTCATCTCTCATCTTTTTAAAGCAGAGAGATTCTCCTTTTTTTTTTCAATTATTTGATTTGTTAAAAAATATTATATTAAAAAATTTATATTATTTTATTTAATTATTTATGTCACATAAGCATTTAAAAAAATTACCATATGAATAATTTTTCGGACCTGATCCGAATCCCGTCGCACGACTCCCGTGTCTGGTATCATGGCATCACGGGTCGTCTTTCTCTCCCACCCGCATCATGAATCTCGACTTTAATCATTCCCTTTAATCACGGGTTCACTGTGGCATCACGGGGTCATCTCAGTCCCCGACCAGATTCACTTTTCCCGGGAAATGAATATTTATTCATTTTCTCTTCTTGATAATTAATCCGAATGAATTGACATACCATTAATCTCGGTAAATTAACAAATGATTATTTCGATTAATTAACGTTTAATTAAATCTGGATCATTCAGACATGTGATTTTCTTTTCAAAACTCCACTGCTCATCATTTTGAATTGCCACTTAAAATTTCTGGTAAATAAATCTTTATTTATTTCGGGGCGGGTTTTACACTTGCTATAGAGATTCTTTAAAGGAAAATTTACCAGCGGTCCCTAACTCTTTTTAGGTCATAATCGGGTCCACGCCTGTGGGAGGGAATAATTATAATTTAGTCCTCCTGACTTTCTTAAATTACCAGAAAGTCCTTCTGATCCTCATAAACCCTAGTTAGGGTTTTTAATTCCCTTTTTACTTATTTTTCTCACAAAAATCCTCCATTTGTATTCTAAGAAAATAACAAATAATTTTAGGAAAAATTTTATCACTTTTATTTCTTAATTTTTTTTTCGGATTTTACAATTTTTTTTACCCTTTAGTTAAACAGGGACATTACCAAGAATAAACCTGTTATACATAATTATGATTTTTTATAAACAACTCGTAATTACAATAAATTATTCTCAGAAATCCATCAAGATAATTTGCAAAAGTTCAATGAACTCTCTGAACATCACCATCACATAAATTTAAAGTTTTCCAGAAACTTAGTTAATCACCAACTGAATAAAGAAAACATTAAAATCATCACTTTCATAACCACTCTATGAACTAGATCATGCTTCTCTAGCACTTACTCGGCATCTTCACACAAGCCAGGGATCAAGAGGCTACCATGTCCCTCCCCGTCTGCTAACTCAAACCACCCCCTGGTTTTCCTCATCCTTTCAGCGCATGCATGCATAAGAGATACAAGAGGCGGGAAGCAAGGGACTTACCGCAAGGAAGCGTTAGGCGACGGAGCCTCTCCGTCCGTCTTACTTCCGGCATGTAAGAGTGGCTTCTTCCTTGATCTCCTCTCCCAGTCGATGGCGACAAAGGAGAAACTTCACTAGAGTTGCAAACATTCTCCTTCCTTTTATAGGACCGTGGGTGAGACCGTTGAGGTGTCACGATCAAGAAACGCCGCACAAACGCTTCTCCTCTACCCTTCATGGCTAGCCGTTAATGATCATGGAGAACGCCTGACGCTGAGACGCTACTGGGAGAGATCGTAACGTCTCCCGCCCTTTTAGCAAAATCACCCCTCAACCTTTAAGCGTTTACATGCAAGCCCCCATATTATAGAGAGAGGTGGTGACCTTTGGAATTTAGACCCTATCTTTCCAGGGTTTCTCCACTAGGTCCCTGGCTAATTAAAAACTAAGTTAGATCATCATTCATTTTTTTTTTTACATCCTCATCAAATCTTAAATTCCTGTCTAGTCCCCGATAACCTTGTTAAATTTAATTTATATCTCCAATTCATCTTCTATATATATTTAGTTGCAAATATATATATATATATATATATATATATATATATAGCACAAATAAATATTTATTTATCTATTTTTTTTTTTTTGTCCACATGCCAGCTTACAAGCCACCATTTCATCATTCACGCATTTTCTTACCGATTAATCGACTTTTCCTTGATTAATTGTTAACTCATGTATTAATGTCTGCCACATGAAGCATCAGCCTTCTTGCACATCAGCCCTCTAGGTTTCCTTCAATACTATTGACCCCTACATCCTTATCAAGAGCCACTATGCATGTGTTATCACTTTGCATATAAGTCCAACCAATAAAGAACTATTACATGCAAGCCCAAATATTAATACATTATTATATACATGTCTCTAGATTTAATAATCCCACTTGGTTATTCTCTTTCTTTAATTCCTTCTTTGTATTTCCACCAATGTTAAGAAAGGGTGGCGATTTATGATGGTTCTATGTCACGTGCAATGATTTGAAGTGATGGGTTTATCATTTACCACTCTACCCCTTTGTCTTATCCATATAATGCTTGATTGCATGAAGCCCATGTATTAGCATCTGTAATTTTGGTATTTAAATCCAAAATTAATCAAATCATTCCATGCAATTCCCTACTATATTGCACTTAATTTCCTCAATTCTTTTATATTCGCATTTAATTTCTTGAAGAAACAATTATTCTCTATAAGAGAATTTAAATTTCATATTTCTCATAAACCCAATTAATTTCCAACTTTGGAAATTGCTTTATTTAACCAAATAACTATAATAACAATAATTCCCAATAAAAACTCAATTAACCCATCCTTGGGGACCTAATAATTTAAGGAAATAACTAGAAAATTTTATTTCCCTAAAATTTCCGGATTTTACAATCCTCCCCCCTTAAAAGAATTTCGTCCCCGAAATTTAAAATCAATCCCCAAAATTTTCATCCAGTAACAAACTGAAAATGTTTTTTTTTTTTTTTTCCTCAAAATTTTCACCACATAATAACTTATGTAAATAGGGGTTTATCCTCAAGTATCACTTTCAGTCATTCAATCTTAAACCTTGAACGTTTGCTCCGTCTCCTGGATCTACCGTTCGCTAACACTGGTTGTTCAATCCTCTAAAATTCTAGCAGTCCTTTGCCCATCTCCTGGCAAATATGTGGGGTCACACTAGACCCACAACTTCGCGCCTTTACTCCACCAGAGTAATGGGGCTACCTCCCCCCTTTAGTCTTGGCCTGCTGCTTACGGCCCTGCTACGTCCGCACACCGGGTATTCGTTCTAAGTCCTAATCTACCCGACCCAACACTCAGTCACCCTAATTGTCTATGTCACTAAGGCGCCTAGGTTGTCGGTTATCTGCATTTTCTCTGATACCACTTTAATCTGTAACGCCCCGACCCGGATCCCGGGACCTCGAGCACGTCAACAGACCGGCCGTATTAAAGAAGAGATAAACTCAACTCGAATACAAGGCCTAATATTGTGATAAGCAGATAACAATCCATAAAATTAAATAAAACTCGTGTTCCAAGGAACATAGAGTTAACAGGGTCCATAGGCCCTAATATAGTCAGGTCCCTATACGGGTCCTACAAATAACAAAGCTCATAAAATAAAAGATGAAGGAGACTCCTAAAACCTCTGGTCTCCCTGTGTCCTCCCCTCGGGCTCCTCTCCCCCTAAACCTCGGAATCTGTAAAAGAGGAAAAGAGAAAACACATGAGCTTTCGAATGGAAAGCTTCGATGTGCTCCCCACAGTATGATACATGACATAAATAGGATATATGCCAAACAATGTGATCACAATACCAACAAAGTAGTCCTGGGAGTCTACCACAAACAAATCAAAGGTGCGACCCCCTGATACAGAAGCCCTCGGGCTCTGTAATGAGTTTCAAGAGAACTCAAGGTTTACTCCCATTGCCAAGGTATGTCGGCCTATTTGCTGTAAATCGACCCTTGACGAGGTCGCCTCACGACCCTCCTGGTGCCATGGCAGTCCAGGTGGGACTACCTCTCCTACGTGTTAACACCTGGCCGCTGTACCATGCCCACTCCATGCAAGACCTCCGTAGATTTTGCTTCTGCGGTAAGGCAAACAGGAAAGCCAGGGGGTCCTGTCCCTGAACATTCCTTTATTGGAGCTTCCCTAGCTCCACTGAGTCCGGGCAGTAGAACAAACTCAACCTACACACACACCCCGACCAACACAAACACCGTGTGTCTCTATGGTCAAGTGCTTGACAATAGGAGGCTATGCTCAATGAGTACGCGATACTCCTCCGACGCATACACTCGCCTTCAATAAAGCACCACCTAACCTCCATGATAAGTGCCTCGGTCATAGGTTGGAATGCTCGGTGAGCATCAACGAAGAGATAGTGAAACCACTCACTCCTATCCCAGGAAACACAGTGCCTCACGTGGTTTCCATGGCCACGCCATCGATCAACGGATCCTCGTGATCGCTAACACTACCTCTAGCACACCAATCACACACATACCAGAAAGATATCAAAAGAATATGTATGTGCATGCATCCAAGAATATCAATTACCAAACAAAAGACATGCTAACAAATAGCATACATCAAATCAAGAATCCCCAAACAATGGGTAGGAGCCAGGCAAAAGTAACTTACCTCTCACCGAACTCAAGCCCTCCTAGTCACCTCTTGAAATGCCACTTGGACTTCCCAGAGTATCTATGAGATAGAGTTTCTATTAGAGTTAAAATTCTAATAAAACCCTAAGTTTCTAGTTGCACATGCATGACTCTCGTTCTTGTTGGGCCTAGTCCTAGAGACCACCTCTTGGGTTTCTGGTCCTTTTCCCTTGTTCCCCTGTCCTTTAGTTGACTTCAGACCCAGCTTGGTCAAACCTAGTCAACTTCGTCTTCATTTGTCGAGTCTAAACCTTATTTGGCCATCTCTAGACATTCAAGTTGAATTGGGCCCATTTCGAGCCCATTACACAATCTAGCTTGACCTTATTCCTTTTTAACTAAGGAAGGGCATTTCCGTCATTTGAGTAGCTATGACTTTAGAGTTTAAAGTCATACCTTGCTACTTGAGTAACCCAAGGTTTAGTTCCCTATACTGCCATCCTTATTATTAGTTAATAATAAATCCAGTTATAGTTCGACCAATTGAGCCCGGCCCATTGGGCCTCTCAAGTAATGAACCCAATTTCCCCTTTAATTGGTCCATAGTCTGACTTAGTTGTCTTTGATTAATTAATCCAATTAATCTTCATAGCTTGGTTTAGACTCTTTATCTTTATTTGATTGACCCTACTCAAATAGTTCTAGTGTCACACACCCAAGTCCTTAACCTAGCTTCATTTAAGGTATTTAGTAAATTTACTAAATCCTTATAATCACATTATACAATTTATTAACTTGATTGTGTCACACCTATATAGTTCCAATAATCATTTTAATTAACCTAGTTAATCCAATGATTATGTCACAACACTTAGGTCAATTAGACCTATTAAAAATGATTTAAATCATTTTAATCATACTCATGGATTTTGTCACATTAATAAAATCCCATATAATCACTAAATGATTGAGTCACACTTCTTAGGTCTATTAAAATAAATTCCAATGAATTATTTAGTAGCCTTACTAAATAATTTCTTTGTAACTATACAACTTAATCCCCGCTCACATGGATTAACTTGTCACACTAACAAAGTTCCACAATTATTTTTAACTATCTGAAATAATTAATCAAATAATTGTCACATTCCTATAGTTAGGAACAAATTATTCAAATCAACTAATTGATTTTGTCACACCAATAAGGTTTTAAAGTTTTATCAAAAACCCTTAGTTCATTTTAATCAACCCATGAAGTCAGCATTAGTTATATATATATATATATATATATATATATATATATATATATATATATATATATATAGTAAATCCATTAATCACTACACTACCAAACCAACTATGAGTATGTGATCAACTTGAAAGTGAATATCACCACTTCTGTAAAACCCACGAATTTTAGGAATAAATTTTTTTTTTTTTTTATATTCCATAAAATGAAATTCATAAATTATTTAATTCCTTAAGCTTGAAGGATGGAGAATTAAAAAGCTTTAAAAAGGGAATTAAATTAGATTTTAAGACCAACTAGGAATAATTGGGAGTTCAAGGACCTATAAATAATTTTGTAAAGTATTGGGGAACTAAAGGAACTTTTCCTCTCTCACAGAGAAGGGATGTGATTGCGATTTAAAGAAGTTCAGGGACTTCTGGTTAAATTTCCAAATCAATCTCTATAGAAACGGTTTAACGGCCGTGATTAGAACATCTCCGGAGAGGCCGATCATGAAGCATTATAAAGGCTCATATGGAGCCACGTGGCGAAGTTAAGATCTAATCTATCCGATCACGCATCGATTCTGAGGCAAGAGAGATGGATGGGTTGGCAATGACCCTACCAAGTGCGGCTATCGCGGAGCCGCCCATCTCATGATCGTCTAAACTCGAGGCATAGAGAGGAGATCCGGGAGGGTTACGCATGCAGGAGAGCCACCATCCGCATGAGTGCTAGATACGCAGGTGTGAAGTTAAGATCGACCATTGAGTTTAGATCTAACTGACCGTTGATCTATTGACGGATCAATCCAGAGATTGAAGGATTTAATCAAAACCGCTGGATTGGATCAAGAAGATCTCGCATCCATCGGCTGCGGACTGATCCCGCATAGGCATCCTCTCCTCTCTCAGGTTTGCCTTCTAACTACCACAAATAGCCGCCATGGAGAAGGCGCCGCCGAGAGTTATGCCCGGAATCTCACTCGCCGGACGCCAAGTAACTCGGGGACGTTACAAGTCGATTCGCCTACCTCCCTCTATAAAACCCACCCCCGGGCACCTTCGGGACTCGATTGGAGCCGGGCGATCGAGGTGGACGCCGGTGAGGTTGATCGGGAGAAAGGAGAAGCCTTCTCGAGACGCCGACGTTGGCGCTATTTCCATCGCTCAAGGACAGAATCCGGTAGGAACCCTTTCCGGGCTTCAATTTTGAGTTTGATGCACTTTTAGCTTGGTTTAGGGCTCGTAGGAATCGTAAAATAGAGGTCGAAAGTGGTAGAGGCCCGAGTAGGTACATTGGGCTTCCTCGATGTCCGCACATGCTCAAGGGCCGGTGACGAAGCTAACGCCAGGGGTGTCCGGCCGGCTGCAAGTGTACGCGAAGTTCGATTTTTCAAAGAGCATCTCGGTGAGGCACGGGCCGGGAAAGAAGAAGAAGAAGGTGTTTCAAAAAAAAAATTTAATTTAATTACTTTAATTAAATTAATAACCTTGGTATGTGACAGTATTAATTTGGGGGCCTTCTTTGAGAAGAATAATATGTTTTAATAACTTAGAATGTGACAATTATTTTGATTCATTGTTAGTATAGTTTTAAATATTTTTTAAAGCATTGGTAGAATAATATATGGCATGATTTAATTATTCAAAGTGTGACAATTAAATCATAGTGAACTATGGAAATGTGACAAGCTAATGGAATAATTAGTTAAGTCATGATTAATTTATTCTTGGTATGACAAAAATCAGTTTACTAATGTCATGGAGAATAAACTATAGTGTGACATAGTTTAATTAATTAACTAGGTTAATTAATTGGTTACATGGGAGCTATAGAAGTGTGACAAGAATAGTGGATTTGATTAAAATGGTTTAATCATTTTAATAGGTTTAATTGACCTATGTGGTGTAACATAATCTTTGGATTACTTAAAGTGAATAAAGGGTTTTGATTAAGTTTCAAAACTTTGGTAGTGTGACAAGATTAAGTATGAATAAAATCATTTAGTAAGGTTACTAAATATTTTAATAGGGTTTGATTCAAAACCTCGGTATTGTGACAATAATCTTGATGATTATTTTATATGATCAAAATCATTATGAAAGGAAATGTAACTTAGGTGAATTGATCAAATTGGCTCCTATGTCACAAATGAGGAATTTAGACTTGATTAAATGGACCATGGTTAGGATCTAAAATGGTCAAGAGGGCTTAATGGATTTAATCAAGTTAACTTAAGGAAATTTGGGTCTAGGCGCACTGTGATAATAAAATATATAAAAAGGTTGAGAGAGTAGGGAATGGAACCCACAACCTCCCAACCAACAACATAAGTCCTTAGCCACCGTGACATAGTCGCCAAAGTGCTAAAGGTTGGTAACCTTTAAATTATAAGTGTCACGCTCAACACGGATCCCGCCCTACAAGACGCTGACAACGCCGCGCGTGCTTATAGGGTCGCCCTAGAAGCACGCAAGGCTAAGTAACATAAGCGTATAATTAAATCGTAGTTTAAATTATAAATCAGCGGAAGAAATATATATATAAGGTTTTTATAAAACTCCTAATGTGTCCCGAATGACAACATATCCCCATCACTGCTAGGTTGATCCCTGGAAGCTCTCTCTCAATTCGCTCCTAGCTACTCGCAGAAAGTCCTCATCTAGTCCTCGACCCTACTCCCTCATTGTCACCGAGAAAACATCCATCAAGTGCATGAGCCAAAGAAAGGCCCAAGAGGGATCGCAAATAAATCAATAAAGGTGGCGAAAGCCACTAGGAAAGAAATCGTAAATAAAAGAAGTACAAATATGCAATAATAACATCACAAGCAAATAACAAATCTCAAGGAAGTGGATAAAATCCACGGCATGTACTCAACCTCCGGCATATGTGATACTAAGATGTTCATTTACATCTACGTATACCATCGGTATCGCCTTCGCCTAAGCCGCTACGCTTATAGCATACATACATGTGCACATGGTCGAAAATGCCGCTCTGGACCGAGCCAAGTGGCCGATATTATACACCCTCTGCTGTGGTCTCCGTCTCAGATGGAGCATCAAATACTCATGGCTGATATTATACACCCTCGCCAGGTCGGTGGCGGATATTATACACCCTCTCCGTGGTCTCCGTCCCCATGTATCATATTTGAAAGTAAGAGATTGATAGTACTAATACCTAACAATAGGTATAAATATATATTCAAGGCAAAGAACATCCTGAATATATAATAACTGGATCTCATCGAGATCGAAGCCAATAATGCATCTAAGGAGTAAACTCTACTCTAAATACGCATTTGAAAAACATGAAAGCAACAATCTCCTCGAGATATAAAACCCATACATATGAGGAAACCCATCTCAATATGTATTGGGAACCTCTCGAGGAAATAAGAGTACAAAATCAAAGGAGGGTAGAAGGAGAGAATATTCAATGCAAAGAATAGAATATCGTGACCTGCTATGGAGTACCACCCCCTCGACCATCCTAGTAAGTGGGATGCCAGAGGGTACTCCACTGGCCATATGCCATGGAGTATCACTCCCACTGGCCATATGCTATGGAGTACCACCTCCTGGCCATCCCACAACAACACAAGAAAAATGTCAAGGGTACTCCCTCAAAGCAGATCATATCAGAACATACAAGCTCAAACAACTGCAGCAAGCATAACATGTCAACAGACAGAGCATGTATGAAAAGATGGACTCCAACATCCATCTAGCACAACATCAATGTAAAATCAATAGAATACTATGAGTTAGAACTACTCACATCACCCGCAAGGCGACATCCTACCTTATTCGGCTTGTGACCTACCCAAGTCTGAGCCTTGCACACAGGTCCTCGACCGCCTCGCCATGTCCTAAACATGCTAAATGTTTGTCACACAACATTTCATATCAAAAGGAATGCATTACATGCATTAAGTTACCCAAATTGTGAGTTTACCAAATGTCGGCTTTTAATTTATAACCCGATGGATCCGGGCTCTTAGACACCTGCCCGTACCATTTTTATTAGTTTAAATATACACCCGAATCTATCGGGACGATCGGAATCAAATTCGAGTCTTTTTGAAAACATTTGAGTTCTTATTCACTCTACATCTGTAGCTACAGTAACCATATAAAACATGAAATTAGAACATCAAATCAAGCTCAAAATCTTCACCATTTCATCCCAAACTCCTAGTATATTACATTCACAATATTAACTTTCATTTCCAACAGGATTGGGTCATTATCGCCTCTCTATACGGCCCCAAAAAATTAAACAAAACAATGTTCTGCAGGTGCTAAGCAGTGTTTCCTGCATAATCCTTTCTTGGAGTTCAACTCTTTACAAATGTTTTGCAATTGATCACACCTATTCTTAATCCAAGGAAGTGTGAAAACAATCCCAAAATACTCAACACCTTCCATCTCATTATTTGGTAACTAAGATGCTTTGAAAATACACTAATTCAATAGCAACAAAAAAATCTATGTTTGCAACATCAATAGCCAATGCAAAGATAACTAGTAAACAATAATCCTTATCTTAACCTTCTCAATTACAAATCCAGCATATCCGACATATATGATCTATATAATCCATGCCATTACTCTCATCACCATTATTCCATTGCTTGTTTATCTCCATCACTAGCATAGAAGAAGGTTCTAACATGCTCTTCTTAAATAATTTAATAACTAATCATGGTGTGATTAAGCTACTAAATAAATCCGATGAAATTTCGGCAGAGTCTCCTTTGTTTATAGGGCTTTAGGTTCATACAAACATTCCCCATTCAATACATGAATTTAAAATCATACAACATAGTTAACACTCCAAGAATCACATGAACATCTAATCTTAGACATCTCATAACCTTGAAACCTTCAAACCATTCATGTTTTCATCTAATGTTTTACCCTCAATTGACTTCATGTTTAGTAAGGGTTCACTCTTCTAAAACCTAGAAGCATGAAACCATGATATCTAGGAGTTAATTAGGGTATTAACTCCTATAATTTTTCATGAAAATTCGGCGGCACCTCCCCTAATTATAGGGCCCCGAAAATCATACAAACATTCACTACAATCTATCCATTACACATGAATTTCACAAATTCATACATCCATATAAACAACACATGAATACATGGTAATTAGTCTACAACCATAAATCGTTGCTTCTACACAATATCATCATGCTTCTAACTCCTCCCATGCCTCTTTAATCCCTTAATTAACATTCATGCAAATCCAAACCCTTAATCAACCATTTCACCAAATTAACATCAAGCTATTTGAGCAATTGAATTCCTTAATTAGTATAGGGCTTTTACCCAAAGTTACGCAATTCTGCGTGGTCTCAAGGCGTGGTCAGACGCGGCGTATGCGGGTGCAGCTGGAGCTTGTGCAGTGAGCCGGGTGTATAGGTGCGGGACGCAGGCCTTGGTGGCGGTGGCCTTGGTGATGGGCGGGCGCTACAATGGCTACAAGGCTTGTCTATGCAGCTGGCTGCTGTAGGGCCAGCAGTGCTACAAGGCAAGGGCAGTGTAGGCTGGGCAGCGTGCATAGCGCGCAAGCGCAGTGCGCAGTGCGGCGCTGCTGCATGGCGGCGTCTTGTAAAGGCAGTCATGAAAGCTTGTCTCTTGTATACCGGGCAGCGCACGCTACAAGTGCAGCCAGCAAGCGCCAAGTCTTGTCGGCCGCCTGGTGCAGTCGGTCCGGCCAAAGACCGGTGAGGGATGAGGTCGGCCCGAGACAGGGGACTTCTAGCGGCGCAAGTCAAGGGGAGCCGCCGACTCTCTGAGATCGTGGCTCGGCGAAGAGGCCAAGAGTGAAGCTCGGGTCGCAGCTCTCGGTGGAGAAAGAAAGCGAGAGGGAGAGAGGTGATGAATCTCTCTCTCTCTCTTCTAATACATATAACTTTCATAAAGTTATCACAATATTAATAACTATTATTTCTTTTTAATTTATTATATTATCTTTTCTCTTTTCATTTATTTATCAAATATTATAATTCTTTATAATATTTAAATCCAATCATTAAACTTATCTTATCATCTACATTACTGTTACATGGCTACTATACATTCACGGGTGAATGAATTCATTGTAAGTAGGGACCCACCGGCCACGCGATTCTTTTCGTCTACATGCCCACCTGCATCTGCGAAATCACGGGTCAAATGATTCCAAAGACCACGGGTGTATTGTAGTATCACTGGCCTTGGGTCTTTCGTCCCACTGCATCCACCTTCCGGGACTCTAACTTTTGAATATTTGTGCGATCTTCACAATAATTAATATGATTTAATTAATACTTAATTAAATCGGGATTAATTAGACCTTTACAATTTTCCCAAATTTCATCGTTTACCATCATAATTCCTATTTAATAAATTTTGGAAATAAATAAATAAAAATCCTTATTTATTTCGGGGCGGGTGTTACAATCTCCCCCCCTTATAGGAATTTCGTCCTCGAAATTGACAAAATCCATATATCCTCAACCTTAGTGTCTAGCCTCATTACGTTTCTACTGCGCACTCTCATCATGTATTCGATACTGATACTTCATTATTGATAATATGCCCTAATAAGGACAAGCTTCTAAGTCCGGAACTGTACTCAGGGAACTTAACATATAGTCGATCCTATTTTAGCCTCCAACAAAATCCTCAGCTTGAGCAGGAGCCTCCAGCTCCCACCCATGGCCTATGGGGGTGGACTTACCGACCTCCTACGAAGTAATCCTCATCCCCTTGGCATGTTTAGCTGTTAGACAAAACTATATATCGGTCTAACTACTCTAATGAGTACTCTACCCAGACCCACACTCTCAGAAAGAAATCAGAATCAAAGTGCTAATCTTTCAAAATCACTAGGGTCACTAAGGTGTCTTTTATCTGCTGCTCCCTGATATCAAAAGATGTTTGCTCATGCAAGCACCTTCCGATATCAGTTTCGCTTTGATACCATTTTATTTGTCACGCCCCGAACCCGGATCCCGGGCCTCGGCGCACACGACAAACGCCGCGTGCTTATAGGGTCGCCCCTAGAAGCACGCAAGGCTAAGTAACATAAGCAGATAAGTAAATCATAGTTTAAATTATAAATCAGCGGAAGAAATATATATAAGGTTTTTATAAAACCCTAACAGGTCCCGAATGACAACGCTCACTCAGAAAGGAATAGAGGCCCGCAAACCTCTCAAATTTCAACATATCCCCATCATTTTGCTAGGTTGATCCCATGGAAGCTCTTTCCTAATTCCGCCTCCTAGCTACCGCAAGAAGTCCTCATCTAGTCCTCGACCCTACTCCTCATTGTCACCCGAGAAAAACATCCATCAAGTGCATGAGCCAAAGAAAGGCCCAGATGGGATCGCAAATAAATCAATAAAGGTGGCGAAAGCCACCTAGAAAAGAAATGTAAATAAAAAGAAGTACAAATATGCAATAATAACATCACAAGCAAATAACAAATCTTAGGAAAGTGGATAAATCCACGGATGTACTCAACCTCCGCATATGTGATACTAAGATGTTCATTTACATCTACGCACACCATCGGTATCGCCTTCGGCCTAAGCCAAGAGACTCACATATAGCATACATGTGCACATGGTCGAAAATGCCGCTCTCCTCGACCGTAGCCAAGTGGCTAGGATATTATACACCCTCCGCTGTGGTCTCCGTCCGATGGAGCATCAAATACTCATGGCGGATATTATACACCCTCTCGCCGTGGTCCGGTGGCGGATATTATACACCCTCTGCCGTGGTCTCCGTCCGATGTATCATGCACGAAAGTAAGAGATTGATAGTACTAATACCTAACAAGAGTATAAATATATATTCAAGGCAAAGAACATCTCAATATATAATAATCGGTGATCTCCGAGATCGGAGCCAATACGTATCTAAGGAGTAAACTCTACTTAAATACGCATTTGAAAAACATGAAAGCAACAATCTCCTCGAGATATAAAACCGATACATATGAGGAAACCCATCTCAATATGTATTGGGAACTTCTCGAGGAAATAAGAGTACAAAATCAAAGGAGGGTAGAAGGAGAGAATATTTAATGCAAAGAATAGAATATCGACAGGAGGCTGGCATGGAGTACCACCCCCTCGACCATCCTGCAAGTGGGATGCGGAGGGTACTCCATCGCCATATGCCATGGAGTATCACTCCCATCGTCAGATGCCATGGAGTACCACCTCCCCAGCCATCCCACAACAACACAAGAAAATGTCAAGGTACTCCTCAAAGCAGATCATATCGTAACATACAAGCTCAAACAAATGCAAAGAAGCATAACATGTCAACAGACAGAGAGCATGTATGAAAAGATGGACTCCAACATCCATCTAGCACAACATCAATGTAAATCAATAGAATACTCATGAGTTAGAACTACTCACAAAGACCCGCAAGCGACATCCTACCTTATTCGGCCTCGTGACCTACCTGTGTCCGGAGCCTTCCACCTGTGTCCTCGACCATCTCACCACGCCCTAAACATGGTAAATGTTTGTCACACAACATTTCATATCAAAAGGAATGCATTACATGCATTAAATTACCCAGATCGTGAGTTTACCAAATGTCGGCTTTTAATTTATAACCCGATGGATCCGGGCTCTTAGACACCTGCCCGTACTCATTTTATTAGTTTAAATATACACCAACTATGGGACGACGTGGAATCAAATTCGAAGTCTTTTGAAAACATTTGAGTTCTTATTCACTCTACATTCGGTAGCTACAGTAACCATATAAAACATGAAATTAGAACATCAAATCGAAGCTCAAAATCTTCACCATTTCATCCCAAACTCCTAGTATATTACATTCACAATATTAACTTTCATTTCTAACAGGATTGGGTCATTATCGTCTCCTATACGGCCCCAAAAAATTAAACAAAAACAATGTTCTACAGGTGCTACAGTGTTTCCTGCATAATCCTTTCTTGGAGTTCAACTCTTTACAATGTTTTGCAATTGATCACACCAATTCTTAATCCAAGGAAGTGTGAAAACAATCCCAAAATACTCAACACCTTCCATCTCATTATTTGGTAACTAAGATGCTTTGAAAATACACTAATTCAATAGCAACAAAAATCTATGTTTGCAACATCAATAGCCAATGCAAAGATAACAAGTAAAACAATAATCCTTATCTTAACCTTCTCAATTACAACCGCATATCCGTACATATGATCTATATAATCCATGCCATTACTCTCATCACCATTATTCCATTGCTTGTTTATCTCCATCACTAGCATAGAAGAAGGTTCTAACATGCTCTTCTTAAATAATTTAATAACTAATCATGGTGTGATTAAGCTTACTAAATAAATCCGACGTAAATTTCAAGTGAGTCTCCTTTGTTTATAGGGCTTTAGGTTCATACAAACATTCCCCATTCAATACATGAATTTAAAATCATACAACATAGTTAACACTCCAAGAATCACATGAACATCGAATCTTAGACATCTTATAAGCTTGAAACCTTCAAACCATTCATGTTTTCATCTAATGTTTTACCCTCAATTGAGTTCATGTTTAGTAAGGGTTCACTCTTCTAAAACCTAGAAGCATGAAACCATGATATCTAGGAGTTAATTAGGGTATTAACTCCTATAATTTTTCATGAAAATTCGGCGGCACCTCCCCTAATTATAGGGCCCCGAAAATCATACAAACATTCACTACAATCTATCCATTACACATGAATTTCGCAAATTCATACATCCATATAAACAACACATGAATACATGGTAATTAGTCTACAACCATAAATCGTTGCTTCTACACAATATCATCATGCTTCTAACTCCTCCCATGCCTGTTCCATCCCTTAATTAACATTCATGCAAATCCAAACCCTTAATCAACCATTTCACCAAATTAACATCAAGCTATTTGAGCAATTGAATTCCTTAATTAGTATAGGGCTTTTACCCAAAGTTAGGAGTGCGCTTTATGCGGCGTGTGACGCGTATCAGGCTGCAGTGCTTGGAGCTTGTGCAGGCGCCGCACAGCTGGGGACGCTGCCAGGGTCAGCGGTGTATGCCAAGAATGGCCGGGTGCATCGGTGGCGGGCGCGCTACCGCAGTGTGCAAAGCGGCGCTGGGCGTTAGGCAACGGCAAGGCCGATGCCGCTGCCAGTCGGGCAGCAGCACGAAGCAGCTGCGACCTTGCGCAGGCAGCGCGCACGCACGCACCGGTCCTGGCCGCAGTGAGGGATGAGGTCGGCCGGAGAGGACCGATGCGTATGGCCAAGGGGAGCCGCCACTCTCTCTCCGGAGATCGGCCGCCGTTGGCTAAGAGGAGAGCTGTGAAGCTTCGGTCGAGCTTCGGTGGAGAAGAACGAGAGGAGAGGTGATGAATCTCTCTCTCTCTCTTCTAATACATATAACTTTCATAAAGTTATCACAATATTAATAACTATTATTTTTTTAATTTATTATATTATCTTTTCTCTTTTCATTTATTTATCAAATATTATAATTCTTTATAATATTTAAATCCAATCATTAAACTTATCTTATCATCTACACTATTGTTATATGGCTACTATTCATTCACTCAGTGAATGAATTCATTGTAGCTCGGGACCCTTTATCCGCCACATTCTTTCGTCCCACATGCCCCACCCAGACCACAAATCCCTAGGGTCAATGATTCCAGTACCACGGGTGTATTGTAGTATCACGGGTCGGTCTTTCGTCCAAACAGATCCACCTTTCTCGGGACTCTAACTTTTGAATATTTGTCTGATCTTCACAATAATTAATATGATTTACTTAATACTTAATTAAATCTGGATTAATTAGACCTTTACAATTTTCCCAAATTTCATCGTTTACCATCATAATTCCTATTTAATAAATTTTGAAAATAAATAAATAAAAATCCTTATTTATTTCGGGGCGGGTGTTACAATAAGGGTTCGAGAACTTTCAGGTTTCACTAAGTAAACTAAGTAATAGACTAAGCAAGGAAGGTGGTTAGGTTAACTTAGTTATTTCGGAAAGATTATTTAAGCTAAAGTGGTTAAGGAGATTAGTTAGTCACAGGATACCTAAGTAAACCATGGACCAGTAATATAGGAATTGGGTCCATAGTTTTGAAGGCCTAATGGGCCGGGCTTAATTGGTTTAGTCCAAACTAGTTTTGTTATTAGATAATGACAAAAGTAATAGACCGAAAGATAACGGGATGTCAGGTGGAAGGAGCTAAACCCTAAGTCGCTCTAATAACATAGAAGGACCTTAAACCCTAGGGTCCTAATTTGCCCAAGTGAAACCGAGTAATGGGCTTCAAATGGGCCCCATTCAACTAAAGTGACTAGAGATGACTCAAATAGTGTCTGCACTTCGACAAACGTAAGTAGAGTTGACCATGATGACCAGTTGGTTCTAGAGTCAGCAAAAGCACATGCAAACACAGGATAAGGACCGTAACTCTGAGAGATGGTCTCTAGGACCATTAGTGGGCCTAAGCACAATAAGAACGAGAGTCATGCATATGCAACTAGTAACATAGGGTTTTATTAGAATTTTACCTCTAATGTAAACTCTATCTCTGCTTGATACTCTGGGAGTCCAAGAGGCATTTCAAGAGGTGTCTAGGAGGGCTTCGAGTTCCAGTGAGAGTTAAGTACTTTTGCCTCTTCCCTTGGATGATTGTTTCCTTGTTGAACATTCGTGATGCATGCTTATTGGATTCCCCGGATATTTATTCCATTGATCTCATACTTGTGCACGCTATTTTCATGCCTAGGAAGTTTGTTTCCTCAGCTTCATGCATGCTTGTATGCCCCTTTGGGGGTATTGCTCCATTGATATCATAATTTGATATGATTGCATACACTCGTAATTTGTTCTCTTGGACACCTACTTGATGTTAGTGTGTGCATGTTGAGATGTTAGCATCTGTAGGGTATGCTTGTGAGTGTTGAGTGCCTACACAGACTGACGCGACGTGGTAGTGGAATCACGCGTGAGCTTGTAAGTACCGCCGTGTAGGTATACCTTAACTATGCCGCTTTGAGGATTCTTCCGTCCTCGTGATTCTTTGTTTCCTTGCATTAGGGGTAAACGCTTGTAAATCTTTTGTTTCCCCAAAGGGGTAATAACCGTAAATCTTTGTTTCCCGCTGGGGTAATAACTGGTAATCTTTGTTTTCCTGTCAGTGGGATGATACGCTGACAAAAATACGTCTATGTTTAGTAGCACTACTAGACCATGGACCGAGGGTCGATATTGGCTGAGGCTGATAACCGACTAGGGAGATTGACTCGTGAACTCTTAGGAGCTCTTTGTTGAGATTCTGTTGTTAGGAGCCCTATCGTTGTTATGGTAGACTCCAAGAGTTTTGTTTGTATGGGTTTTGGCCCAGTTTGTGTGGATTGATGATATTCGATTTGTTCATTTTGACTTTTCTTGTATCATCTGTGTTGCTTTGGATTATCATTGAGATTCCAAATGGTACTTCTTGGGCTTTCCTTTCGAAAGCTCATGCGCTTGCTTCCCTTCTTTCTTTTTCAGGTTCCGAGGAGTAGGTGACTCAAACTCGGGAGTTGAGCGAAGGGTTGGGCTGTTTTTGGAGAGGTCCGAGGACCTAATGTTATGTGTGAGAGTCTCACTTGTAGGACCCTTATAGGGCCTTGACCGTGTGTAGGGTATGTAAACCCTTATCGGTCTTAATTCCGTTGTAGAGACTCTGCAAATGTTTAAATATGACATTTTGAGATATACTCTGATTTTTATGTGTTATCTGTTACTCATCAAGGCCTTGTATCTGAGTGGGGCTCGTCTCCATTCGGTACGCACGGCCCTGCTCATTCAGCTCGAGGTCCCTTGATCAGGGTCGGGGCGTGACAGATTAAAGTGGTATCAGAGCACAATGCAGATAACCGACACCCTAGTTACCCTAGAGACTTAGTCAAATAGGTTGGACTGAGTGTGGGACTGGGTAGTATAGATACGTGTATTGATAATTAAACTCTATGGAATCTCGATGTGTCACCATGGTGGAAAGTGGATTTGGAACAAAATGGGGAGGTACACCCACTCTCCGACGTCATGGAGTGGGAGCATGACCGACATGCCCCCCTTGACCAAGAGAGACACCTCGTAATGTAACTCGACAAGGACGTGCCCGATCTTCTCGGAGCACAAATGGAGCTGACATATGAGGTCATAAAAACTGATCCGAGAGATGAGACAGGCACTCCAACAAACAAGGAGAGGCTATCGGGGACAGTCAACTCAGAAGAGCTCAGGACGCTCGAAGTCCGAGTGTAGGACCCATCCTTATAGTAGATCATCTGGATCTTCGATTGTATCTAGGAGCAAAGGTTCGTCTGGAAGTGCTCCCAAGCCAATCAAATGCTTTCAGTGTAAGGGACCACACAAGAAAGCGCAATGCCCGAGTATAACTGGTGGATGCTTTGTGTGTTGTAGTTTGGAGCACAAAAAGGCGCAGTGTCCTCAGATTCTGAAGGGACAAAAACAACAAGCTGAAGATAAGAGAGAGAAGGACGATCTGGTAGAGCCGCCATCGGCCTTAGCTGGGACACTAGATGAGCCTGAGACATAGGGATCTTCCGAGATTCGAGAGAAGCTTGCGAGTTTTCATGACGACAGTCAGTAATATGATGACGGTCATGAACTGGTCCCTAGTTAATAAACCGTGTAGGGTATTTGTCTTATGTGTCTCGGATTACAAGAACCGTGAACTATATGGGTTGTAATAAAATATTTTCTATTTAACCCATTACCGACTCGAATTTTGATGTCCCGAATAGGTGTTGGTTGAAGCTAACCCTAAATTATGCTAACAGTTATAATGAATAGAGGACGAAAGAGGCGCGGGGGCAACAAGCAGGGACTACCTCGCCAAGGGGAGAAGGTACCCCAGCCACAAGTGGGTGAGGTTCCACCACCTGTTGAAATGGAGGTTGATCGTGAGCTGCTCAGCCAGTGTTCTTGCAGGCTACAGTCATGGGCCTGTGTCTAAGGGAGGAGGTACCCCCCATGAGTATAAGGGACCTCATGAGGGAGATGATGGGGCTTATCCAGGAGACCAGACAACAGAGGGTACCAGCTCCAGCTTCACCTGCCACCACTGCTAGCAGAGGATTTCTAGGAGAGATTAGGAGGCCTTCTCCGAGACCTTTCAAGGGTGCCGCTGATCCTTTTGCGGCTGAGCTTTAGATTCGGGATATGGATAAAACCTTTGAGGTCTTCCAAACAACTGAGGCGGACAAGATCAGGACCGCAGTCTATATCCTTCAAGGACCCGCGGAAGACTGGTACTTTGGAGAGATCAGACTAAGGGAGAATGAACCCTTCCGAACTTGGGAAGAATTTAGGACCGCATTCTTCCCCAAGTACTTTTCCAAAGGTCATTTGGTACAGTTGGGACATCAGTTCTCCCAGCTTGCTCAGGGTAGCTCCACCGTGGAGCAGTATGAGACTGAGTTTGATAGATTGGCTCGTTTCTTGCCTGATATGGTTCCTACTGAAGAGAGCAGGGTGATGAAGTTTGAAGCCGGTCTGAGGCCATCTCTGAAGAAGATAGTGACCGGGCACATGTGCAAGACATACACTGAGGTGGTAGCCCGAGCCAAGTATATTGAGGCCTCATGTCAGGGAGACACACTGGGGTCGTCACAGAAGAAGAAGAAGAAGGACAAGGGACAGAGCTCCCGCCGTAGTCAGCCTTACGAGGGAGATTCAAAGGTGGAACATAAGAAGCACCCTTATAGTAAACCTCCCTTTTCCCTAACTAAGCTAGGTAGCAAGGAGACATCGCATGCTGGGACCCAATCACCAAATGCTTTAGGTGCTGGGACCACATTTCAAGTCTGAAAGTGCGACATGTCTTGGGGACGTGCTTCCATGTGGGAGCTCGGATCACCACATCGCTAAGTGTCCCGAGAACTCGCCTAGATCGTGGTAGGTAGAGGATCACAGTGGTTTATCATCTAAACCCCAAGATCTTCTTGTACAACCCGATTATCAAGGGCACCGAGTAGGAAGCGACGCAAGGTATCAGGAAGTAAGATAAAAGGGACGACTATGTCAGAACAACCATCTTCATCGGACACAGAACCTGGAGAGCTAGAGCCATAAAAAGGGAACCTTGGTAGACCAAGAGTAACTTGGGTATTGATGTGGAGTCGGATAGAATAATATGCTTAATGGTTGGATCGATGAAAGGGTAAGAAGAGACGTTACCCGGCTGTGTTTGCTATTAGATGTTTTGGAGGAAATTTCGGGGACGAAATTTTTGTAAGGGGGGGAGATTGTAAAACCCACGAATTTTAGGAATAAATTTTTTTTTTATTATATTCCATAAAATGAAATTCATAAATTATTTAATTCCTTAAGCTTGAAGGATGGAGAATTTAAAAGCTTTAAAAAGGGAATTAAATTAGGTTTTAAGACCAATTAGGGATAATTGGGAGTTCAAGGACCTATAAATAATTTTGTAAAGTATTGGGGACCTAAAGGAACTTTTCCTCTCTCACAGAGAAGGGATGTGATGCGATTTAAAAGAAGTTCAGAGGACTTCTGGTTAAATTTCCAAATCAATCTCTATAGAAACGGTTTTAACGGCCGTGATTAGAACATCTCTCGAGAGAGTGCTGATCGAAGCATTATAAAGGCTCATATGGAGCCACGCGGGCGAAGTTAAGATCTAATCTATATGATCACGCATCAGCTTACGAGGCAAGAGAGATGGATGGGTTGGAAATGACCCTACGGCAAGTGGGCGACCGTGAGCCGCCCATCTCATGATCGCCTCAAACTCGAGGCATAGAGAGGGAGATCCGGGGAGGGTTACGTGGCGTAGGGAGAGCCACTCATCCGCATGAGTGCTAGATACGAGGTGTGAAGTTAAGATCTTACCATTGAGTTTAGATCTAATCTGGACCGTTGATCTGTTGACGGATCAATCCCGAGATTGAAGGATTTTAATCAAAACCGTTGGATGGGATCAGGAAGATCTCAACCATCCATCGGCGTGACCTGATCCCGAGGCATCCGCTCCCTCTCTCAGCTGCCTCTAACGCCACGGTGGCCGTAGCGAGAAGGCCGGCCGCAAGAGTTATGCGAAAATCTCGCCGCCGTCGGCCAAGTAACTTCGGGACGCTATGTTCGATTCGGTCGCCTACCTCCCTCTATAAAACCCACCCACAGGCACCTTCTGGACTCGTGGAGCGAAGGATCGAGGTGGACGCCTGAGGTTGATCGAGAAAGCGTAAGCCTTCTCGGGGCGTCGTTGACACTTCTAATATCGCGGAAGGACCGGAATCCGTGTAGGAACCCTTCCCGCTTCAATTTTGAGTTTGATGCACGCTTAGCTTGGTTTAGGGCTCACCGAATCGTAAAATAGAGGTCGAGTGGGAGAGGCCCGAGTAGGTACATTGTGGCCGGGGATGTCCGCTACATGCTCATGGGGCCGAGGCTAAGCTAACTCGGGGTGTCCCACTAGGTTCGCAGTGTATTAAGGAAAGTTCGATTTTCCTACGAAAGCATCTCCGGTGAGGCACGGGCCGGGAAAGAAGAAGAAGGTGTTTCAAAAAAAATTAATTTAATTACTTTAATTAAATTAATAACCTTGGTATGTGACAAGATTATTAGTTTGGGGCCTTCTTTAAGAAGAATAATAGGTTTTAATAACTTAGAATGTGACAATTATTTTGATTCATTGTTAGTATAGTTTTTAAATATTTTTAAAGCATTGGTAGAATAGTTTATGGCATGATTTAATTATTCAAAGTGTGACAATTAAATTGATAATCATAGTGAACTATGGAAATGTGACAAGCTAATGGAATAATTAGTTAAGTCATGATTAATTTATTCTTGGTATGACAAAAATCAGTTTACTAAAGTCATGGAGAATAAACTATAGTGTGACATAGTTTAATTAATTAACTAGGTTAATTAATTGGTTACATGGGAGCTATAGAAGTGTGACAAGAATAGTGGATTTGATTAAAATGGTTTAATCATTCTAATAGGTTTAATTGACCTATGTGGTGTAACATAATCTTTGGATTACTTAAAGTGAATAAAGGGTTTTGATTAAGTTTCAAAACTTTGGTAGTGTAACAAGATTAAGTATGAATAAAATCATTTAGTAAGGTTACTAAATATTTTAATAGGGTTTGATTCAAAACCTTGGTATTATGACAATAATCTTGATGATTATTTTATATGATCAAAATCATTATGAAAGGAAATGTTAAACTTAGGTGAATTGATCAAATTGGCTCCTATGTCCCAAATGAGGAATTTAGACTTGATTAAATGGACCATGGTTAGGATCTAAAATGGTCAAGAGGGCTTAATGGATTTAATCAAGTTAACTTAAGGAAATTTGGGTCTAGGCAGACCAGGATAATAAAAATATATAAAAAGGTTGAGAGGGTAGGGAATGGAACCCACAACCTCCCAACCAACAACATAAGACCTTAGCCACCAGGAAATAGCTGCTCAGGTGCTAAAGGTTGGTAACATTTAAATTATAAGGGTTCGAGAACTTTCGGGTTTTACTAAGTAAACTAAGTAATAGACTAATCAAGGAAGGTGGTTAGGTTAACTTAGTAATTTCGGAAAGATTATTTAAGCTAAAGTGGTTAAGGAGATTAGTTAGTCACAGGATACCTAAGTAAACCATGGACCAGTAATATAGGAATTGGGTCCATAGTTTTGAAGGCCTAATGGGCCGGGCTTAATTGGTTTAGTCCAAACTAGTTTTGTTATTAGATAATGACAAAGTAATAGACTGAAAGATAACGGGATGTCGGTGGAAGGAGCTAAACCCTAAGTCAGCCTAGTAACATAGAAGGACCTTAAACCCTAGGGTCCTAATTTGCCCAAGTGAAACCGAGTAATGGGCTTCAAATGGGCCCCATTCAACTAAAGTGACTAGAGATGCCTAAATAGTGTTCGTGACTGACAAACGTAAGTAGAGTTGACCAAAGTTGGACCGATTGGGTCTAGAGTCAACTAAAGGACATGGAAACAGAGGATAAGGACCGTAACTCCTGAGAGATGGTCTCTAGGACTCAAGTTAGTGGGCCTAAGCCCAATAAGAACGAGAGTCATGCATATGCAACTAGTAACATAGGGTTTTATTAGAATTTTACCTCTAAATGTAAACTCTATCCTGTTGATACTCTCGGGGAGTCCAAGAGGCATTTCAAGAGGTGACTAGGAGGGCTTCGAGTTCCAGTGAGAGGTAAGTACTTTTGCCTCTTCCCTTGGATGATTCTTTCCTCGTTGAACATTAGTATGCATGCTTATTGGATTCCCTGGATATTTATTCCATTGATCTCATACTTGTGCACGTTATTTTCGTGCCTAGGAAGTTTGTTTCCCTGCTCATGCATGCTTGTATGCCCCTTTGGGGGTATTGCTCCATTGATATCATAATTTGATATGATTGCATACACTCGTAATTTGTTCTCTTGGACACCTACTTCGATGTTAGTGTGTGCATGTTGAGATGTTAGCATCCTGTAGGGTATGCTTGTGAGTGTTGAGTGTGCCTACACATTGTGGCCGCACGCGTGGCCATGGAATCACGCGTGAGCTTGTGCACCGCCGTAGGTATACCTTAACTATGCCGCTTTTGAGTGATTCTCCCGCCCTCGTATTCTTTATTTCCCGCCAAAGGGTAAAACGCCGGTAAATCTTTTTGTTTCCGCCAAGGGGTAATAACCGTAAATCTTTGTTTCCCCAAAGGGGTAATAATCGGTAATCTTTGTTTTCCGCCGATTGGGATGATACTGACAAAATACGCCTATGTTTAGTAGCACTACTAGACCATGGACCCAGGGCCTATATTGGTGAGGCGTATAACCGACTAGGGAGATTGACTCGTGAACTCTTATGAGTTCTTTGTTGAGATTCTGTTGTTAGGAGCCCTATCGTTGTTATGGTAGACTCCAAGAGTTTGATTTGTATAGGTTTTGGCCCAGTTTGTGTGGATTGATGATATTCGATTTGTTCATTTTGACTTTTCTTGTATCATCTGTGTTGCTTTGGATTATCATTGAGATTCCCTTCTTTCTTTTTCAGGTTTCGAGTAGTAGGTGCCTCAAACTCGGGAGTTGAGCGAAGGGTTGGGCTGATTTTGGAGAGGTCCGAGGACCTAAGGTTATGTGTGAGAGTCTCACTTGTAGGACCCTTATAGGGCCTTGACCGTGTGTAGGGCATGTAAACCCTTTTTGGTCTTAATTCCGATGTAGAAACTCTGCAAATGTTTAAATATGACATTTTGAGATATAATCTGATTTTTATGTGTTATCTGTTACTCATCTAGGCCTTATATCTGAGTGGGGCTCGTCTCCATTTGGGTACGGCCGGTCTGTTCACGTGCTCGAGGTCCCTTGATCAGGGTCGGGGCGTGACAACTTCTCACACCAGCCTTTGAGTCCCCAGCTTAGTGAACTCATTAACAATCAACATAAAATCATCTCCAAGCATCTGCCAATCTTACACTAACTTCCAACCAAATCCTAACACTTACACACACATCGACAAGATGCCCTCCAAGAAGCCCCACACCTTTTAACAGCTAAGAATTACCAAGAGAACTCCATGTATTCTATATTAGCATCGTCACCTCACATCACCCTCTTCAATAGCAATCATAAACTATAGTATAATCTCAATGAGCAAACCTGCCAACCATTCTTTGCCAACCGAGCAATTTCTCATCATCAACTCCCCACCATAACTTGACAATACATAGGTTTCAAAACACAGTAGCCATGAGAAAACACTCCCTGAACTTCCTTTGATCCTCCAAAACATCAAGACAACATCTTCAAAGAATTCCCATTAAACTTCTCATAACATTGCACCAGCCTATAGCCTCTATCAGTCCACTTTCATGATTCAAAACAACACACTACCATCCTCACTACTCATTGATGCAATCCCAAATATAAACATACATGCACAACAATCACCTATCACTAACTAGGTTCAATGGACCACCACCAGAACCATTGTCACACTAGTAGAGCCAACATCTCCTGGGTTCTTTCAAAAGCCAACAACACCCACAGTTGTACATTAACTGTTAAAACTTATAATTCATGTTCAGACACCATAAAGTTCCGAAACATACTTAAGAGATACAACTCCAATCTCACACCTCTTCATTAATCATCAAAACTAGAACTAGGATTCAAACTCTCAATCACAAAACTAATGCTTAACAACAATCACCTCAACTCTCACACATTAACACCAGCAACAATTGAATCACCACACCCTCACTGCCACCATATATCATCATCTTTACACCATTGTCCTTACTGTCACTAAACACCATAAGAAATCCATCAAGATAATTTGCAAAAGTTCAATGAACTCTCTGAACATCACCATCACATAAATTTAAAGTTTTCCAGAAACTTAGTTAATCACCAACTGACTAAAGAAAACATTAAAATCATCACTTTCATAACCACTCTATGAACTAGATCATGCTTCTCTAGCACTTACTCAGCATCTTCACACAAGCCAGGGATCAAGAGGCTACCATGTCCTCCCTGTCCGTTGGCTGAACTCAAACCGGCCCTGGTTTTCCTCATCCTTTCCCGCGCATGCATGCATAAGAGATACAAGAGGCAGGAAGCAAGGGACTTACCGCAAGGGAAACGTTGGGCGCGACGGAGCCTCTCCGTCCGGTCTTCTGCAGCTTCCCGGCGACAGAAGAGTGGCTTCTTCCTTGATCTCCTCTCCCAGCGTCAGTGGCGACAAAGGAGAAACTTCACTAGAGTTGCAAACATTCTCCTTCCTTTTATAGGACCGTGGTGAGACCGTTGAGGTGTCCTGATCAAGAAACGGCTGAGCAAACGCCTCCTCTACCCTTCATGGCTAGCCGTTAATGACCGCGGCGGAGAACGCACGCGAGACGCGCGCTGGGGAGAGATCAGAACGTCTCCCCGCCCTTTTTACAAAATCACCCCTCAACCTTTAGCGTTTTACATGCAAGCCCCCCATATTATAGAGAGTGGTGGTGACCTTTGTAATTTAGACCCTATCTTTCCAGGGTTTCTCCACTAGGTCCCTGGCTAATTAAAAACTAAGTTAGATCATCATTCATTTTTTTTTTTTTACATCCTCATCAAATCTTAAATTCCTGTCTAGTCCCCGATAACCTTGTTAAATTTAATTTATATCTCCAATTCATCTTCTATATATATTTAGTTGCAAATATATATATATATATATATATATATATATATATATATATATATAGCACAAATAAATATTTATTTATCTATTTTTTTTTTGTCCACATGCCAGCTTACAAGCCACCATTTCATCATTCACGCATTTTCTTACCGATTAATCTACTTTTCCTTGATTAATTGTTAACTCATGTATTAATGTCTGCCACATGAAGCGTTAGCCTTCTTGCACATCAGCCCTCTAGGTTTCCTTCAATACTATTGACCCCTACATCCTTATCAAGAGCCACTATGCATGTGTTATCACTTTGCATATAAGTCCAACCAATAAAGAACTATTACATGCAAGCCCAAATATTAATACATTATTATATACATGTCTCTAGATTTAATAATCCCACTTGGTTATTCTCTTTCTTTAATTCCTTCTTTGTATTTCCACCAATGTTAAGAAAGGGTGGCCGATTTATGATGGTTCTATGTCACGTGCAATGATTTGAAGTGATGGGTTTATCATTTACCACTCTACCCCTTTGTCTTATCCATATAATGCTTGATTGCATGAAGCCCATGTATTAGCATCTGTAATTTTGGTATTTAAATCCAAAATTAATCAAATCATTCCATGCAATTCCCTACTATATTGCACTTAATTTCCTCAATTCTTTTATATTCGCATTTAATTTCTTGAAGAAACAATTATTCTCTATAAGAGAATTTAAATTTCATATTTCTCATGAAACCAATTAATTTCCAACTTTGGAAATTGCTTTATTTAACCAAATAACTATAATAACAATAATTCCCAATAAAAACTCAATTAACCCATCCTTGGGGACCTAATAATTTAAGGAAATAACTAGAAAATTTTATTTCCCTAAAATTTCCGGATTTTACAATCCTCCCCCCTTAAAAGAATTTCGTCCCCGAAATTTAAAATCAATCCCCAAAATTTTCATCCAAAGAACAAACTGAAAATGTTTTTTTTTCCTCAAAATTTTCACCACATAATAACTTATGTAAATAGGGGTTTATCCTCAAGTATCACTTTCAGTCATTCAATCTTAAACCTTGAACGTTTGCTCCGTCTCCTGGATCTACCGTTCGCTAACACTGGTTGTTCAATCCTCTAAAATTCTAGCAGTCCTTTGCCCATCTCCTGGCAAATATGTGGGGTCACACTAGACCCACAACTTCGCGCCTTTACTCCACCAGAGTAATGGGTCTACCTCCCCCTTTTAGTCTTGGCTCGCCGCCATTTCACGTACACTCACGCCTGCGGGTATTCGTTCTAAGTCCTAATCTACATGACCCAACACTCAGTCACCCTAATTGTCTATGTCACTAAGGCGACTAGGTTGTCGGTTATCTACATTTTCTCTGATACCACTTTAATCTGTAACGCCCCGACCCGGATCCCGGGACCTCGAGTATGTCAACAGACCGGCCGTATTAAAGAAGAGTTAAACTCAACTCGAATACAAGGCCTAATATTGTGATAAGCAGATAACTATCCATAAAATTAAATAAAACTCGTGTTCCAAGGAACATAGAGTTAACAGGGTCCATAGGCCCTAAAATAGTCAGGTCCCTATACGGGTCCTACAAATAACAAAGCTCGTAAAATAAAAGATAAAGGAGACTCCTAAAACCTCTGGTCTCCCTGTGTCCTCCCCTCGGGCTCCTCTCCCTCCTAAACCTCGGAATCTGTAAAAGAGGAAAGAGAAAACACATGAGCTTTCGAATGGAAAGCTCAGTAAGTGCCCCTGCAGGTCGCAATGACATAAATAGGATATATGCCAAACAATGTGATCACAATACCAACAAAGTAGTCCTGGGAGTCTACCACAAACAAATCAAAGGTGCGACCCCCTGATACAGAAGCCCTCGGGCTCTGTAATGAGTTTCAAGAGAACTCAAGGTTTACTCCCGGTCAGTATGTCCAGCTATTTGCTGTAAATACGACCTTGATGGTCGCTCGACCCTCCGGTCATAGGTCGGTAGAACTACCTCTCCTACGTGTTAACACGGTCAGTGTACCATGCCCACTGACAGGTAAGACCTCCAGAGGTTTTGCTTCTCTAGTAAGGTAAACAGGAAAGCCAGGGGGTCCTGTCCCTGAACATTCCTTTATTGGAGCTTCCCTAGCTCCACTGAGTCCGGGCAGTAGAACAAACTCAACCTACACACACCCACCCGACCAACACAAACACCGTGTGTCTCTATGGTCAAGTGCTTGACAATAGGAGGCTATGCTCAATGAGTACGCATACTCCTCTGACGCATACCTGCCCTGCCTGCACACAAGCACCACGAACCTCCACAGTATTGCCTCGGTCATAGGTTGGAATGCTCAGTGAGCATCAACGAAGAGATAGTGAAACCACGCACTCCTATCCGGACGGAGCACAGGCTCACGTGTTTCCATGGCCACGTGCCGATCAACGGATCCTCGTGATCAGTTAACACTACCTCTAGCACACCAATCACACACATACCAGGAAAGATATCAAAAGAATATGTATGTGCATGCATCCAAGAATATCAGGTACCAAACAAAAGACATGCTAACAAATAGCATACATCAAATCAAGAATCCCCAAACAATGGGTAGGAGCGAGGCAAAAGTAACTTACCTCTCACTGGAACTCGAAGCCCTCCTAGTCACCTCTTGAAATGCCACTTGGACTTCCCGAGAGTATCTAACAGATAGAGTTTCTATTAGAGTTAAAATTCTAATAAAACCCTAAGTTTCTAGTTGCACATGCATGACTCTCGTTCTTGTTGGGCCTAGTCCTAGAGACCACCTCTTGGGTTTCTGGTCCTTTTCCCTTGTTCCCCTGTCCTTTAGTTGACTTCAGACCCAGCTTGGTCAAACCTAGTCAACTTCATCTTCATTTGTCGAGTCTAAACCTTATTTGGCCATCTCTAGACATTCAAGTTGAATTGGGCCCATTTCGAGCCCATTACACAATCTAGCTTGACCTTATCCCTTTTTAACTAAGGAAGGGCATTTCCGTCATTTGAGTAGCTATGACTTTAGAGTTTAAAGTCATACCTTGCTACTTGAGTAACCCAAGGTTTAGTTCCCTATACTGCCATCCTTATTATTAGTTAATAATAAATCCAGTTATAGTTCGACCAATTGAGCCCGGCCCATTGGGCCTCTCAAGTAATGAACCCAATTTCCCCTTTAATTGGTCCATAGTCTGACTTAGGTGTCTTTGATTAATTAATCCAATTAATCTTCATAGCTTGGTTTAGACTCTTTATCTTTATTTGATTGACCCTACTCAAATAGTTCTAGTGTCACACACCCAAGTCCTTAATCTAGCTTCATTTAAGGTATTTAGCAAATTTACTAAATCCTTATAATCACATTATACAATTTATTAACTTGATTGTGTCACACCTATATAGTTCCAATAATAATTTTAATTAACCTAGTTAATCCAATGATTATGTCACAACACTTAGGTCAATTAGACCTATTAAAAATGATTTAAATCATTTTAATCATACTCATGGATTTTGTCACATTAATAAAATCCCATATAATCACTAAATGATTGAGTCACACTTCTTAGGTCTATTAAAATAAATTCCAATGAATTATTTAGTAGCCTTACTAAATAATTTCTTTGTAACTATACATTTTAATCCTGTCACATGGATTAACTTGTCACACTAACAAAGTTCCACAATTATTTTTAACTATACGAAATAATTAATCAAATAATTGTCACATTCCTATGGTTAGGAACAAATTATTCAAATCAACTAATTGATTTTGTCACACCAATAAGGTTTTAAAGTTTTATCAAAAACCCTTAGTTCATTTTAATCAACCCATGAAGTCAGCATTAGTTATATATATATATATATATATATAAATATATATATAGTAAATCCATTAATCACTACACTACCAAACCAACTATGAGTATGTGATCAACTTGAAAGTGAATATCACCACTTCTCACACCAGCCTTTGAGTCCCCAGCTTAGTGAACTCATTAACTATCAACATAAAATCATCTCCAAGCATCTGCCAATCTTACACTAACTTCCAACCAAATCCTAACACTTACACACACATCGACAAGATGCCCTCCAAGAAGCCCCACACCTTTTAACAGCTAAGAATTACCAAGAGAACTCCATGTATTCTATATTAGCATCGTCACCTCACATCACCCTCCTCAATAGCAATCATAAACTATAGTATAATCTCAATGAGCAAACCTGCCAACCATTCTTTGCCAACCGAGCAATTTCTCATCATCAACTCCCCACCATAACTTGACAATACATAGGTTTCAAAACACAGTAGCCATGAGAAAACACTCCCTGAACTTCCTTTGATCCTCCAAAACATCAAGACAACATCTTCAAAGAATTCCCATTAAACTTCTCATAACATTGCACCAGCCTATAGCCTCTATCAGTCCACTTTCATGATTCAAAACAACACACTACCATCCTCACTACTCATTGATGCAATCCCAAATATAAACATACATGCACAACAATCACCTATCACTAACTTTGGTAGCAAATCTGGACACTAGGTTCAATGGACCACCACCAGAACCATTGTCACACTAGTAGAGCCAACATCTCCTGGGTTCTTTCAAAACACAACAACACCCACAGTTGTACATTAACTGTTAAAACTTATAATTCATGTTCAGACACCATAAAGTTCAGAAACATACTTAAGAGATACAACTCCAATCTCACACCTCTTCATTAATCATCAAAACTAGAACTAGGATTCAAACTCTCAATCACAAAACTAATGCTTAACAACAATCACCTCAACTCTCACACATTAACACCAGCAACAATTGAACCACCACACCCTCACTGCCACCATATATCATCATCTTTACACCATTGTCCTTACTGTCACTAAACACCATCAGAAATCCATCAAGATAATTTGCAAAAGTTCAATGAACTCTCTGAACATCACCATCACATAAATTTAAAGTTTTCCAGAAACTTAGTTAATCACCAACTGACTAAAGAAAACATTAAAATCATCACTTTCATAACCACTCTATGAACTAGATCATGCTTCTCTAGCACTTACTCAGCATCTTCACACAAGCCAGGGATCAAGAGGCTACCATGTCCTCCCTGTCCGTTGGCTGAACTCAAATCGGCCCTGGTTTTCCTCATCCTTTCCCGCGCATGCATGCATAAGAGATACAAGAGGCAGGAAGCAAGGGACTTACCGCAAGGGAAACGTTGGGCGCGAGGGAGCCTCTCCGTCTCAGGTCTTCAAGCACTTCCCTGGCTGCATGTAAGAGTGGCTTCTTCCTTGATCTCCTCTCCCGAGCCACAAGTGGCGACAAAGGAGAAACTTCACTAGAGTTGCAAACATTCTCCTTCCTTTTATAGGACCGTGGGTGAGACCGTTGAGGTGTTCCGATCAAGAAACTTGGTCACAAGAAACGCCTCCTCTACCCTTCATGGCTAGCCGTTAATGGCCATCAAGGAGAACGACGCTTGAGACGCCACAGGGGAGAGATCAGAACGTCTCCCCACCCTTTTTACAAAATCACCCCTCAACCTTTAGCGTTTTACATGCAAGCCCCCCATATTATAGAGAGAGGTGGTGACCTTTGTAATTTAGACCCTATCTTTCCAGTGTTTCTCCACTAGGTCCCTGGCTAATTAAAAACTAAGTTAGATCATCATTCATTTTTTTTTTTTACATCCTCATCAAATCTTAAATTCCTGTCTAGTCCCCGATAACCTTGTTAAATTTAATTTATATCTCCAATTCATCTTCTATATATATTTAGTTGCAAATATATATATATATATATATATATATATATATATATATATATATATATATATAGCACAAATAAATATTTATTTATCTATTTTTTTCTTCTTTTTGTCCACATGCCAGCTTACAGGCCACCATTTCATCATTCATGCATTTTCTTACAGATTAATCTACTTTTCCTTGATTAATTGTTAACTCATGTATTAATGTTCCGCATACATGAAGCATCAAATAGCTTCTTGCACATCAGCCCTCTAGGTTTCCTTCAATACTATTTACCCCTACATCCTCATCAAGAGCCACTATGCATGTGTTATCACTTTGCATATAAGTCCAACCATAAAAGAACTATTACATGCAAGCCCAAATATTAATACATTATTATATACATGTCTCTAGATTTAATAATCCCACTTGGTTATTCTCTTTCTTTAATTCCTTTTTTGTATTTCCACCAATGTTAGGAAAGGGTGGCCGATTTATGATGGTTCTATGTCACGTGCAATGATTTGAAGTGATGGGTTTATCATTTACCACTCTACCCCTTTGTCTTATTAATCATCCATATAATGCTTGATTGCATGAAGCCCATGTATTAGCACCTGTAATTTTGGTACTTAAATCCAAAATTAATCAAATCATTCCATGCAAGTCCCTACTATATTGCACTTAATTTCCTCAATTCTTTTATATTCGCATTTAATTTCTTGATGAAACAATTATTCTCTATAAGAGAATTTAAATTTCATATTTCTCATAAAACCAATTAATTTCCAACTTTGGAAATTGCTTTATTTAACCAAATAACTATAATAACAATAATTCCCAATAAAAACTCAATTAACCCATCCTTGGGGACCTAATAATTTGAGGAAATAACTAGAAAATTTTATTTCCCTAAAATTTTTGGATTTTACAATCTCAATGATCTACAGCTAGTCATATGCAGAAATCATCGATCTACAATAGCTGTAAATAATCGAAAGCATTCTTAAAACCGAGAATAAATAATAGCCGAGGAACAGAAACTGAAAACATGATAAAACCCGATCAAAGGCCGAGAATGTACAGTAGGACCACTCACCTGAAGTCCTAAGCAAGTCAAGTCTGACTCGGACCTCCCGAAGATCCCGACTTGTATCTCCCTTTTACCTTGCAATCAGAACTGTATTTAAATTAGATTCTAGGTCACTATCATCATCTAAGCTATCAGTTCAGAAAGTCTACATCTTTCCATCTAACAACATAACTATGGGCCCAAGTCCAACCAGCTTAAGGTCCAACTACAAGCATGCAAAGTATCCCCCTATCAAACATTAATCTATACTAAACATGAGATCACTTAACTATCTCTTGGTTTAATGGTCATCAATATAATCTTGAACTCAATCTTAATTAAACCACTAATGAGCCCAATGTTCATGCTTACACACAAGTACACTGAAACTCCAAGTATTCTCTTCTCCTTGAATCTTCAATTCCACCCTAATACAATTCTTTTCTCTTCCACACTACATCTATAGCACGAAATCACACAACAGATATTAGAAGCTTAATTATTAAATACTAACTTATCCAAGATATGAAATCAAATATTAAAGGCTCTCATAACCTTCTCCAAATCTTTTTCTACTAAACCTTCTTGGGCCCATTAGGTTTGAGCCCATTTCAAAGTGATTTAAGGTCCCTAACCATATCATGGTTGCTGTGAGACTAAATAAGATTATAAGGTTTTAAAACAAAGAACAACCATCAAACAACTACCATTTCTATACTTAGCATGAAATCTAATAATTACCCACTTACTATACCCAGGTTTACTAATAGCTCTCTAAGCCTATTTAATTGACCTATTGTCGACTAACCTTAAAACCAGACAAAGAACTATTTCCTCTTACTCTAACTGAACTAGAGACCACCATTTTGCATCCTAGGCAACTGGGGATATCGTTGTTCAAATTAACAAACAACCTCAACCTGTGGTTACTCATTCCCACCCAATCTTCATATAAGCATACTTTCTCCAACACCTTATGAGCAAAAAGGAAATTTAAACATATTTCCCTCTTCTTGAACTTTAATTTTTGCTAGTTGTCAGAGCACACCGGGACTATTTCATCAACAACAAATACAACAACACTAACAGCACCATAGCAGCAATGCCACAATAATCATCTTTATTACTGTCCAATTATTTTCACTGAAGCATACCATCGAACACTAGTTAGGCATAAATAATTGTACAAGAACATCACTTCTCTTTGATCCTTTAATCCCAAAATGACAAAATATGAAACCACTACAGTGACTTCAACAACTAAAACACAACAACAACTAAACACCTCCTTAACAACCTTCGCAAGCTCACTGCTTCATTTCATCAAACAGTTCGTAGGCACCAATGGTTTTTGCTAACAAATCATCTCCCTATCCATTCAGATTTTCAAATGGTACAAACAAAATTCATACAAATCGTTATCGTTGTTTGAGTTCATAATACTAAGTACTAACAACATTAACAACTACAATTACAACCTCATCAGAACCTTAACAACAACAAGTTACCACACCACAGCACAAGCAACAATAATAACTAAGCATCATCATCTATATCAACACCTGAACCACAGCGGCAAGAGCAAACACAACAACAAGATGAAGGCCTCTTCTCCCACCAACCTACCACGAAGAATAGACCTGATGAGAGGCTCCGCTGACAGGCCGGTGACACTTGCAGGAACTGTTGGCTCGCCGGGGCTGGAATCAAGAGAAACCGGACTCAGAGCATTGCCGGGTATCCTGACGATCAGAGGTAGTCCTGCTGCTCACCGGGAGGACGACCCGGTCTTCTTGAGCTAAACCGGGCAGAGTAGGCCGGCCGATGATCAACGCTTCATTTGGAGCAGTGTAGCGGTGTCAAGAGCTCTCGGAGAAGTCCACCACCCCTGAATGCCTTCGTGGCGTCATCTCCTCCACAGCGACATGCTTGGTGCCACCTCCACCTCCAATTGCCACCGAGCTACTAACAGCCCACCTCCTACTTACTGACCAGCATACTCCTCTCTTCCCCTCTCCTCTCATGTCAAAATGACCAAAACAGCCCTGCCCATTAACATGACAGCCAGCTACAAAGCCCTTTGTCTATTAATATCTTGGACCCATTTAACCCCTTTTAATAAATCACAATGTCACACCTTGATTTATAATAAAAAATAGTCATCTTCATTATATTAAAAACCTGTGTTAAAAACCTATGTAATACTTCCCCTTAATAGTTTCATCAACTCTCTCTCTCTCTCTCTTAATAATATAAACATTCCTCCAACTATTATTGTCTCAAACCCCCGGCATTATTTTATTCCTGATATATATATTTTTTTGCAGATAAACCGGGGTGTTACAGGAGTCCCATCGTATCCATCTCCATATGCGAAGCCAAGTATATATATATATATATATATATATATATATATGAGGAAGCGTCTTGAGAACCTGGACCACCACGTCTGAGATCGGAGACCTCGCTGCCCAACCGAGACAAAGAGGAAGGGAGAGGCTTAAGCATTTGTAAGCGAGGAAGGGGCCCAGAGTGTGTGAAAGGCGCCGAGTTTCCCGCCACCGGCCGGAGCTGCGTGGGTCACCGTGAGCTTTGCTCGTGAGAACACCGGTGGGCTGCTGATCGTCGGTAAGTCCATTCCAATTTCTGCTCTTTTGGTGCCTAGTTTTGCATGCCTAGCCATGAATACATCTTGATTGGAAGGAAGTGAGCTGACTTGGTCAATCGATCGATGATTACCCAGATAGCATCCTTGCCTTGACTAGTTCGTGGTAAACCAGTCACAAAGTCCATGGCTATCCGCTCCCACTTCCATTCTGGAATCTGTAAAGGTACTAACAACCCTGATGGCTTCTTGTGTTCAGCTTTGATCTGCTGACAGATCAAACACCTAGCCACATACTCAGCAATGTCCTTCTTCATCCTCCTCCAGACGTAGTTTTCTCTAATGTTGCGGTACATCTTCGTGCTCCCTGGATGCATAGCGTAAGCCGAGCAATGAGCTTCTTCCAATATCAATTGCTTGAGAGCTTCCTCATTGCGTGGCACATAAATTCTTGTACCGACCATCACTGCTCCATCTGAAGATAAAGAATAGTCACCACGTCTCCTCTTCTGTAGCTTCCTCGCCAGCTTCATCAACTTGGGGTCTCGCATTTGAGCTTCCTTAATCTGGTTCAATATCGTCGGGCGCAGGTGGAAATTTGCTAATAACACCCCTAGCTCATCTACTGAGAGCTGGACCCCAGTAGATCTCAACTCGTGCAACTGTGCGAAGTCGGTGGTCCCCAACCGTGCCATCGTCTTTCTGCTCAGGGCGTCAGCTACAACATTCGCCTTGCCGGGGTGGTACTCGAACGTACAGTCGTAGTCCTTCAGCAACTCTATCCACCGTCTCTGCCGCATGTTCAGCTCCCGCTGGCTCATCAGGTACTTCAAACTTTTATGGTCGGTGAAGATTTTACAGGCTTCACCATACAAATAGTGTCGCCATATCTTCAGTGCAAAGACCACTGCTGCTAGCTCTAGATCATGAACTGGATAGTTTACCTCGTGAGTCTTGAGCTGCCTCGATGCATAGGCGATAACTCTGCCTTGTTGCATCAAGACACACCCCAATCCTCTAAACGAAGCATCACTATAAATTTCGAATCCTATGCCTGAGGTAGGTAATGTAAGGATGGGGGCAGACACTAGTCGGCTCTTCAATTCTTGGAAACTCTGCTCGCAATCCTCGGTCCACTCAAACTTGGCATTCTTCCGCAGCAACTTGGTTATAGGCTGAGCTATTGAAGAAAATCCCTCCACAAAGCGTCTATAGTAACCAGCCAACCCTAGGAAGCTCCTGATCTCCTTCATGTTGGTTGGTGCTTGCCAGTTGACTACCGCTTCAATCTTCTCGGGATCCACATAAATCCCTGCTGCTGAGACAACATGTCCTAGAAACTTCACTTCTTCCAACCAAAAGTCGCACTTCTTAAGGTTGGCATACAACTGTTGCTCCCTCAATGTCTGTAGCACTATCCTCAGATGATTGATGTGTTCCTCCACTCTTCGAGAATACACCAAAATGTCATCAATAAAGACTACCACGAACTGGTCTAAATAGGGTGCGAATATTCTATTCATCATGCCCATGAATGCTGCTGGACCATTCATCAACCCGAAGGGCATGACTAAGAACTCAAAGTGTCCATATCTGGTGCGGAAAGCTGTCTTTGGCACATCCTCCTCCTTCACTAGTAGCTGGTGATATCCTGACTTCAAGTCAATCTTTGAGAAGACGCACGCTCCTCGTAGTTGATCAAAAAGATCGTCAATGCGTGGTAAAGGGTATTGATTCACCTTCTCTTTGTTCAGCTGTCGGTAATCAACACACATCCTTAACGAGCCCTCTTTCTTCTTCACGAACAATACTGGCGCACCCCAAGGGGAGACACTTGGTCTAATGAACCCCTTCTCTTGCAATTCATCTAATTGAGTCTTCAACTCCTCCAGCTCCATTGGGGCCATCCGGTAGGTCGCCCTTGAAATTGGAGTCGCCCCTGGAATCAAGTCAATCGTGAACTCCACGCCTCTATGCGGGGGTAGCCCCGGTAACTCCTTAGGAAAAACATCCGGGTATTCGCATACTACTGCGATCTCCCGTACATCTACTCTGGGGGCTGCTACCTCCACCATATTCGCCAGGAAAGTTTCTTCCGTCTCCTCCATCTCGGCTCGTCTCCTGTAGAAGAGAATCTCTTCCTCGTCTGGCCGCTGGAATCTCACCATCTTCCTGTAGTAGTCGACGTGGCTGTGGTGTGTCGCCAACCAATCCATCCCTAGAATGGCATCGAACTCTAAGATCCTCATAGGGATCAAATCGGCTGCTAACTCCTGATCACCTATTCTTACATCACATCCTTCGTATACAACCTTAACAACAATAGAACTACCTATGGGTGATGTTACAACCATAGACTGAGCTAACCTAGTAGCATACACACCATCAGGCATATTAAATGAGGTAGCTACGTAAGAGTGCGTAGATCCAGGATCAATAAGTACGCATGCATCAATACCATAGATTTGAGCAGTACCTGTGATGATGTCAGGCGTCTCTGACCTCCTAACGTGTCATAGCAAACGCTGAGCACAGCAGGCTTGCGACGGGACTCCTCTGCCTCCTCCTTTAGACTTCCCGCCGGAAGCCCCTCCTCGGTTGCTCCCTGTGCTGCCTACGGTGGAAAACTTTTGTGGCGCCTGTGTACCTTGGCCCCCCGCTGGAAATTGGGAAGCCGCATCACCCCCGTGGGTTAACAGGGGACATTCCTTCATGTAGTGGCCTGGCTGTTGACAATGATAGCAAATGCCGCCTGTGCCGGCCCGGCACTCTCTCAGGAAATGGTATCTCTTGCAAATCGGGCATTGGGGCCTCTTGACTCGGCTCCACTGTAGTAGAGCCATGCTTCTTTGCTAGAGTTGCTCTTCTTGGCAGGTCTGTAACTGCCGCCTGCCTGAGAATCGAGCATACTTCTCTTCTTTGACTTCTCAGGTGGCATTAAACCTGGCGGTCCATGCTTGATTCAACTTTGCGCGAGGCCTCCCCCAGCTCCGTGAAGTCCGAGAATCGACAGCGTGGCGATGTTCAATTTCACAATGGCACGTAATCCTCACTCAAATCTGCGACACTTCCGGGTGTTCATTATCGGTATAGTCGGGTGCATATCTCCCAAGATTCAGAATTTGGCCTCATAATCGGCCACAGAGAGACTGCCTTGGAACAGGCGAAGAAACTCCTCGTGCTTCGCGTCACGGTAGATTTGGGGCATGAATTTTCTGTCAAATGCCGTCGTGAATTCGGTCCAAGTAAACATAGTTTGGTTTGGGCGGCGTCGCTTGTATGCGAGCCACCACTGCAAGGCTCTCTCGGCTAACAACAAAGTGACGGTTGCTACTTTTTCTTCCTCCGGGTACATAAGAGCCTCAAATATAAGCTCCAGTCGAGTGATTCAATTTTCGGCTTCCGTAGGGTCTGTAGTACCCTCGAATTGTGTGATTCCCATTTGCCGAGCCTTATTCACGTTGTCGTGCTTCTTGGCTTTGTTTAGCCGATATCCGGGGAATCGCCGTAAATGATTGGGTCATCCGGTCGCATATACCGCATTGCATTCCGGGGTTCTAAATTTGGCCCTGCTTGTGCTCCGGGTTGGTTATCGGGTCCAGGCTGTGCTCCCGGATAGTATCCCGATCCGTACTGTGTTCATGGGTGGAACCCCGGTCCATACGGCATTCCCGGTTGGAATCCGGGCCCGTAATACATTCCCGGCTGGAATCCGGGTCCATAAAGGCATTCGGCTGAAATCCGGGCCCATCACAGTACTCGGGCTTTGAAATCCGGGGTACATAGAACTGCTCGGCTGAAATCGAGGGGGCATAGTACAATCCGGATAAAATCCGGCTCCTTCTTTGCATTCCTTGTTGAGGGTTGGATGCATGAAAGGAGTGGGACCCTTCGCCTCGGTCTCCCGCTGGTTACGGAACCTCCTGGGTTAGGGACATCCTCAAACTTCGGGAACCTCCACTTGTTGCGGCGGTCCGGAAGGCTGGGTGCGGAGTTCCTCCCGTGTATACGAGGTGGCCTTCCGACTCTTTTAGGTGCCATTCTGAAAAAGAGAGCGTGTCAGTAGTATCCTCTAACTCTCTGAAAGCAAATATTAAACTTTATTCTACTGACACAACACTCCCACCCTAAAGCTCTAACTACCCTAGGACTTCCTTAGGATTGACCTCCGCTCTGATACCACGAAATGTAACACCCTTATCCTTTTCATGACCCAGGTGTCACACCAGCCAGGTTTAGGGAATGAACCCTAAACCTAAGGCTGTAACCTGCTGTTTAACTGGGAAAATAACAACAAGCGGAAGGTAATAAACAAACTAAATAAATTAAAACACCAACTCAATCTGAATTAATACAAAGCCAAATAAACATTGTCTTAAACTTAATGTCTCACAACACTTTCGAAATCAAATTAACATAAACTAGACACGAATTGAGCCATGACTCTGAGACATCATCATTTACTTCGTGGTGGACGACTCTCTAGAAGAACTCTGCCTAACATCCTGCAAAACAATGTCAAGAATGGGGTGAGCCTCCGGAGCTTCGATTAGGCGAAACAACCTGGGTATAAGCTGTACCCGTGTAATAATAAAAGCGTAAAGGAAAAGCTGGGCGTGTAAAACACGAATAGAAAACAACTTTGGATAAAAAAAATCAAAGCTATGCTTGAATCTTGGGCAAGTAAACATTGATCAAGGTATTCTCTTAAAACGCATATCGAGTTTTGTTTCTCACGTCTTGTGCATTAAATATGAAACCAGGCATTTCCCACAGGTAAATACATTACTGTGCCTCTCTCTCTATGATATGAGCTCTATATCTAGAAGGCGAGGAACGCGGCATCATCGATACACAAGACTATTCTCGACTACACATCTACTTCAATATTTGTATGGCCGTGACCAACAAGTATATACGATACAAGTGGTGCGACAATATATATGCATTACTAAGCATCCGAAGGGATGGAAAGGGGGTTTTGATTTTTATAAAATGGAAGTGCTTTTAAAACAGATAGTTCGGACTTAAAAAAGAATTTAAATCACCCCTCTCCTAACTCAGTGTTGTACTCTCTGGCTCTACACGAGCCACCGCTGGTCTATACATGTACATCAATAGAATGTAATCTAACTGTATTTGTAACTGTTTCTCTTTTCTGTACTGAATACTAAGCATGAAAATGGTTTTCATAAAACTCTGGAAACTTTCATAAAACTCAGAGTTCATGCTTCTAAAACTGAAAACTGTATCGTATAAAAATACGGTAAAGACTCATGAACTGTACAGGTAGATTTCCCTCACCTTAGTCTGGTTCGAGCTTAGATCTGACTCAGTTCTTCAGGGACGGACTTGCCTTTGCCTTTGCCTGATAGTTGGAATAAGAGTTCTATAAGTACGGAGCCCATATTCTTGATTCATACTCCAATTAAGGCTAAATAGAGTATGATAAAAATATGAGATTTCTCCTCCAAGTATCTGTACTCAACTTCATCATTAACCTATCTTAAAACTAAAATCATGGTTTTATTAAAGCAAATACTTGCTAATTTATGCATGATAAATCTAAGTATATCGGTAAAAATTTCGGCAGCACCTCCTCTATTTGTAGGGCTCCGAAATGACTACAAACATTCATCAAGTTACTGAAATTAAATGTAAATTCATCCATCTAACATGCTAATCTCTTGTTAAAAGCTACACCTTCAACCAATCATGCATATAACTAGGGTTTTTCCCCAATTTAGTTAGGGCTCTAAGAAAGGTTTACTTGAAGCCCTTGAAGCTCCGCATGAGCTTCAATGCGTCAAGTGGAGGTAGATGATGGCGGAGGCAAGTCCCGAGGCTAGTGGCTCGCGGATCTAGGCCGGAGGTGCCTAAGCCGAAACTTTGCTCGCCCGGTGGGGCTAGCTGTGGAGCCGGAGAGGCGGCCGGCTACTGTGACGCCCAGTGGTCGGCTTGTGGCCGGTGGTGGAGCGGGCTTGGGACGGTGGCCAGGAGCTAGAGGTAGGCGAATGGGAGGCGACGCGTCAGCCGGGATCAGGATCGCGATGGGCCGCGATGGACCGGGGCATGGAGGCCGTGGCGGAGGTGGCGGCTTCATGGCTGACTCGAGGTGAGACGTCCGTGATTGAGAGAAAGCACGAGAGAGAGATCGAGAGAGAGAGAGAGATTTGTTTCTCTCTCTCTTTCTCTCATCTCTGTCTTTTAAAGACAGAGATTTATTTTTATTTTTATTTTTTTTTTTATTTTATTTTTCTTTATTTAAACTATATTATCTTTTAATTACTTTATAATACTTTATCTTTTTAAAAATATTATCTTTTAAATATTTTATAATACTTTATCTTTTTCCTTTATGTCACCTCACTATTTAAAAATATTATCTTATTAATAATTATCAATAATTCTTTCGGCCCAGATCCGGGAATCCCGGGTCAGACGTCCCCAGTGACACGGGCTGACTATAGTGTCACGGGTTGTCTTTCTCTCTCGACCCAGATCCGCGAATCTCGGCTTTTTACTCGGCCAGATCTACTTTATCGGGACTCTAACTTTTGTCCGATATTCCTACTTAATTAATCTGGATTAATTAATATTTAATTAATCTTTGATTTAATTTATCTAACTCCGGTGACCATCCATCTCCAACTATTATATATAACTACAGCTGCCCATTAAGGCCTCTCTCTCGCCCTATAGTTGCGAGAATGGATTTCGTCCATTTTATTCTAATTTTCTTTAACTTGATTAATATTAATTAATGCATTTTAGGATAATTAAGCTCATTAAAAATTCCAGAAATTCACTGAATTTTACTTAAGAGATTTTGGGATGTTACAGTAACTCTTTAATTTTTCTTTTTTGTCTAAATCAAACTTTCTCTTGTTAACAATTTTTAAAAGTACAATTTCCTTATTCCTTTGTTTTCCCAATATAAATAATTTTGTTCATGAAAGTCAACATCAAAAATATTAACATAATCACTTGTTTTTATAACCATTCATCACCATTGTTTATGCTTTATCAACCAACAAGCATTTTTGGGGAAGCAAATGTCGGAACCCTCAAGCAAGGCTGAAACTATTTTAAAGCTATTGAATTATAGATCAAGGAAAAGAAATTGAGGCATTTACACTTTGGAAGGCTATAGTTTCAATAAAAAGCATAGTAAGTCTCACACATTTGTTACATTCGCCTACAATAAGAAGCTCCACATCATTCTCCCCATCAGAGTTGTAAAATCCAAAAAAAAAATTTAAGAAATAAATATGTTAAAATTGTCTTAAAAATCATTCATAAACTCCCTAGAGCTTAAATGGGGAGTTAAATGAAGAAAAAATTAACGTAAAACCCTAATTAGGGTTTATGGTGACCAGAAGGACTGTATGGTAATTTTGAAAAGTTTGGGGGACTAAAAAAAATTATTCCCTCTCACAGTCTTGGAGCTATGTGTAATTTTTAAAAGTGTTAGGGACCTCTCATAAATTTTCGTGAGAGAAAACCCTATTAGAGAGAATGAACGGCTGAGATTAAATTATCTCATACCGCGTTAGATCTCGAGACATTATAACGGTCGAGAAGGAGCCACGCTGGGCGGCGTCTAGAATAAATCCATCGATGGTAAAATTTGGCCGGATCCAGAGGCAAGAGAGGCGGATAATCACGGAGGTGACCTCACGGTGAGGGTGATCCTGAGCCGCCCATCTCGTGAATAGTTATATCTCGAGACATAAGAAGGAAATCAGACCGTCAAATTTCAAACAATCCTGACGATTGATCTCGTTCGTTACCGGATACGAGAAGGGGAGATTGAATAAGAACCCTTGATCAAGATCAATTGATCACCGCCCTCCATCGTCTGAGAGACGATCCCAAGGCATCGTCCCCACCATCCCTCAGCCGTCTAACGTCTCCGGCCGCCCCGCTGCATCCGTTGGCCGTTACCGCGAGAAGACCGGACGTTGCCGGCGAGTTTTATTACGCGAACGCCACCGCCTTTTCGCCTACTCGCACCTATAAAAGGGACGGTCCCGGGCGTGAAATGAGACAGAGAGAAATAGCGGAGCTTTCTTCTCCGGCGCCGGTGAGCTAACAGAAGGGAGCTCGATCATCCCAGCGTGCTTTCGAGCTCGCAGACCTTCGGGAGAGAACGCGAGAAGGCCGAAAGAAGGAGAAAGAGCGGCACCTCGCGAAGGTTGAAGTAATAGTTCACGGTGGTCGCGGCCGAGCTCGTCGGAGGAAGACGGACCCGTTTTTCCGGCGTCTCCAACACCCCCGTCGACAACAAAATTGCGGTAAGTGTCGATAAAACTCTGTAGACTTCGTAGAATTGGTTCTTTAGTGCATTCGGTTGACGCTGGAGCTCGTCGGAGAGTATGGTTCTACCGGTAGAGCCCGTTGGTCTTCCGTGAAAGGTTGAAGGCCGGTGGCGCCAAGGGAGAGGTCGGCCGTGGTCGTAAGGCTGTCGGTGACGAGCTCCGAGCCCGGGTAGGCGGGCATGGTGGCCGGAGAAGGGCCTGAGCGCCGGTGGCTCTCGGTCGGGAGTAGAGATAAAGTAAAAGAAGGAGAAGATGTTTAAAAAAAAAGATAATAATAATAATATATAACAATAATAATCATTATATATCAAAACTTAGCTTGCGTGATATTTAAATTGAAACTATAGTTGATATGTTAAAGGAATAATGTTTAATTAAAACATATGACTATAGGGGTGTGACATTTATAATAATTAGATGTTTTCCTCTCTCTTTTTAATTAAAACATTAGCTAATTATTACTATAAATAACAATTAGCTAGATATGGTATTAAAATGGGAAAACTATGGACTTGTGACAATGGATATAAGTTAATGAATTATTAACTTAGTGTAACAAGCTAATAATCTTATTGAACCATTAGTCTTGAGCTAGAAAATTAGTTAATTATTGTGACAAACAATAATTAATTAGATGAGATAGTTATTTGAGGACTATTGGTATGTCACAAATAATTTTAGTGGAACTTAGGGAGTGTGACAATTAATCCAATAATTGTTGAAAAAAAAAACAAACCCTTAGAGACTTTAGAGAAGTGTGACAAATAGGAATTAAGTAGTTTCCTAAATTTAGATAATTGGTTAAATTATGGGAATTATTTGGTAGGGAAGCTAAAAGGGACTAATAAGCCCTAAACAAGGTGGAACCTTAAACCTTAGGGTCTAAAGTTGCCAAATGACCAAAATACCCTTCCAGGTTAAAAAGGGGATTAAGATCAATTTGAATAGGCCCAACTCAACTTAAACGACTGAATGAGAGTCAGGCTCGACAAATAGGCTAGAGTTGTCTAGGTTTGACCAAGGTAGGTCCAAAAGTCAACTAAAGGACATAGAAACGGGAATAAGGTAACCCGAGAGATGGTCCTTAGGACCCGTTAGTGGGCCTAAGCCCAACAAGTACGTAGGACATGCATGTGAAAATAGAAGCTTGTAGAAAACTTGACTCTAATAAGAGTTTATGTATGCCAGATACTCTCAGGGAGACGTAAGGCATTTCAAAGGAGTCCAGGAAGACATTTAGTCTCACCAGAGGTAAGTTCACTTGCCTAGTTTCCACCCGGTAACGGGTTTTCTTGGACTTGCTATGTATTCATGTTACGTGCACTACTGATGCCATACATGCTGTTCATATCTATTTTTATGAATCCTGTTGAGCATGTATGTTTGTTTTCGGGACGTTGGTGTCCTTGTTTGCTATGTTCTACTGCCCGGACTCAGTGGAGCTAGGGAAGCTCCAATTTAGGGATGTTCAGGGACAGGACCCCCTAACCTTCACGGCTTGACCTTACGGAGAAGCAAATCTCACGGAGGTCTTACTGTCAGTGGGCATGGTACACTGACCGTGTTAACATGTAGGAGAGGTAGTTCTACCGATCTCTGCGGCCAGGAGGGTCAAGCGACCATCTAGGTCGTATCTATATCAAAAGGCTGGGCATACTTGGTAGGGGGTAAACTTTGAGTTCTCTTAGAACTCACTCTGAGCCCGAGGGTTTTACGTATCGTGGGTCGTACCTTTGACTTGCTTGTGGTAGACTCCTAGGACTATATTGTTGATATTATGATCTCATTGGCTTTCATATTTCCTATCTATGACATTTGTGACCTGGGGGGTACTACTTTGGGCTTTCCATTCAAAGCTCATGTGTTTTCTCTTTTCCTCTTTTCTGATTCGAGGTTTAGGAGGGAGAGGAGCCCGAGGGGAGGACACAGGGAGACCTGAGGTTTTAGGAGTCTCCTTTATCTTTATCTTTATGAGCATTGTTATTGTAGGACCCGTATAGGGACCAGACTATTTTAGGGCCTATGGACCCTGTCGACTCTATGTTCCTTGGAACACGAGTCTATTTATTTTTATGGATTGTTATCTGCTTATCACATTATTAGGCCTTGTATTCGAGTTGAGTTCATCTCTTCTTTAGTACGGCCAGTCCGTTGACGTGCTCGAGGTGCCGTATTCCGGGTCGGGGCGTTACAGATTAAAATGGTATCAGAGACAGGTTCTCTAGATAGAGCAGATAGCAGACCCTAGATGCCCTTAGCCAGTTGTATAGACTGAGTGCGGGACTGGGGTAGATAGTGGTACAATAGATTGACACTCGGTTTACTTGCAGGATGTCGGGACCATACGTCTTTGTGATTCGATGCGGCGATGAGGTGGAGTCTGTCCGGGAGAACACTCCACCACCCAGAGCTGACTCATCCGAGCCTGCAGAGGTCCTCGCTGAGATGAGGAAGACGCCTGAAGCCACCAGCCGGAAGGTTGACAGGCTTCATACTACAGTTACTATGTTGGTCCATGGACTCAGGGACCACATTGCTATGCAGAGGCCAGTAGGATCCAGGGTTCCGTTAGCACAGGAGATAGTGAGCCCTAGTATTCCTTAACAACACGTGTGTAGAGTCCGTGATTACCGCCGTGGATTGGGGGTTCAGATTCGCGAGAGAGCTGTAGAACCATCTCCTGCTGTTCTCAAGATCTCCTGGTGCCGACGATGTGGAGTATATGGGCACCGCATGACAGAGTGTAGACGCCCTGCCCTCTGGTGCCGTAGCTGTGGTAGTCGAGAGCATTTAGCCTTCTACCGTCAATCTGGTGCGCCGGGACCTAGCAGGGGACCACAGGGATCCGGAGGACATCGACCCTGTGCTGACTACACTCCACTGTCACCTGACGAGCATCACCTGGACTGAGTTTTAGTATTAGTTGCTAGAATAACCGTAGTCTTACAAACTTATGTGTTGTATGAACTACTTTTATTATGTCCTTTAGTGTCTTTTGTTATAATATGTTGACTCTAGTCGTTGCTTTTGAAATGAATAAAAAGTATGCTTTTATCATCACCTGTCTCGCTGGAAATAAAAGTAACCTTGTAATCCTTATACAGCTGAACTATGGATCACTTGCGTGGAGGTCGAGGTGGTAGGGGTAGAGGAAGGGGTAGGCGAGGCGACCTGCGTGACTGCAAGATGCCACAGCCTCCTGTGGAAGAAGAGGTTCCTCAACCGCAGGGTGGGGAGGTACCCCCGCCTGTGGACGAGATGGAAGTCGAGCAGGAGGTGCCTGCTCAATCCAATGCTCAGGCGCCTCAGGCAGAGGGCCAAAACCCAAGGGGGGAGGTACCCCCCATGAGCATGATGGAACTAATGAGGGAAATGTTGGGATTAATTCAGGAGACCCGACAACAACGTGCACCACCTCCGTCAACTACCCCCACGTCAAGTAGAGGACTACTTGGGGAGATCAAGAGACCCTCTCCCCGACCATTCGAAGGGGCTGCAGACCCCCATGCTGCTGAACAATGGATACGGGAGATGGAGAAGACCTTCGAGGTCTTCCAGACTACTGAGGCGGAGAAGATCAGGACCGCCGTGTATATGCTCCAAGGACCCGCAGAAGATTGGTACTTTGGAGAAATCGGTGAGGGAAGGGTGAGGCCTTCCAGGACTTAGGAAGAATTCGTGTGTTCTTCGCCAAGTATTTCTCAAGAGGACATCCGTACAAATTCAGGACAACAATTCTCCAAATTGTTCAGAGAGGCTCCACGGTGGAGCAATATGAAACTGAATTTGATCGGTTGGCTCGCTTCTTGCCTGATATGGTTCCAACGGAAGAGAGCCGGGTGATGAAGTTTGAGGCCGGACTGCGGCCATCACTAAAGAAGATCGTGACCAGCCACATGTGCAAGACCTACACTGAGGTTGTGGCTAGGGCCAAATACACTGAGGCATCTTGCCAAGGGGACGCCCAGGGGTCGTCCCAGAAAGAGAAAAAGGATAAAGGGACAAATAGCCAGGGTCAATCATCTGGAAAGAGCTCTAGAAAGCGTAGGCCAGATAACAAGTATCGGCCTTATGGGAAGCCGACCAGGTCCACAGCCTCATTTGGAGGTAAAGGGTCTTCAGCCAGTGTAACCCAGGACATTAAGTGCTATGAATGCAAGGGACCGCATAAGAGGTCGCCCAAGGATAACTGGAGGGTGTTATTTCTGCTTGGCCCTGGATCACCAAAAGGCTCAATGTCCCCAGCGTCAACAAGGACAGAGTGTGGTGGGGGGAAACCAGGGATCTCAACAAGCTTCCCGTCAATCTGTTGGACCACCACCAGGACCACAAGGTGGGGATAAGAAAGGGAAGGCGACCTCGTGACGACCTTCTACTCCAAACCAACCCAGCCGTGAGGCCAATAACCCATGGTCGGGTCTACCATTTGACAACCGAGGAAGCTCAGGCATCAGCAGATGTCGTGGCAGGTACCATTTCAGTTAATTCTTACTATGCCTGCACTTTATTTGATCCTGGAGCCACACACTCTTTCGTATCTGTACGATTTGCACGAAAGCACACGTTGCCTACAATAGATCTACCCCAGGACTTGTGTGTAGACACCCCGGTAGGAGCTGCCATGATTATAAGAAAGATGGTACCGGCATGCCCAGTACTGATTGAGGGGCGGAGATTACTTGCAAACTTGCATGTAATGGACCTGAAGGATTACGATGTGATCCTCGGGATGGACTGGCTCTCTTCATTTTACGCAGTGGTAGACTGTCGTGGGAAGAGGGTTGTGTTTAAGATGCCGGGAGAAGAGGAATTTACTTTTAAAGGCAGCCAAACTTGTTCTCTTGTTCAAGAGATTTCAGCTCTCCAGGTCCGGAAGTTACTTAGGAGTGGATGTGAAGGCTACTTGGCTTCTATTTCTGAGGTAAAGAAGGATAAGGAGATTGTAGTCTCAGACGTACCGGTAGTAAGGGAGTACCCTGACGTGTTTCCGGAAGAGTTACCGGGATTACCCCCGGAAAGAGAATTGGAGTTCTCTATTGATTTGAGTGCAGGAGCGACTCACGTGTCTAAGGCTCCTTATCGGATGGCGCCTGCGGAGCTTAAAGAATTGAAGACCCAACTAGAGGAATTGTTGGACACAGGTTTCATCAGACCTAGTATGTCACCTTGGAGAGCACCTGTTCTTTTTGTCAAGAAGAAAGATGGGTCTCTTAGGTTGTGCATTGATTATCGGGAGTTGAACAAGGTGACTGTAAAGAATAAATATCCTCTACCAAGAATTGATGACCTACTGGATCAACTTCAGGGAGCTCAAGTCTTCTCTAAGATTGACTTGAGATCTGGGTATCACCAAGTAAGGATTAAAGAGACGGATATCCCGAAGAGTGCTTCCGTACTAGATACGGGCACTATGAGTTTTTGGTAATGTCGTTTGGGCTTACCAATGCCCCGGCAGTCTTTATGGACATGATGAACCGGGTATTCCGTCAATATTTGGATCAATTTGTGGTAGTCTTCATTGATGACATACTTGTCTACTCAAGAAGCCACCAGGCCCATGAGGAGTACTTAAGAATAGTGTTAGAGACCTTGAGGGAACACCAGCTCTATGCGAAGTTCTCCAAGTGCTGGTCCCCAGTTGGAAAGTGTAGCTTTCTTGGGCCACGCGTGGTAAGTGGACACGGAGTTTGATAGATCCCAAGAAAATTGAAGCGTTGTGTCACGCCCCGAACCCGGATCCCGGGCCTCGGCGCCGCAGCGACAAGCGCCCAGCGTGCTTATAGGGTCGCTCTAGAAACACGCAAGGCCTAAAAATAACATAAGCGAGATAATTAAATCAGAGTTTAAATTATAAATCAGCGGAAGAAATATATATAAGGTTTTTATAAAACCCTAGCAGGTCGCGAATGACAACTCTCACTCAGAAAGGAATAGAGGCCTGCAAACCTAAGCTCAACATATCCCCATCGCTGCTAGGTTGTCCTGTGGAAGCTCTCTCCTGAATTCCGCTCCTAGCTACTCGCAAGGTCCTCATCTAGTCCTGACCTTACTCCTCATTGTCACCTGAGAAAAACATCCATCAAGTGCATGAGCCAAAGAAAGGCTCGCATAGGGATGCAAATAAATCAATAAAGGTGGCGAAAGCCACTAGGAAAAGAAACGAGAAATAAAAGAAGTACAAATATGCAATAATAAAATCACAAGCAAATAACAAAACACAGGAAAGTGGATAAATCCAAATATGTACTCAACCTCCTGCATATGTGATACTAAGATGTCAATGACATCAACGACACCATCGGTTATCGTCTTCGCCTAAGCCGGCTACGCTATAGCATACATGTGCACATGGTCGAAAATGCCGCTCTCGACCAGGCAAGTGGCGGATATTATACACCCTCTGCCGGGGTCTCCGTCCAGATGGAGCATCAAATACTCATGGCCGAGATATTATACACCCTCTGCTTAGAGTGCGGTGGCGGATATTATACACCCTCTGCCAGGGTCTCCGTCCGATGTATCATGCCTGAAAGTAAGAGATTGATAGTACTAATACCTAACAGCAGGTATAAATATATATTCAAGGCAGCAACATCCTGAATATACAATGATCGGTGACCTCATCGAGATCGAGAGTCAATACGTATTTAAGAAGTAAACTCTACTCAAATACGCATAAGAAGAAAAATGATAGCAACAATCCCCTCGAGATATAAAACCGACACATATGAGGAAAACCATCTCAAATATATATTGGGAACCTCTCGAGGAAATAAGAGTACAAAATCAAAGTGGGGTAGGAGGAAGGAATATTTAATGCAAAGAATAGAATATCGACAGACTGCTATGGAGTACCACCCCCCTCGACCATCCCAGGTGCAAGTAGGATGCCAGAGGGTACTCCGCTGGCCATATGCCATGGAGTATCACTCCCACTGGCCATATGCCATGGAGTACCACCTCCTGGCCATCCCACAACAACACAAGAAGGATGTCAAGGGGTACTCCCTCAAAGCAGATCATATCAAAACATACAAGCTCAAACAAATGCAGCAAGCATAACATGTCAATAGACAGAGCATTTATCAAAAGATGGACTCCAACATCCATCTAGCACAATAACAACAAGAATCAAGAGAATACTATGAGTTAGAAATACTCACAGTACACGTGCGACATCCTACCTTTTTCGCTCTTGGGCCTACTCGGGCCCGATCCTCCCAGTCTGGTCTTAGACCACCTCACCTTGTCCTAAACATGGTAAATGTTCGTCATATAACATTTCATATCAAAAGGAATGCATTACATGCATTAAATTACCCAAATCGTGAGTTTTTCGAAATGTCGGCTTTTAATTTATAACCGATGGATCCGGGCTCTTAGACACCTGCCCGTACCATTTTTATTAGTTTAAATATACACCCGAACTATCGGGACGATCGAAATCAAATTCCGAGTCTTTTTAAAAACATTTGAGTTCTTATTCACTCTACATTCAGTAGCTACAGTAACCATATGAAACATGAAATTAGAACATCAAATCGAAGCTCAAAATCTTCACCATTTCATCCCAAACTCCTAGTATATTACATTCACAATATTAACTTTCAGTTCCAACAGGATTGGGTCATTATCGTCTCCTATACGGCCCCCAAAAATTAAACAAAAATAATGTTCTGCAGGTGCTACAGTGTTTCCTGCATAATCCTTTCTCCTTGAAGCTTAATTCTCCTCAATTAAACTCTAACCTTGGAATCCAATACTTGTGTTTCTCACACATCTTCTAATAGTCATTTCCATCCCTCTTAACCTCAAAAATCTTCCATGGATTAAATGCAACTGCAGCCCATACCTTTTCATTAAGCAACTACACAATTGAAGTTATCCCTCCGCAAGGAAATCATTGGTCTGACCTATCCATCAATTCTTGATCCTTATTAAACCATGTTTCTCAAACCAACTTGTTACATGAATTAGAATGCCTCCTGGAACGCCAGACACTCAATAAACAATCAACCACAAACCCAAGCAAACATGTTCGACATCAATCAGCATCAACCCAAAGATTGGTTTGAATAATCTGTAGTAAAAAAACTGATGCACAGGATCATTTAGATTGCCGATTACATTAATATCCTTAACAAATATATAACTCATCCATAATAATTCACAACTGTCTTTATGAAGTTAAAGACAAATAAAAGATATCATGGTTTATGGAGGCAGGCTTGTGAAGCAGTGAATGGGACAAAATTTAGCACTAAGACTTCAAGGAGAAACTCAATGAATATCTTCTGTGAACCCAATGGCACACGTACTATGAAACCATATTTCTCTTAGGGTTCAATTATCAAAATGGACTCTTAACCATCCACAAACTAACATATAAGAATTTCATCTAGTTTGAACAAGCTTTGGATTAGTACCACCTATAACAATAGATAACATTGGCGGGCTTATCACATTTTATCTAATTAAATCTCTGAATGAACTCCCACGTCTATATCAGTTGCATTGCTTGAACAAATCACCATGCTCTAGGTAATAGAACAAGCTTCCATCTCAAACATCAAGTTAAACCTTCACTACTATATAATAAATTTCAGAGTCTTAAGGAGGTCTAATCGTCTTCTTTATTTACTGAAGCATTTTAACAAACATTTGATGTGCATTTTGATCGACATTCAAGATCTACAACAAAACAATCATACTGTTGTTGCACATACAATCATTCAACAAATCTTCATTTCTAATTCACTGTACAAAGCTCACCGAAAGGGAACTAGAAAAGGGGTTGACCAGAGACTGACTCACTTCTTGAGGTACTGAAGTCTTTACTTGGCCGGCGTCTTGGCCGGGCAGTCGTCGGGCAGACAAAACAAAGGGTGGAGGAGAAGGGGCGGCTGGAGAAGACAAGGGGGAGGTGTGGGCTGCGCCGGGGTGGCGGTCTTGAGGTTGGTGGCCGGGAGACCTTGAGTGGCTTGATGGCAGAGCTGGGCCGGTGACAGAGCTGGGCCGGTGGGGGAGCTGGGCCGTAGGCGGCCGAACAGAGACGTCGGGCGGAGGTCGGCCGGAGACAGGGACCGTGCGTGCGCGTCAAGGGGAGCCGCCGACTCTCTCTCCGGAGATCGGTCGCCGTCGACGAAGAGGAGGGCGCGGTGAAGCTCGGGTCGAGCTCAGTGGAGAAGAAACGAGAGGGAGAGAGGTGATGAATCTCTCTCTCTCTCTCTCTTCTAATACTTATAACTTTCATAAAGTTATCACAATATTAATAACTATTATTTCTTTTTGATTTATTATATTATCTTTTCTCTTTTCATTTATTTATCAAATATTATAATTCTTTATAATATTTAAATCCAATCATTAAACTTATCTTAACCTCTACGTCATTGTCACATGGCTACTATTCATTCACGGGTGAACGAATTCATTACGACTGGGGCCCCCACTGTCACAATTCTTTCGTCCTCCTGCCCGACCCAGAGCTACGAAAAATCCCGGGTCAGGCGACCCCAGTATCACGGGCACACTGTGGCATCACGGGTCGCCTCTTCCTCGACCTGGATCCCCTTTCAGCGGATTTGAATTTTGTCTGTTTTATTTTCTCAATATTTAATCTGATTAATTAAACCTTTAAAAATTTTCCCAAATTTCATTGCTTACCGTATTAAATTATTATTTAATAAATTCTCAAAATAAATTCTTATTTATTTCGGGGCGGGTGTTACACGTTGTGGAATGGAAAAGACCAACAACGATACGGGAGATACGGAGTTTCCTTGGATTAGCCGGCTATTACCGGAGATTCGTTGAGGGCTTCTCGGTTATAGCAGCACCATTAGCAAAACTGACCTGGAAGGGTACCAATTCATTTGGACCGATTCCTGTGAAAAGAGCTTCCAGGAGTTGAAACAGAGGTTGATTTCTGCACCAGTGTTGGCGTTACCACAAAGTAGTCGTGGGTATACGGTCTATAGTGACGCCTGCAAGACCGGTCTTGGTTGTGTATTAATGCAAGATGGGCGTGTGATTGCTTATGCATCATGACAGTTAAAACCCTTCGAAGAGAATTATCCTACACACGATCTTGAGTTGGCGGCAATTGTGTTTGCCCTAAAGATCTGGCGACACTTCCTCTACAGAGTACCTTGCGAGATCTAGACCGATCATAAGAGCCTCAAGTATATATTCACACAAAAGGAGTTGAATATGAGACAGCGGCGTTGGTTGGAGCTCATTAAGGACTACGATCTCAGTGTCCACTACCACCCTGGTAAGGCAAACGTGGTAGCCATGCGACCGAAAGGTGAAGTCTGGATATGGAGCCGCCGCTAGGTTAACGACGCAGAGGCCGCTATTGGAGGATATGAGAAGGCTCAACCTAGAGGTTGTTTTGCCTACAATGGATGTCTCATTGGCCAGCTTGCATATCCGAACCTCGTTATTGGAAAGGATTCGGGTTGCTCAGGAACAAGATCCTGAACTGGAGGAGATCAAGGAGCACATAGGCCAGGAAGATCCAACACGATTCAGAGTCCATGAAGATGGCACTCTAAGGTTTGAAGAAAGGATTTGTGTACCAAATGTCCCTGAAATAAAAAGGGATATTCTGGAGGAAGCTCACTATTCGAGCAACTCTATTCACTCTGGAGGTACCAAGATGTATAGAGGGTTGAAGGATCATTTCTGGTGAAAGGGAATGAAACGAGATGTTGCGGAGTTCGTGGCCAAGTGCATCACCTGTCAGTTGGTAAAGGCAGAACACCAGAAGCTGGCAGGGATGTTACAACCCTTTCCCATTCCGAAGTGGAAGTGGGAGCACATTAACATGGATTTTGTGACTGGGTTGCCACGTACTCAAAAAGGCCATGAATCGATCTGGGTTTTTGTGGACCGACTGACTAAATCGGCCAATTTTATACCGTTAAAGATGGGAGCATCCTTGGAAAAGTTGGCCCAGCTATATATCGATCAGATGGTCAGACTACATGGAGCACCGGTGTCGATCACCTCTGATCGAGACACTCGGTTTGTCTCCAGATTCTGGGAGAGCCTGCGCACACGGCTCCGGCGCGGGATTAGTGTTCAAAGATGCCTTTCCACCCACAGACCGATGGACAATCTGAAAGGACCATCCAGGTGTTAGAGGACATGTTGAGGGCATGTGCGATAGATTTTACGGGGTCTTGGGATGAACGCCTAAGCTTGATAGAATTTGCCTACAACAACAGTTATCAGGCAAGTATCAAGATGGCTCCGTATGAGGCACTCTATGGGAGGAAGTGCCGAACTCCCATTTGTTGGGGAGATGTGGGAGAAAGGAAGCTGATAGCTGAGGCGTCACTTAAACAACCAGATTTTATAAAACAAACGGAGGAACATGTCAAGATGATCAGGGAGCGACTCCAGGCTGCCCAGAGTAGACAAAAGAGCTATGCAGACCGAAGGAGATCTGATAATGAGTTTCAAGTGGGAGATCTGGTATTCTTAAAAGTATCTCCTATGAAAGGGGTCGTAAGGTTTGGACGACGTGGAAAACTTGCTCCACGATATATCGGACCTTTTGAAATCTTGGAGCGCATAGGAGTGGTGGCATATAGATTAGCCTTACCTCAGGATCTCGCTCAGGTTCACGATGTCTTCCACATTTCAATGTTGAAGAAGTGTATTCGTGACCCTACCAGGGTAATTCCTCAGGTTCCGGTGGAAGTCCAAGAGGATATGTCTTATGAGGAACGCCCAGTAGCTATTTTGGGCCGGGAAGACAAACAGTTAAGGAATAGAACTATTCCTTTTGTCAAAGTAAAGTGGAGTAACCACACCGAGCGAGAAGCAACTTGGGAGCGCGAGGAGGATATGAAAGAGCGTTACCCAGACTTGTTTACTCAGTTGTAAGCAGTGGTGTAATTTCGAGGTCGAAATTATTTAAGGGGGGAGGATTGTAAAATCCAAGAAAAAAATTTAAGAAATAAAAATGTTAAAATTGTCTTAAAAATCATTCATAAACTCCCTAGAGCTTAAATGGGGAGTTAAATGAAGAAAAAAATAACTTCAAACCCTAATTAGGGTTTATGGTGACCAGAAGGACTATCTGGTAATTTTGAAAAGTTTGGGGGACTAAAAGAAAATTATTCCCTCTCACAGTCTTGGAGCTATGTGTAATTTTTAAAAGTGTCAGGGACCTCTCATAAATTTTCGTGAGAGAAAACCCTATTAGAGAGAATGAACGGCTGAGATTAAATTATCTCATACCGCGTTAGATCTCGAGACATTATAACGGTCGAGAAGGAGCCACGTGGCGCGCCTAGAATAAATCCATCTGATCGTAAAACGGATCAGGCAAGAGAGGTAGATAATCCTGGAGGTGACCTCCACGGTGAGGGTGATCCCGACCCGCCCATCTCCTCAATAGTTATCTCTCCAGACATAAGAAGGAAATCAGACCGTCAAATTTCAAACAATCCTGACGATTGATCTCGTTCATTACCGGATACGAGAAGGGGAGATTGAATAAGAACCCTTGATCAAGATCAATTGATCACCGCCCTCCATCGTTTGAGAGACGATCCCAAGGCATCGTCCCCACCATCCCTCAGCCGTCTAACGTCTCCGGCCGCCCCGCTGCATCCGTTGGCCGTTACTGCAGAGAAGAAGAGCGGGCGTTAGGCGAGTTTTATTACGCGAACGCCACCGCCTTTTCGCCTACTTGCGCCTATAAAAGGGACGGTCCCGGCGTGAGTTGAGACAGAGAGAAACAGCGGAGCTTTCTTCTCCGGCGCCGGTGAGCTAACAGAAGGGAGCTCGATCATCCCAGCGTGCTTTCGAGCTCGCAGACCTTCGGGAGAGAACGCACGAAGGCCGAAAGAAGGAGAAGAGCGGCACCCCGCGAAGGTTGAAGGTGGTCGCGGCCGAGCTCGTCGGAGGAAGACAGACCCGTTTTTCCGGCGTCTCCAACACCCCCGTTGACAACAAACTCGCGGTAAGTGTCGATAAAACTCTGTAGAATTCGTAGAATTGGTTCTTTAGTGCATTCGGTTGATGCTGGAGCTCGTCAGAGAGTATGGTTCTCACGGCCGAGAGCTTTGTTGGTCTTCCGTGAAAGGTTGAAGGCCGGTGGCGCCAAGGGAGAGGTCGGCCGTGGTCGTGCATTAAATTTTCATCGTGACGAGCCCGAGCACAGGTAGGCGGGCATGGTGGCGAAGAAGAAGGCACTGGCCGGTGGCTCTTTGGCCTGGGAGTAGAGAGAAAGTAAAAGAAGGAGAAGATGTTTAAAAAAGATAATAATAATAATATATAACAATAATAATCATTATATATCAAAACTTAGCTTATGTGACATTTAAATTGAAACTATAGTTGATATGTTAAAGGAATAATGTTTAATTAAAAGTTTATATGACTATAGGGGTGTGACATTTATAATAATTAGATGTTTTCCTATCTCTTTTTAATTAAAACATTAGCTAATTATTACTATAAATAACAATTAGCTAGATATGGTATTAAAATGGGGAAACTATGGACTTGTGACAATGGATATAAGTTAATGAATTATTAACTTAGTGTGACAAGCTAATAATCTTATTGAACCATTAGTCTTGAGCTAGAAAATTAGTTAATTATTGTGACAAACAATAATTAATTAGATGAGATAGTTATTTGAGGACTATTGGTATGTCACAAATAATTTTAGTGGAACTTAGGGAGTGTGACAATTAATCCAATAATTGTTGAAAAAAAAAAAACCCTAAGAGACTTTAGAGAAGTGTGACAAATAGGAATTAAGTAGTTTTCTAAATTTAGATAATTTGTTAAATTATGGGAATTATTTGGTAGGGAAGCTAAAAGGGACTAATAAGCCCTAAACAAGGTGGAACCTTAAACCTTAGGGTCAAAAGTTACCAAATGACCAAAATACCCTTCCAGGTTAAAAAGGGGATTAAGATCAATTTGAATAGGCCCAACTCAACTTAAACGACTGAATGAGAGTCAGGCTCGACAAATAGGCTAGAGTTGTCTAGGTTTAACCAAGGTAGGTCCAAAAGTTAACTAAAGGACATAGAAACGGGAATAAGGGCTGGTAACCCGAGAGATGGTCCTTAGGACCCGTTAGTGGGCCTAAGCCCAACAAGTACGTAGGACATGCATGTGAAAATAGAAGCTTGTAGAAAACTTGACTCTAATAAGAGTCTATGTATGCAGAGATACTCTCGGGGGAGGCGTAAGGCATTTCAAAGGAGTCCAGAAGACATTTAGTCTCACCGAGGTAAGTTCACTTGCCTAGTTTCCACCCTAGAACAGGATTTCTTGGACTTTCTATGTATTAGGTATTACGTGCACTACTGATGCCATACATGCTGTTCATATCTATTTTTATGAATCCTGTTGAGCATGTATGTTTGTTTTCGGACGTTGGTGTCCTTGTTTGCTATGTTCTACTGCCCGGACTCAGTGGAGCTAGGGAAGCTCCAATTTAGGGATGTTAGGGGACAGACCCCTCGACCTTCACGGCGGCCCTACGGAGAGAAGCAAATCTCTGGAGGTCTTACCTGTCAGTGGGCATGGTACACTGACCGTGTTAACACGTAGGAGAGGTAGTTCTACCGATCTGCGACCGGAGGGTCAAACGACCATATAGGTCGTATCTATATCCAAAAGCTGGACATACTGGCCCGGGGTAAACTTTGAGTTCTCTTAGAACTCACTACAGAGCCCGAGGGTTTATGTATCAGGGGTCGTACCTTTGACTTGCTTGTGGTAGACTCCTAGGACTATATTGTTGATATTATAATCTCATTGGCTGTCATATTTCCTATCTATGACATTGTGACCTGCATGGGTACTTACTGGGCTTTCCATTCGAAAGCTCATGTGTTTTCTCTTTTCCTCTTTTACAGATTCTGAGGTTTAGGAGGGAGAGGAGCCCGAGGGGAGGACAAAGGGAGACCTGAGGTTTTAGGAGTCTCCTTTATCTTTATCTTTATGAGCATTGTTATTGTAGGACCCGTATAGGGACCAGACTGTTTTTAGGGCCTATGGACCCTGTCGACTCTATGTTCCTTGGAACACGAGTCTATTTATTTTTATGGATTGTTATCTGCTTATCACATTATTAGGCCTTGTATTCGAGTTGAGTTCATCTCTTCTTTAGTACGGCCGGTCTGTTGACGTGCTCGAGGTCCCGGATTCCGGGTCGGGGCGTTACAAGAGTGCTCCCCTTATCTTCCTCAACATCAATAGGAGCAATAGCAAAACAAGGAAAAGAAACAAGAGAAGCAATCAGAGCAACTCTTGGTGACTGGTGAAAGATGTCAAGTAGGCCATCATTAGCATCTCTTCTATTGTTTGAGCATCCTATAAAAGATCTATTAGATGTAATAGATCTCACTAAAGGCTCGCTTGGTAACTCACATCTCTCATTGAACTTGTAGAGCTCAATGGTGTTTGTTTCTAGATTCATCCCACTCTTCATGTTGAGAAAGTAAATTTTACCTATCTATAAGTGAAGAATATAACCCCATTTATCAAAAAAAAATAAAGTAAAAAGAAATAAAACCTCATTTTACTAATATGAATGGTATGCTAATAGTACATCTATCACATCAACGTATGTTTGAACTTTTAAACATGATTCACTATCCATAAATATCAATAAAATTTTAATAAGGAAACATAATCTACTCAATGTAATATATTACGTTAGGGATGAGATTATGTTTTTGTTTGAAATTTTCATTTACTTTCAAACTACAATCAATTTTAGATTTTTACAACAAAAGATTTTTGTGAAGATTATTTTTTACCCTTTAGTTAAACAAGGACATTACCAAGAATAAACACAGTTATACATAATTATGATTTTTTATAAACAACTTCGTAATTACAATAAATTATTCCCGTAATGCGTTATGAAAGTTTATTAAGAATTTAAATTTATAATAATCATGATAAATTTAACCTTGATCATTTGACATTGAATTAACTTGTTATGATCCACAAAAAATCTCAAAGTTAGAACTTTTCTTCCTATAAAATTTTGAGGGAAAACAATTACTAATATAGGAAATTGTTAATGGAAGTAAGACTTTTTTATGGCAAAGAAAAATTAATAAACTCCCTCTCTTTGTTAAACAAAGCAATTAGAAAAAAACTTGTTTTAAAACATGCATAACCTTTTATTAAAAGCTTTGACCCTTTGCTTATCGATACAAATGTATAAAGTAAAAAATATGTTTTATAGATCTTGTAAATAAAATAAAATGAAAATAATAATGTTAACAAATATTGTTCAAATCATGGAAAGAAAAAAAAAAATCCTCGATATTTAATCAACGCTCCCAATTTGGGTAAGGGCTGATAGTTGAAATCAATAGTTATCGAAAAAAAAAAATTTGGTGAATATGTCAAAATATTACAATCATTTGTGAAGCCGTTCTTCATTCTCTCGGCAACCATTTTTATATTCAAGTCCTCCATATTATCCAAGGTTAAAAGAGAATATAAAAATAAAAAAATAAGAATAAAGGGATTAAAGTAGGTTGGGATAAGATAATTTATAAATTAAAATGGATAGAAGAGCAAAGCCAACATATGATAGTTTAGAACACAATACAACTATCAAGATCAGAAAGCATACAACCTAAAGCCAATGGTTGCCTTTTAGTGTTGATGGTTGCAGCCACCGTTGGATTAGAGTAAAGCCTCCGTGTTTGAAAATGTTGTGACTCCATCGACATTTATATAAAAATATTTAATGCTAATATTTCTTAGGAAACAGTGACAGCTCTCGTATCCTAACCCAAGAAAAGGAGTTGGCGATATAGTTTTTGTCAAGTAGACTCCCAACTTATATTTGAAATGAATATATATGGTATGTTCTTAAGCACAGTAGAAATGCAATAAAAAGAATACAATTATATCAAATATAGAATCATTAAATAAACTTTAGAATAAATAGGAGAAAATTTAATAATGTAAAATAAGTGCAGAATATTAATAATTTTGTAATTCAAATATGGTAAAATGACAAAAAAAACGTATTTTTTTTTCAATTTCAATTTATACCCACTTTAAAAGACAACCTTTAACGCCTTGGTCAATAAATTTAAAAAGATATCAGAACAATAGTATTAGAGATATGGTATCGAAAGTCATAGTATTACTGTCATTGTAACTCTTTAATTTTTCTTTTTTGTCTAAATCAAACTTTCTCTTTTTAACAATTTTTAAAAGTACAATTTCCTTATTCCTTTGTTTTCCCAATATAAATAATTTTGTTCATGAAAGTCAACATCAAAAATATTAACATAATCACTTGTTTTTATAACCATTCATCACCATTGTTTATGCTTTAACAACCAACAAGCATTTTGGGGAAGCAAATCAGAACCCTCAAGCAAGACTGAAACTATTTTAAAGTTATTGAATTATAGATCAAGAAAAGAAATTGAGGGAACTGTTACACTTTGGAAGGCTATAGTTTCAATAAAAAGGATAGTAAGTCTCACACATTTGTTACATTCGCCTACAATAAGAAGCTCCACATCATTCTCCCCATCAGAGTGCTCCCCTTATCTTCCTCAACATCAATAGGAGCAATAGCAAAACAAGGAAAAGAAACAAGAGAAGCAATCGGAGACACTCTTGGTGACTGGTGAAAGATGTCAAGTAGGCCATCATTAGCATCTCTTCTATTGTTTGAGCATCCTATAAAAGATCTATTAGATATAATAGATCTCACTAAAGGCTCGCTTGGTAACTCACATCTCTCATTGAACATGTAGAGCTCAATGGTGTTTGTTTCTAGATTCATCCCACTCTTCATGCTGAGAAAGTAAATTTTACCTATCTATAAGTGAAGAATATAACCCTATTTATCAAAAAAAAAAAAGTAAAAAGAAAAAAAACCTCATTTTACTAATATGAATGGTATGCTAATAGGACATCTATCACATCAACGTATGTTTGAACTTTTAAACATGATTCACTATCTATAAATATCAATTAAATTGAAATAAGGAAACATAATCTACTTAACAGAATATATTCGTTAGGATGAGATTATGTTTTGTTTGAAATTTTCATTTGCTTTCAAACTACAATCAATTTAGATTTTACAACAAAAGATTTTTGTGAAGATTATTTTTTTTACCCTTTAGTAAAACAGGGACATTACCAAGAATAAACCTGTTATACATAATTATGATTTTTTATAAACAACTTCGTAATTACAATAAATTATTCCGATTAATGCGTTATGAAAGTTTATTAAGAATTTAAATTTATAATAATCATGATAAATTTAACGTAGTCATTTGACATTGAATTAACTTGTTATGATCCGCAAAAAATCTCAAAGTTAGAACTTTTCTTCCTATAAAATTTTGAGGGAAAACAATTACTAATATAGGAAATTGTTAATGGAAGTAAGACTTTTTTGTGGCAAAGAAAAATTAATAAACTCCCTCTCTTTGTTAAACAAAGCAATTAGAAAAAAACTTGTTTTAAAACATGCATAACTCTTTTATTAAAAGCTTTGACCCTTTGCTTATCGATAGAAATGTATAAAGTAAAAAATATGTTTTACAAATCTTATAAATAAAATAAAATGAAAATAATAATGTTAACAAATATTGTTCAAATCATGGAAATAAAAAAAAAATTTCCTCGATATTTAAACAACGCTCCCAATTTGGGGTAAGGGCTGATAGTTGAAATCAATAGTTATTGAAAAAAAAAAATTGGTGAATATGTCAAAATATTACAATCATTTGTGAAGCCGTTCTTCATTCTCTCCATATTATCCAAGGTCAAAAGAGAATATAAAAATAATAAAATGAGAATAAAGGGATTAAAGTAGGTTGGGATAATATAATTTATAGATTAAAATGGATAGAAGAGCAAAGCCAACATATGATAGTTTAGAACATAATACAACTATCAAGATTAGAAAACATACAACCTAAAGCCAATGGTTGCCTTTTAGTATTGATGGTTGAGCGCCGTTGGATTAGAATTAAGCCTCCAGGTTTGAAAATGTTGTGACTCCATCGACATTTATATAAAAATATTTAATGCTAATATTTCTTAGGAAACAGGTGACGCTCTGGTATCCTAACCCAAAAAAGGAGTGATGATATAGTTTTTTGTCCGAAGTAGACTCCCGACTTATATTTGAAATGAATATATATGGTATGTTCTTAAGCACAGTAGAAATGCAATAAAAAGAATACAATTATATCAAATATATAATCATTAAATAAACTTTAGAATAAATAGGAGAAAATTTAATAATGTAAAATAAGTGCAGAATATTAATAATTTTGTAATTCAAATATGGTAAAATGACAAAAAAAAGCATTATTTTTTCAATTTCAATTTATACCCACTTTAAAAGACAACCTTTAGCCTTGGTCAATAAATTTAAAAGGTATGAGAACAATAGTATTAGAGATATGGTATCGAAAGTCATAGTATTATTGTCATTGTAACTCTTTAATTTTTCTTTTTGTCTAAATCAAACTTTCTCTTGTTAACAATTTTAAAAGTACAATTTCCTTATTCCTTTGTTTTCCCAATATAAATAATTTTGCTGCGTGAAAGTCAACATCAAAAATATTAACATAATCACTTGTTTTAATAACCATTTCATCACCACTTGTTTATGCTTTAACAACTAACAAGCATTTTTAGGGAAAGCAAATGGGAACCTCATACAAAACTGAAACTATTTTAAAGCTATTCAATTATAGATCAAGGAAAAGAAATTGAGAGGCAGCTTTATCGCTTTGGAAGGCTATAGTTTCAATAAAAGGCATAGTAAGTCTCACACATTTGTTACATTTAAGCCTACAATACGAGAAGCTCCACATCATCCTCCCCATTGAGTCCTCCCCTTATTTTCCTCAACATCAATAGGAGCAAAAGGCGAAACAAGGAAAAGAAACAAGAGAAGCAATCGGAGCAACTCTTGGTGGTGGTGAAAGATGTCAAGTAGGCCATCATTAGCATCTCTTCTATTGTTTGAGCATCCTATAAGAGATCTATTAGATATAATAGATCTCACTAAAGGCTCGCTTGGTAACTCACATCTCTCATTGAACTTGTAGAGCTCAATGGTGTTTGTTTCTAGATTCAACCCACTCTTCATGTCGAGAAAGTAAATTTTACCTATCTATAAGTGAAGAATATAACCCCATTTATCAAAAAAATAAAGTAAAAAGAAATAAAACCTCATTTTACTAATATGAATGGTATGCTAATAGGACATTTATCACATCAAAGTATGTTTGAACTTTTAAACATGATTCACTATCCATAATGTAAAATCCGCACAAATTATGGGATAATTAGATTCTTAATTATGATCCTAATTATTTTAAATTAATTAAGGGTCTAGTTGGAAACTAATTAGAGGTGTTGCTTCCATTATATATATATATATATATATATATATATATATATATGTTATTATTATTATTATTATTATTGTTATTATTATAAAAGTATAGCCGGTTTGGAAATGCATATGAGAATGTTACCTTGTATATCATATAATATAATGTAAAAGGATATTATATATATATATATATATCACATGAATATAGTTGAGATGTGATGTGCATTTAAGATCATGATGGGATGGAAATTAAAGATTGATAGTGGAGACTTGCAGGGGGTCTTTAAAAAGAGTAGAAAAGTAGCAAACGTATCACACTCATGCATGTACAATTAATGCATGTGATATGAAGCCAACGGTTAAGATGAGAAGTAAATATTATTAAACTCATCTAACGGACATGATCAAAAGTAAAAGCAATAAGAGAGAAAGAACGTGGACACTGACCCTCACGAGGAGAAAGCGTCTTTGGTGAATAACGAGGCAAGGGGAAAAGATCTCCTTTAGTCTCTCTTTTTCCCACCCCTCTATCAACGCATGCGTGGGGGCATGGATCACCATCCATCCCGATAATCAACTTGGTCGTGAGGTGGGGGGATGACTTCCATCTTAGTAATTAGTCAAACCATGCATGGAGGTGCCACGTTGTGGCACAGTTCGCTGCTCATCCCAAACCAAGCCAAATGAACGGTTCTCGTCTCCCTTCACGTCAACGCCTGAGCTTGGGTCCATATCTCGGCCGTACGTACGGCCGTGATCCTTCGCCGGATTTACTGTACATAGGGAAGTGGCGCCCGGCAGCGACCCGTCCCATCACCACCCACTCCTCGGGCCCAGAACCCCTGTTCTTCTGATGATAAAAGAAGCATGGGCTTCGTCAAATATAGTTACACTTGCAACCAAAGCTGCGGATCTTCCTTATCCTTGGAGCCTTTGGCGGAGGTCTCAATAAATGCGTGGCGGGAAGGCGAGCCCGAACTTCGGGGAGAACTTGATTGTCAAGTGTTGGGGAGGCCGTGGTAAGCGGAGGGGAGCTTCATAGAGCAGAACGGGGACGGCCGGTGGTTAAGCTTGGCAGCACTCACGGAGCTCTCCTCTCGAAGTCCCCTCGAGCGGCGACATATAACCGTGAGCCAAGCGACCCTCGTAGAACCATTAGGAGTTGTTGAATACTTACTTGAATGGGGCCTGGTTGTTTAAAGGTTGCCCCAAGAGAGTGATTCATTAGTAATGCAAATAATGAACAACATGGGTTTAGTGGTTTGTATGGCACATTGTTATGGCATATTACTCAGTGGGAATGAGAGAGGGAAGGGTATGCTTGAATACATAAGAATGTGTGTAGGGACACCTTTGTATTTTAGTGGGTTCAATGGAAACCAAATTGATTAATATCTTATGGAGGAAGAGATAAACCCTCTTTTGTTATGTTTGTAGAGTAGTGGCACTTTAAGAAAGAAAAAAAAATATAGACCAGAGTTTGACTTGGAGTAGAGATATGGGTTCTAGAGAGAGAAAGAGGAAGAGAATAATTGTTCAACCAAGAGTTGTGGTAATGTGATCTTTGTAAAATTAGGTGGTGGATTCGGTTGGAAATTATGGAAGGAGTGAGTGCCCATTATGGGCATGCAGAGTGCTATTCTCTAGCATTAATGAATTCATTGCTAATATATAGGAGAAGAAATTGAGTTGATGGTATGATAATGAAACTTGAATAATCAAGTGAAAGACCTGAACATTAATGAGTTTAATAGGCTCAACCTGTGAATCAACCAAGGAGAGAGAGAGAGAGCTAATTGAGCTGGGGCCAGATATAAAGGTTGGAGAAATTGTAGTAAGAAACTACTAAAGTTTAACAGGCAAAGGTAGGCCAGTAGAGTTAAGAGCAAATTAATGGGCCAGCTCACCCGTTAGAATAAGAGCCTTATAATCTTGCCTTATAGATGCAAGTCGAAATAAGGTTGGGTCCTGGTGATAGGCTAAACCATTTTATAGTAAACAAGTATTTTAGATGTACTCATACGTTTACTAAGTGTGAGTTTTATTCACGGATACCCATTAGAACTTACGGACGGCGTCGGGGAGGGAAACCGTGAGTAGTTCTTAACACTCGATATCCGGTAAGTACTTTTGCCTAGTTCCCGCGAACATGGGCTTTATTGGCATTACTTTCGATAATCTTCGATATCCATGTTTTGTACGCGCAAGTGCTATTGCTTATCTGTTTCCTTTCTTGTTGATGATGTGATCCGGTATGATTAGGTTTGGTGATATCTCTCTATTATCGCTTGGTGATATGCACATATACATTTTATGACTTCATTGGATTATTTGTCTCCCATAATTATGTGCATTGGTTGTTGGCATCTGTTGGATGTGTGTTCTGTATTACCTTCCGCCCGAATCAGTGGAGTGTGGGTGCTCCAACTTGGAGCGTCTAGGGCCGAGGACACCCTGGCGTTACATTATCTCGGCGAGGGGCGATACTGCATCGTCCGGCCTTGTCGGTGGGGACGATACCTTTGGCCGGTGTCGACATGTAGAAGGGTAGCGCTGCGAATTCCCAACCAGGGGGACGATTCGGTGGTGATGGCTGGCCGGGGATACTTTGAGAGTCACATTCTTTGGATGATCTTTACGGCTTTGAGGCCATAGTTGAGATTAGGAAGACCCACTTACGTTGCTCTCAGATCCTCTGGGACTCCTAGATGTTAGGTTATGCGGGGTGTAGCCCCATGTGCTTATTGGTCATGTCTCTTGATTTGCTATTTTGCTTATCTTTTGTTGTTCATGACTTGCTCACCCACCTGCGAGGTGCTTCTTGGGCTTTCTCCAGAAAGCTCATACATTTGTTCTCATCCCTTTTGAGATCAGTGAGGTAGGCGGCGTGAGCGCCCGAGGATAAATGCATTAGAGGCGAGTGGTTGTAGCCGAGGTTGGCGACCTCTTAGGCATTTTGTTTATGTGTGAGGACATCTTATTTGGATCCGTATAGGATCGGACTTGTATTAACTATTAGGGTGCATGTACCCTAGGCTCTTAATTTCCGCTGATACTATACTCTGATTTATGTCGTTTATCTTATTGCTATTATTCCGCTGCACTTGTGTTGTTGTTGGGCGATCACTTAGGCCTTGTATTCGAGCGGGGCCCGTCTCCGCTTGGGTACGGCCTATGCACTCCGCGATGCGAGGGCACAGGATTTAGGGGTCGGGGCGTGACACATAAATATAAAAAAAATTTACGTAAGGAAACATAATCTACTCAATAGAATATATTCGTTAGGATGAGATTATGTTTTGTTTGAAATTTTCATTTACTTTCAAACTACAATCAATTTAGATTTTACAACAAAAGATTTTGGTGAAGATTATTTTTTACCCTTTAGTTAAGCGAGAGACATTACCAAAAGAATAAACACATTATACATAATTATGATTTTTATAAACAACTCACAAGTACAATAAATTATTACCGTTATGCGTTATGAAAGTTTATTAAGAATTTAAATTTATAATAATCATGATAAATTTAACGTAGTCATTTGACATTGAATTAACTTGTTATGATCCACAAAAAATCTCAAAGTTAGAACTTTTCTTCCTATAAAATTTTGAGGGAAAACAATTACTTATATAGGAAATTGTTAATGGAAGTAAGACTTTTTTATGGCAAAGAAAAATTAATAAACACCCTCTCTTTGTTAAACAAAGCAATTAGAAAAAAACATGTTTTAAAACATGCATAACTCTTTTATTAAAAGCTTTGACCCTTTGCTTATCGATACAAATGTATAAAGTAAAAAATATGTTTTACAGATCTTATAAATAAAATAAAATGAAAATAATAATGTTAACAAATATTGTTCAAATCTTGGAAAGAAAAAAAAACATTTCCTCGAGATTTAAACAAAGCTCCCAATTTGGGGTAAGGGCTAATAGTTGAAATCAATAGTTATTGAGAAAAAAAAAATTTGGTGAATATGGCAAAATATTACAATCCTTTGTGAAGCCGTTCTTCATTCTCTCGGCAATCATTTTTATATTCAAGTCCTCCATATTATCCAAGGTCAAAAGAGAATATAAAAATAAAAAAATAAGAATAAAGGGATTAAAGTAGGTTGGGATAAGATAATTTATAGATTAAAATGGATAGAAGAGCAAGGCCAACATATGATAGTTTAGAACACAATACGACTATCAAGATCAGAAAGCATACAACCTAAAGCCAATGGTTGCCTTTTAGTGTTGATGGTTGCGCGCCGTTGGATTAGAATGAAGCCTCCAGGTTTGAAAATGTTGTGACTCCATCGACATTTATATAAAAATATTTAATGCTAATATTTCTTAGGAAGCAGTGGCGGCTCTCGTATCCTAACTCATGAAAGGAGTGATGATATAGTTTTTGTCAAAGTAGACTCCCGACTTATATTTGAAATGAATATATATGGTATGTTCTTAAGCACAGTAGACGGGCAATAAAAAGAATACAATTATATCAAATAGATAATCATTAAATAAACTTTAGAATAAATAGGAGAAAATTTAATAATGTAAAATAAGTGCAGAATATTAATAATTTTGTAATTCAAATATGGTAAAATGACAAAAAAAACGTATGGGTCAATAAATTTAAAAAGTTATCAGAACAATAGTATTAGAGATATTGTATCGAAAGTCATAGTATTGCTGTCATTTTAACTCTTTAATTATTCTTTTTTGTCTAAATCAAACTTTCTCTTGTTAACAATTTTTAAAAGTACAATTTCCTTATTCCTTTGTTTTCCCAATATAAATAATTTTGTTCATGAAAGTCAACATCAAAAATATTAACATAATCACTTGTTTACCATTCATCGCCACTGTTTATGCTTTAACAACTAACAACTGTTTTTCGGGAAAGCAAATCAGAACCTCAAGCAAAACTGAAACTATTTTAAAGCTATTCAATTATAGATCAAGGAAAAGAAATTGAGGGCACTGTTACGCTTTGGAAGGCTATAGTTTCAATAAAAGGCATAGTAAGTCTCACACATTTGTTACATTCGCCTACAATACGAAGCTCCACATCATCCTCCCCATCAGAGTCCTCCCCTTATTTTCCTCAACATCAATAGGAGCAAGAGCGAAACAAGGAAAAGAAACAAGAGAAGCAATCGGAGCAACTCTTGGTGACTGGTGAAAGATGTCAAGTAGGCCATCATTAGCATCTATTCTATTGTTTGAGCATCCTATAAAAAATCTATTAGATATAATAGATCTCACTAAAGGCACGCTTGGTAACTCACATCTCTCATTGAACTTATAGAGCTCAATGGTGTTTGTTTCTAGATTCAACCTACTCTTCACGTTGAGAAAGTAAATTTAACCTATCTATAAGTGAAGAATATAACCCCATTTATCAAAAAAAATAAAGTAAAAAGAAATAAAACCTCATTTTACTAATATGAATGGTATGCTAATAGGACATTTATCACATCAAAGTATGTTTGAACTTTTAAATATGATTCACTATCCATAAATATCAATAAAATTTAAATAAAGAAACATAATCTACTCAACAGAATATATTCGTTAGGATGAGATTATGTTTTGTTTGAAGTTTTCATTTACTTTCAAACTACAATCAATTTAAATTTTACAACAAAATATTTTGGTGAAGATTATTTTTTTTATCCTTTAGTTAAACAGGGACATTACCAAGAATAAACCTGTTATACATAATTATGATTTTTATAAACAACTCATAATAACAATAAATTATTCCTGTTTACGTTATGAAAGTTTATTAAGAATTTAAATTTATAATAATCATGATAAATTTAACGTAGTCATTTGACATTGAATTAACTTGTTATGATCCACAAAAAATCTCAAAGTTAGAACTTTTCTTCCTATAAAATTTTTAGGGAAAACAATTACTAATATAGGAAATTGTTAATGGAAGTAAGACTTTTTTATGGCAAAGAAAAATTAATAAAGTCGCTCTCTTTGTTAAACCACACAATTAGAAAAAAAAACATGTTTTAAAACATGCATAACTCATTTATTAAAAGCTTTGACCCTTTGCTTATTGATACAAATGTATAAAGTAAAAAATATGTTTTACATATCTTATAAATAAAATAAAATGAAAATAAGAATGTTAACAAATATTGTTCAAATCATGGAAAGAAAAAAAAAATTACCTCGAGATTTAAACAACAATCCCAATTTGGGTTAAGGGCTGATAGTTGAAATCAATAGTTATTGAAAAAAAAAATTTGGTGAATATGGCAAAATATTACAATCATTTGTGAAGCCATTCTTCATTCTCTCGGCAACCATTTTTATATTCAAGTCCTCCATATTATCCAAGGTCAAAAGAGAATATAAAAATAAAAAAATGAGAACAAAGGGATTAAAGTAGGTTGGGATAAGATAATTTATAGATTAAAAAGGATAGAAGAGCAAAGCCAACATATGATAGTTTAGAACACAATACAACTATCATGATCAAAAAGCATACAACCTAAAGCCAATGGTTGCCTTTTAAGGTTGATGGTTGCGCGCCGTTGGATTAGAATGAAGCCTCCAAGTTTGAAAATGTTGTGACTCCATCGACATTTATATAAAAATATTTAATGCTAATATTTCTTAGGAAACAGGTGATGCTCTCGAATCCTAACTCAAGAAAGGAGTGATGATATGATTTTTTGTCCGAACTAGACTCCCCACTTATATTTGAAATGAATTTACAGTAGACGGGCAATAAAAAGAATACAATTATATTAAATATATAATCATTAAATAAACTTTAGAATAAATAGGAGAAAATTTAATAATGTAAAATAAGTGCAGAATATTAATAATTTTGTAATTCAAATATGGTAATATGACAAAAAAAAAACTTATTTTTTTTCAATTTCAATTTATACCCACTTTAAAAGACAACCTTTAATGCCTTGGTCAATAAATTTAAACAGGTATCAGAACAATAGGATTAGAGATATTGTATCGAAAGTCACAAAGATATTCGTCATTTTAACTCTTTAATTTTTCTTTTTTGTCTAAATCAAACTTTCTCTTGTTAACAATTTTTAAAAGTACAATTTCCTTATTCCTTTGTTTTCCCAATATAAATAATTTTGTTCATGAAAGTCAACATCAAAAATATTAACATAATCACTTGTTTTTATAACCATTCATCACCATTGTTTATACTTTAACAACTAACAAATGTTTTTGGGGGAAGCATATCAGAACCCTCAAGCAAGACTGAAACTATTTTAAAGCTATTCAATTATAGGTCAAGGAAAAGAAATTGAGGGCACTGTTACACTTTGGAAGGCTATAGTTTCAATAAAAATCATAGTAAGTCTCACACATTTGTTACATTCGCCTACAATAAGAAGCTCCACATCATTCTTCTCATCAGAGTCCTCCCCTTATCATCCTCAACATCAATATGAGCAAGAGCAAAACAAGGAAAAGAAACAAGGGAAGCAATCGGAGTAACTCTTGGTGACTGGTGAAACATGTCAAGTAGGCCATCATTAGCATCTCTTCTATTGTTTGAGCATCCTATAAAAGATCTATTAGATATAATAGATCTCACTAAAGGCTCGCTTGGTAACTCACATCTCTCATTGAACTTGTAGAGCTCAATGGTGTTTGTTTCTAGATTCAACCCACTCTTCATGTTGAGAAAGTAAATTTTACCTATCTATAAGTGAAGAATATAACCCCATTTATCAAAAAAATAAAGTAAAAAGAAATAAAACCTCATTTTACTAATATGAATGGTATGCTAATAGGACATTTATCACATCAAAGAATGTTTGAACTTTTAAACATGATTCACTATCCATAAATATCAATAAAATTTTAATAAGGAAACATAATCTACTCAACAGAATATATTCGTTAGGATGAGATTACGTTTTGTTTGAAATTTTCATTTACTTTCAAACTGCAATCAATTTAGATTTTACAACAAAATATTTTGGTGAAGATTATTTTTTTTACCCTTTAGTTAAACAGGGACATTACCAAGAATAAACCTGTTATACATAATTATGATTTTTTATAAAGAACTCATAATTACAATAAATTATTCCCATCTAAGTTATGAAAGTTTATTAAGAATTTAAATTTATAATAATCATGATAAATTTAACGTAGTCATTTGACATTGAATTAACTTGTTATGATCCACAAAAAATGTCAATGTTAGAACTTTTCTTCCTATAAAATTTTGAGGGAAAACAATTACTAATATAGGAAATTGTTAATGGAAGTATGTCTTTTTTATGGCAAAGAAAAAATAATAAACTCCCTCTTTTTAGCAATTTTTAAATGTACAATTTTGTCCGAAGTAGACTCCCGACTTATATTTGAAATGAATATATATGGTATGTTCTTAAGCACAGTAGACGGGCAATAAAAAGAATACAATTATATCAAATATATAATCATTAAATAAACTTTAGAATAAAGAGGAGAAAATTTAATAATGTAAAATAAGTGCAGAATATTAATAATTTTGTAATTCAAATATGGTAAAATGATAAAAAAACGTATTTTTTTTTTCCAATTTCAATTTATACCCACTTTAAAAGACAACCTTTAACGCCTTGGTCAATAAATTTGAAAAGGTATCAGAACAACAGTATTAGAGATATGGTATCGAAAGTCATAGTATTACTGTCATTGTAACTCTTTAATTTTTCTTTTTTGTCTAAATCAAACTTTCTCTTGTTAACAATTTTTAAAAGTACAATTTCCTTATTCCTTTGTTTTCCCAATATAAATAATTTTGTTCATGAAAGTCAACATCAAAAATATTAACATAATCACTTGTTTTTATAACCATTCATCACCATTGTTTATTTTTTAACAACTAACAACTATTTTTGGGGGAAGCAAATCAGAACCCTCAAGCAAGACTGAAACTATTTTCAAGCTATTCAATTATAGATCAAGGAAAAGAAATTGAGGTTACTGTTACATTTTGGAAGGCTATAGTTTCAATAAAAAGCATAGTAAGTCTCACACATTTGTTACATTCGCCTACAATAAGAAGCTTGTAAAATCCGAGAAATTTTATGAAATAAAAGTGTTAAAAATTTCTTAAAATTATTTTTATTTAATATTTTTCCATAGAGTTTAAATGGGGATTTAATAGAGGGGAAATTAAGTTAAAGTGGTTTAAAAAAAACCCTAATTGGGGTTAATGTGAGATCAGAGGGGTTGAATTATAATTTAGAAATTATTGAGGACTAAAAGGTAATTCTTCCCTCTCACACAGATGGACTTAAATGTAACCGAGAAAGTAATGGAGGACCTCTGGTTAATTTCGTTGAGAAAACTCTATTAGTTAAGGAACCAACGGTTAAGATTTTATTACCTCAGATCGTGTGGATCTTGAGACATTATAAAGACTCACATAGAGCCACGTGGCGCTCTCAGGTTAGATCCATCTTGATCGTATGCTAGATATGAAGCAAAGGAGAAAAGGTTAAGTAGGGAAGAACCTACCGTGCGGGCTATCTGTAACCGTACATCGTGATTGTTGCTAGATACGAGGCAATAGGTAAAACGTTGGCCGTTAAAAACACATAAAATCCTGGTCGTTAGTCAGAAGATGTGTTGGATCCGAGGCGATGGGATTTAATCTCGCCCATTGAGATGGATCAAGAGATCCACACCTCACATCCTCGAGACCGAATCCCGAGGCAGCCTCTCCTTCTCTCAGCTGCCCGAACAGCCACAGCGCCGCCGCGAGAACGCCGGCCGCCGCGAGCGTTATGCCCGAAAATCTCGCTCGTCGGACGGCGAAGTAATTCGGGACGTTACAGGTCGATTCGCCTACCTCCCCTCTATAAAACCCACCCCTTGGATCGCCCTGAAACAGCGAGAAGTAAAAACTCACAGTGGTCGCCGGCGAGGCTAGGTCGGAGAAGGGAAAAACGGCCACAGAAGGTCTCTGTCGCCACTGTTAATACCGGAAGGGCCGGAATCGAGGTAGGAATCTTTTCCCGGTTTCAATTTTCGTTTTGATGCATCAAAGAGAGAATTAGGGCTCGCCGAAGGGGATGGTCGGAACCGGGAGTGGGGAGACGCCGGGAGAAGGCATTGGAGGCTGTCGGTGCACGGGAATTGATGGCGGGGCCGAGGTGGAGCTCGGGGCACGCTTGGCTGACGGCGAGGGCCCTCAGGCAAGGAGATGCCATCTCCGGCGAGCATCTCCGGTAGGGCTCGGCCGCGAACAGAGGTAGAAGACAGTAAAAATAAATAAATAAATAAATAAATAATTTATTTATTTGATTAATAGATTACTGGTTAATCAGTTAATAAAACTATACTAAGTGTGACAAAATTTGTTGATTAATCAATAAATAATCATAACTTTATAGTGTGACAATTAATTGATTACTTGCTTATATAGTTAAAATAACTATAATGGAATTTAGGTATGTGACACATAGTTGAATTATTATTTTGGAAGCATAGTAATGGGACAAAAATCAGTTTATTAATCATTGAGAATAAACTATAGTGTGACATAGTTTAATTAATTAACAAGGTTAATTAATTGGTTATATGAGAACCATAGAAGGGTGACAAAAAAACTATGGATTTGATTAAAATGATTTAATCATTTTAATAGGTTCAATTGACCTATGTGGTGCAACATAGTCATTAAACTACTTAGATTAATTAAAGTGATTATTATGGAACTATATAAGTGTGACAAATATAGTTGGTTAATATTGGAATAATTAGAGAGATTAATAAGGTTATTAAATATTTATTAAAAACCTTATGGTGTGTCTAAGCTAGATAATTTGGTTGAAAGATTGAAGATTTGGTTCAACCAAACTAAATACTAAATCATAACATGATTGGGTTAGTTTTGTTAGTCGACTTAAAGGTGAACTCAACCAAATTGACAACCAAGACTTAGCTCAAATGTTGATTACATTCACTTAATCGAATAAATGAATGAGGCTAGGAAAATCAAGTTGGGTCTAGAGACAAGTAAAGAACATGGAAACAGGGGATAAGGGCCAGTAACCCGAGAAGATGGTCCTTAGGACCCGTTAGTGGGCCTAAGCCCAACAAGAACGAGAGTCATGCATGTGCAATTAGAGACATAGGGTTTCATTAGAACTTTAACTCTAATAGAAACTCTATTATCAGATTTTCTCGAAGATACTTAGAGGCATTCCAGGAGGAGTCTAGGAGAGGCTTCTAGCTCGAGAAGGAGGTAAGTACACTTGCCTAGCTCCCGCCCAGTTTTGGGTTTTATTGGCATTGATGTTGCCTTATTGGATATTGATCTCTTGATTTCGTGCTTGTGCACATTACCTTCATGCTTTGGATGTTTATTGATTCCATGCTTGTTGGACTCTTTGGGGGTATTGCTCCATCGATATCATAATTTGATATGATTGCACACACTCGTATTTTGATCTCTTGGATATCTACTTCGATATTAGTGTACGCTTATTGAGGAAGTTAGCATCCTGTAGGGTATGCTTGTGAGTGTTGAGTGTGCCTACCTGTTGACCGGCACGTGGCCGTGAAATCACGTGAGCTTGTGCGCTGGCCGGGTAGGTATACATTAACTATGTTGTTTTAAGGATTCTCCCATCCTCGTAATCTTTGTTTCCCTTGGTAGGGGTAATCCGGTACTCATTGTTTTCCATGATTGGGGTCAAGCGGTAATCTTTGTTTTCTGCCGGTTGGGATGATCTGTGACAAGGTACATCCATGTTTTGGATAGTAGCACTACTAGACCATGGATCGAGGGTCGTTATCGGCTTAGGTTAATAGCTGACTAGGGAGATGACTTGTGAACTCTTAGGAGTACTTTGTTGAGATCTTGTGGTTAGGAGCCCTACCGTTGTCATGGTAGACTCCTAGGGTTTTGAGTTTGTGCGGGGCGTGGCCCTGTTTGTGTGTGGATTGATGATCTTTGATTTGCTCATATTTGACTTTTCTTATATCGTCTGTGCTGCTTCGATTTTCATTGAGATTCCACCAGGGTACTTACTGAGCTTTCCTTTCGAAAGCTCATGCACTTGCTTCCTTTCTTTTTGTTTCAGGTCCCGAGGGGTAGGTGATTTAGTTTCGGGAGCTGCGCACGGGATTGAGTTGACTAGTTGAGGTTCGAGGACCTCATTCTTCTTTTGAGAGAAAGATGTTTTTATTGTAAGACACTAATAGGGCCTTGATTATTGTAGGGCTTTTGAGCCCCTTTGATTTGTTTCCGTTGTAGAACTCTGAGATTTTCGATTTTGAATATTATCTGCTGTTACTTACCTAGGCCTTGTATTCGAGTTGAGCTCGTCTCTTCTTGGGTACGGCCGATCTGTTCACGTTCTCGAGGTCTCGGGATTCGGGTCGGGGCGTGACAAAGCTCCACATCATTCTCCCCATCAGAGTCCTCCCCTTATCTTCCTCAACATCAATAGGAGCAAGAGCAAAACAAGGAAAAGAAACAAGAGAAGCAATCGGAGCAACTCTTGGTGACTGGTGAAAGATGTCAAGTAGGCCATCATTAGCATCTCTTCTATTGTTTGAGCATCCTATAAAAGATCTATTAGATATAATAGATCTCACTAAAGGCTCGCTTGGTAACTCACATCTCTCATTGAACTTGTAGAGCTCAATGGTGTTTGTTTCTAGATTCAACCCACTCTTCATGTTGAGAAAGTAAATTTTACCTATCTATAAGTGAAGAATATAACCCCATTTATCAAAAAAATAAAGTAAAAAGAAATAAAACCTCATTTTACTAATATGAATGGTATGCTAATAGGACATTTATCACATAAAAGTATGTTTGAACTTTTAAACATGATTCACTATCCATAAATATCAATGAAATTTAAATAAGGAAACATAATCTACTCAATAGAATATATTCGTTAGGATGAGATTATGTTTTGTTTGAAATTTTCATTTACTTTCAAACTACAATCAATTTAGATTTTGCAACAAAATATTTTGGTGAAGATTATTTTTTTTACCCTTTAGTTAAATAGGGACATTACAAAGAATAAACCTGTTATACATAATTATGATTTTTTATAAACAACTCATAATTACAATAAATTATTCTTGTGTACGTTATGAAAGTTTATTAAGAATTTAAATTTATAATAATCATGATAAATTTAACGTAGTCATTTGACATTGAATTAACTTGTTATGATCCACAAAAAATCTCAAAGTTAGAACTTTTCTTCCTACAAAATTTTGAGGGAAAACAATTACTAATATAGGAAATTGTTAATGGAAGTAAGACTTTTTTATGGAAAAAAAAAATAATAAACTCCCTCTCTTTGTTAAACCACGCAATTAAAAAAAAACATGTTTTAAAAGATGCATAACTCTTTTATTAAAGGCTTTGACCGTTTGCTTATCGATACAAATGTATAAAGTAAAAAATATGTTTTACAGATCTTATAAATAAAATAAAATTAAAATAATAATGTTAACAAATATTGTTCAAATCATGGAAAGAAAAAAAATATTACCTCGAGATTTAAACAACGCTCCCAATTTGGGGTAAGGGCTGATAGTTGAAATCAATAGTAATTGAAAAAAAAAATTTGGTGAATATGGCAAAATATTACAATCATTTGTGAAGCCGTTCTTCATTCTATCGGCAATCATTTTTATATTCAAGTGCTCCATATTATCCAAGGTCAAAAGAGAATATAAAAATAAAAAAATGAGAATAAAGGGATTAAAGTAGGTTGGGATAAGATATACACTTCGGAAGGCTATAGTTTCAATAAAAAGCATAGTAAGTCTCACACATTTGTTACATTCGCCTATAATAAGAAGCTCCAGATCATTCTCCCTTCAGAGTCCTCCCCTTATCTTCCTCAACATCAATAGGAGCAAGAGCAAAACAAGAAAAAGAAACAAGAGAAGCAATCGAAGCAACTCTTCGTGACTGGGGAAAGATGTCAAGTAGGCCATAATTAGCATCTCTTCTATTGTTTGTGTAAAACCCGCCCCGAAATAAATAAAGATTTATTTTTCAGAATTTTTTAAATGACAATTTAATATGGTAAATGGTGGAATTTTTGAGAAAGATTACAAGTGTTTGAATAATCCAGATTAATTAAGTGTTAATTAATTCAGACTAATCATCGAGAAAAGAAAATAGACAAATATTCAAATTCCACCGAAAGGTGGACCTAGTCGTGGACTGAGACAGCCCCGTGATGCCATAGTATTCCCATGATGGAAGATTTGACTAAAAGCCGATATTCTCGGATCTGGTCTGTCGAGAGGCAGATCCCGTGATATTGCAGTGTACCCGTGCCAATGGAATCATCGACCTAGGATTTCGCGGATTACAGTCGGACCCTGATTGAGACACCGTGTTTCCACTATCGAGCATGTGAGACTACAATAATTACGTGACTCAATAGTGCCTCATGTGATGCTACAGTGACAATAATAGTTTAATCTAAAGTATTATGATTTTAATAATTTAAATTCATACATATGAATTATATAAGCTTAGTCATGGAAGAGAGAGAAATTTTATAAATCTCTCCATCTCTCATCCTTCTCTCTCACTCGCTATTTTATTTCGACCCCTCCCTCTTTGCTACAAGCAGCGAGGCAGGAACCGGGCGGACCACTTCCGCCCTTCGCCACCCGGCGGTGCCCGGCGACCCCGGAGCCCTTCCCCTGCGGCGTTCTCCAGACGGGATGGGGGACTTGTCCCTGTTTGGGTACGTCCGATCTGCCCACGTGCCTGGGCTTGGTTCGGGGCGTGACAGATTTATGTGGTGAGAGCATGTACTCTCGACTTTAGTGGTTCATGGGATGAATACTTGGCTAAGGCAGAGTTTGCCTATAACAACAGTTACCAGGCAAGCATCCAGATGGCGCCATATGAGGCTCTGTAACAGCCTCGCCATCAATGGCTGGAGGTCGTGGTGGAGGTCGTGGTGGCCGTAGTGGTCGTCGTGGTGGACATGTTCTGGCAGAGGAAGGTCCGTCTCGAGACCCAATCACCTTGGAAGCGATGAACAAGGATCTGCAGAGACAAGTAGCGGAGTTGACCCAACGATTGGCGGCGCGAGATTTGGGGGATCGTGAGGTTTCAGACCACGACTCCGAGTCTACCTTCGTCAACCCCTATTCCCGGCGTGGGCAATCGAGAGCACCGCGGTACCTAGAGAAGCGTCACGGAGATCTCGGCTTTCGGGTGGAGTTGCCCGAATTTACTGGAACCCTACATGCTGAAGTCTTCATCGACTGGCAGAACAAGGTCGAGAGGATATTTGAGTACAAGGAGGTCCCTGATCGTTTGAAGGTGAAGCTAGTTGCCATCAAGTTGAAGGGCAGAGCATCCGCGTGGTGGGAGCAGCTGCGGCGTTCACGGGATCGGTAAGGCAAACCAAAGATCGTAGATTGGGGCAAGATGAAGAAGAAGATGAAGGGGCACTTTCTCCCCTTCGGCTATACCCAAACCTTGTTTCAACGACTTCATACGTTGAGGCAGGGCGCAAGATCGGTAGATGAGTACACTGAGGACTTCTACCAATTGATCGCACGGAACGACTTATCTGTGACCGAGGAGAAACTGGTGGCTCAATTTCTGGGAGGTCTGCGCCAACCAATACAAGTTGTTCTCAGTCTATACTCACTATGACCTGTTTCGGAGGCATACCAGCGTGCCCTCACTGTTGAAAGACAGCAGAATAGAAGACCACCAATCAGGAGCAATCAGAGTAGCCGGACCGCTCGTCCTCAGGCACCGCCCGGATCCGGCAAAGAAGTACCGAGGGTAGTTCTAACTCTGGAGTTCATTGTTATAGATGTGGTGAGCAGGGGCATAAATCACCCGAGTGTCGGAAAACTGCTAGTTAGAAGGGCAAGAACCTGATGATTGAAAAGATCGAGGCTAAGGAGGCTGAGGAACCAGTTTATGATGATTATGGCGATGATGATGAGGTTGGTGACGTGCTGATTGGGGATGGCCATGAGACCCTCGTTGTTCGCAAGAGTCTTCTGGCACCCAAGGATGAATCAAGGGACGATTGGCTGAGAAACAACATCTTCCACACCACCTGCACAGTAGCCGACAAGGTTTGCAAGGTGATCATCGACAGCGGTAGTTGTGAGAACGTGGTGTCACGAAGGCGTTGTCCGAAGTTGCGGTTGAAGACGAGGCGACATCCGAAGCCCTACAACCTATCATGGTGAGCAAAGACAGCGAGGTAAAAGTAGATCGGCGATGTCTCCGTGTCTTTCTCCATTGGGCGAGAGGTACTTTGACAATGCATGGTGCGGCGTTATGTCCAATGGATGCATGTCACCTACCATCTGGGGCGACCGTGGCAGTATGATCGGAGCGTGGTCCATGATGAAAGGAAGAATACTTATTCCCTCAGCATCAAGGGAAAAAAGATCGTGTTGGCACCCCGCCGAGAAGAAAAGCATCCTGCTCCGGTAACCAATACTAACCTACTTTCTATGTCCAGATTTTTATGCGGGATCAAGCAGGGCGATGTAGTCTATGCCTTGCTATCTTGCATGCATAGTGCCACAGACATAGATCCAGATCTGCCAATAGAAGTGCAGCAGTTGCTTTTGGAGTTTGCAGACTTGATGCCAGAGGAACTTCCCTCGGGACTCCTACCTATGAGGGACATCCAACACCAGATAAATCTTGTCCCAGGATCGAGCTTGCTGAACCGACCGACATACCGCCTCAATCCCAAGGAGGCCGAGGAATTGTAGCGGCAAGTGGAGGAGTTATTAATGAGCAGCTACATCCGAGGGAGCATGAGTCCATGCGCATTTCCAGCCTTGTTGGTGTGAAAGAAGGATGGCTCATGGCGCATGTGTGTAGATAGCGGAGCGATCAACAAAATCACCATCAAGTACCGCTACCCTATTCCCCACTTGGATGACATGTTGGATCGACTATCTCCAGTCTCAAAGGTCTTCTCAAAATCGATCCGAAGGCGGAAACCACCGGATCGAGAATATGGCCTGGAGATGAGTGGAAGACAGCGTTCAAGACACAGCATGGACTGTACGAGTGGATGGTGATGCCTTTTGGGTTGTCCAACGCCCCCAGCACATTCATGCGATTCATGACCAGGTTTTGGGACCGTTTATGGGCAAGTTTGTGGTGGTCTATTTCGATGCATCCTCATCTATATTCCAAATTGGTCCTCGCACTTTGACCACCTTCGCGCTGTCTTTGAGTTGCTGAGAACGGAGCGCCTGTTCGTCAGCCGAAAGAAGTGTTCCTTCTTCACCACTTTTGTGACCTTCCTTGGTTTTGTTGTTTCTACTGACGGTGTTCATGCAGATCAATCAAAGATCGATTCAAACTTGGAGTGGCCCAGACCGAGGACCTTGCATGATGTTCGAAGCTTCCATGGGCTGACCTCGTTCTATAGAAGATTCATCTGAAACTTTAGCACGTTGATTGCCCCCATCACCGAGTGTCTCAAGGGGCGTGATTTCAAGTAGACCGATGATGCCGAAACTAGCTTCCACTTGGTCAAACAGAAGATGACTGAAGCACCAGTTCTCGTACTTCCCGACTTCGACAAAGTGTTCGAGGTCAATTGTGATGTATCTGGAGTTGGCGTTGGAGGTGTTCTGAGCCAATCAGGACGACCGGTAGCTTTATTTAGCGAGAAGCTGTCAGGGTCGAGAAGGAACTACTCCACTTATGACCTGGAGTTTTATGCCATAGTTCAGTCGCTGAAGTATTGGCGCTACTACCTCATACAGAAGGAGTTCATCTTGTTCACCGATCATGAAGCCCTGAAGTATATCAATGGCCAACACAAACTGAGCAGGCGGCACGCTAAGTGGGTGGCGTATTTGCAAGAGTTCACCTTTAATCTGAAGCATCAAGCAGGAAGCCTCAACCGTGTAGCAGATGCTTTGAGCCGCCGTAGTTCTCTTCACACCACAATGAGCTCCAAAGTTGCAGGGTTTGAAGCTTTCACGGATATGTATGCGGATGATCCTTCCTTCGGGCGGATCCTTCAGGAGGTAACCGATGGACATCGTCACGATTTTATTTTGCATAAGCTATTACTGTTTTGTAGCTTTGCACAGGTGCATCCTCGCATTCATTGCGACAACAGATCATGAGCGAACTCCATAATGAGGGGCACTTTGGTCGTGATAAGACCTACGCCCTCATCGCTGCAGATTTTTATTGGCCGAAGTTGTCTAGCGACGTGGCTCACTTTGTGGAGCGCTACTTTGTGTATCAGTGGGCCAAAGGAGTTCTCACCAACGCAGGCCTGTACACTCCCTTGCCAGTCCCTGAAGCCCTTGGCTTGACGTTAGTATGGATTTTGTTTTGGGCCTCCCTCGTACCCAGCGGACCTCAGACTCTATCATGGTGGTGGTTGACAGATTTTCCAAGATGGCTCATTTTGTAGCTTGTCGGAAGACTATGGATGCTACCCGCATTGCACATCTTTACTTTCGAGAGGTTGTTCGCTTGCATGGTGTCCCTCGCTCCATCACATCTGATCGTGATACCAAGTTTGTTAGCCTCTTCTGGAGAAGCTTATGGGGAAAATTGGGGACGCAGTTGAACTTTAGCAGTGCATACCACCCCCAAACAAATGGCCAGACTGAAGTGGTGAGCTGGAGTTTGGGCAACCTATTGAGGAGTTTGGCTGGAACTAAACCGAAGCAGTGGGATCTGGCACTACCTCAAGCCGAATTCGCCTACAATAGATCAAATAATCGGACTACCGGCTTGAGCCCATTCGAGGTTGTCTATGGGCGGAACCCATCAGGAGTACTTGATCTCACCCCCGTCCCACGAATTGGTCGTATTCACCCCCGAGCTGATGAGATGGCTGAGCACCTTCGGGTTATTCATGAGCAGGTCAAGTCAGCTATTCAAGAGAGTAATACCAAGTACAAGATGAATGCGGACAAACGGCGGCGTCAGGTGTTGTTCGATGAGGGCGACTTAGTGTGGGCTGTCCTCACTCGAGATCGCTTCCCTGTGGATAAGTATAACAAGCTGAAGGAACAAAAGATCGGACCCTGTGAAGTGCTGCAGAAGATCAATGACAATGCATACCGGTTGCGCCTTCCCAGTTATTTGAAGACCTCTGACATCTTCAATGTGAAGCATCTGAGCCCTTCTTTTGTGGAGTCGCCTGATCCTATTACGAACTCGAGGGCAAGTTCTTTGGCATACCACGACTTGGCGGACCGACGTAAAGGCGGGAGGTGATCGAGCCAAGTCCGGAATTGGGGAGCACTTTGGACACGTTTCGGTATTTTGGCCATAACTTTGGCTACCGATATCTGATTCGCGCGCTCAACCCCAATTCGGAAAGCTCGTCTAGACGCGCATGCGAGGTCCATCAGCTTTGCTAGATGGACCCTTCCTTCAACCTTAAATTCCACTATTTTCCCCGTCATTTCTTCGTTTCTCGGTGTTTTTTTTTTTCCATTTTTTAGCAATACTTCGTATGCCAATTTAGGATAGGATATGAATCCGATTTGAACTCGGATTTTTAGGAGTTATCTATTTTGTTTAGTTATTTTAGAATTAGATAAGTTTTTCTATTGGACCAAAATTTGCCAATTTGGGCCAATTTGGATAAGAAGATAGAATTTCTAGGTTATCTAGGTTAGTTTTTTTAGCTATTTAAACCCGGCTTGTGGGTTGAATTTTATTTATTGATTATTGAGTTATTTTCTTTTTAAAGTTTCAGAGACTTTTTTTTCTCTATTTGTCGTCCATTTTTCTTGCACTTTTATCAATCCCCCTATTTACCACCGCCCGCAAGTTAATCACTACACTGTCCGGCGTCAAAAAGAAATTGAGGGCACTGTTACTGTCACGCCCCGAACCAGGGTCCCGGGCCTCGTCGAACGCGACAGACGCCGTGTGCTTATAGGGTCGCCCCTAAAAGCACGCAAGGCTATGTAACACAAGCAGATAATTAAAACAGAGTTTAAATTATTAATCAACGGAAGAAAATATATAAGGTTAATGCAAAACCCTAACAGGTCCTGAATAACACAAAATCCTCACTCAAAAGGAGATTAGAGGCTCGCAAACCTCAGCTCAAAAGTATCCCGAATGCTGCTAGGCTATCTCGTGGAAGCTCCCTCCAGAGTCCCGTTCCTAGCTACACGTCGTCACCTGGGAAATACATCAAGCAACCAAGTGCATGAGCCAAAGAAAGGCCCAGTAGGATCGCACATAAATCAATAAAGGTGGCGAAAGCCACTAGCAAGGAACAGAATAAAAGAAGTGCAAATATGCAATAGTAACAACTAACAACATCACAAGTATGTAACAAATCTCGGGAATGTGGATGAATCCACAGATGTACTCAATCTCTGGCATATATGATACTAAGATGTCTACGACATCAATGACACCATCAGCATCGTCTTCGGCCTAAGCCGGATAGCGCTATAATAATCATGTGCACATGGAAAGAAAATGCCGCCCTCCCCGAGGCGGTGGCGGATATTATCGCCCTACAGCCGAGACCTCCATCTGATGGAGCACCAAGTGCTCGTGGCCGCATATTATACGCCCTCTGCCGGGGCCTGGTGGCTTGATATTATAGGCCCTCTGTCGGGGCATCCGTCTGATGTATCATGCCTGAAAGTAAGAGATTGATAGTACTAATACCTAACAACAGGTATACATATATATCCAAGGCAGCAACCTCTTGAATGTATATTGATCGGTGACCTCATCGAGATCGGGAGTCAATACGTATCTAAAGAGTAAACTCTACTCAAATACGCATAAGAAAACATGATAGCAACAATCTCCTCGAGATATAAAGCCAATACATATGAAGAAACCCATCTCGAATATATATTGGGAACCTCTCTAGGAAATAAGAGCACAAAATCAAAGTAGGGTAGGAGGAAGGAATACTCAAACCAAGTATCAACAGACTGAGCAGAGCAATATCAGAAAGCTCAAGCAAAACAGAAATAGAAAATCACACTCAATGTAGAGCAAATCTGATCAGAGTATACAACTTAAGCAATCATACTCAAAATAGAAAATCACAATTAGGATGTCAATGAACTGCTATGGAGTACCACCCCCTTGACCATCCCAGGTGCAAGTAGGATGCTAGAGTGTACTCCACTGGCCATATGCCATAGAGTATCACTCCCACTGGCCATATGCCATGGAGTACCACCTCCTGGCCATCCCACAACAACACAAGAAGAATGTCAAGGGGTACTCCCTCAAAGCAGTTCACATCAGAACATACAAGCTCAAACAAATGCAGCAAGCATAACATGTCAACAGACAGAGCAGGTATCAAAAGATGGACTCCAACATCCATCAAGCACAACAACAACAAAATCAATAGAATACTATGAGTTAGAAATACTCACAGTACCCGTGCGACAATCCTACCGAAAATACTGAACAACAAGTATATATTCAAGGAAACAATCCTTCTCGAATATATAAATAGTAAATCTCAAAGAGATATGGAAAGCAGAATGGCAAGCATATATCCAAGGAAACAATCCATCTTGAATATATGAATAGAAAAGAAATTACAAGTAGGGTAGAGAGTTAGAAACACTCACAACACCCGGTGCGAGAGCCTACCTCATTCGCTTCTAGGACCTACCCAGGTCCGAGTCTTCCACTCAAGTCCTCGACCACCTCACCACGTCCTAAACATGGTAATTGTTCATCACATAACATTTCATAAAAAATCTGAATGCATTACATGCATTTAATTACCTTAATCGTGAGTTCACCTAAATGTCAACTTTTTAATTTATAACCGATAAGGGCCATATAACACATGCCCGCACCATTTTTATTAGATTAAATACATCCTCGAACTATCAAGATGATCCGAATCGAATTCCAGTGCTTTTGGATGACATTAGAACTAACAGTTTACTTTTTTGTCTGTGGCTACATTAACTCTTCAAATCATGAAGTTGAAACCTCAAATTGAAGTTCAAAATCTTCACCATTTTATATCATACTTCTAGTATATCATATCCACAATATTATATTCCATTCCCCCAAGAATTGGGCTCATTACCACCGCTACAAAGCCCATAATAAAATGAAATAAGATGGGTGTTCTGCTGTGATACAGTGTTTCCTGCATTTTTTCCATTCCTTGGAGTTTAACTCTTTACAATGTTTTGCACTTGATCACACCTATTCTTAATCCAAGGAAGTGTGAAAACAATCCCAAATACTCAACACCTTCCATCCCATTATTTGGTAACTAAAATGCTTTGAAAATACACTAATTCAATAGCAACAAAATCCATGTTTGCAACATCAATAGCCAATGCAAAGATAACTTATATGTTCAACAAGGGTCTATAATGACCAATCAAGAGAATACGAATTATTTATCTTCACTAGCACAATGTATGAAATCGAGCCCCTCAAGAGTTCTCCAACGTGCTTAAGATCCCTCTCTTAGGCATCACTTTACTTATCATGAATTCCATGCCTTCAATACGAAGATATGAACTTCTACTTAATACGAGATGTACTCATCTCTATCCTTAGCATGAATTAGGGCTTCTAATATGCTTTCTTTCAACACTTAAACACTATCAAGTTCATGGAGAATATACTCAAGTATTAATACTTAAGATTTTCAACAAAATTTCAGCAACACCTCCTCTATTTGTAGGGCCCCAAAATTAATACAATCATTTCATCATACAACAATTAGAATTTAAGAAATCATCTACATAAAATCTGTGGCATCCATGACCACTTAATCCATAATCCTAAACCCCCAATTGAACCTAGTTAACACATACAATTCACAGCCCAACAATTACAAGATCCATAGCATCTAAAATACCATTCCTAATTAATCATCAAGCTTCCCTCATTCACAACTCTAGTTCTCCACTTAACTCCTTCATCAACATACATAGAAATTGAAAGCCTCTGACTCACCAAAAGGAGATGGCGATGGTAGAATCTGGATAGGAATGTCTGACCTACTGCTGGTCGGCGATGCGAGTAGGGGCGATGAGTCTTGGCGCCGTGGCGAGGGGAGCGTGAGTGGCGGCTGGAGGTGGGCAACAAACCGACCCAGCGGGAGGTGCATTTTGGTACCGCAGTGGGGCTCGAGGTGGCGGTTATTTGGCAGCTTGCAAGGTGGCGGCGGGGCCGCTCCTAAACTCTTTACTTCTGAAGGCGCTAAGGTGGTGCCCAGCGGGAGAAAGAGGCGGAGGCTGGGGTGGTGTCCATGACGCTTGAGCTTCGGCCGTGTGACATCTGTGGGCACGCTTTCCTTGAGGGTTGCTAGGTGGCGGCCTGTCGTAGTGGAGGTGGCCGGTAGGGAGCTCGCCGTTAAGTGGGAAGCCGCCGGTCGAATGGAGAGAGAGGGCACGGGTACACCTAGGGCACGGCGTGAGAAGAACGGGAAGGAGAGAGAGAGATTTATCAAATATCTCTCTTTTCTATCATTAAGTATAAATAATAATATATTTGAACAAAAGATATTAAAAATCATAATATTTTAAATTAAAATATTATAATTACTGTAGTTCCACATGTATTCTTGTAGAGTCATGGGGTTCTGTAGCCTCACATGCTTAATAGGTGGGACCACGGGGTCCAAATCGAGTCCCAAGTGATGCGAAATCACAGGTTAGGCGATCTAGTGTCACGGTAGTGTAATATTGCACGGGGCTGTCTCAGTCACACCGAATCCAAGAATATCAGTTTTTAGTCAAATCCTTCGTCATGGGCATATTGTGGCATCACGGGGCTGTCTCGGTCCCCGACCAGATCCACTTTTCCCCGGGTTTGAATTTTGTCTGTTTTCTTTTCTCAATAACTATTCTGGATTAATTAACATTTAATTAATCTGGCACGATTAATACTTAGAAAGTTTACCGAAATTTCATCGCTTACTATATTAAATTTCCATTTAATAAATTCTGGAAATAATAAATAAAAATTCTTATTTATTTGAGTACAGTTTTCTGATAACACTTTGGAAGGCTATAGTTTCAATAAAAGCATTGTAAGTCTCACACATTTGTTACATTACTTTTGCAATAAGAAGCACCACATCATTCTCCCCATCAAAGTCCTCCCCTTATCTTCCCCAACATCAATAGGAGCAAGAGCAAAACAAGGAATAGAAACAAGAGAAGCAATAGGAGCAACTCTTGGTGACTGGTAAAAGATGTCAAGTAGGCCATCATTAGCATCCTTCTATTGTTTGAGCATCCTATAAAAGATCTATTAGATATAATAGATCTCACTAAAGGCTCACTTGGTAACTCAAATCTCTCATTGAACTTGTAGATCTCAATGGTGTTTGTTTCTAGATTCAACCCACTCTTCTTGTTGAGAAAGTAAATTTTACCTATCTATAAGTGAAGAAGAGAACCCCATTTATCAAAAATATAATGTAACACCCGCCCCGAAATAAATAAGAATTTTTATTTATTTAATTCCCAGATATAGTAAACAATGAAATTCGGGAATATTTCTAAGTATTAATCGAGCCAGATTAATAAAATGTTAATTAATCTAGATTAATTCTTGAGAGAAAAAAGTCAATTATTTAAATCCAAGGAAAAGCGTGGACACAGTGGGGATGGAGACAGGACCAGTGAGATTTCAGTACACGGGACACAAGAATCATTGGCCCAGGGATTTTAGGATCTTGGTCGATGAAGTATGAAAAAGATAATATCAATTTAAGTTGATGTGACATAAGGTTGTGGGATCGATTAATTAATTGTGATCTTTTTATGAGATTAGTTGATTAATTGAAAATAAATAAATAAATTATTATGCATAATGGGACAATTGAGAAACCATGATAAATTAATAGGCCAAGTGTGACAAATTTAATCAAGTAAAAGCAATTAAAGCATCATGATGTTTTTAATGAAATAAAAGGTGGACCATTGATGGACTTAGGGGAGAACTATGAAATTGAAATTTTATTTCAATTGAAGAGCTTGTGCCCTTTTCCATCTCTTTTTCTCTCTCGATCTCCCACTCCCTCCTGCGTGAGAAATCGAGGCCTTGGCCCGGCCGGCCTTGCGCCCAGCTGCATACACTGGCCGCCTAGGCTGCCCCTGCGTGCTCTTGCTCGGCGACTACGAGCAAATGCGCCCTCCGATGCAGTGCAGCCAGCCCCATTGGCTGTGCCGCGGCCATCTCCGTGAAGCACGCCTTGACATTACCTACCCGCCGGCCCCGGTCTCTCACCGCCTCGCCCGGCGGTCCGCCCCTCTTCCTCCCCTTGTTACGTCAGGCTGCGGCCTGCGCCAACCTTCCTCTTTCATCTTGTGAGTTGGGATTTGGGGGAAATGCATCTCTAATTGTTTGATTAAATGCATGAATGAAACCCTATATCCACGGATTATGTTCGGGCTTTGTAGGATAAAGATGAAGATGTGAACATGATTCTTAATGGTGTATCTAGGGCTGAAATTGTTTGGGAGATTAGGGAGAGATTGATAGAATTAATGTGATGAATGCTATATAAGCATGTATTGTGATGCTAGTATGGTTTTGAGTGATTGTTTGTATAATTTTGGAGGCCCTATATATAGGGGATATATTGCCCAATTTTCCTTGAAAAATACATTTTTTAATCTTCTTGATCATGTATAGCTTTTAAGTACTTTACGAGAGTATGATTAGAGGCTTTTAGTTATGCAAACTATGGAGGACTAAGGTTAACATGGCGAATGCATGTTGTAAAGAAATTTAAAAGCCAATGATTGCATAGATGTTTTGTTCTTTTGAATTTAGCTTGCTCACCAAGTGTTTGATGTTTTGGCACATAGAACCATGAGACAATTAGAGGGCTTAATTTAGAAGTTTATAAGTGTGGAAACCATCCATAAGATGTTATGATGCATGATAAGAGTTTGTAGAGAGAATTAGCATATTGCAATGCCCAAGTTAATCATGCCTTTCTTGTGCTTGCCGAAATGCTTATGAAATACTTGGATAAAGGCCACGGAGAAGAATGGTTACAAGTAGAAATTCCCATGTAGTTAGTCCTTAATGAGAATTAATTGTATGTTTATAAATAGGGTACCAAGATTCATTGTCTAGGGGCCATGGATAAATTAGGAGAATTGGTAGCAAGAGACTATGAACAATGTATGGACTGTCCTGCAGATGGCTGTCCCCTTCGTGGGACAGCTGTGCTTTCTATACATTTCCATTTGGAGTGTGTAATACGTCATTGGAAAGGTCTTGAAGTCTTCTTTCTAATGAGCCTTAGATGAAAGAAATCCGAGTTACGGTTTAAAAGATATGACCATTTATTTCCAGCTGCACAAGATCGGCAGATTTCTGCATTTCATATCTGATCTAGTAATATTTTCCTTTGTTCTAGTTAATGTTCATAGGTTGTAGAATAGTTTTACTATGCTGAAATGTTATGGCTATGCATACTTATCAATGGCCCAACATTTTATTATATCCATTGACTTCATAGACTTAGCTCCACTGAAATAGGAGATGATCTCCTTGTACCCTTTATGATTGAAGTCATTCAACTATGATGCTTTCCCTGTAAGCTGTTGCTGAATTATTAAACCATATGTTGATGCCAAAAACTGGTCCACGTCACGCTTCAGTCACTGTTGCCTCGTGATCTGGTCTCAGCTTTCGACCAACGGTTAGAATTTATAGTTGATGTGGACGCTTACTTCTGCCTATGAGCGAGTGTGAAGAGCATCATAAAAACTCATTTCGGAATTACTAGAATTACTCATCGAGCACGTAAAAAGGGAGAGGGCGGTGATCGAATTGGGCCTTTACGCGGATTGACTCCGATGCTTAAGTCAGAAAACTTGAAGAGAGAATCTTAGTTTTAGGCAGTTTTTGTGTGATGAGTTTTTTTCGGATCCCTTTTTCTTCTATTAGTGCTCTCCTTTTATAGCACCTTAGAGGCGGTTCAGGAAAGGCGGTGGAGTAAGGTGGTGAGTTAAGTAAATATCTCTTAAGGCGGTAGGAAAGGCGGTAGGAAGGCGGTAGGAAAATATCTGCCCACTGTAGCAGGTGGATAAGGCCCACTCACTGTAGAGGCGTTAGATGTTTCTCTATCTCTTTCTTTCTACCCTACGCCGTTACAATTCCAACGGACTTGTTCGCAGGATTGAATCCTTACGCTATTTGCCGAGCGGAATTGTGCAAAGATGGTGATACTGCCATGTAGCCAAAGGAACATGTGGTTCTTTAGCTTAACGACACCTGTCTTCACCAAATATATCCGTAACACTAGTCCCTCCCCTAGTGTACTTGTTCGAAAAATCTAAGTGAGGGGTGAGCTAAACGCACGTTTCGCTTGGTTCGAGAACAAGTATTATTCTTAGTTGGCATGTCTATGTAGGCGTAGGCTCTGTGTACGGTAACTTGTACCTAATGGACACATGTTTTAATAGGCGACCAGGCATTTCTTGTGTTATCTTCACATTGTTATGAGATAGATTTTGGTTCGAATTCTAAGCCTATAGTGTCGATGGGCTCTTCTATTTAAGGGCTTTGTATGTATAGGGTGCTTTGACTAGAAAACTTTTGCACCTTGTATTTTTGTATCATGGCTCGGTAGCTTGTCTTTTACAAGTTTTCACTTTTTCTCAATGCTCTCGCCATTTGCGAATTCAGTTCTTTTATGAGCACCTATCGGAACTAAGGGTAGGGGTAATCCACTTGGTAAGTCCAAGCGGTACGTGTTTGGCCGTCTATTTTCTTGATTGGCGGGGGTATGTGAAATGAGCATAGGCGGGGGTGGGAAGCTTTTCATGTTTACCATGATGTGGAGGGGGAGACCTTTTAGTTTTACTTACAGGGGTATGCGCTTGAGGTTGAGATGTTGGAGGCGACTCTGCCCGTAAGAAGTGGGTCCCCACCTCCGTCCCTCGCGTGCGAACCAAGCTCCCCTAGTGGCAACGAGGATAGCGGCAGTGCGGAAGCCCGTGTATCTCCTCTCAGGGTCTTATCCGGGGCGTACCTTCGGACGGGTCCGCAGATGTTTAGTTAGGATAATCCGTTCGGAAATATAGTTAGGATAATCCGTTCGGAAATCTGTTTTAGGGTTTGTTATATCGCTTTATTTACGTCCGTCATGTGTAACTTGAATAAATGACGTTTTGTCGTTTTGTTTTTAAATCCTTTGGCATTTTTATGGCTTTTATTGATGATCCTATGTTGGAGTGTGCGCTTTGTCTTTGTGTGGTACAGGCTCTGCCTTCCATGCGTACCGGCCCTACCTTCCATGTAACGCTTCTTGTTCCCTAAACGACACGTGTCTCCTCTACTATTTAGCAAAAGGGGGATAGTGGCGCGACATGTGCGGCGTGTGCGTTTTGTCAACGTTATGATGGGCGATGGGCCGTGATTTTCCATGTGTGCCAGGCGACGCTTGGTATTGCTGACGTGGACAAAATTTTGAATTGTTTCGAGGAGGTGTATGATGGTTGTTTGAACGGTTCAGATTTGTGGGCCTTTGGTTCAAGGGTTCAGATCGGAACATAACCCTAAGATCTAACGGCCACGGATTCATTGCCTTTGTATATAAGGGGAACCGTACAGGTAGCAAAAGATTGCGTCTAAAATCGAGTCCTCTTCTCCAGATTTCTTCTTCTCTGGCGAGCTCTGGTTTAGTGCTTTTTCTCTTATCTTTTTCCTTCTCTAATGTAATGGCTAGCGCTACTTCTTCTTCCTCTAGTTCTTCTCATGAGCCCTTGATTCCCTTTTCGTCCAACCCTACGGTTTTACATTTGTAATTCCATGATCCCGGAAAGTGAACTTGGAGGCGTTCCAGCCTGGGGTTATTTGGTTCATCTACGCCTCTAGAACCTTGGGTAGGGAGTTACGATACATTCATAAGTCTTCTTGGACAAATGGAGGTAGATAGCACGGTAACTAAATATGAGATAAATCTCTCATTTGTTTGAGGTTAGGGTTCCCTTGTTACAGGGGAGAGGGCAAGTTCTCCTAGGGAAGGGGAGATAGCCATCTATCAAGATGCGCTTATTAGGTGGCCTTAGACTCCCTTTTCCGATTTTGCTAAGGCAAGATTACTAGAGGAGTATCATTTGTGTCCTTCAGTTGGCCCCAATTCTTGGAGACTACCGAGCGGCTTTGTTATTGTTTTCAAGCATTACGGAATAAATCCGACCGTCCGTTGGTTCCGTATGCTTTTAGTCTATGTCTAGAGTCTAACGCCGATTGGTATTACTTCTCGGCCGCATACAGGAGGAAATTTTTAGGGAAGGTTCCTTCTTCCATTAAGCAATGGAAGAGCAAATTTTTCTTTGTCAAAAGTAAGTCCGAGGGGGATGTCCGAACAAAGTCGGAGGTTCCCCGAGCGGACATCGCTTGTGAGGAAATGACGGGTGAAGAGATGGGTCTTCTTAAGTCAATGACAGGGTTATCCAAAGTGTACATGGATGAGTTCTTGACAAAGGAAAATCTTGTTAAATGTCGTTTAATAGTGTCCGTTGGTAGGAATTATTCGTTTACTTTACTAGTCTGATTTTTTAACCACAGTATCTAATTGTTTGATATTTGTTTTGTAGAAAATCCGATGGAGGACGAGGACCTGAGCTATGTTAAGGGTCTTTTGGCCTCTTCGAGGGCGAGATTCACCCGATCCTTGCCTACATGGACGGAAGAAGAAAGAGGTGGTACTTGGCCAAGGGGCTGACACCTCCAAGGAGGAAAGAAAGAAGAGGAAGAGAAAAGAGGCGGGCTCTTCCAAAGAGGGGGTTAAGAATGACCCTGGTGCAGGGTCCTCACGGGAGTGGAGGACCAAGAGAAAGAATTCGAGGGGCGTGTCTCGAGGGTCCGGGTGTAGAAGAAGAACTAGTGGGGCCTCGGGGAAGAGGTTTGTGCGGAAGAGATCCGCAGGCCCGTTGTCCCCAATTTCCGAGGTCCTTCTTCCAGTAAGGGAGGACATCCTTCTCATGAGAGGTGAGAATTTCTATTTTCTATACGTATGTTTCACTTATAACTTTTAACTTAGGTTTTATTTTGCAGGCGGAGCTAGGAGAAGCGGCCTTCGTGGATAAATTACGAGTGGCGGATTCCGTTTTAAAGGGATCTAATACTAAGCAGAAGGAGTTACCTTCTGAGGATACTCCTTTTCGTGATGCCACATCCGTAAAGGATGTTTTAATGGCCATGCGGCCCGAAACGGCTCTCTAAAAACTTGAGAGAATTTTGGCAGGGAAGAGGCCACTTATCAATTATTCCGTTCGGCCATGCTGGTAAGGGTTGTTCTCATATTTCCCTTTATTTCTAAATTTGGTATATTTTTATGAGCGTTTTGTTATTTCATAGACCGCACAATGGGCGGATCGGGTTGGCGCTCTTTGCAAAGAAGATTTGGCCAAGATGGAAATGAATAGGGCAGATATCGCTCAGTTGAGCTCTAGGGTGGCGGCCTTGGAAGAGAAGGAGAAGAAAGCTTGACATGGCGCTATCCAGGGCCCTTGAAGCGAGACAAACCCGGCGAGCTGCGGCAACACTATACGCCCTAGAGAAAGAGAAGAACGATCTAGCGGCTCAGTTATCTATTTCCAAAGGTTCTCTTCTGACTGCTGAGGAGGATATCAAAGGGCTACAAGATGAATCCAGCAGTTTGAAGAAGGAACTCCAATCTACTCAAGAGGAGCGAGCCGCTGTTCGATGGGATCTAAAGCTGAAGGCTGCTGAGCTTACCGCCGTTCAAGCTGAGTTGGCGGAAATAAAGGGGAGCGTGATACACTTAAAGCGATTTGGCTTCCCGTTTAAAAGCTCCTAAGTCCGACTCGCAAGAAATTAAAGGATTTAATAGAACGAGCGGACAATTTAGAGAAGGAGGTTGCCCTACTTAGGGCGAAAGTTAAAGATGGGGCCACTTTCATTATATATTACGTGGTGCAACAAGTGGGCCATCATATTCCTCCCTAAGGAGGTTTTGTCTATGGAATTTGGAGTTTTGAAGAAATTTACGGAGCTCAAAGAGCAACAAGTTATCAAGACCCCGGAGGCTTCTGTCTCTGTTCCTTCGGCTGTCCCTGCTCCTTCGGAACCTTCTACCCAAGCTCCTTCAGAAGCAGGAGGTCGCCCTGAGGGCCCTAGCTCTTAGGATGTTTTTCTTTTATGAATGTTCTTGTAAATTTTCAATCACTTGGAATGTAATTTCTATTCATATGAATGAAACGCAAACCTTTATTTTGATGAAAATTCATTTCCGAGTGATGGTTATCCTTAACCATATAAGAAATTCATTTGAGAGGTATTTTCCGAAGTCTTTTGTAAACTTCTTTCTTCCCTCTTTCTTTGACTTTGTAAGATGCTTCGTAACGAGTCCTTAGTCCAATCGCGGGACTTTAAGTTGTTGAATGAGATACTCGTCTTCATAAATGAGATTGTTGCCTCATATTTCGAACAGGATTTTTGCCCCTTGCTTTTTGGATAAGAGTTGTCGTTCTATCCCCATAGGATAATTCCGACTCTTCTTCCAAGAATGGGAATTTCACCGCATTTTTGTAGGATGGGAATTTCACCGCATTTTAGTAGGATGTGAATTTCACCGCATCTTAGTAGGATGGGAATTTCGTCGCATCTTAATAGGATGGGAATTTCGCCGCATCTTAATAGAAAAAAAGACTTGAGCTTTATTCCGTGAATTTTAAGGAGCGACTCTGAAATTTCTTGATAGTAAGCGTGCAGAGATGCCGGCATGGAATGGGCAGCTTGAGTGTCTTTCCATCCATATTTACTAGATAATAGGTGCACTGCTTCGGACGATTCTTTGTATGGCGTAAGGGCCTTCCAGTTAGGAGTTAGCTTCCCGTTCGGCTTTTATTTCCACGAAACTCATTTTCCCGTAGGGACTAGATGCGCCGATTTGGAAGAAGACTCTTTTTACCCTTGTGTCATAGAACCTTTTTACCTTACGGCGATAGATGGTCGCCTCGTTTCCACGGCTTCTCTCCGTTCTTCAAGTAGATCAAGTTCCGCTCGAGTTTTTCCTCATTCTCTTCTAAGGAGAGCGTTTCTTTGTGTCCATGAGGTAGGCATCCCTATTTCTGCGGGGATGGCCTCGCCCCATAAGTGAGGGAGAATGGGGTCTCTCGGGTAGGGGTTCTTGTTGTTTTCTGTAGGCCCAAAGGGAGCTTCGGAATTTCTTCTACCCGATTAGTACCGTTTACGAATACCCGTGTTTTCGGTGTTTGAAGCGAGGAGTGCGGTTTGTCACTTCTACTTGGCGTTGGCTTGGGGATGTGTCGCTGACGTTAATCTGGATTCAATTCCGAGTTACGAGCAAAAGCTTTTGAAGGTTTTGTTATCAATTTGCCGTCCATTATCGAAATGAAAGCTGATTGGAATGCGAATCGACAGATAATCGCTTCGCCATAAGAATCCACAGCGGAGGCTTTCTCCGTGATTTTGGCCAAGGGTTCAACTTCCACCCATTTGGTGAAGTAGTCAATGGCGACTATTAGAAACTTCATTTGCCTAAGCTGAAGTGGGAGCGGCCCTAGGAGATCGACTCCCAGGATGGCAAATGGTGAGGGCTAATAATGGGTGTAAAACATTTGTGCGGTGGTAAGCCTCTGGATCTTGGAATCGCGTGGCGTGTGCATCGCATTTCCGGCGAATGCTATTGCGTCTTGAGTTAGTGTTGGCCAAGAATAACCTTGTCATTAGGGACTTTGTAACTTAAGGCTTTGCCCCCTATGTGACCTCCTCCAATGCCTTCGTGAATTTCTTGAAGAATATAACTAGCTTCGGTTGGACGCAAGCATCGTAAGAAGGGTTGCGTATAAGATCTTCTGTATAGGTTCTCATTGATGATGGTGTACTGAGCTGATTTGTAAGAAATCCGTCTGGCCTCTGCTTTGTTGGGTGGTGCAGGTCCACCTTGTAGATAATTTCTGATGGGGTCTATGCAACTTGGCTCTTCGGCTGCACTTTGTACTTCCTCCTCTAATCCGTCGATGATTTTTGTGGGAACGTTTTGTAGGTTAAAGGGAGGCTCTGTGTCTTCGTTCGGTGCTGTGGCCTTTTTGGACAGAGTGTCGCCTCTTAGATTTTGTGTTAATGAGACTTTTCAATTTGGAAGCCCAGTGAAGTGTGGAACTATTTTCTTTACCACTGCTTGGTACTTGACCATGTTTTCTTCCTTCGCTTCAAAGCTGCCCAAGGTATGGCTTACTATTAGCTGTGAGTCAGAATATACGTGCAGGTGCTGAATTCCGAGCCCCCGGGCCAGATGTAATCCTGCGATGAGGGCTTCATATTCGGCCTCATTGTTGGTTGCTCGGAATTGGAACTTCAGTACTGTCGCGATTTTCCACTTGGAAGGAGAGTAGAGGACGAACCCTGCCCCTGCCTTTTCTTCCGTTGCTGATCCGTCAACATATAAGGTCCACGGGATGTTAGAGCTTTCTTCTGGACTCTGTGACGGGGGTTCGTCCACATTTCTTTGGGAAAGTTAATTCAGCTGACGAAATGCGCGGCACTTGAGCCTTTATTGCCGTTAGGGGTTTGTAGGTGAGATCGAACTGCTTAATTCTATCACCCACTTGGCTAGGTGTCAGGAGTTTTGAGGTTTTATGGAGAATGCTGCTTTGGCGGTGATCGATCCAATACTATGATCTTGTGGGCTTGAAAGTGCGGCCTCAACCTCCGTCTGAGGCGTGATGATAAGAGCAAAGGCCAACTTTTCAAGTGGTAGATATCTCGATTACGCATCGTTAAGGATTTTTACTTGTGTAGTAGGCGGGTTTTGAACTCCGTTATCTTCTCTCGGAAGAGCTACTTGTTGACGGCGTGTGGGGTGACCGCCAAGTAAGCGTAGAGTTCTTCTCCCACTGTGGCTTAGCTAGTAATCGAGGCGACCCGGAGATAGTACTTAAGCCCATTTGAAAGGCTTTTTTCGCATTCTTACGTCCACTCCATTTTGGGTGCTTTTCTTAGGGCTTGGAAGAGTGGGAGATTTTTCTCTCCGGCTTTGGAGATGAATCGCCAAGTCTTGCGTGAGACGTCCGTTAAAGCCGCTGAATTTCTTGAAGACTTTTGGGCGATCCCATGTCAAGAATGGCTCACGATTTTATGCGGATTCGCTTCTATCCCTCTTTGTGTCAAAATAAATTCCGGGGAATTTTCTGATCGAGCGCCAAAAGAACATTTGTTCGGGTTTAACGCATAGTATAAATTGAAGAGTAGAAAAGCCTCTTGTAAGTCAGCCAGGTGTTCATTGGCCTTCGGCTTTTACTAAGATATCGTCCACATAGGCTTGACATTTACGCCAATTTGCTCTCTGAAGGCGTATTTATGAGCCTACGGAAGGTGGCTCCGGCATTTTAGGCGAGCGGCATCACCTTATAGCGATGCGTTCCCGTGCTCATAATGAAAGAGCGTTTTTCTTCGTCGCCTTTGGCCATTCGGATTTGGTTGTAACACGAGAAGGCATCCGTGAAGCTCAACATCTCATGCCCGTTGTTGAATCAACCAAACTATCAATTGGCCGTAAGGGAAACGAATCTTTCAGGCGAGGCTTTGTTTAAGTGCAGTGAAGTCAACGCATACATCCTTCATTTTCAGGACGGCTTTTCACGGGACCACATTGGCTAACCAATGCGGGTAGTATACCTCTCGGATAAACTTAGCTTTTAGGAGGTTAGATACTTCTTCCTCCATGACCTTCGCCTTTACAGTGCGAGAATTTCTCCTTTACGCTTTGTGGGTTTTAAACGCTTGATCGATGTTGAGGCGATGCTCGATGATATTACGCTTCACACCCGGCATATCCTCACGAAGACTAAGCGAAGAGATCGGAATTTGCTCTCAATACTCCCATGAGATCTTCTAACATTCTCTTGTCAAATCTGCCCCAATCAATCCGCATGCGGTCCGCTTTCTGGTTATGTCTAGGGGATCATAGCAATTCTTGACAGTGTAGGTGAAGCTCCTCGCTTTTCCCGTTCGCCATTCTCACGACTAACATAGCCACGAAACCTTTGTCTTGCTTCTTTGTTGAGAGTTTTTCCCTTTGAGGGTTGAGACATAGCATTGTCGTGCGAGGTTGATCTCCTCTTATCTCTCTGCCACTCTGGGTTGGGAATTTGAGGAGAAGGTGATAAGTGGAGATTACGGCTTTCAAGGCGTTGAGGGTTGGTCTCGCCAAGGATTACGTTGTAACTTGAAGCACAACGCACAACAAAGAAGTTCTTTGTCATTTGTTGATGACCTTGGCGAGTTCCCTATAAATCGGGCAAGGAGATCATTCCTTCCGGGCCGTACTACCCTCCAGAGAACCCTACTAAGGATGATTTTACGGAAGCAAGTCATCTCAAGCGTCATACCTCATCCTTTGAAAGCACTCCAAAAGAGAATATCAAGCTGAACTTCCACTTGTCTATCAAAACTCTTTTCATCACGGAAACTAGACACTTTGATAGCGACAACCAACGCGGCCATCATGTGGGTGGCGAACTCACGGCGTCATTGTCATAAAAGATGATTGGAGCCGTAGGTGGGGATCGTCTTAAGTGGCGTTTCTATTTCCTGCGTGGTTCCCACCATTCGGGCGTAACTTTTCCGAGAGGCGGAACTTTCACCACCGCAGCCAGGACCACCACTGATAAATCCCACCATTTCTCCTTTTTCTTCTTCAGGTTGTGAAACTTCAGGTTCCCCTTGAATCTCAAGGTTGATGTATTGTTCCAATTGTCCTTTTCGAACGACATCTTCTATTGTGTTCATCAAGTGGGTACACTTTTCTGTGTCATGTCCTCTGGATTGATGGGCTGGCAATACTTCTTCTTGTTCTTTTACCGTTGAGGCGTTTCTTGCAGGGCTCCGGCCACGTCGAAGCTTTTGTTCTTTGATTTGCATAAGAATGTGGCTACGGTTTTGATTCAGCGGGGTATGGTGATCATATCTGACAATTTTTCCTTCCTTAGAAGGTTCTCTGGGCTGTAGCGTATGTCGTTGGGGTCGTGCGGAGGTTTCCAGGCCTCTATTTATGCCTTTGCCCTCCCCGTGCCATCCTTTTTCCTTTCGTGTATCCGGGGGCCTTCTGCTGACGCTATGGCGGGTTTTTTTCCTTCTGGGTGTCCACAGGTCCACGTCTAGCCTCTTCTTCCCAACCCATATAAATTTCCTCGGAATTGATATACTTTTGGGCGTGGATCATAAGGGCGGGAATGGTTTTTGGTGGATCTAGTGTCAGGAAAAATCGGAAGGGGGAGTCTAATAACCCTTCCATTAGAAAAGTCCACGACCATCCAGGTGGCGGGAGGTCCATAACATTAGGTACATTTTTTATCATGTAGCTTGGCTTAAATAGGCACAGGCGTTTCTCCCCTACATTTGCTTAATGCAGCGGGGAGGGTAAGGCGGGGTTTTCTTTTGCTTTGAGTAATTGGCAAAATAGGCTAAGAAGCGATCACGCTAAAATGCAAAAGAAGTAATTGTACTAGATGGGAGATCGACAAACCAGGTCTTGCGCTTTTCCCTCTAAGGTGGCGGGGAAAAGCTTCGGCACTTATCTTGGCGTCTGTGTGATTCCGGTGAGGAGCATCTTCACCGGAAAAGATTTTAGGTGTCGGGATGGATCGGTTTTGCCTTCATATCACGGTCATAACTAGCGGTCCAGTTATCCTAACTTGCTCTCCCAATATTTCTTTGACAAAGGGTAAACACATGCGAGAGCGTGTGCCGCTCGGACTTTCCGCTTTTCGAGAGAGGTTACGCCGTTGAGTCCTTCTATCACCGCTGTTTGAACGGATGGACTATTCCGTTCCGTCCTTGTCCGATTCGGTTCTTGTGGTGGCTTTTTTGCCTCGTCGAGCGGAGGAGAGGTTACGAACTAGCGGAAAAGCGGTCCTTTACATCTTCTCTTTATGAGTGCGAGTTCTCGTTCTCCCTCTGCTTTGAGAATTATCCGGTGGAACATTTGGTATGTTTGGCGTTGGAACTTGTGTAGGAGGAGGCGGAGGATGAGTCAAAGCATGAATGACTGAGTCAACCGCTCCAATTGTTCTTTGTAGGTTAAGGTAAAATTGGAATAGATTCTTGAGGTTGGGCGTAAGGATTATCGATGGCTGATACGATGGCCGGACTATCGGCCCGGATTTCTTCATGCCTTCGGACCTCGCCGGATCCTTGGGATTATTTGGGGCTCCTGTTCTTGAATTCGCTTTTGATCTTCTAGTAGTGGTCATGTGGCTTTTCGTAAGGGTCCCCACCGACGGCCAAACCGCTGATGCCAAAAGCCGGGTCCACGCCACGCTTGACCACTTGTTGCCTCGTGATCACGGTCACCGACTTTCGACTAACGGTTAAAATTTATAGTTGATGTGGGCGCTTACTTACGCCTATGAGCAGGGGAGTGTAGAAGAGCATCATAAAAACTCCGTTCGGAATTCGGAATTACTCATGTGAGCACGTAAAAAGGGAGAGGACGGTGATCGGAATTGGGCCTTTACGCGGATTCACTCGATGCTTAAGTCGAGAAAACTTGAAGAGAGAATCTTAGTTTTAGGCGCTTTTGTGTGATGAGTTTTTGGATCCCTTCTTCTACTATTAGTGCTCTCCTTTTATAGCACCTTAGAGGCGGTTCAGGAAAGGCGGTGGAGTAAGGCGGTGAGTTAAGTAAATATCTCTTAAGGCGGTAGGAAAGGCGGTAGGAAGGCGGTAGGAAAATATCTGCCCACTGTAGTAGGTGGATAAGGCCCACTCACTGTAGAGGCGTTAGATGTTTCTCTATCTCTTTCTTTCTACCCTACGCCGTTACAATTCCAACGGACTTGTTCGCAGGATTGAATCCTTACGGTATTTGCCGAGCGGAATTGTGCAATGATGGTGATACTGCCATGTAGCCAAAGGAAGAAGTGGTTCTTTAGCTTAACGACACCTGTCTTCACCAAATACATCCGTAACACCATACATGTTTGTAAATTCAAAGGCTTGGTTAGTAAAGGGTTGATTTAGTGGTTAATCTTATAGCCCTCCTTAGTTAAAGGTCAATGAAATGCTTGTTAAAGATTTATAGAATGTATGCAGGAAACATTTGTAGCGGTCTGGGAACATTGGTTTTGTTCTTATTTTTCACGGGCTATGTGTGAATGATAAGTAGCCTCAATTATGGTGAAAATGAAATCTAATATAGTAACTATGATGTACTAGGAGTTTGAGATGGAATGATAAAGATTTAGAGCTTCAATTTGATGTTTTGATTCCTAGTTTTCTTCAGTTACTGTAGATGCAAATAAAGAGGGAACTATAAATTCTAACGTGTTCAAAAGGGCTCGGAATACAATTCCGATCGTCCCAATAGTTCGGGTGTATATTTAAACTAAGGAAAATAATGTGGGCATGTGATTAGGGGCCCAGATTCATCGGTTATATATTAAAAAGCCGACTTTTCGGTAAACTCACGATTAGGGTAATTATATGCATGTAATGCATTCAAATTGATATGAAATGTTATGTGATGAACATTTACCATGTTTAGGACGTGGTGAGGCGGTCTAGGACCAGACTGGGAGGATCGGGCCCAGTAGGCCCTAGAGCGAAAAGGTAGGATGTCGTGACCGGTGTCGTGGAGTATTTCTAACTCATAGTATTCTATTGATTTATGTTGTTGTTGTGCTAGATGGATGTTGGAGTCCATCTTTTAAAACCTACTTGTCTGCATTGACATGTTATGCTTGTTGCATTTATCTGAGTTCTCTGAACAAATTTACTTTGCTTTGAGTGTGATTTTCTATTTCTGCTATGCTTGAGCTTTCTGATATTGCTCTACTCCATCAGTTGATACTCGGTTTGAGTATTCCTTCCTCCTACCCTGCTTGTGATTTGCTTCTAGCCTGGTAGGCTCTCACACGGGAGGTTTGTGAGTATTCTTTCCTCCTACCCCGCTTTGATGTTGTACTCTTTTTCCTCGAGAGGTTCCCAATATATATTTCAGATGGTTTTCCTCATATGTTTTGGTTTTATATCTCGAGGGGTTGCTGCTATCATATTTTCTTATGCGTATTTGAGTAGAGTTTACTCCTTAAATACGTATTGACTCTCGATCTCGATGAGGTCACCGATCATTGTATATTCAGGATGTTGTTACCTTGGATTTATATATTTATACCTGTTGTTAGGTATTAGTACTATCAATCTCTTACTTTCAGGCATGATACATCGGACGGAGACCCTGGCCGAGGGTGTACAATATCTCCGCCACCGTGCCTCGGCTGCAGGGCGTATAATATCACAGTCACGAGCACTTTCGGTGCTCCATCGGACGGATGCCCCGAAGGCGCATAATATACGGCCACTACGCCCCGGCGAGAAGGCGCATAGTATCAGCCCGTGGACGGATGCCGGCAGAGGGCGTATAATATCGACCACCGGCTCGGTCGAGAGCGGTATTTTGACCATGTGCACATGCATGCTACAGGCTTTTAGCCCGGCTTAGGTCAAGGCGATACCGATGGTGTCGGTGATGTCGTGAGACATCTTAGTATCATATATGCCGAGAGATTGAGTACATACGTGGATTTATCCACATTCCCGTGAATTGTTATTTGCTAGTGATTGATGATTCACTCGCCTGTTTACTTTTGATCTATCTGTGCCGTTGGCTTATGATTGAGTTTTCATTTGCATTTGCACTTGACTGCTTTCTATTCTTTGCTTGGCCTTCGCCACCTTTATTGTTTTATGGGCGAACCCATCTGGGCCTTTCTTTGGCTCATGCACTTGGTTGCTTTATCTTTCTCGTGTGACGAGTAGCTAGGAGTGGGACTCGGGAGAGAGCTTCCGCGGGATGGCCTAGCAGGGTCAGGGAAATTTTGAGCTGAGGTTTGCGGGCCTCTATTCTTCTCTGAGTGAGAGTTGTATATTATTCGGGACCTATATAGGGCTTTGTATAACCTTATATATTTTCTTCCGCTGATTTATAATTTTCGACTTTGTTTTAATTATCTGCTTGTGTTACTTAGCCTTGCGTGCTTCTAGGGGCGACCCTATAAGCACGCGGCGTCTGTCGCGTGCGCCGAGGCCCGGGACCCGGGTTCGGGGCGTGACACATAAAGTAAAAAGAAATAAACCCTCATTTTACTAATATGAATGGTATACTAATAAGACATTTATCACATCAAAGTATGTTTGAACTTTTAAACATGATTCACTATCCATAAATATCAGTAAAATTTAAATAAGGAAACATAATCTACTCAACAGAATATATTCGTTATGATGAGATTATGTTTTGTTTGAAATTTTCATTTACTTTCAAACTACAGTCAATTTAGATTTTACTACAAAAGATTTTTGTGAAGATTATTTTTTTTACCCTTTAGTTAAACAGGGACATTAACAAGAATAAACCAGTTATACATATTTATAGTTTTTTCTAAACAACTCATAATTACAATAAATTATTCCCGTGTAGGTTATGAAAGTTTATTAAGAATTTAAATTTATAATAATCATGATAAATTTAACGTAGTCATTTGACATTGAATTAACTTGTTATGAAAAACAAATATAGGAAATTGTTAATGGAAGTAAGACTTTTTTATGGCAAAGAAAAATTAATAATCTCCCTTTCTTTATTAAACCACCCAATTAAAAAAAAAACATGATTTAAAAGATGCATAACTCTTCTATTAAAAGCTTTGACCCTTTGTTTATCGATACAAATGTATAAAGTAAAAAATATGTTTTACAGATCTCATAAATAAAATAAAATGAAAATAATAATGTTAACAAATATTGTTCAAATCATAGAAGCAAAAAAAAAAAATTACCTCTAGATTTAAACAACGCTCCCAATTTGGTGTAAGGGCTGATAGTTGAAATCAATAGTTATTCAAAAAAAAAATTGTGAATATGACAAAATATTACAATCATTTGTGAAGCCGTTCTTCATTCTCTCGGCAATCATTTTTATATTCAAGTACTCCATATTATCCAAGGTCAAAAAAGAATATAAAAATAAAAAATGAGAATAAAAGGATTAAAGTAGGCTGAGATAAGATAATTTATAGATTAAAAAGGATAGAAGAGCAAAGCCAACATACGATAGTCTAGGACACAATACAATTATCAAGATCAGAAAGCATACAACCTAAAGCCAATGGTTGCCTTTTATGGTTGATGGTTGCGCGCCGTTGGATTAGAATGAAGCCTCCGGGTTTCAAAATGTTGTGACTCCATCGACATTTATATAAAAATATTTAATGCTAATATTTCTTAGGAAACAAGTAACGCCCTCGTGTCCTAACTCAAGAAAGGAGTGATGATATGGTTTTTGTCCAGAGTAGACTCCTGACATATATTTGAAATGAATATATATGGTATGTTCTTAAGCACACTAGAGGCGCAATTAAAAGAATACAATTCTATTAAATATATAGTCATTAAATAAAATTTAGAATAAATAGGAGAAAATTTAATAATGTAAATTGTCGATGCCAAAAACTTGTCCACCTCACGCTTTGGCTACTGTGGCCTCGTGATCTGGTCTCAGCCTTCAACACACAGTTGAAATTTATAGTTGGTGTGGACGATTACTTCAGCTTCTGAATGAGGAACACAGAGAATGCTTTGGAGATCCGTTTTAAATTATCCTATAAAAATCCGCTCGGAATTGCCTTAGCTTTCCTTTGGGATGAACCTATAAAAGGGAGAAAATAGTGGTCGGAATTGGGCCTTTTTGCCCGGATTCAGCTCCGATGCATAAGTCAGAAAATTTGTAAGAAGGCGGTTTTAGACATGAGTTAGCTCTTTTTGTGGTGACTTTTCTGATCCCCCTATTTCACCATTGTCGCTCTTGTTTTATAGCCATTTAAAGGCGGTTTAGGAAAGGCGGTGGAGTAAGGCGGTGAATGAGAAAATATCTTCTAAGGCGGTAAGAAAATATCTGCTTACTATGTAGGTGCTACGTAGGTGGGTAGAAAATATCTACCTACCGTGTAGGTACCTTGTGTGTAAGTAGAAAATATTTACCTACTGTAGAGATAAGTGGATAAGATCTACTTACTGTAGAGGCGTTGGATACGCTCTTGTCCAGATGGTTATCACCTTCTTGCTTCGTGTATAATTCCGACGGACTTTTTGTAGGGGTGAGCCCTCTTTATTTGCCGTACAGAATTGATACTAACAAACCTGGTGGTGACTGACCGTCCTGTGACCAAGCGAAACATAGCCATGCGTATGACAGGTAGCCATTTAGGAAGGCGACGCGTGTTTTACCAAATATATCCGTAACACTAGACCCCCCGCCAGAATGTACTTGTTCGAAAAATCTGAGCGAGGAGTGAGTCAAATTGCACTTTTCGCTTGGTTTGAGAACAAGTATCTGCCTTACCTGGCGTGTCTATGTGGGTGTAGGTTTTTTTCTAGATACATATGTTTTAATAGTTAACGGACACTTACTGTGTTGTCTTTTCGTTGTCTTGAATCGAGGTAGATTTTTCTCCGGAATTTTCGCCTATAGTGTCACCAAGTTTTACTATATAAGAGCCTAGCGTGGATAACGTTTTCATCCAGCATCCTTGCGTTTTGGTAAAATTGCTCAGCGTTTGTCCTTTTTTAAGTTTTTTACTTTCACCCAGTGTTCTCGTCGCTTACGAGTTCCAAGTTCGTTTCATGAACACTTATCGGAATTATGGACTGGGATTGTCCAATTGGTAAGTCCGAACGGCTGTGTGTGGCCATGCATGCTGGTTATTGATAGGGGATCGGGTGAGATAAGCATTGAGGAAGGGTGGGAAGCCTTCCATGTTGATCATGACATAGAGGCAGGGGATCTTCTAATTATCACTTTAGCTATTACTTACGCAGGGGATGTGAGCTTTGAAGTTGAAATGTTTGGGAGCGACTCCTGCAGTAAAGAAGTGGGTCCTTATCTTCGCCCGCGCGCTTTGCCTGGATTTCCTAGTGATAATGAGGACAGCGACGGGTGTAGAAGTCCGTGCGTCTCTTCCGAGTCTATCGGAGTGGGTCCTCAGACGGATCCGAGTATTGTTAACTAGGGAATTCCGGCGGAGGAGATGTTTATTTGTTCTGTTCCTTGGTTGTGTGCTTTGTAATATTATCGCCGTTGTAAATGAATAAAGTTTATTAATTTGCTCATAAAGTTTTCGATTTCTTCAAGAGAAAATGATCACTGGTGATCCTATGTTGGGATGTGTGTGTTTTGTCCCTTATGGTGTGGGCTCTACACTATGCTTGTTACTCCCTGAGACGCCACGTGTCTCTTTCACTATTTAGCATTAAAAAGGGGGGTAGTGGCGCGATATGCGCGGCGTGTGCGTTTGTCAACATCATGATGGGCGCGGTTCTCTATGTGTCAGGCGGCGTTTGGTATTGCTGACGTGGGCAGAATTTTGATTTGTTTGAGGAAAAGTGATAATTAGATATCTGAACCGTCCAGATTTGTGGACCCTTGGTTCAACGGTTTTGATCGGAATGCAATCCTGAGATCTAACGGCCAGGGATTTGTTGCCTTTGTATATAAGCGAAATTGTACAGGCAGAAAAAGTTTGTTTCGAAAGTCGAATCGCGTCTTCTTCTTCAGATTTCTTCTTCTCCGGCGAGCCCTGGTTTTGAGCTTTCTGCGTTTTTCTTATCTTTTTCTTTTCCTAAGGTAATGGCTAGTGCTGCATCTTCCTCCTATAGTTCTTCTCTTGAGTCCTTGATTCCTTCTCCGTCCAACCCTACGGTTTTACATGCCGCGATTCCTGAACTTGGAGGCGTTCTAGTTGAGGAAGTTCAGCGGGTTCACCCCTCGCCTCTAGGCAATGGGTAGAGGGTCGGATACGTTTATAAGTCTTTTAGGGCGAAGGGATGTAGATGACCCGGTGAAGAAATATGAGATAAACCTCTCTCTTTGAGGTTAGGGTTCCTTGTTCGGGGAGAGAGCGAGTGCTCCTGAGGGGAGGGTAGATAACATTTGCTCGATGCGTTCTTTGGGGCGGACTTAGGCTTCCTTTTCCTGATTTTACTACATGCATCCTCGAGGAGTATCGCTTTGTGTCCTTCGCGATTGACTCAACTCTTGGAGGTCGCTTCAACGGATTTGTTATGGTTTTAAGAATTATGGGGTAAATCCGATTGTCCGTTGGTTCCGCCTGCTGTTTAGTATTTGTTTGGAGTCTAATGCCGATTGGTATTATTTCTCGGCTCGCTCTGGGAGAAAATTTCTAGGGAAAGTTCGCTCTTCCATTAAGCGATGGAAGAGTAAGTTTTTCTTTGTTAGATGTAAATCCGAAAGTGGGGTATTGAACAAGGTGGGAGGTTCCTGCTTGAGACATTACTTGTGAGGAGATGACGAGAAAGAAGAGGGAAATCTTCTTAAGTCAATAACGGGCTATCCAAAGTTTATATGGATAAGTTTTGACCAAGGAAAATCTAAGTAAATGTCGCTTAATAGTGTCTACTTGGTAGGACTCGGCCAGCGTACTCCAATTTAGTTTGATTTTGGCTTGTGATGTCTAACCTTATTCTCAATTTATTTTGCGTAAAATCCGATGGAAGGCGAAGATTTGAGCTACGTTAAGGGTCTCACGGCTTCTTCTCGAAGGTGAGTTCATCCGCCCTTAGCTCGTGGGCGAAAAAGAAAGAAGTTGCCTCTAGCAAAGGTGCCGATACCTCCAAAGAGGAGAAAAGAAAAGGAAGAGGAAAGAGACTGACTCTTCCAAGAAGGGGGTTAAAAGTGACTCACGCAGTGGTCCTCACGGAGAGGAGGACAAGAGAAAGAATTCGAGGACGATCGGGTCCCGGAATTGTGGGAGAACAAAGCGGCTGGCCGCCTGGGAGGAAGTTCGTCCGGAAAAGTCACGCCCGGCTTTGTCGCCAATTTGAGGAAGGTCCTTCTTCTAGTCGGTAGGAAGATATCCGTCTTGTAGAGGTGAGAACATATTTATAATATCCTTTTTAAGAGTATGTTTCACTTAACTTCGGTTCATATAGGGAAGGCGGTGAGAAGCGGCTCTCCTGGGTAAACTGAGGGTAGTAGACTCGGTTTTGAGGGGATCGACAACTCAAGGGAAGGAGTTGCCCTCTGAGGACATCCCTTTCCGAGACGCCGCTATTGTAACAACTGTCTTGACGGCCATGAGGCCCAAACAGTTCTCTTCCAAACTTCGAAGGGCTGGAAGGGAAGAGACCACCTCCCAACCATTCCGTTCGGTCATGTTGGTAAGAGCTGTTCTTATTTTACTTTCTAGTCCTTTCTAGTTCGGTATTAACGTCGATAACTCGTTTATTTTGTAGGCTGCACACTGGGCGGACCGAGTCGGCAATCTTTGTGAAGAGGACTTGGCAAAGATGGAAGCGGATAGGGTGGAAATCGCACAACTAACCTCTAAGGTGGCGGCTTTAGAGGAAAAGGAGAAGGAGCAGCTCGCTATTATCCATGCCTTTGAGAGGGAAAAAGCCGAGCAACTTCAACAACTGGCTGTTGTGGGAAAAGAGAAGGACGATTTGGCGGCCAAGTTGTCCATTTCTGAGGGTTCTCTTCTTACTACTGGGGAGAATCTTAAAAAGCTACAAGAAAATTTTAACGGTTTGGAGAAAGAACTCAAATCTGCTCAAGACAGGCAAGCTGAAGCCCAGTGGAATTTGAAGATGAAAAATGCTGAACTTACTGCTGTTCAGGCGGAGTTGGAAGAGCTAAAGGGGGAGCGCGACACACTTAAAGAAGATTTAGCTTCCCGACTGACAACTCCTAAATCCGACTCGCAAGAAGTCAAGGATTTAGTAGAGCGAGCGGATAAGTTAGAGAAGGAGGTTGCCCGGCTTAGGGCTAGAGCTAAAGAAGGGCCACCGGCATCTATTCAGTGGTACAGCAGGTGGGCCGCCATATCCCTCCTATGGAAGTTTTGTCCATGGGGTTGGCTGGAGTCTTGAAGAAATTCACGGAGCTAAAAGAGCAACAAATTATTGAGACCCCAGAGGCTCCTGCTCCCGCCCCATCGGAATTTCCATGTCAAGTTCCTCCAGCCGTGGCCGACTGTCCCGAGGGCCCTAGATAGTAAGTGCCTGCTCTGATAATTCTCTGAATGACGTAAGGGCCTTCCCAGTTAGGAGTTAGCTTCCCCGTTCGGCTTTTATTTCCTTGGAATTCATTTTCTTTCAGGATCAGATCACCGATTTGGAAGAAGACTCTTTTCACCCTTGTGTCGTAGAACCTTTTCACTCTTTGGTGATAGATAGCTGCCTTTGTTTCCGCCGTTACTCTTCGTTCTTCGAGTAGATCAAGTTCCGCTCGGAGATTTTTCTCATTTTCTTCTAATGAGAAAGTCTGTTGTGTTCGCAAGGTAGGCATTCCTATTTCTGCGAGAATGACGGCTTCGGCCCCGTAAGTAAGAGAAAATTGGCTTTCCCCTGTGGGAGTTCTTGCAGTTGTCCTGTAGGCCCAATGGGCGCTCGAAATTTCTTCCACCCAATTAGTTCCATTTTTGGACACCCGGGTTTTCAGAGTCTGGAGCAAGGTACGGTTTGTCACCTCTACGACTCATTGGTTTGAGGATGCGTTACGTAAGTTAATCTGATTCAATTTCGAGCTCTAACAAAAGCTTTTGAAAGCCTTGTTATCAAATTGTCGCCCATTATCGAAATGAAGGCAACCGGAATTCGAATCGCATGTATAACCGTTCGCCATAAGAATCCTTGACACGCTTTTTCCGTGATCTTGGCCAAGGGCTCAACCTCTACCCATTTGGTGAAGTAGTCTATAGCAACTATTACAAATTTCATCTATCGAGTTGAAGTAGGAAATGGCCCTAGAAGATCAACCCCCCAGATAGCAAATGGTCGAGGGCTGACAATTGGTGTAAGCAGCGTAGACGGTCGTCTTTGGATCTTGGAATGCCGTAAGGCGTGCATCACATTTACAATGAAATACTGCATCTTGAGTTAATGTTGGCCAATAATAGCCTTGTCGCAGGACTTTGTAACTCAAGGCTTTGCCTCCTACATGACCTCCTCCGATGCCCTCGTGAATCTCTTGCTGAATATAGTTGGCTTCTTTGGGATGTACGCATCGTAAGAAGGGTTGTGTATAGGACCTTTTGTATAGGTTTTCGCCAATAATGGTGTATTGAGCAGATCTATACCAAACTGGCCCCGCTTCCGTTTTGTTGGATGGTGAAGGTCCACCTTGCAGGTAGTTTCTAATGGGATCAATCCAATTCGTCTCTTCTGTTGTATTTTGCACTTCCTCTTCGAGCCTTTCAATAGTCTTTGTGGGAAGGTACTGTAGGTTAAAAGAGGATTCTGTATTTCCGTTGGATGTCGTGGCGCATGTCGTAATAGAGCGGACACCGAAAGAACACTTATTCGGATTTAAGCGCATGTTGTAAGTCCGAAGGGATAGAAAGGCCTCTTGTAAATCCGGTAGATGTTCGTTGGCTTTTTGGCTTTTTACCAAAATATCATCCACGTAAGCTTCAACATTTCTGCCGATTTGCTCTTTGAAGACTGTATTTATAAGTCTACGGAAGGTGGCCCTCGTTCTTTAATACGAACGGCATTACTTTATAGCAATAAGTCGACGCTTGTAATGAAGGATGTTTTTTCTTCGTCTTTTTCGGCCATTCGGATTTGATTGTAGCCTGAGAAGGCGTCTAAGAAACTCAACATCTCATGCCCCGTCGTAGAATCAACTAAACCATCGATGGAAGGTAGGGGGAACGAATCTTTTGGACAAGCTTTGTTTAGGTCCGTAAAATCTACGCACATTCTCCATTTTCCGGACGGCTTTTTTACAAGAGCCACATTAGCTAGCCAGTCTGGATAGTTCACCTCTCGGATAAATCCAGCCTTCAAGAGGGTTGATACTTCTTCCTCTGCGGCCTTCTGTCTTTGTGGTGCAAAATTTCTACTTTTCTGTTTGATAGGCTTGAATGATTGATCTATGTTGAGGCGGTGTTCGATGACGTTGCGTTTCACGTCTGGCATATCTTCTGATGACCAGGCAAAAAGGTCGGAATTTGTCCTTAGTACCACCATGAGATTTTCTTGCTGTACTTTTGTCAAATTCTCACCAATTCGCACTGTACGTTCCATCCTGGTTGTATCTAGAGGAACTGTAAGCAACTCTTCAAGTGGTATTGGTCGGAATTCCTCATCTTCCTCCTCGGCTATTCTATTGACCAGCATGGCTTCCGAAACTTTTGTTTTGCCCCTGTTTACGACTTTTCCTTTAAGGGTTGCAATATAGCACTGTCGTACTAAAGGTTGGTCTCCTCTTACTTCTCCGCTGCCGCTTTCAGTTGGAAATTTTAGGAGAAGATGGTAGGTAGAAATTACAGCTTTCAAGGCGTTGAGGGTTGGCCTACCAAGAATAACATTGTAGCTTGAAGCACAGCGTACAACTAGAAAGTTTGTTGACACTGTTAATGATCTTGGCGATTTCCTACCATAACCGGCAAGGAGATCATTCCTTCTGGCTGTATAACTCCTCCGGAAAATCCTACTAAGGATGATTTTACGGGGAGCAAGTTATCCGCATCATATCTCATTCTTTCGAAAGCGCTCTAAAAGAGAATGTCAACTGAACTTCCACTGTCTATCAGAACTCTCTTCATTTGGAAGCTGGAAACCATGATGGCAATGACTAGAGCATCATCATGGGGGTGGCGAACCCTGCTGACATCGTTATCATAAAAGATGATGGGAGTCATAGGTAGAGACCTCCTTTGAGGTGTTTCTGTTTCCTGCGCAACTCCTATCATTCGGGCGTAACTTTTCCGAGAGGCGGAACTTTCACTACCACAACCGGGTCCACCACTAATGAACTACACCATTTCTCCTTTTTCTTCTTCAGGTTGTGGAATGTCAGGTTCCTCTTGAACCTCAAGGTTGATGTATTGCTCCAGTTGCCCTCTTCGAACGACATCTTCTATAGCGTTCATCAAATGGGTACATTTCTCTGTATCGTGTCCTTTAGATTGTTAAAACAGACAATATATCTTACTGTTCTTTTGCCGTTCGGGATTTTTTGCAGGCTCTGGCCATGTCAGGAGCTTTTGCTCTTTGATTTGCATAAGGATATGGCTTCTGGTTTGATTTAGCGGGGTATGGTGGTCATATCTGACAATTTTACTTTCCTTTGAAGGTTCTCTGGGCTGTAGTGCATGCCGTTGAGGGCGTGTTGAGGTTTCCATACCTCTATTTTCACCCTTACTGTACCTGCGTGACCCTCCCTCCTTTCGTATGTCCGGAGGCCTTCTGCTGACATTTTGGTAGGTTTTTCCTCCTTGAATTTCTACTGGTTCGCGTCGAGCTTCTTCCTCCCAACCCGTATAGATCTCATCGGAATTGATGTACTTTTGGGCATGGATCATAAGGGCGGGGATCGTCTTTGGTGGATCTAGGGTGAAGGAAAAAACGAAAAGGGGATTCTAGCAGTCCTTCCATTAAAAAGGTCACAGCCATTCGCGGAAGGAGGTCCGCAACATTAGCTGTCTCGTCTATATAACGATTTAAATAGGCCTGGAGTGTTTCCCCCCTTCGCTGCTTAACGCGCAGAAGGGTAGATGGGGTTTTCTTTTGTTTTGTGTAATTAGCAAAGTAAGCTAGAAAGCGATCTGCTAGAATTTGAAACGAAGGAACTGTGCTAGATGGAAGATTGACAAACCAGTCTTGCGCTTTTCCCTCTAAGGTGGCGGGAAAAGCTCGGCACATACGAGCGTCGGTAATTCCTGTGAGAAGCATCTTCGATCGGAAAGACTTCAGGTGACGAGACGGATCGGTTCTGCCTTCATATGCAATCATAATGGGGTTCGAAATTATCGTGAACTTGTTCCTCCAATATTTCCTTTATAAAAGGTGAACACATCTTTGAGAACGTGCCTTCGGATTTCTTGTTTCCGCCGAAGCGATCACATGCCGGTATGTTCTTCTTTTCGACCGCTGGAACAGATGGGCTATTCCGTTGGGTCCTTATCCGCTCCGCTCTTGTATCTTTATGTCAGTTCTTGTGGCGCTTGTTCTCGACGTCGCCGAGCGGAGGGGTTCGAGCCAGCGAGAGAAGGTGGTTCTCTCTCTTCTGTCTCCATGAGTGCGAGTCCTTGTCCTCCCTCTGCTTTCGGAATTGGCTGGTGGGATTGTTGGCACACTTGGTGGAATTTGTGTGGGAAGAACTGGTGGATGAGTTAAAGTATGAACAGCTTGAGTTAACCGTTCCAACTGCTGCTACATGCTAAGGTAAAACTCCGGGATGGGTTCTTGGGGTGGGGCGGGAGAATTTTCCGATGGAGGTAAGATAGGTGGATTATTCAACGTAATCTCCTCATGTCCTCGGACTTCTCCAGGTTTTTCAGGGTTACTTGGTGCTCCTTGTTCTTGGATCCGTTTTGACCTTCTGGTAGTTATCATTTGACTTTTTATAAGGGTCCCCACGGAGGGCGCCAAACTATTGATGCCAAAAACTGGTCCACCTCACGCTTTGGCTACTGTGGCCTCGTGATCTTGTCTCAGCCTTCAACAAACAGTTGAAATTTATAGTTGGTGTGGACGATTACTTCAGCTTCTGAATGTGGAACACGGAGAATGCTTTGGAGATCCGTTCGGAATTATCCTATGAAAATCCGCTCGGAATTGCCTTAGCTTTCCTTTGGGATGAACCTATAAAAGGGAGAAAACAGTGGTCGGAATTGGGCCTTTCTGCCCGGATTCAGCTCTGATGGCTAAGTCAAAAAATTTGTAAGAAGGCGGTTTTAGACATGAGTTAGCTCTTTTTGTGGTGACTTTTCCGATCCCCCTATTTCTCCATTGTCGCTCTTCTTTTATAGCCATTTAAAGGCGGTTTAGGAAAGGCGGTGGAGTAAGGCGGTGGTAAATGAGAAAATATCTTCTAAGGCGGTAAGAAAATATCTGCTTAATATGTAGGTGCTACATAGGTAGGTAGAAAATATCTACCTACCGTGTTGGTACGTCGTGTGTAAGTAGAAAATATCTACCTACTGTAGAGGTAAGTGGATAAGATCTACTTACTGTAGAGGCGTTGGATACGCTCTTGTCCAGATGGTTATCACCTTCTTGCTTCGTGTATAATTCCGACGGACTTTTTATAGGGGTGAGCCCTCTTTATTTGCCGTACGGAATTGATACTAACGAACCTGGTGGTGACTGACCATCCTGTGGCCAAGAGAAACGTAGCCCTGTGTATTACAGGTGGCCATTTAGGAAGGCGACGCGTGTTTTACAAAATATTTCCGTAACTTAAATTAATTGTAGAATATTAATAATTTTGTAATTCAAATATGATAAAATGACAAAAACAACGTTTTTTTTTCAATTTCAATTTATACCCCATTTTAAAAAACAACCTTTAATTTATACCCCATTTTAAAAAACAACCTTTAATTTATACTTAAGAAGGTATCAGAACAATAGTATGAGAGATATGGTATCGAAAGTCATAGTATTATTGTCATTTTAACTCTTTAATTTTTATTTTTTGGCTAAATCAAACTTTCTCTTGTTAACAATTTTGAAAAGTACAATTTCCTTATTCCTTTGTTTTCCCAATATAAATAATTTGGTTCATGAAAGTCAACATCAAAAATATTAACATAATCACTTGTTTTTATAACCATTCATCACCATTGTTTATGTTTTAACAACCAACAACTGTTTTTGGGGGAAAGAAATCAGAACTCTCAAGCAAGACTGAAACTATTTAAAAGCTATTCAATTATAGATCAAGGAAAAGAAATTGAGGGCACTGTTAAACTTTTGAAGGCTATAGTTTCTGTTACGGATATATTTGGTAAGACATGTGTCATTGACCTAAAAGACCACCTGTCACACACGTCACACACAGGACCGTGTTTTTTTGGCCACATGGCAATATTTATACAATTCCGTTCGGCAAATAACATAAGGATTCAATCTTACGAACAAGTCCGTCGGAATTATAGCAACCCTCTTATACAGGGCGTGAGGTAGAAAAAGAGAAATAAATATCTAACGCCTCTACAGTGGGTAGGCCTTATCCACTCGCTACAGTAGGCAGATATTTACTCTATTTTACCCACGTGGCACCTACACGTTAGGCAGCGGATATTTTCCTACTGCCTTAGGAGATATTTGAACTCACCGCCTTACCTCACCGCCTCTCAAGATATTTTCTTGCAACCTTATATTTTCTCATTCACCGCCTTACTCCACCGCCTTTCCAAAACCGCCTCTAAGGTGCTATAAATTTTAACCGTTTGTCGAAGGCTGAAGCCAGATCACAAGGCGCCAGTAGCCAAAGTGGGAGGTGGACCAGTTTTTGGCATCAACAGTTTGGTGCCGTCCGTGGGGACCCTTACAAAAAGCCAAATGATTACTACCAGTAGGTCAAAACGGATTCAAGAACAAGGAGCACCAAGTAACCCTGAAGAACCTGGAGAAGTCCGAAGACATGAGGAGATTCCGTTGAATAATCCACCGATCTTACCTCCATCGGAAGATCCTCCTGTCCCACCCCAAGAACCCATTCCGGAGTTTTACCTCAACGTACAGCAGCAGTTGGAACAGTTAACTCAAGCTGTTCATGCTTTAACTCATCCGCCAGTTCCTCCCACACAAATTCCACCAAGTGTGCCAACAATCCCACCAGCCAATTCCGAAAGCAGAGGGAGGACAAGGACTCGCACTCATGGAGACAGAAGAGAGAGAACCGCCTTCTCTGCTAGCTCGGAACCCCCCTCCGTTCGACGTCGAGAACAAGCTGCCCCAAGAACTTAACAGCATACGAGAGCGGAGCGGACAAGGACCCAACGGAATAGCCCATCTATTCCAACGGTCGACAGAAGAACACAGCGACAGGATCCTTCGCGGGGAAACAAGAAGTCCGAACGGCACGTTCTCAGCATGTGTTCACCTTTTATCAAGGAAATATTGGAAGAGCAAGTTCCTGATAATTTCAGATCCCCTTATGGTTGCATATGAAGAGAAGCTGATCGATTCGTCTCGTCACCTGAAGTCTTTCCGATCGAAGATGCTTCTCACAGGAATTACCGACGCTCGTATGTGCCGAGCTTTTCCCGCCACCTTAGAGGGAAAAGCGCAAGACTGGTTTGTCGATCTTCCTTCTAGCACAATTCCTTCTTTTCAAATTCTAGCAGATCGCTTCCTAGCTTACTTTGCTAATTACTCAAAACAAAAGAAAACCCTATCTACCCTTCTGCGCGTTAAGCAACGAGGGGGGGAAACGCTCCAGGCCTATTTAAATCGTTACATAGATGAGACAGCTAACGTTGCGGACCTCCTTCTACGAATGGTTGTGACCTTTTTAATGGAAGGACTGCTAGAATCCCCTTTTCATTTTTCCCTCACCCTAGATCCACCAAAGACCATCCCCGCCCTTATGATCCATGCCCAAAAGTATATCAATTCCGATGAGATCTACACGGGTTGGGAGGAAGAAGCTCGACGCGAACCGGTGGAAATTCAAAGAGGAAAAACCTACCAAAATGTCAACAGAAGGCCTCCGGACATACGAAAGGAGGGAGAGTCACGCAGGTACAGTAAGGGTGGAAATAGAGGTCTGGAAACCCCAACACACCCACAACGGCCAGTACCACAGCCTAGAGAACCTTCAAAGGAAAAGAAAATCATAAGATATGACCACCATACCCCACTAAATCAAACTAGAAGCCATATCCTTATGCAAATCAAAGAGAAAAAGCTCCTAACATGGCAAGAGCCTGCAAGAAATCTTGAACGGCAAAAGAACAGTAAGAGATATTGTCAGTTTCATCGATCTAAAGCTCACGATATGGAGAAATGTACCCATTTGATGAACGCTATAGAAGATGTCGTTTGAAGAGGGCAACTGGAGCAATACATCAACCTTGAGATTCAAGGGGAACCTGACACTCCACAACCTGAAGAAGAAGAAGGAGAAATGGTGTTGTTCATTAGTGGCGGACCCGGTTGTGGTGGTGAAAGTTCCGCCTCTCGGAAAAGTTACGCCCGAATGATAGGAGTGGCGCAAGAAACAGAAACACCTCAAAGGAGGTCTCGACCTATGACTCCCATCATCTTTTATGATAATGATGTCGTGAGGTTCGCCACCCCCATGATGATGCTCTAGTCATTGCCATCATGGTTTCCAGCTTCCAAATGAAGAGAGTTGTGATAGACAGTGGAAGTTCAGTTGACATTCACTTTTGGAGTGCTTTCGAGAGAATGAGATATGATGAGGATAACTTGATCCCCGTAAAATCATCCTTAGTAGGATTTTCCGGAGGAGTTATACAGCCAGAAGGAATGATCTCCTTGCAGGTTATGGTAGGAAAATCGCCAAGAACATCAACAGTGACGACAAACTTTCTGGTTGTATGCTGTGCTTCGAGCTACAACGTTATTCTTGGTAGGCCAACCCTCAACGCCTTGAAAGCCGTAATTTCTACCGACTATCTTCTCTTAAAATTTCCAACTGAAAGTGGCAGCGGAGAAGTAAGAGGAGACCAACCTTTAGCACGACAGTGCTATATTGCAACCCTTAAAGGAAAAGTCAGAATTAGCGGGGCAAAACAAAAGTTTCGGAAGCCATGCTGGTCAATAGAATAGCCGAGCAGGAAGAAGAGGAATTCCAGCCAATACCAGTTCAAGAGTTGCTTATAGTTCCTCTAGATACAACCAGGAAGGAACGTACAGTGCGAATTGTTGAGAATTTGACAAAAGTACAGCAAGAAAATCTCATGGTGGTACTAAGGACAAATTTCGACCTTTTCGCCAGGTCACCAGAAGATATGCCAGGTGTGAAACGCAACGTCATCGAACACCGCCTCAACATAGAACAATCATTCAAGCCTATCAAACAGAAAAGAAGAAATTCAGCACAAGAAAGACATAATGCCGCAGAAGAAGAAGTATCAACCCTCTTGAAGGCTGGATTTATCCGAGAGGTGAACTATCTCGACTGGCTAGCTAATATGGTTCTTGTAAAAAAGCCGTCCAGAAAATGGAGAATGTGCGTAGATTTTACGGACCTAAACAAAGCTTGTCCAAAAGATTCGTTCCCCCTGCCTTCCATCGATGGTTTAGTTGATTCTACGACGGGGCATGAGATGTTGAGTTTTTTAGACGCCTTCTCAGGCTACAATCAAATCCGAATGGCCGAAAAAGACGAGGAAAAAACATCCTTCATTACAAGCACTGGGACTTATTGCTATAAAGTAATGCCGTTCGGATTAAAGAACGCAGGAGCCACCTTCCAGAGACTTATAAATACAGTCTTCAAAGAGCAAATCGGCAGAAACGTTGAAGCTTACGTGGATGATATTTTGGTAAAAAGCCAAAAGCGGGGCGAACATCTACCGATTTACAAGAGGCCTTTCTATCCGTCGGACTTACAACATGCGCTTAAATCCGAATAAGTGTTCTTTCGATTGTCCGCTCGGGGAAATTTACGGGTTTGTATTGACACAAAGAGGAATAGAGGCAAATTCGGAAAAAATCAAAGCCATTCTTGATATGGGGTCACCCAAAACTCTTCAAGAAATACAGCGACTTAACGGACGCCTAGCGGCTCTGGGAAGGTTCATTTCTAAAGCTGGCGAGAAGAACCTCCCACTTTTTCAAGCCTTACGAAAAGCGCCAAAAATTGAGTGGTCAGAAGAATGTGAGAAAGCCTTTCAAGGACTTAAAGATTATCTCTGATGGCCTCAGCTGTTAGCTAAGCCGCAAGTAGGGGAAGAGCTCTACATCTACACATTTGCCCTCGGCGGTCAGTATTTGTTCTTTTGAGAGAAGACAAGGGTGTTCAAAAACCAGTTTATTACACAAGTAAGATCCTTAACGACGCAGAGTTAAGGTATCTGCCACTTGAAAAGTTGGCTTTTGCCCTCATCACATCCGCACGAAAATTAAGGCCCTATTTCCAAGCTCACAGTGTCACTATGCTAACCGATCAACCACTAAGGCAAGTTCTCCATAAACCATGAAAATTCCGGACGTCTAGCCAAGTGGGTAATTGAATTGGGTGAGTTTGATCTCACTTATAAACCCCGAACGGCCATCAAGGCTCAAGTGCTAGCGGACTTTATAGCAGAGTTAACCATGCCCACAAGTGGAGCTGAGATCCCATCAGCAAATCCAGAAGAAAACCCTAGCATCCCATGGCTCCTATATGTTGATGGATCAGCGACGGAAGAAAAGTCAGGAGCCGGTTTCGTCCTTTATTCTCCCTCCAAGTGGAAGATTGCAACGGTACTCAAGTTCCAATTCCGAGCAACGAATAATGAGGCTGAATACGAAGCCCTAATCGCAGGACTACACTTGGCCAGGGGACTCGGAATTCAGCATCTGCTTGTATATTCCGACTCACAGTTGGTCGTAAACCACACCTTGGGTAGTTTCGAAGTAAAAGAGGAAAACCAATGTTTTTCAACCAGGACCGGACCGGCCGGTCAGACCGGCGAAACCGGGAACCGGCCAGCAGGCCGGTCCGGGTTTATACCAAAAGTTGACCGCTTCTTAAACCGGTCAAACCCAGCCGACCCGGCCGGGTCGGCCGGTCGGATCGGAACCGGGTAGAACCCGGTTTTTATTTTTCTACCTTCTCGTAATGCCCTCCCTGTCCCCTGATCTAAATCGATTCATCAAAAGAGAATTGAGATTCTGAGAGTTGAAACCTAGCGCGCGGCTTCATCCCTTTTCTCTTGGTGGGCCTTGCGCTTGCGGTGAGCGATGGTGGCTTCATCCCTCTCGCACTCTTAAGAGTTGGACTCCTGCCGTCACATCCCATAACCTTCTCTCCACTCCACCGCGTGAGAAGTAATGAAAACTTCAGCGAGGTTTGAGAAGTAACTTGATCACGAGTTGCTTTCGTGGCTTCAGTTTTGAAGTTAACAAACCTATTCTATGATTCTATCGGTGATTGAAAGTTGGAACTTGGAAACATGCTTGATTTGCTCTGGTATTGCGGTGATTTTGTATGCTTTGTATGTAGATGTGTATATACGTGTTTGTAATTGTAACTTCTCATACTGTTTTGTTTATTCTTCTTTTAATTTTTTTGCTTCTGATTCAAAGGAGAAAAAGAATTGTGTTTTGTAATCTATGTTTGTATATATATCAAGAGATTCTTCTTTGTTTGAAGTTTTGTTGTGTGTGATGAATTGGATGTTTTTCTGAAGATTGTTTTCTAGATTTGTATGCCTTTTTGAATGGGTTTTCTGTGAGTTTTTTCAGAAATCGTGCATTTCTATTGCAATATTTCTCCCAATATTATTGTTTCTTTATAGGGGTCTCCATGAGTTTATGCTTTTGTGAAGCAACTGACTTCTCAGAATATTTTCTTATATCATGTTTTTGGTTTGATTAAATGGCTTCTATTTTTCATGTTATAAGTTTTTGGAATGCTTTTATTATTTAATTAATTATTTATTTATGATGTCATCCGGTCCGACCGAAATGGGTCATCCGGTCCGACCGACTGACCCGTGACCCAGTTGTGAGACCGGTTCGCTTCCCGGTCCGGGTTTAAAAACATTGAGGAAAACATGGTTAAATACCAAGCTGTGGTAAAGAAGATAGTTTCATACTTCGTTTACTTCCAGATTGAAAAAATTCGGCTGAGCACAAAATGAAGAAGCAGACACCTTATCTAAAAGGGCCACGACATCCAACGGAAATACAGAATCCTCTTTTAACCTACAGTACCTTCCCACAAGGACTATTGAAAGGCTCGAAGAGGAAGTGCAAAATACGACGGAAGAGACGAGTTGGATTGATCCCATTAGAAACTACCTGCAAGGTGGACCTCCACCATCCAACAAAACGGAAGCCAGACGGATTTGTATAGATCTGCTCAATACACCATTATTGGCGAAAACCTATAAAAAAGGTCCTATACACAACCCTTCTTACGATGCGTACGTCCCAAAGAAGCCAACTATATTCTGCAAGAGATTCACGAGGGCATCGGAGGAGGTCATATAGGAGGCAAAGCCTTGAGTTACAAAGTCCTACGACAAGGCTATTATTGGCCAACATTAACTCAAGATGGGTGGCATTCACCGTAAGTGTGGCCGCCAACGGCATTCCAAGATCCAAAGACGACCGCCTACGCTGCTTACACCAATTATCAGCCCTCGACCATTTGCTATCTGGGGGGTTGATCTTCTAGGGCCATTTCCTACTTCAACTCGACAGATGAAATTTCTAGTAGTGGCTATAGACTACTTCACCAAATGGGTAGAGGTCGAGCCCTTGGCCAAGATTACGGAAAAAGCGTGTCAAGGATTCTTATGGCGAACGGTTATGCAATGCGATTCGAATTCCGGTTTGCCTTCATTTCGACAATGGGCGACAATTTGATAACAAGGCTTTCAAAAGCTTTTGTTCGAACTTCGGAATTGAATCAGATTAACCTCGTAACACATCCTCAAACCAACGGCCAGGTAGAGGTGACAAACCGTACCTTGCTCCAAACTCTGAAAACCCGGGTGTCCAAAAACGGAACTAATTGGGTGGAAGAAATTCCGAGTGCCCTTTGGGCCTACAAGACAACTACAAGAACTCCCACAGGGGAAAGCCCATTTTCCCTTACTTACGGGGCCGAAGCCGTCATTCCCACAGAAATAGGAATGCCTACCTTGAGAACACAACAGACTTTCTCGTTAGAAGAAAATGAGAAAAATCTCCCAGCGGAACTTGATCTACTCGAAGAACGAAGAATAACGGCGGAAACAAAGGCGACTATTTATCGCCAAAGAGTGAAAAGGTTTTATGACATAAGGGTGGAAAGAGTCTTCTTCCAAATCGGTGATCTGGTCCTGAGAGAAAATGAATTCCAAGGAAATAAAAGCCGAACGGGGAAGCTAACTCCTAACTGGGAAGGCCCTTATGTCATTCAAAGAATTGTCCGAGCAGGCACTTACTATCAAGTAAATATGGAAGGAAAAACACTCAAACGCCCATTTCATGCTGAACACCTACGACGCTACTATCAGTAAAAACTGTAGAAGTCTCTTAAATGTCTCATGGAATAAAGGGTCAAGTCTTTTCCATTCTACAAAAATGCGAAGCAATTCCCATTCTACAAAAATGCGGTGAAATTCCCATTCTACAATAATGCGGTGAAATTCTCATTCTACAAAAATGAGGTGAAATTCCCATTCCTAAAGGATGAGTCGGAATTATCCTACAAGGATAAAACGACAACTCTCATCCAAAAACAAGGAGCAAAATCCCGATCGAAATATGAGGCAACAATCTCATTTATGAAGACAAGTACCTTACTCAACAACTTAAAGTCCCATGATCGGACTAAGGAGAGAAGAACCCAGATTCTGAAGCTTATCTTACCGGCCAAATGAAGAAGGAAAGACTCTCTGAAGAACTTCCAGCGAATCCCTTACATTGTTAAAGATAACTGCCACTCGAAATAAATCTTCACCAAAATAAAGGTTTGCATTTCATTTATACGAATAGAAGTTACATTCCAAATGATTGAGAATTTACAAGAACAGTTCACAAAAAGTACTAAAACATCCTAAGAACTAGGACTCTCGAGGCTGACGGTATACGAAGGAACTTAGGGTTGAAGGCTCAGAGGTGGGTGTGAAGCCTCACAGGATCTTAATAATTTGTTGCTCTTTTAGCTCCATATAAGTCTTTAAGACCCCAGCAAGCCCCATAGATAGCACTTCCGCCGGGGGAATATGGTGACCCACTGCCGCGACGCATCAATATATGTGGGTGGCCCCCTCTTTAGCCTTAAGCCCTAAGCCGGCGACCTCCTTCTCTAGTTTATCATTTCGTTCTATCGAATCTTTAATTTCTTGCGAGTGGATTTGGGAGTTTTAATCGTGATGATAGGTCCGCTGTCACGCTCCCTTTTACTTCCTCTAGCTCTGCTTGAGCGGTGACAAGCTTCAAGCACCTTCACAAATTCCCATCGAAGCTTGACTTGCCCCTCTTGAAAGCTGATTTGAGTTCCTTCTCCAAGCTGCTAGAGTTATCTTGTAACTTTTAACATTCTCCTCGGTGACAAGAAGGGGAACCACCGAGAAATGGGCCGGCTGCCCGACAAATCCCACTCCTTCTCTTTTGCCATAACTTGGCCCGATTCTTTGAAGCGCTTTCGGCTTTATCCTTCTCATAAGTATGAATAATAGCTAGCTGCTCTTTTTCTTTCCCCTCCAGGGCCGCCACCTTAGAGTTTAATTGGGCGATTTTCACCCTATACGCTTCTATCTTTGCAGAGTCCTCTTGGCAGAGATTGCCAACTCGGTCGGCCCATTGCGCAGTCTACGAACGAAATAACAAATAAGTTAGCAGCATTAATACCGAGCAAAAAAGTAAAACTAATACGAGGGTAATCCTTACCAAAGCATAACCTGTTTAAATAGTTGAGAGATGGCCTCTTCCCTTCCTCTATGAAGTTTCGAGGGAGAGATGTTCGGTCTCATGGCCATCAAAGCTTTCTTACAAAGCGACATCCCGAAAAGGGACATGTTCGGAGGGCACCTCCTTCCCTTGAGGTGCCGATCCCCTTAAAACCGAGTCCGCCACCCTCAATTTGTCCAGGAGAGCCGCTTTTCCTGCCTCCGCCTGTAAAATAGAACCTAGGTTCAAGATTCTGAACGAAGCATACCCATAGAAAATGTATATATCAAGATTCTCACCTCCATAAGAAGGATATCCTCCGGCCGACTGGAGGAAGGACCTTCGGAAATTGGAGACAAGGCCGGGCGGACTTCTTCCGCACGGACTTCTTCCGGAGGCACCTCCGCTTGTTCTCCTACGATTCCGGGACCCGATGCGTTCTCGGAATTCTTTCTCTTTGTCCTCTTCTCCCGTGAGGGCCCTGCATTAAGGTCGCTTTTGACCCCCTTCTTGGAAGAGTCAACTTTTTTTCTCTTCCTCTTCCTTTTTTCCTCCTTGGAGGCCTGTGCTAGACACCGCCTCCTTCTTCTTCCACCCCCGAGGCAAAGGCGGATGAACTTCACCTTCGAACAAGGCCAAAAGGCCCTTAACATAGCTCAGGTCCTCGTCCTCCATCAGATTTTCTGCAAGGGGAATTCCAAAGCAAGTTAGCTATCATAGTTACAAGTTAAGCTAAATAAGAGACACGAATAAGTCCTACCCTGCGTGAGACACTATTAAGCGACATTTAACAAGATTTTCTTTTGTCAAGAACTCATCCATATACACTTTGGATAGCCCGTCATCGACTTAAGAAGAACCTCCTCTTCTTCGTCATTTCCTCATTGTGCAATATCCGGCGGGAACCTCCCACTTGGTTCGGACATCCCACTCGGATTTACTTTTAACAAATAAAATTTACTCTTCTATAAGCAATGGAAGAGGGAACTTTCCCTAAAAACTTCCTCCCAAAGCGAGCGAAAAGTAATACCGATTCGGCATTGGACTCTAAGCATAGACTAAATAACATCACAGGAACCAGCGAGGCGTCGGATTTACTCCGTAATTCTTGAAAACAACAACAAAACCGTTCAGTAATCTCCAAGAATTCGGGGTCAACTGCGAAGGACACAAGTGATATTCCTCTAGGATCGCCTTGGCAAAGTTAGAAAAGGGAAGCCTAAGGCCACCCGATAGCACATCTTGATAGATGGCTATCTCCCCTTCCTTGGGAGAACTTGCCCTCTCCCCAGAACAGGGAAACCTAACCTCAAACAGAGAGGGGTCTATCTCATATTTTTCTACCAGGCTATCTACATCCTTTTGCCCAAGGAGACTTATGAACGTACGAGACCCCTACCCATTGCCCTAGACGCAGGATGAATTCGCGGACCCTGAACTGGAACATCCCTAGGTTGCTTTGGGAGCACTTTGAGAAATCACGAGGTTGGACGGTGAAGGGATCAGAGGCCCATGAGAAGAACTAAAAGAAGAAGATGTCGCACTAGCCATTACCATAGAAGGAAAAAAGACAAGAAAAAGACACAGAAAGCTTAGACCAAGGTTCGCCGGAGAAGAAGAAGTCTTAGGAAGAAGAAGACGACACGCTTCCACTTTCGAGATAAAACCTTTTCTTTTCTGCCTGTACGATTCCGCTTATAAGCAAAGAAGATGGATCCTTCACCGTTGGATCTTAGAGCCACACCACTATCGAACCATCGAACCAAAGGTCCTCGAATCGGGACCGTCCAAATAACCATCATTACACCTCCTCAAACAGTTCAAAATTCCGTCCACGTCAGCACACCAAACGCCTCCTGACACACATAGAAAACCAAGCTCATCACCCATCATGATGTTGACAAACGCGCACGCCGCGCACGTCGCACCACTATCTCCCTTTAAAGCCAAATAGTAGAAGGGACACGTGTCTTCTCAGGGCTTTAAAGCCCAATAGTAGAAGGGACACGTGTCTTCTCAGGGATCCTGTGCTGTAGAAGTGGAGCCTGTGCTGTAGAAGACAAAACACACACTCCAACATAGGATCACCAGTGATGGCCTCATAAAAACACCAAAGAATTTAGAAGCAAAACGACAAATGATCATTTATTCATGTTACAGGACGATGGCAAAAAAAAAAAACAACAACAGCATAGCAAACCCTAAACATATATTCCGACGGACTCCCCTAGCTAAACATCCGCGGACCCATCCGAAGACACGCTCGGATAAGACTCATAGGAGACACACGGACTTCCGCAACCATCATTGTCCTCATTATTATTGGGGGAACCTGGTTCGGCGCGGGGGCAAAGGTGGGGGCCCACCTCTCCACGGCAGGAGTCATCTCCAAACATCTCAATTTCGAAACGCATACCCCTTGCATAAGTAAAAATTAAGAGGTCCCCCCGCCTCCACGTCGTAATCAACATAGAAAGCTTCCCACCCTGCATCGATGCTTATCTCGCCTACACCCCTGTCAATCAACAGAATAGACGGCCATACACAGCCGTTTGGACTTACCAAATGGATCACTCCAGTCCTTAATTCCGATAGATGCTCGTAAAAAGAACTGGGAATTCGTAAGTGACGAGAACACTGAGAAAAAGTAAAAAAAAATTAAAAAGACAAGAGTTGAGCCATGATGCAAAGACAAAAGAGTACAAAAGATTTCTGACCAAACACACTATCCATACAAGCCCTTAAATAGAAGAACCTATCGACAATATAGGCGAGAATTCCGGAAAAAAAATCTAACTCGATAACAACGAAAGGACAACACACGAACGCGTCGGTGCAGCCTATTAAAGCACATGTACTTTAGGCGTCATAGACATAAGCGAGCCTACGCCTACATAGACATGGTGAAAAATACTTGTTCTCGAACCAAGCGAAGCGTGCGATTAAGCTCACCCCTTTCGATTTTTGAACAAGTACACTTTGGGGGGACTATTATTCTGAATATATTTGGTAAGACATGTGTCATTGACCTAAAAGACCACCTGTCACACACGTCACACACAGGACCGTGTTTTTTTGGCCACATAGCAATATTTACACAATTCCGTTCGGCAACTAACGTGAGGATTCAATCTTACGAACAAGTCCGTCGGAATTATAGCAACCCTCTTATACAGGGCGTGAGGTGGAAAAAGAGAAATAAATATCTAACCCCTCTATAGTGGGTAGGCCTTATCCACTCGCTACAGTAGGCAGATATTTACTCTATTTTCCCCACGTGGCACCTACACGTTAGGCAGATATTTTAACTCACCGCCTTACCTCACCGCCTCTCAAGATATTCTCTTGCCACCTTATATTTTCTCATTCACCGCCTTACTCCACCGCCTTTCCAAAACCGCCTCTAAGGTGCTATAAAAGGAGAACGACAGTGGAAGAAAGAGAGAGATGTCAAGATACAAAGAACTGTCTAATCTAAGACTTCTGACTCAAGTTTTCTGACTTAAGCATCGGAGTTAAATCCCAGAGGCGAGAAAGGCCCAATTCGATCCGCGCCCTCTCCTTTTACAGGTTCGTCAATGGGTAATTCCGATCGGAGTTCCAGGGTGTCCCCTACGTTCCCTATTCATAAGCAGAAGTAAGCGTCCACACCAACTATAAATTTTAACCGTTTATCGAAGGCTGAAGCCAGATCACGAGGCGACAGTAGCCAAAGTGGGAGGTGGACCAGTTTTTGGCATCAACTGTTTCAATAAAAAGCATAGTAAGTCTCACACATTTGTTACATTCGCCTACAATAAGAAGCTCCACATCATTCTCCCCATCAAAGTCCTTCCCTTATCTTCCTCAACATCAATAGGAGCAAGAGCTAAAAAAGGAAAAGAAACAAGAGAAGCAATCGAAGCAACTCTTGGTGACTGGTGAAAGATGTCAAGTAGGCCATCATTAGCATCTCTTCTAATGTTTGAGCATCCTATAAAAGATCTATTAGATATAATAGATCTCACTAAAGGCTCGCTTGGTAACTCACATCTCTCATTGAACTTGTAGAGGTCAATGGTGTTTGTTTCTAGATTCAACCCACTCTTTATGTTGAGAAAGTAAATTTTACCTATCTATAAGTGAAGAATATAACCGCAATTATCAAAAAAATAAAGTAAAAAGAAATAAAACCTCATTTTACTAATATGAATGGTATGCTAATAGGACATTTATCACATCAAAGTATGTTTGAACTTTTAAACATGATTCACTATCCGTAAATATCAATAAAATTTAAATAACGAAACATAATCTACTCAACGTAATATATTCGTTAGGATGAGATTATGTTTTGTATGAAATTTTCATTTACATTTAAACTACAATCAATTTAGAGTTTAATACAAAAGATTTTGGTGAAGATTATTTTTTTTACCCTTTAGTTAAACAGGGACGTTACCAAGAATAAACATGTATACATAATTATGATTTTTATAAACAACTCATAATAACAATAAATTATTCCTGTGTACGTTATGAAAGTTTATTAAGAATTTAAATTTATAATAATCATGATAAATTTAACGTAGTCATTTGACATTGAATTAACTTGTTATGATCCACAAAAAATATTAAAGTTATAACTTTTCTTCCTATAAAATTTTGAGGGAAAACAATTACTTATATAGGAAATTGTTAATGGAAGTAAGACTTTTTTATGGCAAAGAAAAATTAATAATCTCTCTCTCTTTGTTAAACCACGCAATGAAAAAAAAAACATGTTTTAAAAGATGCATAACTCTTCTATTAAAAGCTTTGACCCTTTGTTTATCTATACAAATGTATAAAGTAAAAAATATATTTTACAGATCTTATAAATAAAATAAAATGAAAATAATAATGTTAACAAATATTGTTCAAATCATTGAAGGAAAAAAAAATTACCTCGAGATTTAAACAACGCTCCCAATTTGGGGTAAGGGCTGATAGTTGAAATCAATAGTTATTGAAAAAAAACATTTGGTGAATATAGCAAAATATTACAATCATTTGTGAAGCCGTTCTTCATTCTCTCGGCAATCATTTTTATATTCAAGTGCTCCATATTATCCAAGGTCAAAAGAGAATATAAAAATAAAAAATGAGAATAAAGGGATTAAAGTAGGTTGAGATAAGATAATTTTTAGATTAAAAAGGATAGAAGAGCAAATCCAACATATGATAGTTTAGAACACAATACAACTATCAAGATCAAAAAGCATACAACCTAAAGGCTATGGTTTCCTTTTAAGGTTGATGGTTGCGCGCCGTTGGATTAGAATAAAGCCTCCAGGTTTGAAAATGTTGTGACTTCATCGACATTTATATAAAAATTGTAAAAGCCGCCGCTTCTAATGTCTTTATTCTTGCTTGGAGTTTTAATTATCTAAATAAAAAAATTTACTGGGGTCTTGAGTAAATGACCGACATGCTTGAGATAATGGTTAATGATTAGTTGAGTTGATTAAACTAGCTTAGTATTAATCAACTAAATTAATTAAAGAGACAAACACTGTTAGTGGACAAAGGAGCCGAGAAAGGTGGATCTCGGTCGAGCCCTAATTTGAAACCAGGATCCCATTATCGGGCATGTGAGGCTACAGGAATCAAGTGATTTTATGGTTTAATGTTTTAAATTAAAAATAAAAAAATAGAAAAATATTAAATGATAAGTATAACTTAGGGATGAGAGGAGAGAGAGAGAAAATCAATTTCTCTCATTCCCCTTCTCTCCCGGTCACCCACCCCCCAAAAAGAAAACCCTAGACCCGGCCGGCCATTGACCCGGCCTTGGTAGCGGTTGTGAGCACTGGCCAAAGACTGACCAGTAACGCCAAAGACTATGCCGCAGCGCTCCAAAGCGGCTCGGCTGTAGGGTCGGCCTGTAGTGCTTGACGCCCGGCCAGCTAGCGGTTGATCCCGGTCACCTGGTAGCGCGCATGCCCTGTCCCCGACACTGTATCTGGCCGCCACATCCCTTCTAAGTCTGGACGATCTCCGTGGCGGCGACCTGCACAGATTTGGCGAGATCCTGGCTGTGACCAGCCCGCGTTTGAAGCCCATAATTTTTAGGAAATTATGTTTTCATTATTAGGTCCTAGTTTATTATTATTTTGGAATTTTATTAGAAAATAAGGGAGAGTCTCCCATGGAAGATTTATTTGAATTTTTCTATAATAAAAGTCTTTTATTATCTGTAGAATATCAATCGTTTTCCAAATCCTAGAATTTAAATGTCTAAATAAATATCTTGTAAGTAGATGATAATAAGAAATTGATTGGAAGTCAAATTTGAGAATTTAAACATAATTGAATTTTCATAAAAAAATATATCTTAATATGTAGTTTTAGATAAGGTAATTAGTGGTTTAAAATATATACTTAAATACAAATAACCATCAGTATGAGTTTGATTAGATAAAGATCTAAACTTGATTTGGATTATGGGTAATGGCTAGATAAGAGGAGGACATATGAAGTAAAAGAAGGACTTATGTGCAAACTAAAGGATTAATTAATATGAGTAAACTGGAGGACTTATATATATAGAGGGTTTAAAATTCTTCTCGGATATATCTATGTTTCATGAAAGAATTTTAATGTGATTAATTAAATTTTTTTTAGTGATAATGTCTTCACATATATGTGGTTAGGCATATTATATATATATATATATATATATATATATATATATATATATATATATATTGTTAAAAATATATATAAAGAGTAGTGGGTTTGTGTCACATTAATGTTGACTTGACAAGTATTCTATTATTAATTAGATAATGAGTAAATAGTATATATAATTAGACAATTAGTTGTTTGAGAATCGAATAAGATTGGATATATATATATATATTAATATATATAAATATATAAGATGCTAGATTTTGAATTCAGCTCCCACGTGGAGAACACATGCATGAATCCCTTTGATGAAACCAAGGGCTAGGATGAAATGTAGAAATTATATTCATAATAATCCAGCGATCGCATGACTTCATGAGTTGGTTTGATGAAGATAACATTTGAAGCATAGGTGATTTCGCAATCCTGGCAAATGCGGTTGGAGGAACCTTGATCGTGAGAGAGTGGTTCTTCTCCTCAAGCGTCCGCGTCACCACGTGTGCCTCCACGAAGGTTATCCAATCAACTGGACAGTTGCGAAATGAGATTTAAACAAGGAGATAATTCTCACGCGAATCTTATCTACACCCTCACGAGATCTATAAATAGAATAGAGTCTCGGAACCCTACTCCCGTCTTTGTGAACCAACGCCGCCACCCTCGGTGGACATCTTCGGGCTTCAAGACTTCTACAGACCCGTTGAGGAGAAGAGAGCTCCAGTGATCATCGAGGAGGGACGCGGGGAAGCACTTAGGAGTTCCGATGCAGGCGTGCCGCTCACCACCATCTACTGTCGGTGTTTGATATCACCTGATAAGAGAACCGGAACCCAGGTCAGAAACCTACCAACTAGTGCATGTGCTCATATAGTTTAATAGATGGATGATGGTTGTTATGAATAGATACAATGGGTGATCATACGTGAAGAGTGGCTCGTCTATATTAGCTTCTCTCTTGAGCGCCTATGCATAGATTGGGTTGCAACTCAAATCTGTGATAATTCATACCCATATGAGTGATTAGAGGAGTGTGATCCCTCTCTATAATCAATAGGATTAGGGTTAGCTAGGATGAACTAGAAAGTAATAATGGAGTGAGAAAGGATAAACTAAAGGTTGTTCAGGTAAGCATGAGTTCTGTGAGTGAAGGGCTTGACTCTTAATAAGAATAGGTAGTGGTAGACCGAAAATAGGTGAGTTTATTTCCATTGATAGATCTATGAACCGGTGGTCCCCTTGGAAGAAGTTTTAATGTATGTGGCTTTGGGAGTGACTCAGGTCTGAGCTTGTTTAAACTTGAGTATAGGGTTCAAGTCTCCTTCAGTAGTTAGTATAGATGTGAGGAAGATTAATTATTTTCAATACCAGGGTGATGTGTGAACCTTGATGTGGGTCACTAATTTAGTTAAGAACTTATGAAGTGTTGAATAGGGATGAGAGGGTATTCTACGAGATAATATACCTATCTTGAGTGAGAATGATAAAAGCTAGGTCCAGTAGTGAGGAGATGAATTCAAACTCTAGCTAAATTAGTTGGAACCCTTTGGTCAACCTATGGACCGTTAGTGAGACTGCCATGTGCATCTAGATATGAATAATTTATGTACTATTATTAAAAAAATAGGTTTTGTTATCAAATTTCGGTGTAGAGAGTGGAGACACGCCAAGTGGGGATCTCGAATAGATCGTTCCTTGAAGTAAGTGTACCCGCCTAGTACCCACCCAGTTTTGGGTTTTCTTGACTATATGCTTTTGCTTCAGCTTTCTTGCTTGATTATTTGTTGATCTCGAAATTGTTGATTTTCTTTATTGCTTCGTTATTTTTTGGCCTTGACATCAGTATGCTTGATCTGTTTTGGGTTGCCTATATATGTCCATTTTTATTGTTCCTTTTTCTTGTAAAGATTCATGTGATAAGTTTTGGTTGTAATCGCTGAACATGTCTACCTGTTGACCGACACATGGCCGTGGCAACGCGTGAGCCTATGCTAAGTCCGGGTAGACTTGCGTCAGTATTCTCGTGTGAAGATTCTCCCAATTAGTGCAGATTGTGTGTGCGGGCGTTCAGGGGGAGGACACTCACGAGCGATCCACATGAGATCTGCTAGGGGAGGAACTCACGGATGTCCACCCGTCGATTGGGATGATCACGTTGGCCGTGTAATGCATTACATGTTGGAAGCTCTGGAGACTCTAGGGTCGACTTAAGATAAGATAAGATGGTACGCACGGGAGATGACAAGAAATTCTTTGGACTCAGGTGTTTGTGTGCTTGTAGGATGTGATCCTTGTGTGTTTGAAATGATCCTGAATTCTATGAAATGCTATGTTCGAGTGGATCACTATTTCTTGATATCTGTGTCGAGTTCATTGCTTCCCTTGCAGGTATACTTACTGAGCTTTCCTTTCGAAAGCTTATTCCATTCTTTTTCCCCTCTTTCAGGTTTGAGGATTAGCTGACTCAGGTTCAGAAACATACGAGGGGACGGGATACCTTGCTGAGATTCGGGGACCTTGAGTTTTTATGAGTGTGTGAGGTTTTTATTCGACAATGTATAGACCCTTGTAGGGTATTTTGAAACATGTATTTGTAATCCGCTGTAAAAACTCAACGATTATATTGTAGTTATTTTGTTAATTATGTTATCTGCTTTTGATCTATTAGGCCTTGTATCCGAGTGGGGCTCGTCTCTACTTGGGTACGGCGGTATAATAACGATGCAGGTCCGGGATCCTGGTTTGGGGAGCGTTATACGTAGCGAGAGCACAATGCGCTTGCACACACGTCGGCCAGCTCCGACGAGCTAGTGGAGTAGATTTGAGCTTTTGACGACCCTATTGAACACCGACGATCAGACTTGGCTGAGATCTAGTGTGCGACAAGGATCTTGACCAAGCTTCAGCGCACAGCTACACCTTCTGGTAAGCTTGGATGGATTAATTGAGTTTCAATTGGTGTATGTTGAGAAGATTTGAGTGGATCTAGTAAGGATTGGTCCGGCTCGGTTGTTCTTAGGACATTGAGCAGAAGATCAAGGGGAATGGTCTAATTAGTTGTCATGCTTGTTAGTGAATATGTTTAAAGTGGAAGAGAGATGTATGAATGAATTTAATTGTTATGGAGAATGTTTGTAGAAATGTTTTAAAGCCGATAAATAGAGGAAATGCTGCCGGATTTTCTTGAAAATACGGTTTTCGGGCTGTTCCTATAGAGGGGCATTTTAGTCAGTAATGTCACCCTAATCGAGATGTTTATTATATTGTTAGAAAGATGATGAATTTATCTTGCTAACGAATCTTGGATCGACCAAATCCGACTGGCGGATTGAGAGTTATGACCAGTCCTTCGAGACTGCGCACATGATCCGAGTTGTGATCATATGGATTGGTAAACTCTTAGGATTGTGATTAGAGTAATTAAATGAGTATAATACATTCTAGTTTTATGAATGTATTAGTGATGAGTAGTTTCCATGTCTTAGGACGTGGTAACGTGGTCGAGGACTCGACTAGATAGCTTGGACCCGAGTAGGTTCCAGACGCGAATACATGTGGGTAATCATAGAGAAAAACGCACGATATGTGCTTTCTTTAAACCTTTCATATAAAGATCTTTTTTTTTCAAAAGGTATGATTATGTTCATGTGTGAATTTATGCAAATGTATTTCCATTATATGTGGTTATTACATTTGTGTTTTGAGACTCGACTCAATACGGGAGTGGATTACGTTCCACACGGGATTGGGGTTGAGGGTTAACTTCGATCCATAATGGGATTGGAGTTGGACTTAAACCGCACTTTCGGGGTTGAGAGTGCATTATAGGCTTCGGCCTCTTGTAGGTTTGAGGGTCGGGGCGTGTGACAACACGTGCGGTGAAACTCCACCCGACAGGGGTGACTAACAGGGAGCGCCTTTGGAGGCTTGAGCAAGCAGCTGGGGGCGGTAGGTAAGGGCCGTGAACCGAGTGGCCACTCCGTGATCGGCAGTGTGGGTGCTGGATATCACCGGGTGCTTGTTGGCACAGTTTTGGTATTTTGGACCGCGGGTCCAGGGTTTATAGATATTTTGGGCCGCAGGCCCCAGAGAGATATATATATATATCTGTATCGATGATGTTTTGGGCCGTGGGCCCTATGTTCATATTTGTGGGCTATTTATTGTTTTTACAATTCTTTATGCATGAGATTTGTATGTGGTACCCACTAAACCTTAGTTGTTTGGCTCAGATACCCAGTTGTTACTCCTTGCAGATCAGAAGGAGTAAAGAAGTACCAGGCGTCGACTAGGAGGGAGTCAGGCGCGGGCTTTGGGACTTTGTATACCCCGGCGAGGTTGGTAGCGCCGTAGTGGGGTTGTTGTGTCCTGTTATTGTGTGTGAGTTGTATGAACCCTTTGTTATGTATTTGAGACACATGGTGTCGTGATTTGTTGTAGGGTTTTGTAGAACCCTTTTTTCTTCCGCTTATTATAAGATTGAATATCAGTATTGTTATTACACTGCATGTTTGTAATCAGGTTGCTATAGCACTTAGGCTTTGCATTCGGGCCAGGGCTTGTCCTTGGTGAGAATACTGGCCGATACATCCGCGTGCTTTCGAAGGGTCAGGAATTTGGGTTGAAGGCGTGACAGATTAAAGTGATATTAGAGCAACGATTACGCTAGAGTTACCCTAGTTGCCTTTAACTTAGGGGACTTAGCAACCTGAGAGTGTGGGTGTGGGTAGTGTTACCTTTTCAAATTGATAACAATTAATTGTTTTGAATTGTGTTATAACAGTTATCATGAAAAGAGGGCCTGGACACCCGCGGAAGACAAACCCGACCCCACCCCCTGCCATGGAGTATGAACAGGAGGAGCATACCCCACCACATGGTATGGATCTGGCAGCGGGAGGCGTGACCGGCTGAGGCCAGGGGACCTCAGATGGCGGATGCTGGCCAGCAAGACTATCACCACGGCGCTGCGATGAGGCACATGATGGGCCGAGATGGCCCAGGTTCTTTCGCGGCGAGCGCAACAACTTGATGGCAGCCTCCACCACTAAGAGGTAATGCCCTTTTGGCCGAGTTCCAGAGGATGGGACCCCCTCCTTTCGATGGGATGGCGACAGAACCTGACGTAGCCAATAGTTGGGTCAGACTGATGGAAAGGACCTTTGCCGTAATGCAATGCATAGAGGCAGACAAGATGAGGATCACCTCATTCATGCTCCAAGGCAATGCTGAGGATTGGTTGCTTGGAGAGATACGGGTTAGGAGAGGTGTACCTTTTGCTACTTGGGAAGAATTCAAGACGGCGTTTCATGACAAGTACTTCTCTGAGAGCAGGGTAGAGCAATAAGAGAGACAGTTTATCCAGCTGACCCAAGGAACCATGACTGTAGACCAGTATGAGGTGGAGTTTGATCGACTTTCCCGTTATGCCCCTGATTTGGTGATGACCGATCTCGGCCGAGATATCGCGAGGTTTGAGGCGGGTTCTGCTTGGCTGACATACGACAGGCGATAGCTCCGTTCCGTGTACTAGCTATGCAAAAGTTGTGGGTAGGGCCAAGTATACAGACATCGTCTGTCAGGAGAGAGAGGTTCCGGTCACTCAAAGCGGACGGACGGGGGCCGGTGGAGGACCAGCCGATCATCTTGAAGGCGATTACGGGAAGTCGAAGTCATCACACAGGAAACAACCCTATGGTACACCCTCATCGTCATCATCCAGGTGCAGGAGGCAGAGGATCGAGTGGGCGGTGGAGGCGATGCATGGGAGTTGCTACCCGGTCGCGGAAGGCCATACTACAAGAAGGATTGTCCTCAGATTACTGAGGGTTGTTTTGTATGTGGCAGTTTGGAACATCGGAAAGCTCAGTGCCCAAATCTCCAACAGAGACAGACTGGAGGCACTCCACCTATGCCATATGTAGCCCAGAGGCCTCAGGACCTTCAGGAGGGTCGGGCCGAAGACAACACTCAGGACAGAAGAGCAAGAAGGGAAAGGGAACCACACAGCCTTCTTTATCGCGCCTTGGCCTTGATTAGACACTCGTGACCTAGGGGCGCGTGTATTCACTGACCCAGGAGGATGCTCAAGCCTCCCATGCAGTGGTGGCAGGTATTCTATCTATAAACTCGTTTTATGCCTGTATATTGTTTGATCCCGGGGCAACCCATTCTTTTGTGTCCAACTTGTTTGCTCGAAAACATGCACTTCCCACTGTAGAGTTAACATATGAGTTATGTGTCGATACCCCGGTTAGGGCAACGAGGATAGTTAGTAAGTTGGTGCTTGATTGCTCAGTGTCCATTGAGGGGCGTGAGTTGATTGCCAACTTACATGTAATGGAGATGAAAGACTACAACGTCATCCTCGGGGTGGATTGGCTTTCTTCAGCCTACGTTGTGGTGGATTGCAGACAGAAGAAGGTGCACTTCAGATTCCCTGGCTTCGAAGAGTTTGTCTTCAGCGGCAGCAAAGGCTATGCTCTAGTTAGGGAAATCTCGGCAATGGCGCCCGGAAGGCGATAGGCGGTGGATGCATAGGATTTTTGGCCTCAGTTTTAGAGGCTAAACAAAATGTGCTCACAGTTGCTGATGTTCCTATAGTGGACCAATTCCCGGATGTGTTTCCAGACGAACTACCGGGTCTACATCCGGAGAGAGGGGTAGAGTTGCCATAGAGATGACTCAGAACCTTTTGTATCTAGAGCCGTCACAGGATGGCGTATCAAAATTTGTGAAGTCAAGAAAGCGAAAGCAACAACTAGAAGAAGCTGTTGGAGAAGGACTTTATTCGGCCCTAGTGTGTCACCTTAGGGGAGCCGGTCTATTCATTAAGAAGAAAGATGGGTCCCTCAAACTCTTCATCGACTACCGAGAACTTAATAAGGTGACAATCAAGAACAAATATCCTCTATCGAGGATTGATGACTTGATGGACCAGTTATAGGGTGCTCAAGTGTTCTCCAAGATTGACTTGAGATTGGGTTACCATCAAGTGAGGATAAGAGGCGAGGACATCCCAAAGAGTGCTTTCCGCACGCGGTATGGGAATTATGAGTTCCTAGTGATGCCGTTTGGGCTTACTAATGCCCCAACGGTATTCATGGACTTGATGAACTAGGTATTCCGACCTTACCTGGACAAATTTGTAGTCGTCTTCATCGACCACATACTAATCTACTCCCGTAGTAGGAAGTTGCACCTGAAACACTTGAGGAGAGTTTTAGAAGTTCTGAGACAACATGAGTTGTATGCCAAATTCTCTAAATGTGACTTCTGTCTTGGCGGTAGCTTTCTTGAGAGCGTCATGTGATAAAGATGGAGTCTCGGTAGACCCCAAGAAGATTGAAGCAGTGGTAGACTGGAGGAGGCCTACTACAGTAAGGGAGATCAGAAGCTTTCTTGGACTAGCAGGCTATTACAGAAGATTTGTGGAGGGGTTTTCACTACCGGTGGCACCCACGGCCGGGGCTTACTCGGAAGGGAGTTCCATTCATCTGGACAAATCCTTGTGAGCAGAGTTTCCTGGAGTTGAAACAAAGGCTTGTGACGGCGCCTGTTTTGGCCTAACCAGAGAGCGAATATGGATACACCGTCTTCAGCAATGCTTGTGGAACGGGCCTAGGATGTGTATTGATGCAAAATGGGCGAGTGATAGCATATGCTTCACGGCAATTGAAGCCTTATGAAGAGAATTATCCTACCCATGACTTGGAACTGGCGGCGGTGATATTTGCTCTGAAAATTTGGCGCCACTTTCTGTATGGTGTACCATGCGAAGTGTATACGGACCATAAGAGTCTGAAATACATCTTCACCCAGAAGGAGCACAACATGAGTTAGAGACGATGGTTAGAGTTGATCAAGGACTATGATCTCAGCATCCACTACCACCCGGGTAAGGCTAACGTGTTGGCTAACGCGTTGAGTCGGAAGATCAATTATGGAGCTGCCGCAGAGCTTACTGACTAGAAGCCTCTTTTGGATGAGATGAAGAGGCTGGAATTGGAGGTCGTCTTGCCAAACGCAGAGGTGAGCTTAGCGAGTCTGCACATACGGCCCACCATACTAGACAAGATCAAAGGAAATCAGGCATATGATGAGGAACTGATGAAAATCTGGAACAAGATCCAGCAGGGAATACCAACGGATTTTCGAGTGGATGAAGATGGTACCCTGAGGCACGGAGATCGGGTCTGTGTACCCAATGACCCGAATCTGAAGAACGATATCATAGAGGAAGCTCACTACTCTAGTTATACTATTCACCCTGGGGGTACCAAAATGTACAGAGACTTGAAGAACCACTTCTGGTGTGGTAACATGAAGCGTGAAATCGTGAGTTAAGTAGCCTGCTTGCCTTAATTGTCAACGGGTGAAGGCGGAACACAAGAGGCCAGTAGGACTTCTATACCCCTTACCAATACTAGAAAGAAAGTGGGAACACATCACGATGGACTTCTGACTGGTTTGCCTCGAACCCAAGAGAGGCATGAGGCTGTATGGGTGATTGTTGATCAACTAAAAAAGTCAGCTCATTTCTTGCCTTTGAGGAAAGGCATGGGCCCAGAACGTTTGGCCAGATTGTACCTGAAAGAAATTGTTTGACTACACGGTGTACCAGCATCGATCACATCTGATCAAGACTCTAAATTTGCCTCAAATTTTGGGGGAGTCTACATACAAGGTTGGGTACCCGATTGACCTTCAGCACAGCATTTCATCCGCAGATAAATGGTAATTCGGAAAGGGCGATACAGATTCTAGAGGACATGCGGAGAGCATGTGCCCTTTATTTCAACGACTCGTAGGATGATTGTCTACCTATGACGGAGTTCGCCTATAACGATAGTTAGCAGGTGAGCATTCAGATGGCGCCATATGAAGCTATGTATGGGTGCAAGTGTAGATCTCCTATCCATTGGGATGATGTGGGGGAGAAGTTTACAGGTCCAGAAACCCTACTGGCGGACATAGAGAAGGTCAAGGTAATCAGAGAAAGATTGAAAGTGGCTTAGAGCCGTCAGAAAAGCTATGCTGACAAAAGTCGCTCCAGGCTAGAGTTTCAGGTAGGCGACCGAGTATTCCTGAAAATATCGCCTATGAAGGGTGTGATGAGATTTGGGAAGCGTGGGAAGCTTACCCTACGCTATGTTGGACCGTATGAGATACTAGAACGAGTTGGAACTGTGGTGTACAGATTGGCCCTACCTCCAGACTTAGCTCAAGTCCATAGCGTATTTCCTGTTTCTATGCTAAGGAAGTACGTGCAAGACCCGTCTCATGTCATAGAATATGAACCAGTGGAGCTCCAGCAGAACATGTCTTATGAGGAGCAGCCCGTAGAGATCCTTGACTATAAGGAAAAGCAGCTGAGGGGGCGAGTTATTCCTTTGGTCAAGGTTAGATGGAGTAACCACATCGGTGGCGAGGTTACTTGGGAACGCGAAAAAAATATGAAAGAGCATTACCCATTCCTGTTCAGTGTGGTTTGAGGTGAGTTTAGGGGACTAAACTCTTATAAGGGGGGGAGATTGTAAAAGCCGCCCCTTCTAATGTACTATTCCTGCTTGGAGTTTTTAATTATCTAAATAAAAAAATTTACCGGGGTCTTGAGTAAATGACCGACATGCTTGAGATAATGGTTAATGATTCATTGAGTTGATTAAACTAGCTTAGTGTTAATCAACTAAATTAATTAAAGAGACAAACAGTGTTGGTGGACAAAGGAGCCGAGAAAGGTGGATCTCGATCGAGCCCTAATTTGAAACCAGGATCCCATTATCGGGCATGTGAGGCTACAGGAATCAAGTGATTCCACGGTACCATATGTGGGACTATAGTAACGAGTTATTTTAAATTTAAGATATTATAGTTTTAATGTTTTAAATTTAAAAAATAAATAATAAAAAAATATAAAATGATAAGTATAACTTAGGGATGAGAGGAGAGAGAGAGAAAATCAATTTCTCTTATTCCCCTCCTCTCTCCCATTCACCCACCCCCCAAAAAGAAAACCCTAGCCGACGAACAACACCCGACTAGCGGCCCATTGCGAAGTACCAGGCGACACAGCCTGAGCCGTGGCAGCAGCGCGAGCACCCGCACGCAGCGGCCGGCACTGTAGCAGAAAGCGCCCGGCCTGCGAAGTGCTACGTGGCGTGCCTCACGGAGCGCCGACCCATAGCAGCCACGCCGCATGCCATAAGCACCGCCGCGTATGCGGCAAGACGCTGCAGCGTCCTTGTCCAAGGCCTCCGAAGCGCTGTCCCGGCGGCCCGTCCCTTCTAAGTCCGACGATCTCGGCGCGGCGACACCGAGCCGATCGGCAAGATCGCTGTGACAAGCGGCGCCATAACTGCTGGCGCGACACAGTCCGGAAATGAGCTAGTGGAGTAGATTTGAGCTTTAGACGACCCTATCGAACACCAACGATCAGACTTGGCTGAGATCATGCCCCGAACCACGGCCCAGGCTCGTAGACAACCGGCCGCACCCAAACAGGGACAGTCCCCATTCAGGCGCAAGGCCTTAGAAACTCTTATATAATAAGTATACCGAGGTAATGATAACAACGGGATCACAAGATAAAAGAAGAAGGGGGTTTATACAACTCCGTACATGTACAATACCGGGTTTACACAACCCAAGACCAGGATCTGGTCCAGTCACCCCTAGAAAATTCATACAACAAGGAATACATAATACAAGTCTCACACAAGATAAAAGAGTAATGCACGAGACCCCAGAGACAAATACAAATAGCCGAGTCAACCACTCGGTATATCCCCGCCTAAGCTCGACCCTACTCCTCTTCGTCTGAACCTGAGAACACACAAGTCAAGTGCATGAGCCTAAAGAATAGGCCCAGTAGGGTCGCATAAACAATAAAAGAGGCGGAAGCCATAAACAAAGAACAGAACATAGTAAGTAACAACATGCAAGTGTACCAACACCACAAGCAAGTAACAAGTAACTGGAATGTGGATAAATCCACAGATGCACTAAATCTCTGGCATATATGATACTAAGATGTCTACGACATCCACGACATCATCAGTATCGTCTTCGGCCTAAGCCGGATAATGCTATAGCTAACATGTGCACATGGTCAGATGATGCCGCTCTCTGACTGAGCCAGGTGGCCAGATATTATACGCCCTCTGCCGGGCCATCCGTCCGATGGAGAATCACGTGCTCGTGGCCAGATATTATCACGCCCTCTGCCGGGGCATCCGTCCAGATGTATCATGCCTGAAAGTAAGAGATTCTAGTACAAATACCTAACAACAGGTATGCATATATATCCAAGGCAGCAACATCTTGAATATATATAAAGATCAGAGACCTCATCGAGATCGGAAGCCAATACATATCTAAGGAGTAAACTCTACTCAAATACGCATACGAAAACATGAAAGCAACGATCTCCTCGAGATATAAAACGGATACATATGAGGAAAACCATCTCGAATATGTATTGGGAACCTCTCGAGGAAATAAGAGTACGAAATCAAAGTAGGGTAGGAGGAAGGAATACTCACAAACCTCCCGTGTGAGAGCCTACATGGCTAGAAGCAAATCAAAAGCAGGGTAGCAGGAAGGAATATATACTCAAACTGAGTATCAACCGGCTGAGCAGAGCAATATCAAAAAGCTCAAACAAGCATAAATAGAAACAAAGCATATCATATCAGAACATACAAGCTCAGATAAATGCAACAAGCATAACATGTCAACAGACAGAGCAGGTATCAAAAGATGGACTCCAAGATCCATCTAGCACAACAACAACAAGAATCAAGAGAATACTATGAGTTAGAAATACTCACAGCACCCGTGCGATATCCTACCTTATTCACCTCCAGGACCTACTCGGTTCCGAGCCTTCCATTGAGGTCCTCAACCACCTCACCACATCCTAAACATGGTAAATGTTCGTCACATTACATTTCATATCAAAAGGAACGCATTACATGCATTAAATCACCCTATTTGTGAATTTACCGAAATGTCATCTTTTAAATTCATAACCGATGGATCCGGGCTCTTAGATACCTGCTCGCACCATTTTTACTAGTTTAAATATACACCCGAACTATCGGGACAATCGGAATCAAATTCCGAGTCTTTTTGAAATCATTTGAGCTATAGTTCACTCTTCATTCGTGACTCACGGTAACCACGTAAAACATGAACTTGGAACTTCAAATTGAAGCTCCAAACCTTCACCATTCCATTACAATCTCCCGGTATATTATATTCATAATATTGTCTTTCATTTCCATCATAATTGGGCTCATTATCATCTCTTATACGGCCCTTAAAAAAATGAACAAAAATCCATGTTACTGCGGTACTAAAGTAATTCACGCAAATTCCTTTCACTTGGAGTTCAATTCTCTTCAATAAATTTCTAAACTTGGAATCCAATACTTGCATTACTCAAACAATACATAGGCATGTTTATTCTTAATACAACAACACATTCATCACAATTTCCTTGATCTTGAAATCATAAAATTATGCACACCATCAAACCAATTTGTTCATAGAGACATCTCTATAAATAGGTAATTGCATGTAGTGATTCTTTGCTACTTTCCTCTAACTCTTAATAGACTTTTAATTTAGAATTTGGTGGATAATTTCTTCATGAACCTAGCCTTCTCATGAATTAGTTACAACTTAACCTTAGGTTACCAACAACCCCGAAATGTCAGCTTTTAACCAACAACCTTATGAGCAAAAAAAAAAGACCCTTCAACCCTTCTACTATAACTTAGTGCTTAATGCTTAATCTACCCAAGAATGGGTCCTCATATTCATATATCTATAGCATAACAAAATTTCTAAAGTTAACTCCATCATCTATGTATTCTTCTTATCATAATCTAGCCAAAATCATCATTAGAAAATGTAGTTTAGTATTTATTTTCTTTAATCCATAACAACAACAAGGGTTATTAATAGCTCAAGATCAATTAAACCACAAAACCATCATAGGCATTTTATAACTACAAGATGGGTAACATTCATTTTCAAAACATATTTCGACATAGTCCCCTCTATTTCTAAGCTCCCGAATTGTACAAACATTCATGCTCTCCATATCTACAACATTTACACTTAGTTAACTCAATCTATCACATGCATGTCCCATAACAGTCCAACCTTATAACATTAGTTTTCATACAACCAAATTCATAGAGGCATTTCATCAAACACCATATGGGCATACTCATTTCTAAAACAAGACATAACATCCATAAACCTTGGAGGTTCTAGTTATACACACATGCATCCGATTAATTACAATAATCGCACCAACAAACTAAGAGTTTATAACATACAATCCTACATCAATCCCCCATTGATTTCCCTTCTAATTCACAACCCTATTAACACAATCCATCAGGAAAACAATAACAACCTAATTCATGAATCTAGTTAGGGCTTCCCCAAATTCAACACAAGAGGGAAAAAAAGAACCTCGCCGGAGCTAGGCCGTGATAGAGGAGGAAGAAGAGGGATGACAGCAGTTCCGGGCCTTGGAGGCGGGAGGCCTAGCCATGAGAAGAGTACCCGGGAGGGTCGCCGCAGCAGACGCGTAGGCATTTGGTCGGCGTGGTCGCGCAACCACGCACGACCGGCACAGCTGGGCGAGCGAGGGTTGCCCGAAGGAGAAGGCGGCGGTGGTGGCTGCAGGCGTGATGGGCGGTCGAGGCTAGGGGAAGGGGGAAGGGAGAGAGATGGGAAATAGGGCACGACCTCTCCCTTTCAATAAAAATTAAATTTTTCTTTTTAACCTAAGTCTTCATCATGATATATATATTAAAGCCTACTTTCCTTGTTACCATTATGTCATGATAATAATAGGGTTCCTTACAATTATGTTTGTAGAAATGTTTTAAAGCCGATAAATAGAGGAAATGCTGCCGGATTTTCTTGAAAATACGGTTTTCCCGCTGTTCCTATAGAGGGGCATTTTAGTTAGTAATGTCACCCTAATCGAGATGTTTATTATATTGTTAGAAAGATGATGAAGTTATCTTGCTAACGAATCCTGGATCGTCCAAATCCGACTGGCGGATTGAGAGTTATGACCAGTCCTTCGAGACTGCGCACATGATCCGAGTTGTGATCATATAAATCGTTAAACTCTTAGGATTGTGATTAGAGTAATTAAATGAGTATAATACATTCTAGTTTTATGAATGTATTAGTGATGAGTAGTTTCCATGTCTTAGGACGTGGTAACGTGGTCGAGGACTCGACTGGATAGCTTGGACCCGAGTAGGTTCCAAACGCGAATACATGTGGGTAATCATAGAGAAAAACGCACGGTATGTGCTTTCTTTAAACCTTTCATATAAAGATCTTTTTTTTTCAAAAGGTATGATTATGTTCATGTGTGAATTTATGCAAATGTATTTCCATTATATGTGGTTATTACATTTGTGTTTTGAGACTCGACTCAATACGGGGAGTGGATTAGTTCCACCGGGATTGGGGTTCGAGGGTTAACTTCGATCCATAATGGGATTGGAGTTGGACTTAAACACATACTTGAGGGTTGAGAGTCGTATAGACTCGGCCTCTTGTGAGTTTGAAGGTCGGGGCGTGTGTGACACATGCGGTGAAGCTCCACCCGATGGGGTGACTAATCGGGGCCGCGCGGGGGCGAGCAGCAGCTTAGCGAGGGGCGGTAAGGGCCGTGGGCCGAAAGTGGCCACTTTCGATGTCGGCCGGTGTAGGTCTTTGGATAGCCGGTGCTTATTGGCACAATTTTGGTATTTTGGACCGCGGGTCCAGGCTTTATAGATATTTTGGGCAGCAGGCCCCAGAGATATATATATATATATATATATATATATATATATATATATATATATATATATATATATATATATATCTGTATCAATGATGTTGTGGGCCGTGGGCCCTATGTTCATATTTGTGGGCTGTTTATTGTTTTTACAATTCTTTATGCATGAGATTTGTATGTGGTGCTTGTGAGCCATAGTTGTTTGGCTCGGATACCCAGTTGTTACTCCTGCGCGGTCGAAGGAGTAAAGAAGTACCAGGCGTGGACTAGGAGGGAGTCGGGCGCTGGCTTCGGGACTTTGTATACCCCGGCGAGGTTGGTAGCGCCGTAGTGGGGTTGTTGTGTCCTGTTATTGTGTGTGAGTTGTATGAACCCTTTGTTATGTATTTAAGACACATGGTGTCGTGATTTGTTGTAGGGTTTTGTAGAACACTTTTTGCTTCGACTTATTATAAGATTGAATATTAGTGTTGTTATTACACTGCATGTTTGTAATCAGGTTGATATAGCACTTAGGCCTTGCATTCGGGCCAGGGCTTGTCCTTGGTGGAGTGCGTAGTGAGTGCAATCTCACATGCTTTCGAAGGGTCCGGGACCGGGTTCGGGGCGTGACAAAAATATTTAATGCTAATATTTCTTAGGAAATAGGTGACGCCCTCGTGTCCTAACTCTAGAAAGGAGTGATGATGTGGTTTTTGTTCAGAGTAGACTCCCGACATATATTTGAAATGAATATATATGGTATGTTCTTAAGCACAATAAAGGTGAAATAAAAAGAATACAATTCTATTAAATATATAATCATTAAATAAACTTTAGAATAAATAGGAGAAAATTTAATAATGTAAAATAATTATAGAATATTAATAATTTTGTAATTAAAATATGATAAAATGATAATAAAAAAGGTATTTATTTTCAATTTCAATTTATACACATTTTAAAAAACAACCTTTAATGCCTTGGTCAATAAATTTAAAAAGGTATAAGAACAATAGTATTAGAGATATGGTATCGAAAGTCATAGTATTATTGTCATTTTAACTCTTTAATTTTTCTTTTTTTATCTAAATCAAACTTTCTCTTGTTAACAATTATTAAAAGTACAATTTCCTTATTCCTTTGCTTTCCCAATATAAATAATTTAGTTCATGAAAGTCAACATAAAAAATATTAACATAATCACTTGTTTTTATAACCATTCATCACCATTGTTTATGCTTTAACAACCAACAACTGTTTTTGTGGGAAGCAAATCAGAACCCTCAAGCAAGACTGAAACTATTTTAAAGCTATTCAATTATAGATCAAGGAAAAGAAATTGAGGGCACTGTTACACTTTGGAAGGCTATAGTTTCAATAAAAAGCATAGTAAGTCTCACACATTTGTTACATTCGCCTACAATACGAAGCTCCACGTCATTCTCCCCATCAAAGTCCTCCCCTTATCTTCCTCAACATCAATAGGAGCAAGAGCAAAACAAGGAAAAGAAACAAGAGAAGCAATCAGAGCAACTCTTGGTGACTGGTGAAAGATGTGAAGTAGGCCATCATTAGCGTCACGCCCCGAACTCGGATCCCGGGCCTCGGCGCACATGACAAACGCCGCATGCTTATAGGGTCGCCCCTAGAAGCACGGAAGGCTAAGTAACACAAGCAGATAATCAATACAGAGTTAAAATTATAAATTAGCGGAAGAAAATATATGAGGTTTATACAAAACCCTAACAGGTCCTGAATGTCACAAAATCCCCACTCAGAAAGGAATGGAGGCCCGCAAACCTCAACTCAACATATCTCCATCGCTGCTAGGTTGTCCCGCAGAAGCTCTCTCTTGAGTTCCGCTCCTAGCTACTCGAAAGATCCTCGTCTAGTCCCGACCCTACTCCTCGTTGTCACCTGAGAAGACATCCATCAAGTGCATGAGCCAAAGAAAGGCCCAGTAGGATTGCACTTAAATCAATAAAGGTGGCGAAAGGCACTAGTAAAGAACAGAATAAAAGAAGTGCAAATATGCAATAGTAACAACATCACAAGCAAATAACAAGTCTCGGAAATGTGGATGAATCCACAGATGTACTAAATCTCCGGCATATATGATACTAAGATGTCTACGACATCAACGACACCATCGGTATCGTCTTCGGCCTAAGCCGGATAATGCTATACCAACATGTGCACATGGTCAGAAAATGCCGCCCTCTGACTAAGCCAGGTTGCCAGATATTATACGTGTCACGCCCCGAACCACGGCTCAGGCACGTAGACAACCAGCCGCGCCCAAACAGGGGCTAGTCCCCGTTCAGGCGCAAGGCCTTAAGAACTCTTATACGATAAGTATTCAGAGTTAATAATCACAGCGGAATCATAATTAAGAGATGAAGGGAGTTAGTACAACTCCATACAGTATAATGTCGGGTTTACGCAACCCAAGACTAGGATCTAGTCCAGTCACCCCTAGAAATCCATACAACAAAGAAATCTAAATTACAAGTCTCACACAGAATAAAAGAGGTACGCAGACCTCAGGACAAATAGAAGTAACCGAGTCGGCAGCTCGGTATATCCCCTCCTAAGCTCGATCCTACTCCTCCTCGTCCGAACCTGAGTAATACACGAATCAAGTGCATGAGCCTAAAGAATAGGCCCAGTAGGGTCGCATAGAAGTAAAGTCAATAAAGGTGGCGAAAGCCACTAGGAAAGAAACGAGAAATAAATGAAGTACAAATATCACGATAATAACATCACAAGCGAATAACAAATCTCGTGAAAGTGGATAAATCCACGGATGTACTCAATCTCGGCATATGTGATACTTTGCGATGTCTCACGACATCTACGACACCATCGGTATCGTCTTACGGCCGGGCAGGGCTAAGCTATAGCATACATGTGCACATGGTGGGAAAATGCCGCTCTCGGTGAGCCAAGTGGCGGATATTATACACCCTCTGCCGGGGTCTCCGTCCAGATAGAGCACCAAGTGCTTCGTGGCGGGATATTATCGCCCTCTGTAGGGGCACGATGGCGGATATTATACACCCTCTGCCGTGGTCTCCGTCCAGATGTATCATGCCGACAAATAGAGATAATAGTAAAAATACCTAACAACGAGGTATGTATGTATATTCAAGGCGGCAATATCTCGAATAAACATAATAAAAGAAATGATCCCTCGGGATGGAATCCAAACATAATTAAGGAGATGCACTCCAACTTAACTATGTGCAAGTAATCTAAAAAGATTGCAGAAATCCCTTGAGATATAAAGCCAACACATAGGAGGAATGTCCATCTCCACTATATGCTGGGAACCTCTCAAGCGAATAAGAACGCAAGGATCAATGCGAAGTAAGAGATAGAGATACTCACGCGAAAAGCGGGTGCGAGAACCTACGATGCGGAGAAAAATCTCTAATCCCGTCGCGTCTCGCGCGGCGTCGGGACCAAGATCTAGTAAATATAACACAACCTAGTTAATTATACTTGATCATCACAGGTCATGCATAATTAAATGGTTTAAAGGCACACAAGGCCTCCAGCGGACTTCCGTATTTTCACTCTAGAGCGCGATTACCTAGAACTGCTAACAACTTGTAATAATGAAGTCGGAATTCCCGATCCGACCTCCGTTGGAAAGTTCTCTTCCCCTTTCCAGCGGCGTGCTAATGCGTGCCGATCGTGGGTACAAGCTGCTATCCCGTCGCGGCACCACGAAGGTCGGTGCAGCCGGGCCCGATTTTATGTGAAAAATGGGACAAAGCACTTCCACGATTATGGGGCTCCGATATGGGTACAAACATTCACACATTTAGGTCCAATACACTTGGACTTTATAAACTTACATACAATGAGTTCATCCCTTTCTTTCAATTCCATTAACACTTTCGTTAATTAACCCTAATCTAAAGGTGTAGATGTTCACCGTCAGCGGAGGGTGGTGGCGTGTGGGCTGCAGGTGGCCGGCCGGAATCAGGCCGGAAAAGCTGGCCGCGGTGATCAAGAGAGGGGCAGGTGGTCCGCGGTGGTGGCCGGGAAGGATCTTGGCTGTGGCGTAGGGCTACTTGTGGCGTCTGAAAAAGTGGCCCATGTGGTGGCGCGGTAAATTTGTCGAGCCAGCGCGTCTTGAGGAAACCTTGGCAATTTGCTTGCGGTGTCAGCCTGAGGGGTCGCTTGTGAGGTGCTGTGTGTGCGCTATGATTTCTTGTGCTGGTACAATGGAATGAGCTGTGTGTGATGTGTGGTGAGCCTTGGCCCATGTGGTGGAAGGCCTTGTGGGGTGAGGCCTTGTGGTGGTGATGTGGTGGGGCTATGGCCAATTTGTGTGTGAAGCTATGTGTGGTCTTGTATTGGTATGGCTGGCAGGTATTATGAAGTCTCGGTGTTAGTACGTGAGGGTTCGCCTGGGGTGGCTGGTCTTGGCCGTCGTCGAGAGAGAGAGATCTGAGCAAATTCTCAGATCTGAGAATTTGGGGAGAGAGAGAGAGAAATGTCTTTCTCTCTCTCCTTGTCATGACATAAGTAATGGTTTTTAATTTATCTTTTTTTTTTTTTTTTATTTCCTAAAAAGATAAAACCCTCACATGTCTACTATTCCTCCACATGAGCACTATGCATTCACGGGTAAATGATCTATTTCTTGCCGGGGCCCACTGCGATAATTCTCTCGTCCTCGCCTACCCGGATCCACGAATCTCGGGTCGATGGGCCTCGAAGTGCGAGTGCCCCATAATATCTCGGGATATATCTTTCACGTCGAGACGGCATCAGGGAATCTGAAGCTTTGGTCAAATCTTTGCGTCACTTGAGAATGCTTGTGGCATCACGAGAGTTGTCTCGATCCCACGAGCATTCACTTTTCCCGGGAACCGAATATTTATTCATTTTCTCTTCTTGATAATTAATCCGAATTAATTAACATACCATTAATCTCGGAAAATTAACAAATGATTATTTCGATTAATTAACGTTTAATTAAATCTGGATCATCCAGACATGTGATCTTCTTTTCAAAACTTCACTGCTCATCATTTTGAATTGCCATTTAAAATTTTTGGTAAATAAATCTTTATTTATTTCGGGGCGGGTTTTACAATACGCCCTCTGCCGGGGCATCCGTCCGATGGAGCATCAAGTGCTCGTGGCCAGATATTATATGCCCTCTGCCGCGACATCCGTCCGATAGAGCACCAAGTACTCATGGCCAGATATTGTACGCCCTCTGCGGGGGCATCCGTCCAATGTATCATGCTTGAAAGTAAGAGATTTCTAGTACAAATACCTAACAACAGGTATACATATATATACAAGGCAGCAACATCTTGAATATATAACGATCAATGACCTCACCGAAATCGGAAGCCAATACGTATCTAAGGAGTAAACTCTACTCAAATACGCATAAGGAAACATGCAAGCAACAATCTCCTCGAGATATAAAGCCGATACATGTGAGAAAACTCATCTCGAATACGTATTGGGAACCTCTCGAGGAAAGAAGAGCACAACATCAAAGTAGGGTAGGAGGAAGGAATACTCACAAACCTCCCGTACGAGAGCCTACCTGGCTAGAAGCAAATCACAAGCAGGGTAGGAGGAAAGAATACTTAAACCGAGTATCAACAGACTGAGCAGAGCAATATCAGAAAGCTCAAACAAGCATAAATATAAAATCAGACTCAAAGCAGATCATATCAGAACATACAAGCTCAGATACATGTAACAAGCATAACATGTCAACAGACAGAGAAGGTATCAAAAGATGGACTCCAACATCCATTTAGCACAACAACAACAAAAATCAAGAGAATACTATGAGTTAGAAATACTCACAGCACCCGTGCGATATCCTACCTGATCTAGAGAATAATCCTCTAATCCTCGTCGCGTCTCACACGCCCGGATCCGCGATCTAGTAAATGGATTAAGATTCTCAGTTTCATAATACTTTGTACCTATTTATATGAATATCGAAATCGTATTCTTTTCTAAGTAACTCATATGTTCAACAAGGGTCTATAAACGACCAATCAAGAGAATACGAAATATCTATCTTTACTAGCACAATGTATGAAGTCGAACTCCTCTAGAGTTCTCTTTTGTGCTTAAGATCCTTCTCTTAGGCATTCCCTTTACTTATCATGAATTCCAAGTCTTCATAATAGATAACTAATACGAAGTTATGTTACATGTGGGATGAATCTACTCATAATACGACATGTAACCACTTCCATCCTTAGAATGGATTGGGGCTTCTAACATGCTCCCTTACAATAATCAAATGTTGTACAATTAATGGAGGATTAAGCATGTATTTTCACTTAACATCCATTACATGTTCCTAAAGCTCATAAATACTATGATTACCTTTCATAGCTTTAGTTCTATCGCTAAGAATATGATGAAATAAATATGAAAGTTAAGGGATACGAAAATCTGTATTCTTATCTTGTACTCTAATTAGACTTGTTAGAGTACGATGATTTCCATCAAGTTAAATCAAGTACTATTTCTCTTAACATGAAATTCGTATTTCTAAAACATGGAAATCTGAGGAATTGTTCAATCAAGGGATTTAGCTCTAATCATCCTAAGCTAAATGCTCATAACCTGTTCTTTAAGAGGAATCAATTGCTAAGCATGAGCATGGAGATTTAATCATCTACAATTTACTTAAGATTTCTACGAAAATTCATCAACACCTCCTCTATTTGGAGCGCCCCGAAATCATACAAACATTCGCCATAATGACTATAATTAAATCATATATCTTGTGCATACAAACCTCTACCACATTTACACTTAGTTAACTCAATCATTCGCATCCAATACTCCAATCATCCCCGTATTTACATTCATTAACTCAATAAGGTGAATTAGCATGCATTTATTTCCCCCAATCATATTCTCCACAAAAATTAGGGCTTACCAATGGTTCTGTCATGCCCCGAACCACGGCCCAGGCACATAGACAACCGGCCGCACCCAAACAGGGACTAGTCCCCATTCAGGCGCAAGGCCTGAGAGACTTTTATACAATAAGTATTCAGAGTTAATGATAACAGCGGAATCATATATAAAAGAAGAAGGGAGTTTATACAACTCCGTACAAGTTCAATACCAGGTTTACACAACCCAAGACTAGGATCTAGTCCAGTCACCCCTAGAAATTCATACAACAAAGGAATACAAAATACAAGTCTCACACAAAATAAAAGAGGTACGCAAACCTCGAGACAAATACAAGTGGCCGAGTCAGCGACTCGGTATATCCCCCGCCTAAGCTCGACCCTACTTCTCCTCGTCTGAACCTCGGAAATACACAAGTCAAGTGCATAAGCCTAAAGAATAGGCCCAGTAGGGTCGCATAGACAATAAAAGAGGCGGAGGCCATAAACAAAGAACATAATAAAGCACGTACAAGTATACAAGTGCAACAACAACACAAGAAATCAACAAATGGCAAAATGTGGATAAATCCACGGATGTACTCAAACTCTTGCATATGTGATACTATGATGTCTACGACATCAACGCATACCATCGGTATTGTCTTGATCTAAGCCGGACTACGCTTATAGCATACATGTGCACATGGTCGAAAATGCCGCTTCCTCGAGTGAGCGGTGGTCGATATTATACGCCTCTGCCGGGGCATCCGGTCAGATGGCGGAGATACTATACGACCTTCGCACGGGGCCTGGTGGCCAGATATTATGCGCCCTCTGCCGGGGCATCCGTCCGATGGAGCACGAGTGCTCGTGACCAGATATTATACGCCCTCTGTCGGGGCCTGGTGGCCAGATATTGTACGCCCTCTGCCAGGGCATCCGTCCGATGTATCATGCCTGAAAGTAAGAGATTGATAGTACTAATACCTAACAACAGGTATATAAATGTATATCCAAGGCAGCAACATCCTGAATATATAATGAATAGTGACCTCATCGAGATCGGGAGTCAATACGTATCTAAGGAGTAAACTCTACTTAAATACGTGTAAGAAAAACATGATAGCAACATTCTTCTCGAGATATAAAACCAATACATATGAGGAAAACCATCTCGAATATATATTGGGAACCTCTCGAGGAAATAAGAGCAAAAGAAATCAAAGCGGGGTAGGAGGAAGGAATACTCACAAACCTCCCGTGCGAGAGCCTACCTGGCTAGAAGCAAAGTCTCTGATCCGCGTCGCGTCTCACGCGTCTGAATCAGAATCTAGTAAACGGAATAAGAATCTCAGTATCTCCATACTTAAGCATTCCATATTAACATATGAATATAGATGTCCTTACCAATCTACTATTTATTATGAACTTCGATGTTCATGTGTCCTCTTAGAATGCAGATAATATTCTCGTATTCTACTGGAATCATCTTTAAAAATATGGAAGAGCCCGTGAAGCCCTAAACATCTCTAACGAGGAGATTAACTCAACAACAATGATCCCTTAATCTTAATCATGCTTGTAGGACATTAAGCACTCTCAAAGCATGCTTCCCTACTTAACATGCATTTCATGTCTTTAAGATCCTTAGGATGTCCCTAAGCATGCTTAATCAAACAAGACAAATTAATCTAAAGCATAGAATCCCTAAGCATGCTAATCATGAACCAATCACAATTAAATATGCTAACATGAACCCTAATGGGGCATTTATACTTAGAGATTTTTACAAAAATTTGGCGGCATCTCCCCTTATTATAGGGCCCCGAAATTAATACAACATTCATTTGACTCGACATGATCTTATTCATACAAATCATGTAATCCATACATACACCTTTTAACAGCTTCATCTCTACACACATTCATCGACATCAAATAATCAATTATCCCGACTTGTCAATCTAATCAAAAACTGGAAAACTACCTCACTGCCGACAAAGGGCATCATCCCCCTCATCTCATGGTACAAATGCAACGATCCCTACCTGAATCCAAGAAATTCGTCCGTTCTCTAGGGATCGATTTGGGCCTCCTGTTGCTACCCTACAGTCCGGTCTGGAGGTAGAAGGTGGACAATGGCCCGAGTAGTCAGGGGCTACAGTGCCCGCTGGCCGATCTCGGCTAGTCGGAGCTAGAGAACGGGGCTGGAGCTTGTGGGGCGTGGTCACCGGAGAAGGGAAGAGGGGCGACGGACTGTCACCGTGCGTCGCCGGAGAGGGGTGGTGAAGGGAGGGTGACCGAGCCGGGGGTCGTGCAGCTCCAGACGCGGCTCGCCGGCGTTAGATCCGCCGGGTGCGGCCGTGCGCGGAAGAAGGCCGAGAGCCTTGTCGGAGTCCCAGCGCGCGTGGGTGAGAAAGGGAGCGGCGGCTTGGCGCGGAGACGGGCGGTCGGCCTACTTGCTCAAGCTGCTCACGGTGGCGTGAGTGAGTAAAGCCACGAACGAGGTCTCGACGGCGTGGAGGAAAAGGAGTTAGATCTGAAAATTTATCATAGGGAGGGAGAGAGAGAGAGGAATGAAATTCACTTTCCTTCTCTTTCTCTTCACATGCTGCTTATAAGCTTATATTTATCATTATTTTTATTTTATTTTATTATTCATTTACTTTTCTTTTCCTTTGAATCACATGTATACTGTAACGCCCCGACCCGGATTCCGGGACCTCGAGCACGTCAACAGACCGGCCGTATTAAAGAAGAGATAAACTCAACTCGAATGCAAGGCCTAATAATGTGATAAGCCGATAACAATCCATACATAAACATAAACTTGAGTCCATAAGAACATAGAGTCATTAGGGTCCGTAGGCCCTATAGTAGTCTGGCCCCTATACGGGTCCTACAAACAACAATACGCATAAAAGACTAAGATAAAGATAAGGTAGGCTCCTAAAACCTCTGGTCTCCCTGAGTCCTCTCCTCAGGATCCTCTCCCTCCTAAACCCTCGAATCAGAAAAGAGGAAAAGAGAAACACATGAGCTTTGAATGGAAAGCTCAAGTAAGTACCCCCAGCAGTCACAATGTCATAGACGAGGAAAAATATGACGGTCAATCTTGAGATCATAATATCAACAATATAGTCCTAGGAGTCTACCACAAACAAGTCAAAGGTAATGGTAATCTCTAATACGTAAACCCTCTGCTCTGTAGTGAGTTCTAAGAGAACTCTAGGTTTACTCCCGGCCAGTATGTCCAGCTTTTGGATGTAAATACGACCTAGTTGGTCGTTTGACACTCCGGTCACAGGTTGGTAGAACTACCTCTCCGACGTGTTAACTGCGGCGGTGTACCATGCCCAGCGGCCGGGTAAGACCTCCGGAGATTTGCTTCTCTGGTAAGGTTGTCAGGAAGGTCAGGGGGGTCCTAACCCTGAACATCCCTAAATTGGAGCTTCCCTAGCTCCACTGAGTCCGGGAAGTAGAACATAGCAAACAGGGACACCAACGTCCCGAAAACAAATACACATGCTCAACAGGATTCAAAAATAGATATGAACAACATGTATGGCTTCAAAGAAGGTACATGTAAATAGCAAGAATACATAGCAAGTCCAAGAAATCCCGTTACCGGGTGAAAACTAGGCAAGTGAACTTACCTCTAGAGAGACTAAATGTCTTCCCGGTCTTCCTTAGTATGCCAACAACTCCCCGAGAGTATCTGGCATGCAGAGGTCCTATTAGAAATAGTGTTCCAATAATATTTCTATGTCCTTAGGTGTACATACATGCCTTACATTCTTATTGGGCTTAGGCCCACTAACGGGTACTAGGGACCTTCTCTCGGGTTACCGGCCCTTATTTCCGTTTCAGTGTCTCTTAGTTGACTTGTAGATTTACTTTGGTCTAACCTAGTCAACTCTAGTTGAGTTGGGCCCATTTCAAGCCCATTGCACCATTTATGTTGACCTTAGTCCCTTGAAGGGTTTTTTGGTCATTTGATAGTTTATGACCCTAAGGTCTATCTCGTTTAGGGCTTAATAGTCCTTTTTGAATTTATTTAGCTTCCTTACTAAATATTTTCCATCACATAGCCAATTTATCCGAATTTAAGAAATTAACTAATTAATTTCTATTTATCCCATTTCAATATTTCATAATAATTATTAATTAATTATTATGTCACATATTCACAGTTCCATATAGTTGTCTAATTTTTTAACTATTTGATTAATAGTTTCAATACTATTAATAGAGACAATACTAATTTATTGCCGAACCAAGGTTTTAATCTCCTATCAAAACCTTATGTTTGCTAATTGTTAAATTATGAATAAAAATTTCATAACCTAATAATCATCACAAAACCTAAGTTTTATTATCAATGGAACTAAACACTTTATTCGATTAATTGAGCATGTGTCGCACTTTCCAAACTTTAATCAATTTCATTAACCGATTAACTTTTCAACTATGTCTCACTATAGTTTTCAAATTATTAATCATGCTAATAATTTGTCACACTCTATAGTTTCAAAATCATTTGAGACTATATCCATAGTTAAATAATTATGGATGTGTCACACTATCTAAATTTCATAACTAATTTATCACTAAATAAATCAATTATATGTCACATACCATAGTTTTCAAATAAATATTTACTTTATCTAATTATCACTTGTCACTCTAAGTTAATTTTTCATTAACTTTAATCTATGGTCACAAGTCCATAGTTCCTCATTCTAATACCATGTCTAGGTAATTATTACTTATAATAATTAACTAATGTTTTTAATTAAAATGAGAGGAAAATAATTATTAACAATACTGCTGTCACACCCCTAAGTTACTAACTAAAATAACTAAATTAATACTTTTATTTATTTTGTTTTTATTTCCTCTCCTTCTTCAACCTTCGTTTCTCTCTCTCTCTATCATGAGCAGCGCCGGTGCCATCGTCTCCATCTCCGGCCTGCGTACTGCCTGCCGGGCTTGGGCTTTCGTCGGAAGATGGCCTCCCGCTCTCGGCCGAGCCCTCTGCTGTAACCGCCGCCACGTCTCCCCACTGAGCATCGGTAATGCTCTCGGCCGCGAGAAATATTTCGCCGGCGAGCTCACATCGCCGATGATATGCATGCAGAAACTATCTCTACGTGTTCTACATGGTTTTTGAATACTCACCGTGGGTTTTTCTGATGGGGAGGAATGCTGGAGACGCCGGTAAAACTCTACTGTTCTTTCTCCGTGAGCTCGGTCCTCGGCAAAGACCGATTTCGTCTTCCCTTGCTGTCGGTTCCCTCCTTTTCTGGAGAATGGACGCGGACGCATCTCACGCTCCAACGTAACTTTCGATCTCAGTGCGGTGGCTCCCTCTTCCCTTCCTTCTCCGGTGACACCTCGCGGAACTTGGAGGAACTTGGCTTGTTGCGTCTTTGAGGCGGTGGAGAAGGTACCCCTTTATAGGGCTCGGGAGGCGGGCGAGGAGACGCCACTCGAGCGGCCTGCGTCTTCAATCGGCCGACGCCCACGCGTAACCGGCGGAGAAGAGAGCGGGGTCGCGCAGCGTTGAGTCAGAGAGATGATGGAGTTGCCTCGGATCGGTTCTCCGATGAAAGGCCGGGATTGCTTGATCTACTTCAACGGTTTTGATCAAATCTCCAAGTCTGGTTCAAACACACTCGGATCTACGGCGTAGATCTAATTACATTCAGCGGCTTGATGTCAACTCTACGCCGAGATCTAGCATCTAGATCAACGATCGTGATCTTGTAAAGGTTTAGCGGTTGGATTTTAATCCATCGCCTCGGATCAAAACCATGAGGAGGATGAGCGGCGACCACGCGAGCCGCACCGTGGGGTCACCTCCAGGTTATCCACTTCTCTTGCCTCGTATCCAACTACGATCAGATGAATTCAATCTGATCTCACCACGTGGCTCCTCCTTGTCCGTTATAACGTCTCGAGATGAAGCATAGCTCGAGATGTTTTAATCTCAGCCGTTCATTTTCTCTAATAGGGTTTTCACTCACGAAATTTTATGAGAGGTCCCTGACACTTTTAAAATTGCACATAGGTACAAGACTATGAGAGGGGAAAACTTCTTTAAGGTCCTCAATTCTTTCAAAATTACTATTAGTCCCTACAGACCCCATATTAATTTTTAATTTCCATTAAATTTAAATAAATCATTTAATCCCACAATAACGCTAATCGCGGGAAATAAATATTTTAAATATTTTTCTCAAGAAAAATAACAAAATATTTATTTTCCAAAAATTCATGGATTTTACATATACTATTCACCCACATGAACACTGTTCGATCACGAATGGGTGAATTATTTATTGCCGAGGTCCACCGTGATAACTTTCTCGTCTTCATGCCCGACCCAGATCCGCGAATCTCGAGTCAATGGTCACCGGTGCTTGGGTGCCTTTGTAATATCCGCGGGATTTGTCTCTCGTGGACCGGATCCGGAATACCTGGCTTTGGTCAAATCCTTCGTCACAAGAATACTGTGGCATCACGGGGCTGTCTCAGTCCCCGACCAGATCCACCTTTCCCGGGATTTGAATATTTGTCTATTTTCTTTTCTCGTTAATTAATCTTATTAATTAACACATAACTAACCTCGATTAATTAACTCATAATTAATCTGGATTATTCCGTCCTGTGGTTTTTCCCCAAAATCTCACTGTTCATCATATTAACTTGCCATTTATTAATTCTGAGGAAATAAATCTTTATTTATTTCGGGGCGGGTTTTACAGGTTCAGTCAAGGCTCCCGGCCTGAATTCAATCTTGTTTGCTTGTAGGGTTGCCGTGAAACTGCTCGTCGTGGGGAATACACCGGAGAAGAGAGAAGGGCGATGGCTCACCAGTACTATGCCTTCCAAGGCTGTGGAAGCTTGCCTGGCTGTTCATCGTGGAAGAGGAAAGGGAGGCTGCGGTGCTCGAGCGCTGGCCGTGCAGCTGCTGGGGGTGAAGCTGGGCTCAGGTCGGCAACAACCCTGGTCAATGGCCAAGCAAAGAGAGGAGAATAAGGGGCGGAGATGGGCAACCAATGGTGGTCGACGGCGGACAAGGTCCAGCAAGGGCGTTGGGCGGGAGGCGGGGAGCTTCCGACGGCCGGGAGGCGGCTGACCATGCCTTGTAGCGGGGGCAGCCGGGCGCCAAAGTCAAAGACGACCACGCGATTGGGTTGCGGGTGGCGGCCGAGGAGCTTGTCGAGGATCGAGTCGAATAGTTGGGGCGCGGATCTCGGCTCCGTTGGGGAAAAAGCTTCGCCCGGAATAGGGGCTCGGCTGGCCGTCTGGCACGATCCCAGCGCACAAAGGGGCAACGCGTCGGAAAGGGGTCCGGCCTGACGGTATGCGGGTCAAGGGGGCTCCCGGCATCGAGCAGCTCATCGGAGCGGCGGGCGTGGTTCTGAGAGGCTGTCACGCGATCAGGGTAGTGAAGGCAAGGGAGAGAAGAACTTTAATTGATTTCAATTCAATTCTTTTCTTCTTATGCCCTAAGTGTGAGACTTTTGTAATATATTTTAATTATTTAATTCAATAAAATAACTTATCTTTAATTAAAATATCTTCCACTATGCAATCACATATGTCTACTATACCTTCACATGATTTGCTATAGCTTCATATACCCCGGGCTTAATAATTCTTTCGGTCTCATGCCCGACACGGACCCATGAATCTTGACCTTAGTCAATTCATTCGTCACGGGCTTACTATGGCATCGCGGGACTGTCTCAGTCCCCGATTGGATCCACCTTTCCCGGGACTCAAGCATTTGTCTGTTTTCTCTCAAGAATTAATCTAGATTAATTTACGTTTTATTAATCTGGCTCGATTAATACTTAGAATTTTTTCACAAATTTCATCGTTTACTATATTAAATTTCCATTTAATAATTTCTGGGAATTAAATGAATAAAAATTCTCATTTATTTCGGGGCGGGTTTTACAAGTAGCATCTCTTCTATTGTTTGAGCATCCTATAAAAGATCTATTAGATATAATAGATCTCACTAAAGGCTCGCTTGGTAACTCACATCTCTCATTGAACTTGTAGAGCTCAAGGGTGTTTGTTTCTAGATTCAACCCACGCTTCATGTTGAGAAAGTAAATTTTACCTATCTATAAGTGAAGAATATAACCCCATTTATCAAAAAAATAAAGTAAAAAAGAAATAAAACCTCATTTTACTAATATGAAGGGTATGCTAATAGGACATTTATCACATCAAAGTATGTTTGAACTTTTAAACATGATTCACTATCCATAAATATCAATAAAATTTAAATAAGGAAAGATAATCTACTCAACAGAATATATTCGTTAGGATTTGATTATGTTTTGTTTGAAATTTTCATTTACTTTCAAACTACAATCAATTTAGATTTTACTACAAAAGATATTGGTGAATATTATTCTTTTTACCCTTTAGTTAAACAGGGACATTACCAAGAATAAACATGTTATACATAATTATGATTTTTTATAAACAACTCGTAATTACAATAAATTATTCCCATGTACGTTATGAAAGTTTATTAAAAATTTAAATTTATAATAATCATGATAAATTTAACGTAGTCATTTGACATTGAATTAACTTGTTATGATCCACAAAAAATCTCAAAGTTAGAACTTTTCTTCCTATAAAATTTTGAGGGAAAACAATTACTAATATAGGAAATTGTTAATGGAAGTAGGACTTTTTTATGGCAAAGAAAAATTAATAATCTCCCTCTCTTTGATAAACCACACAATTAAATAAAACATGTTTTAAAAGATGCATAACTCTTTTATTAAAAGCTTTGACCCTTTGCTTATCGATACAATGTATAAAGTAAAAAATATGTTTTACAGATCTTATAAATAAAATAAAATGAAAATAATAATGTTAACAAATATTGTTCAAATCATGGAAAGAAAAAAAAAATTACCTCGAGATTTAAACAACGCTCCCAATTTGGGGTAAGGGCTAATCGTTGAAATCAATAGTTATTGAAAAAAAAATTTGGTGAATATGGCAAAATATTACAATCATTTGTGAAGCCGTTCTTCATTCTCTCGGCAATCATTTTTATATTCAAGTCCTCCATATTATCCAAGGTCAAAAGAGAATATAAAAATAAAAAAATGAGAATAAAGGGATTAAAGTAGGCTGGGATAAGATAATTTATAGATTAAAAAGGATAGAAGAGCAAAGCTATCATATGAAAGTTTAGAACACAATACAACTATCAAGTTCAGAAAGCATACAACCTAAAGCCAATGGTTGCCTTTTAAGATTGATGGTTGCGGGCCGTTGGATTAGAATGAAGCCTTCAGGTTTGAAAATGTTGTGACTCCATCGACATTTATATAAAATATTTAATGCTAATATTTCTTAGGAAACAGGTGACGCCCTCGTATCCTAACTCAAGAAAGGAGTGATGATATGGTTTTTTGTCCGAAGTAGACTCCCGACTTATATTTGAAATGAATATATATGGTATGTTCTTACGCACAGTAGACGCGCAATAAAAAGAATACAATTATATTAAATAAACTTTAGAATAAATAGTAGAAAATTTAATAATGTAAAATAATTGCAGAATATTAATAATTTTGTAATTCAAATATGATAAAATGACAAAAAAATGTATTTTTTTTTTAATTTCAATTTATACACACTTTAAAAAACAACCTTTAATGCCTTGGTCAATAAATTTAAAAAGGTTTCAGAACAATAGTATTGGAGATATGGTATCGAAAGTCATATTATTATTGTCATTTTAACTCTTTAATTTTTCTTTTTGGGCTAAATCAAACTTTTTGTTGTTAACAATTTTTAAAAGTACAATTTCCTTATTCCTTTGTTTTCCCAATATAAATAATTTAGTTCATGAAAGTCAACATCAAAAATATTAACATAATCACTTGTTTTTATAATCATTCATCAGCATTGTTTATGCTTTACCAACCAACAACCGTTTTTGGGGGAAGCAATTCAGAATCAAGCAAAACTGAAACTATTTTGAAGCTATTGTAAAATCCAAGGATTTTATGGAAATAAAAAAAAAATGTTTTAAATTTCTTTTAAATTGGAATATTAGAGAAAATTCTCCTAAGGGATTAAATAATGGGAGGAAATAAAAATTTAAGAACGGAAACCCTAACTAGGGTTATGGGAGGGCCCGGAGGACATTTTGGTAATTTTGGACATTATCGAGGACTAAAGGAGAATAGTACTCTCTCACAGGCATGGACTAAATGGTGACCTAAAAAGTTCTAGGGATCTCTGGAAAATATTCCAGATCAAACCTTTAATATACATGGTTTAACGGTCAAGATTAAAACATCACAGATGGGTGTATATCGCGTAGCCTTATAACGACTCTCATAGTGCCACGTGTCGAGCCTAGAACAAATCCATCTTAGTGAGTGTTGGATCCAAGGCACTGGTGGAAAATCGAAAAGGGGTGACCTCACGGTGCGGGTCAATCTTGACCCCTCAACTACGGATCAGTTTAAATCCGAGGCGATAGACTAAAATCCGGCCGTTAAACCTACAAGAAATCTTGGCCGTCGATTTGGAAAGTGATTGATTCGAGGGATTAACGATGGGATATCCACCGTTGATCTAAACCAGTAAATCTCAGCCAAAGATCAACACCGAATCCTCATCACGAGGCATCTATTTCTCTCCCCCGCCGGCTATGAATGCCTCCGCGTGACGAGCTGTATTCTCCGACCGTTGAGCACGCAACGGACGGCCGTTACCGGAGGAGCTGGCCACGAACGTTACTAACGAATGGCCTACCTTGGCCTATAAAAGGATAGCTCCGCTCTCGGATACGGGAGAGAAGAAGTGAGCAAGTGAGTGAGGGGAACCTCCGACGCCGGCGAGCTAAAGAGGAGTGGAACCTTGCCTGTGGGCGTTACTCGAGCTTCGGATAGTCACGGCTGTCTCTTGACGAAGCAGTGACGACGAGGGAAGGAACTGAGCTGCAGTTCATCCGACGGTGCACCGAGCTCATCGCCGGAGAACCCTCTAGAGGAGGGCGGAGCATCGCAAGCCACTGGTAAGTCTCTCTTCTCCCTACTGTAACTTCTAGAAGTAGTGGCGTTATCTTTGTTACCGTCTGCGCTGAGCTCGGGAGGGAGGAGAGGAAGCGGGCAGGCGGAGGAGCCCAGAGAAGGCTGAGTGTCTGCCGCCAACCTGCCAAGCCCTTGGCAGGCACGGGTTTTTGTCACCAGACCAGACCTAGTGTTGGCAGGTCCCCGGCCGACGGCGTGCTCACCACTGAGGTTCTCGGAGAGCTCGGCCGTGAGAATAGAAGAAGAAGACGAGAGATAGAGAAGAGATGGGTTGGAGAAGAGAAGAATAAAAATAAATAAATAATAAAAATAATAAAAATTCGTTGTTGTATGAATAGTTAGAATAATTATTAAGTTGTATATCAAGGTATTAGTACAGATAATGCCTAACTTGAAAATTTTTTTCTCGAGTGACAAATATTAATCCCTATGTTGTGGTTGGATTAAATAAATAGTGTGACACTTATTTAGATGTCAAACTATAGTTAGGTAATTATTTAATCATAGTTAATAGTTAATTGGATAATTAACTAGCTATTATTTGGGATTAATTATTTATGCTCTATAAAGGTTGCAGTTATAACCAGTTAATGGTTTAAATTTTTTTTAAAATCGATTTAAGGGAAAAATCAAAATTTCATACCAAGATATTTAAATTATAAGTGGATTAACCGATTTTCTCATTAACTTAGGATGATTAAGTCCGGTTAATGAATTTAATCGGAGATAGAATGAAAATCGGTTATAATAATTAGTTAAAAGGGTTTAATTAATTATTTCGATAGAGAAAAAGGGCACTAGTAAGCTATAATGATCAATGGGCTTAAAGGTGGGTCCATTTCAACTAAAATGACTATAGATGGTCAAATAGGTTTTAGACCCGACAAGTGAACGTAGAGTTGACTAGGTTTGACCAAGATAGAATTTTTGTCAACTTTAGGACAAGAAAACAGGGAAAAGGACCAGAAACCCGAGAGAAGGTCTTTAGGACTTGTTAGTGGGCCCAGGCCCAACAACAACGACAAACATGCATGTGCAACTAGAGACATAGGGATTTATTAGAGACATGACTCTAAAGAAACTTTGTATGCCAGATACTTTCAGGGAGTTGAAAGGCATTCAAGAGGAGGCTAAAAGGGCTTCTAGTTCCAACAAGAGGTAAGTACACTTGCCTTGTTCCCACCCGGTTACAGGCTTTATTTGGATTTGACATTACTCTTACTTCAATAATGACATACATGCATCCCTGTCTATTTCTAGATTTCCATTGAGCATGTATGATTTGTTAGCGGGATGTTGGTATCCCTGTTTGTTGTGATCTACTTCCTGGACTCAGTGGAGCGTGGGGGCTCCGAAAGGGGAATGTTCAGGGACAGGACCCCCTGGTATTTCTGCTTGCCCTGCCAGAGAGGCAATTCTCTGGTGGTCTTACCTGTCAGTGGGCATGGTACACTGACCGTGTTAACACGTATTAGAGGTAGTTCTACCGACTTGCGACCGGAGGGTCGAACGACCAGATGGTCGTGATTACAGCAAGTAGCTCGACATACTGGCCTGGAGTGATCCTTGAGTTTTCTTTGAAACTCTCTCTGAGCAGGAGGGTTTTACGTATCGTGGGAATTAAATATCTTTAGATTGTTTCTGGTAGACCCCTAGGATTGTGTTTCTTGGTATTGTGACCTCATTGATTGACATATTGTCTACTTATATCTTTGTATCCCCGCAGGGGTACTTACTGGGCTTTCCATTCGAAAGCTCGTGTGTTTTGCTATTTCTCTTTTTCAGATACCGAAGTTTAGGGGGTGGAGCTTGAGGAGAGGTCACGAGGAGATCCGAGGTCTGGGAGACTCCTTTATCTTTTATTTTGTGAGCTTTACTTGTGTAGGACCCGTATAGGGACCAGACTATGTATAGGGCCATGGACCGTGATGACTCTATGTTCGTTTGAACTTGAGTTTAATTTATATTATGGAATGTTATCTGCTTATCACATTTAGGCCTTGTATTTGAGTCGAGTTTATCTCTACTTGAGTACGGCCGGTCTGTTGACGTGCTCGAGGTCCCGGGATCCGGGTCGGGGCGTGTGACTATTCAATTATAGATCAAGGAAAAGAAATTGAGACCACTGTTACACTTTGGAAGGCTATAGTTTCAATAAAAAGCATAGTAAGTCTCACACATTTTTTACATTCGCCTACAATAAAAAGCTCCACATCATTCTCCCCATCAAAGTCCTCCCCTTATCTTCCTCAACATCAATAGGAGCAAGAGCAAAACAAGGAAAAGAAACAAGAGAAGCAATCGGAGCAACTCTTGGTGACTGGTAAAAGATGTCAAGTAGGCCATCATTAGCATCCTTCTATTGTTTGAGCATCCTATAAAAGATCTATTAGATATAATAGATCTCACTAAAGGCTCACTTGGTAACTCACATATCTCATCGAACTTGTACATCTCAATGGTGGTTGTTTCTAGATTCAACCCACTCTTCTTGTTGAGAAAGTAAATTTTACCTATCTATAAGTGAAGAAGATAACCCCATTTATCAAAATAATAAAGTAAAAAAAATAAATAAAACCTCATTTTACTGATATGAATGGTATGCCAATATTACATTTATCACATCAATGTATGTTTGAACTTTTAAACATGATTCACTATCCATAAATATCAATAAAATTTAAATAAGGAAACATAATCTACTTTCAAACTACAATCAATTTAGATTTTACTACAAAAGATTTTTGTGAAGATTATTTTTTTTACCCTTTAGTTAAATAGGGACATTACCAAGAATAAACATGGTATACATAATTATGATTTTTTATAAACAACTCATAATAACAATAAATTATTCCTGTGTACCTTATTAATGTTTATTAAGAATTTAAATTTATAATAATAGTGATAAATTTAACGTAGTCATTTGACATTGAATTAACTTGTTATAATCCACAAAAAATCTCAAAGTTAGAACTTTTCTTCCTATAAAATTTTGAGGGAAAACAATTACTAATGTAGGAAATTGTTAATGGAATTAAGACTTTTTTATGGCAAAGAAAAATTAATAATCTCCCTCTCTTTGTTAAACCACGCAATTAAAAAAAAAACATGTTTTAAAAGATGCATAACTCTTCTATTAAAAGCTTTGACCCTTTGTTTATCGATACAAATGTATAAAGTAAAAAATATGTTTTACAGATCTCATAAATAAAATAAAATAAAAATAATAATGTTAACAAATATTGTCCAAATCATTGAAGGAAAAAAACATTACCTTGAGATTTAAACAACGCTCCCGATTTGGGGTAAGGGCTGATAGTTGAAATCAATAGTTATTGAAAAAAAAATTTGGTGAATATGGCAAAATATTACAATCATTTATGAAGCCGTTCTTCATTCTCTCGGCAATCATTTTTATATTCATTCTCTCGGCAATCATTTTTATATTCAAGTGCTCCATATTATCCAAGGTCAAAAGAGAATATAAAAATAAAAAATGAGAATAAAGGGATTAAAGTAGGCTGAGATAAGATAATTTATAGATTAAAAAGGATAGAAGAGCAAAGCCAACATATGATAGTTTAGAACACAATACAACTATCAAGATCAGAAAGCTTACAACCTAAAGCCAATGGTTGCCTTTTAAGGTTGATAGTTGCGCGCCGTTGGATTAGAATAAAGCCTCCACGTTTGAAAATGGTGTGACTCCATCGACATTTATATAAAAATATTTAATGCTAATATTTCTTAGGAAACAGGTAACGCCCTCGTGTCCTAACTCAAGAACGGAGTGATGATATGGTTTTTGTGGAGTAGACTCCTGACATATATTTGAAATGAATATATATGGTATGTTCTTAAGCACAGTAGACGCGCAATAAAAAGAATACAATTATATTAAATATGTAATCATTAAATAAACTTTAGAATAAATAGGAGAAAATTTAATAATGTAAAATAATTGCAGAATATTAATAATTTTGTAATTCAAATATGATAAAATGACAAAAAAAAAACGTATTTTTTTTTTAATTTCAATTTATACCCACTTTAAAAAACAACCTTTAATACCTTGGTCAATAAATTTAAAAAGGTATCAGAACAATAGTATTAGAGATATGGTATCGAAAGTCTTAGTATTATTGTCATTTTAACTCTTTAATTTTTCTTTTTTGGCTAAATCAAACTTTCTCTTGTTAACAATTTTTAAAAGAAAAATTTCCTTATTCCTTTGTTTTCCCAATATAAATAATTTAATTCATGAAAGTCAACAACAAAAATATTAACATAATCACTTGTTTTTATTACCATTCATCACCATTGTTTATGCTTTAACAACCAACAAACATTTTTTGGGAAGCAAATCAGAACCCTCAAGCAAGACTGAAACTATTTTAAAGCTATTCAATTATAGATGAAGGAAAAGAAATTGAGGGCACTGTTACACTTTGGAAGGCTATTGTAACGCCCCGACCCGGATCCCGGGACCTCGAGCACATCAACAGACCGGCCATTTTAAAGAAGAGATAAACTCAACTCGAATACAAGGCCTAATAATGTGATAAGCAGATAACAATCCATACATAAACATAAACTCGAGTCCATAAGAACATAGAGTCATTAGGGTCCCTAGGCCCTATGGTAGTCTGGCCCCTATACGGGTCCTACAAACAACAATACGCATAAAAGACTAAGATAAAGATAAGGTAGGCTCCTAAAACCTCTGGTCTCCCTGAGTCCTCTCCTAAGGCTCCTCTCCCTCCTAAACCTCGGAATCTGTAAAAGAGGAAAAGAGAAAACACATGAGCTTTCGAATGGAAAGCTCAGTAAGTACCCCTGCAGGTCACAATGTCATAGACAGAAAAATATGACGGTCAACGAGATCATAATATCAACAATATAGTCCTAGGAGTCTACCACAAACAAGTCAAAGGTACGACCCCTGATACAGAAACCCTCGGGCTCTGTAGTGAGTTCTAAGAGAACTCTAGGTTTACTCCCGGCCAGTATGTCCAGCTTTTGGATGTAAATACGACCTAGTTGGTCGTTTGACCCTCCGGTCACAGGTTGGTAGAACTACCTCTCCTACGTGTTAACACGGTCAGTGTACCATGCCCAGCGGCCGGGTAAGACCTCCCGGAGATTTGCTTCTCCGGTAAGGCCGAGGAAGGTGGGGGGTCCTAACAGAACATCCCTAAATTGGAGCTTCCCTAGCTCCACCGAGTCCGCAAAGAGAACATAGCAAACAGGACACCAACGTCCCAAAACAAATACACATGCTCAACAGAGTTCAAAAGCAGGATATGAACAACATGTATGGCTTCAGTGCATGTAAATAAGAATACATAGCAAGTCCAAGAAATCCTTGCTATCTGGAAACTAGGCAAGTGAACTTACCTCTTGTTGGTACTAGATGTCCTTCTAGTCTTCCTTAGTATGCCAACAACTCCCTGAGAGTATCTGGCATGCAGAGGTCCTATTAGAAATAGTATTCCAATAATATTTCTATGTCCATAGGTGTACATGCATGCCTTACATTCTTATTGGGCTTAGGCCCACTAACGGGTCCTAGGGACCTTCTCTCGGGTTACCGGCCCTTATTTCCGTTTGTTTAGGTGTCCCTCGGTTTGACTTGTAGATTTACTTTGGTCTAACCTAGTCAACTCTAGTTGAGTTGGGCCCATTTCAAGCCCATTGCACCATTTATGTTGACCTTAGTCCCTTGAAGGGCTTTTTGGTCATTTGATAGTTTATGACCCTAAGGTCTATCTCGTTTAGGGCTTAATAGTCCTTTTTGAATTTATTTAGCTTCCTTACTGAATATTTTCCATCACATAGCCAATTTATCCGAATTTAAGAAATTAACTAATTAATTTCTATTTATCCAATTTCAATATTTCATTTATCTAATTATCACTTGTCACTCTAAGTTAATTTTTCATTAACTTTAATCTATGGTCACAAGTCCATAGTTCCTCATTTTAATACCATGTCTAGCTAATTATTACTTATAATAATTAACTAATGTTTTTAATTAAAATGAGAGGAAAATAATTATTAACAATATTGTTGTCACACCCCTAAGTTACTAACTAAAATAACTAAATTAATACTTTTATTTATTTTGTTTTTATTTCCTCTCCTTCTTCAACCTTCGTTTCTCCCTCTCTCTATCGCGACTGAGCAACGCCGGTGCCATCGTCTCCATCTTTGGCCACCGTACGCCGCCTCGAAGCTTGGAGCTCGTCGCCGATGGCCTCCCGCTCTCGGCCGAGCCCTCTGTTGCACCGCCGGGCCACGTCTCCCCACTGAGCATCGGTAATGCTCTCGGCCGCGAGAAAGATTTCGCCGGCGAGCTCACACCGCCGATGATATGCATGCAGAAACTATCTCTACGTGTTCTACAGGGTTTTTGAATACTCACCGTGGGTTTTTCTGATGGGGAGGAATGCTGGAGACGCCGGTAAAACCCTACTGTTCTTTCTCCGGCGAGCTCGGTCTCGGCAACGACCAGTTTCTCGTCTTCCCTTGCTGTCCCGGTTCCCTCCTTCTCCTGGAGAATGGACGCGACGATCTCACGCTCCAACGTAACTCGATCTCAGGTGCGACTGGCTCCCTCTTCCCTTCCTTCTCCGACTGACACCTCGCCGGAACTTGGAGGAACTTGGCTTGTTGCGTGCTGAGACGGTGGAGAAGGTACCCCTTTTTATAGGGCTCGGGAGGCCGTGAGCAGGAGACGCCACTTAACGGCCTCGTCTTCAATCGGCTGATGTCCACGCGTAACCGGCGGAGAAGAGAGCGGGGCTCGCGCAGGGGTTGAGCTGGGAGAGATGATGGAGTTGCCTCGGGATCGATTCTCCGATAAAAGGCCAGGATTGCTTGCTCTACTTCAACGGTTTGGATCAAATCTCCAAGTCTCGGTTCAAACACACTCCAGATCTACGGCGTAGATCTAATTACATTCAACGGCTTGATGTCAACTCTACGCTTCGAGATCTAGCGCATCTTGATCAACGATCGTGATCTTGTAAAGGTTTAACGGTTGGATTTTAATCCATCGCCTCGGATCAAAACCATCAGAGGATGAGCGACTGACCATGAGCCGCACTTGGTAGGGTCACCTCCGTGTTATCCACTTCTCTTGCCTCGTATCCAACTTCTGATCGGATGAATTCAATCTGATCTCACCACGTGGCTCCTCCCTGTCCGTTATAACGTCTCGAGATGAAGCATAGCTCGAGATGTTTTAATCTCAGCCGTTCATTCTCTCTAATAGGGTTTTCTCTCACGAAATTTTATGAGAGGTCCCTGACACTTTTAAAATTGCACATAGGTCCAAGACTGTGAGAGGGGAAAACTTCTTTAAGGTCCTCAATTCTTTCAAAATTACTATTAGGTCCCTACAGACCCCATATTAATTTTTAATTTCCATTAAATTTAAATAAATCATTTAATCCCACAATAACGCTAATCGCGGGAAATAAATATTTTAAATATTTTTCTCAAGAAAAATAACAAAATATTTATTTTCCAAAAATTCATGGATTTTACAATCCTCCCCCCTTACAAAAATTTCGTCCCCGAAATTTCTACGCCGTTTATACTTCATACAAACAAGTCTGGGTAACGCTGCCTCATATCCTCCTCACGTTCCCGGTGTAGCTTCCCACGCTTCGGTGTGGTTACTCCACTTCACCTTAATAAAAGGGATAGTTCTATTCCTTAGCTGTTTGTCCTCCTCGCCCAAAATAGCTACTGGGCGTTCCTCGTAGGGACATATCCTCTTGGACTTCCAGGAACACGAGGAATCACTTTCTGGTGGGATCACGAATACACTTCTTCAACATTGAAATGTGGAAGACATCGCGTGAACTCCGAAATGAGGTCCTGTGGTAGAGCCAATCTATATGCCACCACTCCTATGCGCTCCAATATCTCAAAAGTTCCGATATAACGCGGAGCAAGTTTTTCACGTCGTCCAAACCTTACTACCCCTTTCATAGGAGATACTTTTAGGAATACCAAGTCTCCCACTTGAAACTCCTGATTGGATCTCTTTGATCGGCATAACTCTTTTGTCTACTCTGGGCAGCCTGGAGTCGCTCCCTGATCACCTTGACATGTTCCTCCGTTTGTCTTACAAAATCAGGTTGCTTAAGTGTCGCCTCAGCTACCAGCTTCCTTTTTCCCACATCTCCCCAACAAATGGGAGTTCGGCACTTTCTTCCATAGAGTGCCTCATACGGTGCCATCTTGATGCTTGCACAGTAGCTTGTTATAGGCAAATTCTATCAGACTTAGGCGCTCATCCCAAGACCCTGTAAAATCTATTGCACATGCCCTCAACATGTCCTATAGCACCTGATGGTCCTTTTCAGATTGTCCATCGGTTACGTGGGTGGAAAGGCTGTCTTTGAATGCCAATCCATTACCTAGAGCGGTGTGCAAGCTCTCCCAGAATCTAGAGACAAAGCGAGTGTCTCGATCAGAGGTGATAGTCACCGGTACTCCATGTAATCTGACGATTTGATCTATGTACAGTTGGGCCAACTTTTCCAAGGATGCTCCCGTCTTTAGCGGTATAAAGTGGGCCGACTTTGTCAGCCGATCCACTATAACCCAGATCGATTCATGGCCTCTTTGAGTGCGTGGCAACCCCGTTACAAAATCCATGTTAATGTGCTCCCATTTCCACTCCGGAATGGGTAAGTGTTGTAACATCCGTGCCGGCTTCTGGTGTTCCGCCTTTACCATCTGACAGGTGATGCATTTAGCCACGAACTCCACAACATCTCGCTTCATCCCCTTCCCCAGAAGTGGTCCTTCAACCCTCTGTACATCTTGGTACCTCCAGGGTGAATAGTATAGCTCGAATAGTGAGCTTCCTCTAGAATCTCCCTTCTTATCTCAGGGACATTAGGTATACAAATCCTTTCATCAAATCTAAGGGTGCCATCTTCATGGACTCTGAACCGTGTTGGTTCTTCCTGGCCTACGTGTTCCTTGATCTCCTCCAGTTCAGGATCTTGTCCCTGAGCAACTCTAATTTTCTCCAATAACGAGGGTCGGATATGCAAGCTGGCCATTGAGACATCCATCGTAGGCAAAACGACCTCTAGGTTGAGCCTTCTCATGTCCTCCAATAGCGGCCTCTGAGTCGTTAACATAGCGGCAATACTATATCCAGACTTCCTGCTCAGTGCATCAGCCACCACGTTCGCCTTGCCCGGGTGGTAATGGACACTGAGATCATAGTCCTTGATTAGCTCTAACCATCGCCGCTGTCTCATATTCAATTCCTTCTGTGTGAATATGTACTTGAGGCTCTTATGATCGGTGTAGATCTCGCAAGGTACACCATAGAGGAAGTGTCGCCAGATCTTTAAGGCAAACACGATCGCTGCCAACTCAAGATCGTGCGTAGGGTAATTCTCTTCGTAGGGCTTTAACTGTCGTGATGCATAAGCAATCACGCGCCCATCCTGCATCAACACACATCCAAGACCAGTCTTACAGGCGTCACTATAGATCGTATACCCTTGATTACTTTGTGGTAACGCCAGTACTGGTGCTGATATCAACCTCTGTTTCAGCTCCTGGTAACTCTTTTCACAGGAGTCGGTCCAAAAGAATTTGGTACCCTTCCTGGTCAGCTTGGTTAACGGTGCTGCTATTACCGAGAAACCCTCAACGAATCTCCGGTAATAACCAGCTAATCCCAAGAAACTCCGTATCTCCCGTACCGTTGTTGGTCTTTTCCATTCCACAACGGCTTCAATTTTCTTGGGATCGACTGAAACTCCAGCTCCACTTACCACGTGGCCCAAGAAAGCTACACTTTCCAACCAAAAATCACACTTGGAGAACTTTGCGTAAAGCTGATGTTCCCTCAAGGTCTCTAGCACTATTCTTAAGTGCTCCTCGTGGGCCTGTTGGCTTCTTGAGTAAACCAAGATTGTAACGCCCCGGTTTTCCTTGTAAACGTGTTGTAAATATTAAATAAATGCCGACGTTACTGGTAAATAAAAGTTGTTATAGTTTTTTTTTTATTTATTAGCAGGGAAAAATATATTAATTTAATGAGAAAGGAATGAATGATATCACTAAATATAGTAAATATATTTCATTCTAATAACTTTACTTAGGCCTGTGACACATGAATAAAGGGACAATGGGCTTTGTAGCTGGCTTTCATGTTAATAGGCGGGGCTGAGTTGGTCATTTGACATGGGGAGAGAGAGAAGTAAGTTGGTCAATAAGCAAGAGCTGGGCTGTTAGTAGCTCAGTGGCAAATGGGAGGTGGAGGGGGCGCTATGCATGTAGGGAGAGAGGAGCGTCTTCCACGCATGACTCTTGGGGGAGGCGGAGACCACTTGCGGACTCTTGAGGGTGGATTCGGTGGTGGGGGAGCTCCGGCGGTATTTGCCAGCCCCCATTTTTGAACACTGGTCATCGGTTCCTTGTCCCCACAGCCACACCAGCCTACTCTTCCCTTTTCTGTTCCTCCGCTCTCCGTAGCTCAGGCCAGCAGCTCCCTGATGTTTTTTTTTTAGTTCCTGAGTTGGGTTCCGGCCAGCAGTGGAGTTCGTCCAGCGTTCGGTGTCCGGTCAGCGTCGGTTGACAGTCCCAAAGAACAGGCCTCTACAAAGGTATCCATTTAGTTTGAAGAGGAGGCTCAGCGTAGTACTTAGTGCTGAATAAATATATTTTGCATTGGGGATCAGTATCGGTGTATGTGTGCTTCATGTTGCTGCTGCTGTGCTTGTATCATTGTTGTTGTAAGTTTGATGGTTGTTGTTTGTGCTGAAGGAAGTCGTGCTGTTGTTGTGACTGCGGTCCTTGTGTAGAGTAGAGTGTAGCTTGCTTGTGTTGTAATCTAATGGTATTAAGAACTCAAAGAGAAGAGATGTTCTTTGAATAGAGTTATGCCTATCAAGTGTTTGGTGTATTGCTTCAGTGAAAGTATAGTTACATAGATGATTAAATGAGTGGCATGCTAGTTATCTAATCCCCAGTATTAACCTTAAGACCAGATTTTCTAAAAGAAGTCTACATTGTTATCTCTTGATTGGTTGAAGCTATAAATGAATATAATGAAGGATGCAAACTTTAATACCATAGTTGAGTTGGGGTGTTGTTAGAGCCCTATTTTATGCCTGCTGTCCTTGTATTTTGGTGCAGTTCTTGCGGCTGTAATGGAGTTGAAGTTTGCATTGTATTTGATTGGAGTTAAGATGTTCGTTGAATTGTCCAGGAAGACATTTGTAGGAGAAGCTTTGTGTTGATTAGTTTCTATATGCGGTATAGTACATTTTAATCGTAGAGATTCTTGTTGTTGTCGCTGAACCATAGGTGAGTAGATACCCAGGAGTCCATGAACTCAAAGAGTGTGTGAGTTCATTTTATTCTTTTCAAGTGTTTGAGACAAGGTTTAACAGAGGTATGGGTGTGAGGTTTTAGGCTTAATGCATTTGTAGAGCAGTCTTGCAGAATTCTGTCCTGCAGAATTCTGTCTACTTTGAGGGCTGCTGCTCCTGCTCACTACTCCGTTTGGGTTGTGTAATACGCCGTTGGAAAGATCTCGAGGTCTTCTTTCTACTTGACCTTTAAATGAGAGAATTTGGACTTACGCTTCAAAAGTTATGACTGATTCTTTCCAACCGCGCAGGGCAGCCAGAATTCTGCATGTTAGGTACTTTGGCTTGTAGATTATCGTATTATCTTGTAGGTTTGCTTGACTATATTCATGCTTGGTAATGTAATGACTTGCTTGAGTGTTGGGCCTTAATCTCTATGGACTAGGACCCATGATTGATTAGAAGATATTGTTAAAAATAGAAAGTGAAGTGTTGTGGACTAGCACTTATCATAGATATGATTGCGTTTACTAGGAAAAGGGAAGGACAAATCGAAGACTTCAAGTGAACCGAGTCAAGCTTGATTTACTTAGGACTACAGGTGAGTGGACCTACTGTATATTCTTGTGATTATTGAGATTTATCGGGTTTTCGGTTTAGATCCCTCGGCTATGATTTATTCCCGGTTTTGAGAATGCTTTCGATTATTTACAGCTATTGTGGATTGATGTTTTCTGCATATGACTAGCTGTAGATCATTGAGATAGACATGAGATAGATATAGGACGTGAGCATCGATCTTTGCATCCTGTATAGATGATCCTTGCTATGCAGTCACGGCTCCGTTGAGTTTGAGACCAGCGTGATACCGAGTAGGGGAAAGATTTCCTTGTTCTCAACATGAATTTCTAGCATCAAAACCTTGTTTTAAAAATGAATTTATCTTAAAACCCTTTTCCGACTCTTTGGAGTGCTCGGTACCACACGTGAAGACCCAGATCGGGGGAAACCTCGCGGCTTCACATACAGCCCAGATCGAGAGACACCTCGCGGCTTTATATCTGAGATCTTAGCAAGTTGATCCTACAGAATTGCATTCTTATCGATAGACGCTCACATATCTAGACATCTCATGAGACATAGACAGGCATGTTAGTGACTAATGACTTTTCGGGTTTTCTCGGACATTGCATTAGATGATCTTCCTGATTGGGAAGTTAATGCATAGAGCGTCCATGCTTTATTGTCTTTCTACAAGTATATGAGTACGCTTATTTGCCATATACATAGATACATATTTCCGGATGCACGGGTCTTAGTTGACTGGCGGTAGGGGTCACAACTCAGCGAGCTCAGAGCTCGGTCCCTCTTTCTTACTCACCTTGTGCGGGTAGCGCATGTAAGTCGGGTAGATGCTAGATCCGGGGAGATGTGATGACTTAGTTGGCTCTGGCGCCCCATAGTTATTTCTTACATTTGTGTACTCTGTAGACATATGTCTTTTACTTATGGAGACTAGACCAGGGCGTGTAGTCCGGTGGGGTCTATGACGGATATGACTTTGCTCTTGGTTGAGCTCCAGACTTAATATGTTTTATTATCACTGTCTCCAGATTATTCCGCAGGTTTTTGTTTCAGTATTGGACAGCCTTGGGCTCAGGGAACTCACCTGTGCTGGCTGGTGTGACACGTGTCCCTATTTGGGATTGGGGTGTTACAAAGATATCGTCGATGAATACCACCACAAACTGGTCCAAATATTGACGGAATACCCGGTTCTTCATGTCCATAAAGACTGTCGGGGCATTGGTAAGCCCAAACGGTATTACCAGAAACTCATAGTGCCCGTATCTAGTACGGAAAGCACTCTTCAGGATATCCGTCTCCTTAATCCTCACTTGATGATATCCAGATCTGTCACGCCCCGAACCCGGATCCCGGGCCTCGGCGCACGCGACAAACGCCGGGTGCTTATAGGGTCACCCCTAGAAGCACGCAAGGCTAAGTAACATAAGCAGATAATTAAATCAGAGTTTAAATTATAAATCAATGGAAGAAATATATATAAGGTTTTTTATAAAACCCTAGCAGGTCCTGAATGACAACTCTCACTCAGAAAGGAATAGAGGCCTGCAAACCTCAGCTCAACATATCCCCATATTTGCTAGGTCATCCTGCGGAAGCTCTCTCACGAATTCGCTCCTAGCTACTCGGAAGGTCCTCATCTAGTCCTGACCCTACTCCTCATTGTCACCTGAGAAAAAACATCCATCAAGTGCATGAGCCAAAGAAAGGCCCAGTAGGATCGCAAATAAATCAATAAAGATGGCGGAAGCCACTAGGAAAGAACAGAAATAAAAGAAGTACAAATATGCAATAATAACATTACAAGCAAATAACAAATCTCAGGAGTGGATAAATCCACAGATGTACTCAACCTCTGGCATATGTGATACTAAGATGTCTACGACATCTACGACACCATCGGTATCGTCTTCGGCCTAAGCCGGGCTACGCTATAGCATACATGTGCACATGGTCAGAAAATGCCGCTCTCTGACTGAGCCAAGTGGCCAGATATTATACACCCTCTGCCAGGGTCTCCGTCCGATGGAGCACCAAGTGCTCGTGGCCAGATATTATACACCCTCTGCCGGGGCATCCGTCCGATGTATCATGCCTGTACGTGAGAGATTGCTAGTACGAATACCTAACAACAGGTATATCTATATATCCAAGGCAGCAACATCTCGAATATATAATAATCAGTGATCTCCTCGAGATCGGAAGCCAATACGTATTTAAGGAGTAACTCTACTCAAATACGCATACGAAAAACATGAAAGCAACAATCTCCTCGAGATATAAAACCGATACATATGAGGAAACCCATCACCGAATATGTATTGGGAACCTCTCGAGGAAATAAGAGTACAAAATAAAAGTAGGGTAGAAGGAGAGAATATTTAATGCAAAGAATAGAATATCGACAGACTGCTATGGAGTACCACCCCCCTCGACCATCCCAGGTGCAAGTAGGATGCCAGAGGGTACTCCACTGGCCATATGCCATGGAGTATCACTCCCACTGGCCATATGCCATGGAGTACCACCTCCTGGCCATCCCACAACAACACAAGAAGGATGTCAAGGGGTACTCCCTCAAAGCAGATCATATCAAAACATACAAGCTCAAACAAATGCAGCAAGCATAACATGTCAACAGACAGAGCATGTATCAAAAGATGGACTCCAACATCCATCTAGCACAACAACAACAAGAATCAAGAGAATACTATGAGTTAGAAATACTCACAGTACCCATGCGACATCCTACCTTATACGCTTCCAGGACCTACCCAGGTCCGAGCCTTCCACTCAGGTCCTCGACCACCTCACCATGTCCTAAACATGGTAAACGTTCATCACATAACATTTCATATCAAAAGGAATGCATTACATGCATTAAATCACCATACTTGTGAATTTACCGAAATGTCGTCTTTTAAATTCGTAACCGATGGATCCGGGCTCTTAGATACCTGCCCGCACCATTTTTATTAGTTTAAATATGCACCCGAACTATCGGGACGATCGGAATCAAATTCCGAGTCTTTTTGAAATCATTTGAGTTATAGTTCACTCTTCATTCGGCAGCTACAGTAACCGCGTAAAACATGAACTTGGAACTTCAAATTGAAGCTCGAAATCTTCACCATTTTATCTCGTACTTCTAGTATATCATATTCACAATATTAGCTTCCATTCCCCCTAGAATTGGGCTCATTATCACCGCTACAAAGCCCATAATAAAATGAAATAAAATGAGTGTTCTGCTGTGCTACAGTGTTTTCTGCATTTTTCCATTCCTTAGAGTTCAACTCTTTACAATGTTTTGCAATTGATCACACCTATTCTTAATCCAAGGAAGTGTGAAAACAATCCCAAAATACTCAACACCTTCCATCTCATTATTTGGTAACTAAGATGCTTTGAAAATACACTAATTCAATAGCAACAAAAATCCATGTTTGCAACATCAATAGCCAATGCAAAGATAACTAGAAAACAATAATCCTTATCTTAACCTTCTCAATTACAAATCCGCATACCCGTACATATTATCTATATAATCCATGCCATTACTCTCATCACCATTACTCCATTGCTTGCTTATCTCCATCACTAGCATAGAAGAAGGTTCTAACATGCTCTTCTTAAAGAATTTAATAACTAATCATGGTGTGATTAAGCTACTAAATAAATCCGATGAAATTTCGGCGGAGTCTCCTTTGTTTATAGGGATTTAGGTTTCATACAAACATTCCCCATTGAATTGTCCATGAATAAAAATAAAAATCCATGGGAGTCGGTCTCTTTTGGGCATTTCCTCAAACATCTTATGTGGATATTTTTAATCATCACTACTACATAGTAAGACACATAGAATTCTCCATTTACACAACCTTAAACACCTCCATGCCTTTAAGCATGTACTTAAGTTGAATTAGTCTTGAAATTCAAAACCACAACTCACCAGGTCAACCTAAATCAACATGATCCGAAAAATAAAATAAAACTACAGAAATTAATCACCAAGATCTAAAATCAAAAGGAGCGAGGAAGTACGGGGAACAACAACGAACCTACTCAGGTCTTCCCCTTGATGAGCTTGTAGATGAGGACGAAGATGCCGCGAGTGTGGACAATCTCATCGGCGACGTAAGGATCATCATTATCGTGAACAAAAGACCTCAAGAAAATCAAAGTGGCCATTTGATCTCATGTCCCGCGAAGCTTGAGATTGATTTATATAAATTCTTTGCAAAGACGTAGCTCCAGCATTAGTACTCCATGTCCCGCCGGTGTTCAGTGGAGAAGGGAGTGTGCACTCAAGATTCGGGGTTGGTGCTCATTCATAGAGAAGACATGGTCAAGAGGGGAAACAAAGGAAATGAGACTCTCATCCGTGAGAGTCTTTCAAAGGCTTCCAAGAGGAAAGTGAGAAGAGAGAAACAGAGAGGAAAAAGAGATTGTCCACTTAGAGCTAGCTTCTCCTCTAAGCTTTCTTTCAAAAATTAATATAAAAAAAATAGAGACAAAGTCATACTACGGCTTCTAATAGTCTTGGAGCTTGAAATAAAAATTAATGGAAGGTTGATACTTGATAGTGGATCATGATGCAATAATAAGATATGTTTCTTCTTATTTAAATCCTTCATCTTTAAGAGTTTTAGATACTACTCATTATACAACAAAATTCCATTTAGTATGGTAACCCTTTCATATTTAGATATTTCCACCTTTTGTCACACTTGGTTTATTAATTTACTTAGATTTCCAATCAACCCATTTTTATCATTTAAATACAAGTTCATAACTTTCTCAATAATTAATTTAATTTAATTAGTACTTAATTAAATCTAGATTAGGCCTTTGAAATTTTTCCCCAAATTTCATCACTTACCACATTAAATTACTATTAATAAATTCTGGAAATAAATAAATAAAAAATAAAATTCTTATTTATCGGGGCGGGTGTTACAAGATCTCAAATCGATCTTGGAGAAAACTTGAGCTCCCTGTAGCTGGTCCAGTAAGTCATCAATTCTTGGTAGAGGATATTTATTCTTTACAGTCACCTTGTTCAACTCCCGATAATCAATGCACAACCTTAGCGACCCGTCTTTCTTCTTGACGAAAAGAACAGGTGCTCCCCAGGGTGACATGCTAGGTCTGATGAAACCTTTGTCCAGCAATTCCTCTAGTTGGGTCTTCAATTCCTTAAGCTCCGCAGGCGCCATCCGATAAGGAGCCTTAGACACAGGAGCTGTTCCCGGTACCAAATCAATAGAGAACTCCAATTCCCTTTCCGGGGGTAATCCCGGTAACTCTTCCGGAAACACGTCAGGGTACTCCCTTACTACCGGTACTTCTGAGACTACAATCTCCTTATCCTTCTTCACCTCGGAAATAGTAGCCAAGTAGCCTATACATCCACCCCTAAGGAGCTTCCGAACCTGGAGAGCTGAGATTTCCTGTACTAAGGAACAAGTGTGGCTGCCTTTAAAAGTAAATTCCTCTCCTCCCGGCATCTTAAATACAACTCTCTTCCCTCGACAGTCTACCACTGCGTAAACTGAAGAGAGCCAGTCCATCCCGAGGATCACATCGTAATCCTTCAGGTCCATTACATGCAGGTTTGCAAGTAATCTCCGCCCCTCAATCATTATAGGGCATGCCGGTACCATTCTCCTTACCATCATGGCAGCTCCTACCGGGGTGTCTACACACAAGTCCTGGGGTAGATCTATAGTAGGCAATTTATGCTTTCATGCAAACCGTGCAGACACGAAAGAGTGTGTGGCTCCAGGATCAAATAAAGTGCAGGCATAGAAAGAACTAACTGAAATGGTACCTGCCACGACATCTGCTGATGCCTGTACTTCCTCGGTTGTCAAATGGTAGACCCGACCATGGGTCATTGGCCTCTGCTGCTGCTGGGGTTGGTTTGGAGTAGAAGGCTGTCACGAGGTGCGCCAGCTTTCTTATCCCCACCTTGTGATCTTGGTGGTGGTCCAATGATTGTCGGGAAGCTTGTTGAGATCCACAGGTTCCCCCCCACCACTCTGTTCTTGTTGTGACGCCGAGGACATTGGGCCTTTTGGTGATCCAAGGCCAAGCAGAAATAACACCCTCCAGTTATCCTAGGGCACTGGGACCTCTTATGTGGTCCCTTGCATTCATAGCACTTAATGTTCTGGGTCACACTGGCTGAAGACCCTTTACCTCCAGATGAGGCTGTGGACCTGGTCGGCTTCCCATAAGGCCGATACTTGTTGTCGGGGCCTCACGCTTTCGAGCTCTTTCCAGATGATTGGCCCTGGCTATTTGCCCCTTTATCCTTTTTCTCTTTCTGGGACGACCCCTGGGCGTCCCCTTGGCAAGAAGCCTCAGTGTATTTGGCCCTAGCCACAACTTCGGTGTAAGTCTTGCACATGTGGCTGGTCACAATCTTTTTCAGCGATGGCCGCAGTCCGGCCTCAAATTTCATCACTCGGCTCTCTTCCGTGGGAACCATATCAGGCAAGAAGCGAGCCAACCGATCAAATTCAGTTTCATATTGCTCCACCGTGGAGCCTCCCTGAACAAGCTGGGAGAATTGTTGTCCCAGCTGTACCAGATGTCCTCTCGAGAAATACTTGGCGAAGAATGCAGTCCTGAATTCTTCCCAAGTCTGGAAGGCCTCACCCTTCCTCAGCCTGATTTCTCCAAAGTACCAATCTTCTGCGGGTCCTTGGAGCATATACACGGCGGTCCTAATCTTCTCCGCCTCAGTAGTCTGGAAGACCTCGAAGGTCTTCTCCATCTCCCGTATCCATTGTTCAGCAGCATGGGGGTCTGCAGCCCCCTCGAATGGTCGGGGAGAGGGTCTCGTGATCTCCCAAGTAATCCTCTACTTGACGTGGGGGTAGATGACGGAGGTGGTGCACGTTGTTGTCGGGTCTCCTGGATTAGTCCCAATATCTCTCTCATTAATTCCATCATGCTCATGGGGGGTACCTCCCCCTTTGGGTTTTGGCCCTCTCGCGTGGCGCTCGAAGCATTGGATTGAAAGGTGCACCTTCTCGCCGACTTCCATTTCATCCACAGGCCGGGGTACCTCCCCATCCTGCGGTTGAGGGACTTCTTCCTCCATAGGAGGCTGTGGCATTTCGGTACGACGAGGTCGCCCTCGCCTACCCATTCCTCTTCCCTTACCTCCTCGACCTCCACGCAAGTGATCCATAGTTTAACTGTACAAGGATTACAAGGTTACTTTTATTTCCAGCAAGACAGATGATGATAAAACATACTTTTATTCATTTCAAATGCAACAACTAGAGTCAACATGCTAAAACAAAAGACACTAAAGGACATAATAAAAGTAGTTCATACAACACATAAGTTTGTAAGACTAAGGTTATTCTAGCAACTAAAACTAGAACTTCGGTCAGGATGATGCTGCTTCGGAGGCGGCAGGTGGAGTGTAGTCAGGGCAAGGTCGATGTCCTCCAGACCCCTGGGGTCCCCTGCTAGGTCCTGGCGCCCCAGACGGACACTAGAAAGCTAGGTGCTCCCGGTGCCGCTACAACTCACGGCACTGTGAGGCGTGGCCCTCTGTCATCTGTCATCACGGTGCCCGTGATACTCCACATCGACGGCACCGTATGAGATCACGAGAACGGCCGGGGAGATGGACCTGCAGCTCTCTCTCCGACGAACCCCGATGCGGCGGTAGTCACGCGGGCTCTACACACGCAGCGTCGTGGAGGAATACTAGGGCACACGATCTCCTCGCTGCGGAACCACAGGTCCCACTTGGCCTCTGCATAGCGATGTGGTCCCCTAAGTCCACTGGACCAACATGGTAGCTGTAATGCAAGCAGCCAACCTTCGGCTTGGTGGCTTCCAGCGTCCTCCTCATCTCGGCGAGGACCACAGCGGGCTCAGACGAATCAGCTCTCGGCGGTGGAGTGTTCTCCCGCGCAGACTCTACCTCATCGTCAGACGAATCACGGTACGACGGTCCCGACATCCTGCAAGTAAACTAGGTGTCAATCTAACGTACCACTATCTATACTACCCCAGTCCCGCACTCAGTTTATGCAACTGGCTAAGGGCATCTAGGGTCTGCTATCTACTCTATCTAGAGAACTTTCTCTGATACCACTTTAATCACATAGCGCCCAGGCCGGATCCGGGACCCTCGAAAGCACGTCAAATGTGACCGGCCATATTAAAGAAGAGATAAACTCAACTCGAATACAAGGCCTAATAATGTGATAAGCAGATAACAATCCATACATAAACATAAACTCGAGTCCATAAGAACATAGAGTCATTAGGGTCCATAGGCCCTATAGTAGTCTGGCCCCTATACGGGTCCTACAAACAACAATACGCATAAAAGACTAAGATAAAGATAAGGTAGGCTCCTAAAACCTCTGGTCGCCCTGAGTCCTCTCCTCAGGCTCCTCTCCCTCCTAAACCTCGGAATCTGTAAAAGAGGAAAAGAGAAAACACATGAGCTTTCGAATGGAAAGCTTAGTAAGTACCCCTGCAGGTCACAATGTCATAGACAGAAAAATATGACGGTCAACGAGATCATAATATCAACAATATAGTCCTGGGAGTCTACCACAAACAAGTCAAAGGTACGACCCCTGATACAGATACCCTCGGGCTCTGTAGTGAGTTCTAAGAGAACTCTAGGTTTACTCCCGGCCAGTATGTCCAGCTTTTGGATGTAAATACGACCTAGTTGGTCGTTTGACCCTCCGGTCACAGGTTGGTAGAACTACCTCTCCTACGTGTTAACACGGTCAGTGTACCATGCCCACTGACAGGTAAGACCTCCAGAGATTTGCTTCTCTGGTAAGGCTGTCAGGAAGGTCAGGGGGGTCCTAACCCTGAACATCCGTAAATTGGAGCTTCCCTAAGCTCCAGCGAGTCGAGGCAAGTTAGGACATAGCAAGCAGGGGACACCAACGTCCCGAAAAAAAATACACATGCTCAACAGGATTCAAAAACAGATATGATATGAGCGGCATGTATGGTTTCAAAGAAGCATGTAACAAGAATACATAGCAAGTCCAAGAAATCCCGCTATCATGGAAACTAGGCAAGTGAACTTACCTCTTGTTGGTACTAGATGTCCTTCTAGTCTTCCTTAATATGCCAACAACTCCCCGAGAGTATCTGGCATGCAGAGGTCCTATTAGAAATAGTGTTCCAATAATATTTCTATGTCCTTAGGTGTACATGCATGCCTTAGATTCTTATTGGGCTTAGGCCCACTAACGGGTCCTAGGGACCTTCTCTCGGGTTACCGGCCCTTATTTCCGTTTCAGTGTCCCTCAGTTGACTTGTAGATTTACTTTGGTCTAACCTAGTCAACTCTAGTTGAGTTGGGCCCATTTCAAGCCCATTGCACCATTTATGTTGACCTTAGTCCCTTGAAGGGCTTTTTGGTCATTTGATAGTTTATGACCCTAAGGTCTATCTCGTTTAGGGCTTAATAGTCCTTTTTTGAATTTATTTAGCTTCCTTACTAAATATTTTCCATCACATAGCCAATTTATCCGAATTTAAGAAATTAACTAATTAATTTCTATTTATCCCATTTCAATATTTCATTTATCTAATTATCACTTTTCACTCTAAGTTAATTTTTCATTAACTTTAATCTATGGTCGCAAGTCCATAGTTCCTCATTTTAATACCATGTCTAGCTAATTATTACTTATAATAATTAACTAATGTTTTTAATTAAAATGAGAGGAAAATAATTATTAACAATATTGCTGTCACACCCCTAAGTTACTAACTAAAATAACTAAATTAATACTTTTATTTATTTTGTTTTTACTTCCTCTCCTTCTTCAACCTTCGCTTTTCTCTCTATCGCGATCATGAAAGCAACGCCGGGTGCCATCGTCTCCATCTCCGGCCACCGCGTGCACGCTTGGGGCTTGGAGCTCGTCGCCGATGGCCTCCCCGCTCTCGGCCGAGCCCTCTTTTTGCACCGCAGACCACGTCTCCCCACTGAGCATCGGTAATGCTCTCGGCCGCGAGAAAGATTTCGCCGGTGAGCTCACACGGCCGATGGTATGCATGCAGAAACTATCTCGACGTGTTCTACAGGGTTTTTGAATACTTACCGTGGGTTTTTCTGATGGGGAGGAATGCTGGAGACGCCAGTAAAACCCTACTATTCTTTCTCCGGCGAGCTCGGTCTCGACAACGACCAGTTTCTCGTCTTCCCTTGCTGTCCCGGTTCCCTCCTTCTCCTGGAGAATGGACGCGACGATCTCACGCTCCAACGTAACTCGATCTCCGTAGCGCTGGCCGGCTCCCTCTTCCCTTCCTTCTCCGGTGACACCTTGCGAAACTTGGAGGAACTTGGCTTGTTGCGCGTCTTTGAGACGATGGAGAAGGTACCCTTTTATAGGGCTCGGGAGGCGGGGCGAGGAGACGCTCACTTTCGAGCGGCCTGCGTCTTCAATCGGCCGACGCCCACGCTGCGTAACCGGCGGAGAAGAGAGCGGGGGTCGCGCAGGCGTTGAGCTGGGAGAGATGATGGAGTTGCCTCGGGATCGGTTCTCCGATGAAAGGCCAGGATTGCTTGATCTACTTCAACGGTTTAGATCAAATCTCCAAGTCTCGGTTCAAACACACTCCAGATCTACGGCGTAGATCTAATTACATTCAACGGCTTGATGTCAACTCTACGCTTCGAGATCTAGCGCATCTAGATCAACGATCGTGATCTTGTAAAGGCTTAGCGGTTGGATTTTAATCCATCGCATACCGGATCAAAACCATAAGAGGATGAAGCGTGACCACGAGCAGCCGCAGTGGGGTCACCTCCAGGTTATCCACTTCTCTTGCCTCGTATCCAAATACGATCAGATGAATTCAATCTGATCTCACCACTGGCTCCTCCCTGTCCGTTATAACGTCTCGAGATGAAGCATAGCTCGAGATGTTTTAATCTCAGCCGTTCATTCTCTCTAATAGGGGTTTCTCTCACGAAATTTTATGAGAGGTCCCTGACACTTTTAAAATTGCACATAGGTCCAAGACTGTGAGAGGGGAAAACTTCTTTAAGGTCCTCAATTCTTTCAAAATTACTATTAGGTCCCTACAGACCCCATATTAATTTTTAATTTCCATTAAATTTAAATAAATCATTTAATCCTACAATAACGCTAATCGCGGGAAATAAATATTTTAAATATTTTTCTCAAGAAAAATAACAAAATATTTATTTTCCAAAAATTCATGGATTTTACAGCTATAGTTTCAATAAAAAGAATAGTTAGTCTCACACATTTGTTACATTCGCCTACAATAAGAAGCTCCACATCATTCTCCCCATCAAAGTCCTCCCCTTATCTTCCTCAACATCAATAGGAGCAAGAGCAAAACAAGGAAAAGAAACAAGAGAAGCAATCGGAGCAACTCTTGGTGACTGGTAAAAGATGTCAAGTAGGCCATCATTAGCATCCTTCTATTGTTTGAGCATCCTACAAAAGATCTATTAGATATAATAGATCTCACTAAAGGCTCACTTGGTAACTCACATCTCTCATTGAACTTGTAGATCTCAATGGTGTTAGTTTCTAGATTCAACCCACTCTTCGTGTTGAGAAAGTAAATTTTAGGGTTAAAGCCATTTTTGGTCCCTGAAAAAACGACTAATGTTCATTTCCATCCCAAAATTCAAAATTTGTTCAATATGGTCCTTATGTATTGCATATTTTGACATTTTGGGTCCCTATATATTCCGTATTTGGGCATTTTAGGTCCCTTTATCACGACGTGATAAGGTTATGTGGAATACCAATGAAATGCATATACTCTTTTTATTATTATGTTTAGGTCGTTATTTTGCTGATGTGGAGTGATAAGTGGCAGTATATGCTGATGTGGACCGCGTTGAACAAATTTTAAATTTTTGGGATGGAAATGAACATTGGCCCTGTTTTCAGGGACCAAAAATGGCTTTAACCCTAAATTTTAACCCCATTTATCAAAAAAATAAAGTAAAAAGAAATAAAACATCATTTTACTAATATGAATGGTATGCCAATATTACATTTATCACATCAAAGTATATTTGAACTTTTAAACATCATTCACTATCCATAAATATCAATAAAATTTAAATAAGGAAACATAATTGTAAAATCTACGACATTTTAAGAAATAAATATGTCGAAATTCTCCTCAAAATTATTTATTAAATAATTCCCCAAAATATTATACAGAGGATTTAGTATTAAAAAAAAAAAAATTAAGTTGAGAAGGTTTAAAACCCTAATTTAGGGTTTATGGTGACCAGAAAGAATTCTTGGTAATTTTGAAAAGTTTGGGGGACTAAAATATAATTGTTCCCTCTCACAGTCTTGGACCTGTATGTGATTTTAAAAGTGTCAGGGACCTCTGGTAAATTTTCAGCGAGAAAACCCTATAGAGAGAGGATGAACGGCTAAGATTTAATCATCTCGTGCCGTGCTATATCGCGAGGCGATGTTACGGCCTCAAAGAAGCCACGTGGGGAGTCAAGATTCGATCTATCAGATTGTATGATGGATCCGAGGCACAGAAGAAGAGTGGGATATAAAAAGGTGCGACAGTGCATTTCGATCACGGAGCCACCCGTTCAAAATTTGTGAGCGAGATCCGAGGCTCAGGAGCAAATCCTGGCCATCCGTTCACGCAAGGAGGCGCCAGCTTGCGTCGCCGCTAGCCATCGTCTTCTCCGGCCGTTACCAGTGCGAGGAAGGCCGTTGGACAGACGTTACGAGCGGAACAGTCGCCTCTTTGTCTCCCTTGTCCTATAAATGTGATCGGAGATGGGGCTCTTCACCAACACAACCGAGTGAAGGGAATTGGAGAAGGGCGACGGCGACCACCGGAGGTCCTCGTCCGCGGCATCGGAGTTGACTGCATCCGCGGTGAGACCTTCTTCCTTCATTTTAAATTTTCAATTAGAGTATTAGAGCTTAGGGTGGTCCGGGAGAGCGTCACCGGAGAAGGAGGTCTCAGCCGGGATTCCATGGAGCTCCGGCGAGCAATTGATGAGCTTGGGATGGCTCGAGGAGGCAACCGAGAATCCTGGATAGTTCCCTAGGCCGAGACGATGCTCGGCAAGCGGCAGTGGGCGATGAGGTTCACCGACGGCGAGAATGACTTTTCCGGCGATCTCTCCGACGCGGTGTGGCCGGGAAAGAAGAGAGGGGAGAGAAAAAGCGATAAAAAAAATTAAATTAAATAATAAATAAATAAAACAAAAGTTATTGTTTTAATAAAACAGTAACTTAGGGGTTTTGATTAATCAATTAGAATAACTTTATTAGTGTGGCAATTATTTTTATTAATTTGAAACTTAGGTAATGTGACAAAATTTAAACCTGAGAATATTTAATTAATTCGATTGAATTAGTATAGATGTAATAACCATATGACACTTAGGAATTGTGGCAAATATTAGTAGTGACTATAGAAGTGTGACAACACTTAAATAATTGAGAAACTTTTATAGCGTGACAAAATCCAGTTAACTATCTAGTGTGATAAATATTAAGTGTGACAAATTGATTAGCTATCTTGTATGAGGGTTAAAAATTTTATGGAATTATATGGGTGTGACATGATCATTGGATTAACTAGGTTAATTAAAATGATTATTGGAACTATGTAGGTGTGACACAATTGAGTTAATTATATCATGCGATTAAAAGGATTTAGAAAGTTTACTAAATACCTTAAATAAAGCTTGATTGAGGACTCAGGTGTGTGACACTAAACTATTTGATTAGGATTAATCAAATAAGGATAAAGAGACTAAACCAAGCTATGAAGATTAGTTGGATTAATTAATCAAAGACACCTAAGTCGGACTATGGACCAAATAAAGGGGAAATTGGGTTCATTACTTAAGGGGCCCAATGGGCCGAGCTCAATTGGTCGAGCTAGAATTGGAATTATTATTAACTAATAATAAAAATGGCAGTAGAGGGAACTATACCTTGGGTCACTCAAGTAGCAGGGTATGACCTTAAACAACAAAGTCATAACTGCTCAGATGACGCAAATGCCCTTCCTTAGTTAAAAAGGGCTAAGGTCAAGTTAGATCGTGTATTGGGCTCGAAATGGGCCCAATTCAACTTGAATCTCTAGAGATGACCAAATAAGGTTTAGACTCGACCAATAAAAATAGAGTTGATCAAGTTTGACCCAGATGGGTCTAGGGACAACTAAAAGAACCAGCAAGAATGGAGGGAAAGGGCTCTGGTGAATCACGAGAGATGGTCCTTAGGACCCGTTAGTGGGTCTAAGTCCAACAAGGACGTTGGATATGCAAGTACACATAGAGACATAGAAAATTATTAGGATCTTGATTCTAATAGAACCTCTGTATGCCAGATACTCTCGGGGAGACGTAAGGCATTCCAAGGGATTCTAGGAAGACTTTTAGTCTCACCTGGAGGTAAGTACACTTACCTAGTTCCTACCCGGTTTCGGGTTTTTATTGGACTTGCTTGTGCATTGATATCTTATGCTTCTTTGATAACATACATGCGTTATTATTTATTTTGGAATTTCGCTGAGCATGTATGGTTGTTTATGGGATGTTGGTATCCCTGATTGCTACGGTCTACTGCCCAGACTCAGTGGAGCTAGGGAAGCTCCAATAAAGGAATGTTCAGGGACAGGACCCCCTGGCATTCCTGTCTGCCTTGCCAGAGAGGCAAATCTCTGGAGGTCTTACTTGTCAGTGGGCATGGTACACTGACCGTGTTAACACGTAGGAGAGGTAGTTCTACCGACCTATGACCGGAGGGTCGAACGACCAAAATGGTCGTACTTACAGCGAATAGCTGGACATACTGGATGGGAGTGAACTTTGAATTCTCTTGAAACACATTCTGAGCTCGAGGGCTTACGTATGAGGGGGTCGTTACCTTTGATGCATTTTTACGGTAGACGCCTAGTACTATATTGTTGGTATTGTGACCTCGTTTGATGACATGTTTCCACCCGCAGGGGTACTTACTGGGCTTTCCATTCGAAAGCTCATGTGTTTCACTTTTCCTCTTTTATAGATTCCAAGGTTTAGGAGAGGGTGGAGCCTGAGAAGAGGACACAGGGGGATCCGAGGTCTAGGAGTCTTCTTTATCTTTTTCTTTATGAGCATTGTAGGACCCGTATAGGGACAAAACTATTAAAGGGCCCACAGACCCTGATGACTCTATGTTCATATGAACTCGAGTTTATTTTTATGTTATGTTTTTGTTATCTGCTTATCACCTTTTTAGGCCTTGTATTTGAGTTGAGATTACCTCTGCTTAAATACGGCCGGTCTGATTGGCCTTTTCGAGGTCAGGGATCAGGGTCGGGCGTGACAATAATCTACTCAACAGAATATATTCGTTAGGATTTGATTATGTTTTGCTTGAAATTTTCATTTACTTTCAAACTACAATCAATTTAGATTTTACTACAAAAGATTTTTGTGAATATTATTTTTTTACCCTTTAGTTAAACAGGGACATTACCAAGAATAAACATGTTATACATAATTATGATTTTTATAAACAACCCGTAATTACAATAAATTATTCCCGTGTACGTTATGACAGTTTATTAAGAATTTAAATTTATATAAATAATGATAAATTTAACGTAGTCATTTGACATTGAATTAACATGTTATGATCCACAAAAAATCTCGAAGTTAGAACTTTTCTTCCTATAAAATTTTGAGGGAAAACAATTACTAATATAGGAAATTATTAATGGAAGTAAGACTTTTTTTATGGCAAAGAAAAATTAATAATCTCCCTCTCTTTGTTAAACCACGCAATTAAAAAAAAAAAGATAATTGCTTGCATGCCCCTACAAAACATCAAAATTGCTTATTTACCCTTACAAAAGTTATAATTGCTTGCATACCCCTATGAAACAACAATATTTGCTTATATGCCCCTACTGTTACTCATTGTTCGTCACTGTTAGTGCTTTTGTAGGGGTATGCAAGCAATTATAAGGGGCATATAAGCAATTATTGTTGTTTCGTAAGGGTATGCAAGCAATTATCACTTTTGTAAGGGTAAATAAGCAATTTTGATGTTTTGTAGGGGCATGCAAGCAAAAAACCCACAAAAAAAAAAACATGTTTTAAAAGGTGCATAGCTCTTTTATTAAAAGCTTTGACCCTTTGCTTATCGATACAAATGTATAAAGTAAAAAATATGTTTTACAGATCTTATAAATAAAATAAAATGAAAATAATAATGTTAACAAATATTGTTAAAATCATGGAAAGAAAAAAAAAAATTACCTCGAGATTTAAACAACGCTCCCAATTTGGGGTAAGGGATGATAGTTGAAATCAATAGTTATTGAAAAAAAAAAAAATTGGTGAATATGGCAAAATATGTAAAGCCCCGGATTTTAAAGTAAATAAATCAAAAAATTATTCAGTAATAAATAAGATTAATTAACTAGGAAAATAAATATAATTTAATCTAAACCAATCCCGTAACTAATGGGTGTTACAAATAAAGTGGATCGGGCGGGTCAAGAGCCGATAGATGGATCGATGACGGCGAAGGCTGGAACCCATGAGAGTCTGATGCGAGTGACAACTAAGGGTCGAGAGTCGGTAATCAGCGGATCTAGTCAGTCGACGAGGCGGCGACCGTGAGAGTCTGATATGCCCGTGAAGACTAATATCATGGACCCGGGATTCCCGGATCTGGGTCGAGATATTGTTTGAAAGATAATATAAATTAAAAAGGGCGATGAGACGTAAAGTGGGGAAAGATAAAATAAAATATAGCAAGTTGGTGGGAGATGAATTAAAATAAGTAAAGGGATGAGATAATGTAAATGATTGAATCAAATATTTGAAATAAAATAATATAGTTTAACTTTATAAAAATCTCAGGTTTGGTCCGAGAGAAAAAAGAAATGAGATTTTGGTTTTAAGAGAAAGTTTCTCTCATCTCCCTCTCGACTTCTCTCTCGCTACCACACTCACGCCCAACGGCCAGCCTTGCGCCACCACCCTCGCGCACCTTACGCGCCAGTGATCCCCAGCCCACGCCACAAGACGCGACGCGCCCATTCACCACTGCTTGGCGGCAGGTAGACGCCCGACCACCGTGGCGGCTACCACCCTAGCGGCCACGGCCGCGCTTCGCCGAACGCCATGCGTCCTCACCGCCGGAACTGGAGCTTCTGTAGTGCCTCTGTGGACTTTCAGGCCAGCTCTCTTTTCCCTCTCGGTGTTGTCCGACCCCCCCTTCTTCAACAAATTCTTCTTGCCCTTGTGAGTGCAAATGGGGAAGAAGAACCCTAGATTGAAGTATATGATTGCATGAACTCATGGGGTGAATGTCTTTCTTGAGATTATGAACATGATAAGGCTGTGAATGGAGAGGGATTAAGGGGGGGATTAGAAAGATTAATGGCTTGTATAGTGTATGGAGAGCATAATCTAGCTTAAATAGTAGTTAATATGAATGTTTGTATAATTTTCGGGGCCCTATAAACAGGGAAGGTGCCGCTAAATTTTCCATAAAAATCTTAAGGTATTAATATCTATTAGTGATCATGTTAACTTACTTAAGTATTGTTTAGACTTCATGATTAACATGCTCATGTATGCTAATGTCCATAAAGTCATGCTTAGGGGACACATGCTTTCGATTGGTTAATGTCGGCTAGTTAAGCATACTTAAGGGTAATGTAAGGATTTAAAGGCATGTTATACTCATTAAGTACGAAAGCATGGCATTATGAGTCTAATGTCCCTTATATGGTACTCTGAGTTTAATAGGAGTCTAAGTTAAGAATACGGAATCGTACTCTTAAGCTATAAGCTGAAGATATAGAAAATACGTACGTTATATTTAATTAGTACTCTCATTACTTCTAGGGAAGGGAAAAGGCCCAATGGAAGCCGCCGAAGGACCGAGCGATTCCTAGGAACTTGCAAGGACTTAAGGTGAGGGGACCTTACCGTAGATCCAGACTTAAATTATGCATTTATCGGATTTTCGTCTTATCGTATTTTTAAGAGTTTTGATTCGGGATGTGTATGCCGAAGGATTTGTTACTATACTTGCGTAGTATTTTTATGCTTGTGTAATTAAGTTAAATTTCAGTGCATGAGTTTTGATCAAAAGAAACCCTACGGGGTAGTTACAGAGTTAATGGAAACCCTAAAGGGTAATTTAAGATTATTGTATGTATCATAAGTTGCACCTTAGTTAGTTATGTATGGGGGATCCAGCAGGGGCTCAGGATAGAGCCCGGGTATTTTTTTTATGTAGACGGGACCAGTGAGGAAGGGGTTTTTGGTTTTCAATCGTTTATTTTAAGAGAAAAATGTTTGCGAAAGTCGTGTTGTTTTATAAACACCCCCTTCCTGTCTCCGATACGGGATTCACCGGACTTATGTAGCGCCGGTTATCAGAATTATGTAGAGGCATACCGCTATTCCGGATGGATGCTGGAGTCCTTCCGGAGACATTTTAACTAGGAGTGCATGCTTGTATTATATGAGGCCTTGATATGAATATATGATCATTGTATGCTGATATGATTGGATATTACACGTGGGTTTTCTCGGGATTTTTATCGCATTGGCATTTTTATCAAGATTGAAGATAATTAAGCTGACCTTCATGGAATTTTACTTGCAATGGTTATGTTTCAGTACTTTAGTACAGAGTATAGTTTTGTCTAATACCTGGCAGGGTAGTCCATACTCACTAAGCTCGTATAGCTCAACCCTTTTCTATACTGTCTCTTGTTTTAGGATCTAGACTCGGAGCGATTTAGGGATTCATGTTTCGAGCAGAGATTATGATTTAGCTGGCTCTGGCACACCTGTTTCTCCGTTTATTAATGTGGTATTGTATCGAACCTTAATTATGTTTCTTTCCGCTGTATTTGGGACCGGAGTTGCCCATGACTCTGTGTGATGTATTTTATTGTGACTTCTTTTTAAGCATGACTTCTGGTGCGTAACCGGTTATGATATATCATATGCGTTATGATTAGAGTTTATGATCCTTGATTCCAGTTTTAATTATACAGCTTATGGGTTGGGTGCACTCTCGGCCCAGCTGGTGTGACATCCGTTTCATTAGCGAAATGGGTGTTACATTTAATGGTATCATAGACGAGATTGTTCCTTGACCATAGAGTACTAGAGGTGGTCAGAGCCTTAGGGTGGGAGTCATAGTCAGTTGACATAAGGAATTAGCAATATAATTGCTAAGTAAGGTTATATCCTATAACTGACGTTTAATGGATGTCGCAGGATGCCGCCAAAGAGAGGACGTGGGAGACCACCGAGGGTACCACGTAAGGAGCCCGTGGAGGAGCCGCACGTGGATGCCCCTACACCTGAAGAGTACGGTGATGCATCACATGCGCATCCTGCCCCGGGATACAACTCGGTTGTGCAACAGTTCCCCGGGATGCGACAATTCTTCGAGTAGATGGCTCGGTCGTTTGCTGCTTTCCCAAACTTTCAACAACAACAAAGAATAAAGCATTCTCAAAGGCAACAACAACAATGTGACGCTAGCAACAACAACTCAGGGGTCAGGATTATGTCAGTCAAGCCCGGCAAATGGTTATTAGTCATTTTCTCGGAATACAGGATCCGACCGAGGCAGAGGCGTGGATCCGACAGTTGGAGAGGGTGTTCGAGGCTATGAGGATCCCAGAAGATGAAAAATAGTAACGGTACAACTGTTGTTGGGACAAGACGCCTTGATCTGGTAGGAGTCGGCTCAAATGTATCTTCCCAAGTCGGGTATTTGGACCTGTCTGGAATTCGAGAGAGCGTTTGAGGAGGAGTACTTACCCTGGGTATACCGGGATGCCAAGAGAGCTGAGTTCATTTGTTTGACTCAAGGGAACTCAACTATGACTGAGTATCAAGCCAAGTTCACTACCCTGAGTCGTTATGCGCCAGAACCGTTGCAGGAGATTTGAAGATGGACTACGGGATGAGATCAAGATTCCGGTCATGGCTGATGTGTTTGAAAACTTTCGAGGAGTGGTTGAATCAAGACTCAGGAGTTGAAGCCGAACTGAATAAACAAAAGCAAAGACTTGAAAGATTGAACAAAAGAAGTAACCCAAGTTCCCAAGGAGGGGGAGATACGAGGCCCAGTAAGAAGAGTAATAGTAGCAGCAGCGGAGGTTCCACATCAGGTGGGAACCAAAGAGTGAAGCCACAATGTTCTACTTGCGGCAAATACCACTTCGGAATTTGCATTACTGATGGATGCTTTTACTGCAAACAACCTGGGCATTTCAAGAGGGAATGCCCGCTACTGACCCAGGAGAGTGGACCCCACAGGCTATTACGGGAGACCACACTGTGCATCAAACGCAGGGATTCTCTGTTGTGGGAGGTGCGGGAGGTAGCAGAGGAGGGTCAACTGGTGGACGGTCACGTGGAGGAGGCCGTGGGACACCATCCCGGTAGCTCAGCGTTTGCAATGACACGTGACAGAAGTCGTGGAACACCCCTGACGTGATAGCAGGTGCAATGCAAATTTTTAATACCGATGCCTGCGTATTGATTGACCCTGGTTCTACTCATTCGTACATTGCTACTTCTTTTTCTGTACCTGAGAATATGTATGCAACTAGATTAGCAGAACCAATGAGTGTAGCATCCCCTATAGGTAGTTCCATGATTGTTAAGTTAGTCTATGAGGGATGCGATGTAAAAATAGGCGATGAAGAGTTGATAGCTAATCTAATCCCGATGAGGATCCTAGATTTTGATGCGATCCTAGGGATGGATTGGTTAGCTTCCCATCATGCCCATGTTGATTGCTACTGGAAGATGGTGCGTTTCCAGCGTCCGGGAGAGGCGGAGATACTCTTCTACGGGAGGCGACCCGAAACGGAGGAAGCGTACTTGGCGAATGTGGTGGAAGTGGAAGCTCCGTAGATAGAAGTGCGGGATATAGCCATGGCGTGTGAGTATCCGGATGTGTTTCAAGACTTACCCGGACTACCACCGCACCTAGGTGTGGAGTTTTCAATCGAGTTGATCCCCGGAACAACTCCGATTTCCAAGGTGCCCTACAGGATGGCTCCTGTGGAGTTAGAAGAACTGAAGGCCCAGATAGACGAGCTACTGGAGAAGGGGTTCATTAGACCTAGTGTTTCCCCTTGGGGTGCGCCTGTACTGTTCGTAAAGAAGAAGGACGGCTCCATGCGAATGTGTGTTGATTATAGACAGCTAAATGATGCGACCATCCGAAACCAGTACCCGCTACCACGCATTGATGATCTGTTTGACCAACTGCGGGAAGCCTGCGTGTTCTCCAAGATTGATTTGAAGTCAGGCTATCACCAACTGCGAGTGCGAGAGAAGAATGTGCCAAAGACTGCGTTCCGAACTCGATATGGACACTACGAGTTTTTAGTAATGCCGTTCGGGTTGATAAATGGACCGGCGACATTTATGGAAATGATGAACAGGGTATTTGCTCCCTACTTTGACCGATTTGTGGTGGTGTTCATTGACGACATTCTGGTGTACTCACGGAACGTAGAGGAGCACATCAATCATTTGAGGATAGTTCTACAAACTCTACGAGAGCAGCAGCTGTACGCCAAACTCAGTAAATGTGAGTTTTGGTTGGAACAAGTCAACTTCTTGGGGCATGTCGTCTCAGCGGCAGGAATATATGTGGACCCCCAAAAGATTGAAGCAGTGGTGAACAGGCAAGCTCCTACCATGTTAAAGAGATTAGGAGTTTTCTGAGGTTAGCCGGTTACTACAGAAGATTTGTGGAGGCCTTTTCAGCGATTGCCCTACCAATGACGAAGCTGCTGAGGAAGAACGCAAGGTTCGAATGGACCGAAGATTGCGAACAAAGTTTCCAGGAGCTGAAGAATCGATTAGTATCTGCTTCGATTCTAACTTTACCTGCACCCGGAGTAGGTTTTGATATATATAGTGACGCTTCATACCAAGGTTTGGGGTGTGTCTTGATGCAACAGGGCAAAGTTATTGCCTATGCTTCTAGACAACTCAAAACCCATGAAGTAAACTATCCAGTGCATGATCTGGAGTTAGCTGCGGTGGTCTTCGCATTGAAGATATGGCGACACTATCTCTATGGTAAAGACTGTAAAATCTTCACCGACAACAAAAGCTTGAAGTACTTAATGACTCAGAGGGAACTCAACATGCGTCAGCGAAGGTGGATGGAGTTATTGAAGGATTACGATTGTTCATTTAAGTACCACCCTGGAAAGGCGAACGTAGTGGCCGATGCTCTAAGTCGGAAGACGCTGGCGCGATTGGGGACCACCAGCCTTGTTCAACTCCACGATCTGAGATCCACAGGAGTGCAGCTTTCTGTGGATGAGTTGGGGGTACTATTGGCGAGTTTCTACATTCGACCGCTGCTGATTTTGCAAATCAAAGAAGCTCAACTACGGGACCCAAAGTTAATGAAGCTAGCTAGTGAATTACAAAATGGGAGACTTTGGGGATGAAGGAATGGCCTATGTAATTATTCTTTATCTCCAGACGGAACCATAATGGTGGGTGCTCGGATCTATGTGCCACGCAACGAGACGGCTATCAAGCTGAAGATTATGGAGGAGGCGCATAGCTCCGCTTATACTATGCATCCGGGGAGCACCAAGATGTACCGGAATATAAAAGAGAACGATGTCTGGAGAAGAATGAAGAAGGACATTGCGGAGTACGTGGCTAGGTGTATGATTTGTCAGCAAATCAAGGCGGAACACAAGAAGCCAACAGGGTTGTTGGTGCCCTTAGAAATTCCGGAATGGAAGTGGGAAAAGATAGCGATGGACTTTGTGAGCGGATTACCACGAACCAGTCTGGGTAAAGATGCGATCTGGGTGATCATCGACAGGTTGACCAAGTCAGCTCACTTCATTCCAATCAAGATGGCTTATTCTCAGGGCAAGCTGGCACGACTGTACGTGGACCAAATAGTGCGACTACATGGAGTACCTGTGTCAATTGTATCTGACAAAGATCCGAGATTTACTTCTCGTTTTTAGAAGAGCTTGCATAAGGCTCTAGGGACAGGACTGGATCTTAGCTCGACATTCCATCCAGAATCCGATGGACAGTCCGAAAGGGCAATCCAAATACTCTAGGACCTGCTTCGAGCTAGCATCATGGAACTTCCCTTTAGCTGGGATGAAAATTTGGGACTCTTGGAGTTAAGCCTTCTACAACAAATGGCCTACCGAGGAGCAAGTATTGGTATGCCACCGTATGAAGCATTATCACGGTCGAAGGTGTAGGACACCTCTGTGTTAGGGATGAAGAGGGCTTAACGGAAGATACTCGGTCCGTGAGGCTGATGCGCAAAGAAACCTCCGAGAGAAGATAAAGCTCATTAGAGAATGGTTGAAGAGGGTTCAGATGCATAACGGGTTATGCTAATAACCACTTGCGTCGGTTTCTTGAATTTGAAGTGGGAGATAGGGTGTTTTTGAAGGTGTCTCCATGGAAGGGAGTATTTAGGTTCCGCAAGCGAGGGAAGTTGAACTCGCGGTATATCGTGCCTTACGAGATAATAGACAGAGTAGGCCTGGTAGCTTACCGACTTGATCTGCCAGAGGAACTGTCAAGGATCCATAAAGTGTTCCACATATCATTTTTACGAAAGTGTCTCGGAGATCAACATCAGATTCTGTCAGGACCAACCGTGGAGCTGGCTCAAGATTTGACGTACGTAGAAAGACCAATACATATTCTTGACAGGAGAGAGCAAGCCTTGCGGAACAAGACAATACCGTTGGTGAAGGTACAGTGGAGTCATCAACAAGTGGAGGAGGCCACTTGGGAAAGAGAAGACCAGATGAGGGAACAATACCCTTATCTATTCTAGATGTACATGTGCGAAATTTCGGGGACGAAATTTCTTAAGGGTGGGAGAACTATAACGCCCCGGATTTTAAAGTAAATAAATCAGAAATTATGCAGTAATAAATGAGATTAATTAACAAGGAAAATAAATGTAATTGAATCTAAACCAATCCCGTAACTAATGGGTGTTACAAATAAAGTGGATCGGGCGGGTCAAGAGCCGATAGTCGTGGATCTGATCATGGCGGGTGGAGGGTACAAAGTCTGACGCGCGTGACAACTAAGGGTCGAGTCGTGTAATCGGATGCAGTCCGACGAGGCGTAAGTGAGGTACTGATATGCCCGTGGAAGACTAATATAATGGACCGGATTCCGGATCCGGAGTCGAGATATTATTTGAATGATATTATAAATTTATAGGGGCTATGAGACGTATTGTGGGGAAAGATAAATTAAAATATAGCAAGTTGGTGGGAGATGAATTAAAATAAGTAAAGGGATGAGATAATGTAAATGATTGAATCAAATATTTGAAATAAAATAATATAGTTTAACTTTATAAAAATCTCAGTTCCAGATCTGAGAAAAGAGAAATGAGATTTTGGTTTTAAGAGAGAGTTTCTCTCTTCTCCCTCTCGACTTCTCTCACATAACACTCACGCCCACCGGCTGACCTTTGCGCCTACCACCCTCAGCGCACCACGGAAGTCCCCCCGACAAAGACGCACGCCTGCTTCGCTCACACGCGGCGGTGGCGCCACTTCACCACGTACCGCTGGCTACCACCCTAGCGACGCGCCCGGCCATGTACTCGCGGGTCAGCCAGCGGGATCCTCACCGCTGAACCGGGAGCATCCATGGGTGCCTGCGTGGACTTTCCGGCTGACTCTCTTTCCCTCTAGGTCTGTCCGACCCACCCTTCTTCAACGAATTCTTCTTGCTCTTGTGAGTGAAAATGGGGAAGAAGAACCCTGGATTGAAGTATATGATTGCATGAACTCATGGGGTAAATGTCCTTCTTGAGATTATGATCATGATAAGGCTATGAATAGAGAGGGATTAAGGGGGGATTAGAAAGATTAATAGCTTGTATAGTGTATGGAGAGCATAATCTAGCTTAAATAGTAGTTAAAATGAATGTTTGTATAATTTTCGGGGCCCTATAAACAGGGGAGGTGCCGCTGAATTTTCCATAAATATCTTAAGGTATTAATATCTATTAGTGATCATGTTAACTTACTTAAGTATTGTTTAGACTTCATGATTAACATGCTCATGTATGCTAATGTCCATAAAGTCATGCTTAGGGGACACATGCTTTCGATTGGTACATTTAGGTCATAGTTGGACCTAAATGTCAACAATGCGGCGATTCCATAGTTGGACTTTCTACTAAAAGCATCTGCCACCACGTTAGCCTTGCCCGGGTGGTAATGAACACTTAGGTCATAGTCCTTGATCAGCTCCAACCAACGCCGCTGTCTCATATTAAGTTCCTTCTTGGTAAAGATACTTGAGGCTCTTGTGAACTGTGTATATCTCACAAGGTACTCCATAGAGGAAGTGTTGCCAGATCTTCAAAGCAAACACGACCGCTGCCAGTTCCAGATCATGTGTGGGGTAGTTCTCCTCGTAAGGCTTCAATTGACAAGAAGCATAAGCTATGACTCTCTCATCCTGCATCAATACACAACCCAGGCCAGTCTTGCAAGCATCACTATATACTGTGTACCTCTGCCCACTCTGTGGTAAGGCCAGAATTGGTGCTGACACCAATCTCTTCTTCAGCTCCATGAAGCTCTTCTCACAAGACTCTGTCCATACAAACTTGGTGCCTTTCCTTGTCAACTTGGTCATAGGTGCCGCTAGACGGGAGAATCCCTCAACTAACCTCCTATAGTAACCTGACAAGCCCAAGAAGCTCCGAATCTCCCTGACAGTGGTCGGTCTCCTCCAATCGACGACTGCCTCAATCTTCTCGGGGTCCACCGAGACTCCAGCTCCGCTGATCACATGCCCCAAGAAAGCCACACTGTCCAACCAGAACTCACACTTGGAGAACTTCGAATACAACCGATGTTGTCTCAGAGTCTCCAACACGACTCTCAAGTGCTCCATGTGTTGCTGACGACTGCTCGAGTAGATCAGTATGTCGTCGATAAAGACCACCACGAACCAGTCCAAGTAATGCCTGAAGACCCGGTTCATCATATCCATGAATACCGCCGGGGCATTAGTGAGTCCAAAAGGCATGACTAGAAACTCATAGTTCCCATATCTCAACCGAAAGGCACTCTTTGGGATGTCCTCCTCCCTAATCCGCACCTGATGATAGCCAGATCTCAAATCAATCTTCGAAAACACCTGAGTTCCCTGCAACTGGTCCAGAAGGTCATCGATCCTTGGGAGGAGGTACTTGTTCTTCACTGTTACCTTGTTCAGTTCTCTGTAGTCGATGAACAACCTAATCGATCCGTCCTTCTTCTTGACGAACAACACTGGTGCGCCCCAAGGTGACATGCTGGGCCGAATGAACCCCTTCTTCAACAACTCCTCCAATTGCACTTTCAGCTCCTTCAACTCGGCTGGCGCCATCCTGTATGGAGCCCTGGACACTGGTGCTATTCCCGGAATCAACTCAATAGAGAATTCCAGCTCTCTCTCAGGGGGTAGTCCAGGTAGATCCTCGGGGAACACATCGGCGAACTCGTTCACTACTAGCACATCTGCTACCGCGGATCCACTGTCCTTCTTAACCTCCAAGATCGAGGCCAAATATCCGACACATCCTCCATCTAGCAATCTCCGAGCCTAGAGAGCTGAGATCTCTCGAACCAACGAACAGTCTTGGCTGCCACGGAAGGTGAACTCCATGTCGCCCGGCATCCTGAAGTACACTCTCTTCTAATGATAATCAACCATCGCATACACTGAAGAGAGCCAATCCATACCGAGGATTACATCGTAATCCCTCCGGTCCATCACATGAAGGTTGGCAGGCCACTCCCACCCCTAAATCATCACTGGGCTTGCCTGCGCCATCTTGTTCACCATCCTCGCAACTCCAACTGGGGTGTCCACGCTCAACACATATGGTAGCTCTACCATGGGTAATGAATGTCTCCGTGCAAACAGTGTAGATACAAAAGAATGTATGGCACACGGGTCAAACAATGTACATGCAAAAAAAGAACTAATAGCGATTGTACCTGCAACGACGTCCACCAAGTCCGAGCCTCCTCGCTGGGTCGTGATAGGCAGCGTCCATGTGTCGTGGGCCTCTCTGTCACGATGGGCGAAAGCGTATGGAAGGTTGGCCCGCCGCCGCTTCCCCCTTCCCTGCAACGGGCCGTGAAACGTAAGCTACCGACCGCCTCGAGGCCTCCGAATTCCACTATTGAGGCCCCTGAGTGCCTCCCCCGTACTCTGCCCAGTCCGGCCAGTGGCACCGTGCTTTCTTATGATCCAAGCCGCAAAGATAGGAAGCATCCTCCAAGAAGTCTAGGACATCAGAATCGCTTGTGGTTGCCTCTCGCATTCAAAAGCACTTCATCTTCTATGGCCCTTTGTTCCAACCGCCTTGCCTCTAGATGAGAGTACTTGGGTCCCTATTGGCTTGTTGTAAGGCTGGGACCTGTAATTTGACTTCTTATGTCCCGAGCTCTTACCAGAAGACTGTCCTGGCCCACTACTCTGTGCCTTCTCTTTCTTATCCTTCTTTGCTGGCGCCTAGGGATCGATCTGACAGGATGCATCAATTTACTTGGCACGGGACACCACATCGGCATAGCTGGTGCACAAATGACTAGACACAATCTTCTTCAGTGAAGGCCTCAGACCCATCTCAAACTTCCTTACTTTGCTTTCTTTAGTAGGAACCATATCAGGAAGTAATCAGGCCAGTCTATCGAACTCTATCTCATACTGTTCAACGGTTATACCACCCTGAACCAGATTGTTGAATTCTTGAGCCATTAAGAGAAGTCTTCCCCTGGAGAAATTTTTGGCAAAAAATGCCTTCTTGAATTCCTCCCATGTCTGAAATGGCACCCCATTCCTCAGGCGCACCTCGCCGAGGTACTGGGCCTTTCAAAGACTACCAAGATCGATATGCGGCCGTCCCTAACCCCTCGGCCGATATCCTCTGCTTGGTACATTTCAAATGTTCTTTCCAGCTACCTGATTAATAACTTAGCCGCCTGTGGGTCAGCGGCACAATCAAAAGGCTGGGGAGATGGCCTCCTGATCTCAGCAATCAGACCTCGGCCAAAGCGGGTATGGGCGTGGAGGGGAGGTGCTTGATGTTGTTATCTCTGCTCTTGGATGTACCCCATCATCTCTTGCATGCAGGGTCCATCACCGCTTCTAGGGTACTTCCACTCATACCTTGGCTCGCAGCCTTGTGGCCCTCATAGCCCTAAATTGAGCAGGTTGCTCCTGCCCAATCTTCATAGCCGCTGGCGGTGGGGGAACCTCCTCCACCGGAGGCTCAGGCGTCGGCGTGATGCGAGGCCGTCCTCGAGGTCGTCCTGTCCCTCCTCTTCCACTCATCCTGCTTATTTCCAAACAACCTGTAGGGTTAGCTTATAAAACATCATACTGGAAAGCAGATAATAATGGTCTTTATTTATTCCATAAACTCATAAAAGATACTCGTAGTTCATACAACTTAGATAGTTTGCAAGACTACAATTTATTCTTTCTAGTGACAAAAATCTAAGAAATAACTCAATCCTCTCTATCTGGTGATAGTGGAGTGTAAGTGACCAATGCCCTGTCCGGAGACAGTGGAGTGTAAGTGACTGGTGCCCTATCCTGGGACAGTGTGGTGTAGGTAACCGGTGCCCTATCCGGGGACAGCGGTGTGTAGTTAACCAGTGGTCTCCCACATGGTGGGTACACCTCCCCGCTAGCCGGGACCCCCGCCGGGTCCGAGGCGGTCCATCACGCCAAGCCTCCCCTCCTAGCACTGTAGGAGGCTTCAAGGCTCCTATGATAGTCCCGAGCGTCGCTCACACAACGGTGAACCCTATGATCCTCTCTCCTCTGCCACCCGGACAAGGTCTCTCTGGTGCAGCATGGATCCTATCGTGGCCTACAGGATAGTCGCCGCGACAGCCTATCCTCAACTCGGCCAAAATACTCGCAGCATCCTCAGGTTGAGGCGGTGGTGTGTTTTCTCTCACAGACTCCACTTCCTCAGATGATGCCGGCACGTCGAAGTATCTATGTTCACGATATCCTGGTCTCGAGATCTTGCTTCCTCTGCAATTAAAGAAAGAATGTCAGTCAAACTCGTTCAAAAATGTCACTACCCAACCCAGCACTCAGTTGAGCTACTTCACGAAGTCACTAGGGCAACTAGGGTGTCCATTATCTGCATGCTCTGATACCACCTTAATCTGTGACGCCCTGTCCCGATCCCGGGACCTCGAGCACGTTCACAGACCGACCATAGCCGAATAGAGACGGGCCCCACTCGGATACAAGGCCTAAGTGAGTAAAGCAGATAATATAAATAAACAACTTAATTTATTCAAAATAACATAGTTTCAGCGAAAAAATACAAAAGGGGTTCAAATACCCTACAATTACTAGGCCCTATAAATGTCTCACTCAGAACAAGAAAAGTAAACAAGGTCCTCATACCTCTGCAATCCACCCGACCTACGATCATCTCCTGCGTACTAGAGTCCTACGTCTCAGGATCTGTAAACAGGAAGAAAACAAGTGCATGAGCTTTCGAATGGAAAGCCCAGTAAGTACCCCTGCGAGGTTCAAGAAAATATAATATCAACAAATATGAATATCAAAATCAAGCTCGGGGCACGCCCCTCAAAAACAATCCCTAGGAGTCTACCACAAAAAAACAAACAAGGTGTTGATGCCAAAAACTGGTCCCCCTCACGCTTTGGCTACTTGTTGCCTCGTGATCTGGTCTCAGCCTTGGACAAACGGTTGAAATTTATAGTTGGTGTGGACACTTACTTCAACTTCAGAACAAGGAATGCAAGGAGTGCTTTGGAATTCCGATCGGAATTATCAACTCTTTGCTTTGGGGTGAATCTGTAAAAAGGAGAAGGGAGGAATCGGAATTGGGCCTTTCTGCCCAGATTTAACTCCGATGCTTAAGTCAGAAAGCTTGTGAGAAGGAAGTCTTAGATATGAGTGTGTAATGATTTTTCTTGTCCTTTTCTTTCTACCATTGCCCTTCTTTTATAGCAGCTTAAAGGCGGTTTAGGAAAGGCTGTGGGTAAGGCGGTAAGTAAGGCGGTGAGTAATGCGGTGAGTAAATGTCTTCTAAGGCGGTAAGAAAATATCGCCTCTTTAGCGTGAGGTGCTACGTAGGTAAGTAGAAAATATCCGCCATCAGAGAGGCAAGTGGATAAGATTTACTCACTGTAGAGGCGTTAGATATTTTCTTCCTTGGGTGGCTATAAGCACCTTATGAGATCCTCACGCCTTGTGGATAAGAAGGTTGCTATAATTCTGACGGACTTGTTTGTGGGATTGAACCCTCATTTTTATTTGCCGAACGGAATTATACCAGGATATTTGATGATATTGTCGCGCGGCCAAAGGGACATAGTCCTATGTATGACAGGTGGCCATTTAGGTCGATGACACGCGTCTTTACCAAATATATTCGTAACACTAGTCCCCCTCAAAGTGTACTTGTTCGAAAAATCTGAGCGAGGGTGAGTTAACCACTCTTCTCGCTTTGTTCGAGAACAAGTATCTTAGTTGGCATGTCTATGTAGGTGTAGACTTTGTCTAAGGTACATGTGCTTTTAATAGGTGACCGACGCTTACTGTGTCGTTGTTTTAATCGAGGTAGATTTTTATTCGGAATTTTCGCCTATGGCGTCACTAAGTTTTTTCTATTTAAGAAGCTTGTAGGGGTAGTGTTTTATTCAAAATCCAAAAATCTTCGTAATTTTGTATAATGGCTCAGCGTTTGTCTTTCTATAAATTTTTCACTTTCACTCAGTGTTCGCGTCATCTGGCATTCCCAGTTCTTTTTATGAACATCTGGCGGACTTAAGGATAGGGGTCATCCATTTGGTAAGTCCAAATGGTTGTGTATGGCCCTCCCTTCTGCTTATTGACAGGGGTGTAGGTGAGATAAGTATTGAGGAAGGGTGGGAGGCCTTCCACGTTGATCATGACATAGAGGCGGGGAATCTTTTAATTATTACTTATGCAAGGGGTGTACGCTTCGAAGTTGAAATGTTTGGAAGCGACTCCTGCCGCAGAGAAGTAGGCCCCCATCTTCGCCAGCGTGCTGTGCCGGGGTTTCCTAGTGACAATGAGGACAATGATGGCTGTGGAAGTCCGTACGTCTCCTCTAAATCTTATCCGAGCGAGTCTTCGAATGGATCCGTGGATTGTTAATTAGGGAATTCCGAACGGAAAACATGTTGTTGTTGTTTTTTTTTTTTTTTGTTTTTAAATACCACTATCGTTGTAACCTGAAATAAAGTTTATATTTTTGTTCATAAAGTCTTTGATTTCTTCAAGAAGAATGATCGCTAGTGATCCTATGTTGGGATGTGTGTATTTGTCTCTTATGGTGTTGGTTCTATGGTACAGCGCCCATTACTCCCCAGAGAGACACGTGTCTCTCACACTGTGTCGCATTAAAGGGAGAAGATGGCACGATGTGCGTGGCGTGCGCTTTGTCAACAACATGACGGGCGTGGCTATCTATGTATGTCAGGCGGCGTTTGGTATGCTGACGTGGATAGAATTTTGAATTTTTTAAAGAGAAGCAATGATGGTTATCTGAACGGTCCAGATTTGGGGACCTTTGGTTTAATGGCTCGATCGGGATGCCGCTTTGGGATCTAACGGCCAGGAATTCATCTCCTTCAGATAGAAGGCGAAGTTGTACAAGTGGAAGGGGTTTTATTTCAAAAGTTAAATCTCGCCTTTTTCTCCATAATCTCTTTCTTCTCCGTGAACCCCTCGCTTCTAAAGTTCTTGCGCTTTTTCATCCTTTTTTCTTCTAAGGTATGGCTAGTGCGTCTTCTTCTTCTGGTTCTTCTCATGAATCTCGTGAACCTGTTGCTTCCCCCTCTTTTCGATCCTTTTCTCCTACCTGAACTCATGGTCTCGCCAGTGATTTTAGGCGTAGTCCCAGGGACGCTCCAGCCTGTGGTTCGCGGATTCATCCCGCTTCTAGGGCTATGGGTAGAGGGTCTGGCACCTTCATAAGCCTCCTGGGGCAGAAGGACGTCGATAGCTTGGTAGAGAAGCATAAGATAGACCTTTCTCTGTTCGAGGTTAGGGTTCCTTGTTCTGGGGAGAGGGCGAGCTTTCCAAGGGAGAGGGAGATAGCCATCTATCAAGATGCACTATTGGGTGGCCTTAGAATTCCTTTTTCCGATTTCGCTAAGGTGATTATGGAGGAATATCACTTGTGTCCTTCACAGTTAACTCCAAACTCTTGGAGGTTGATCAATGGTTTTGTTGTTGTCTTTAAGAATTATGGGGTAAATCCGACCGTTCGTTAATTTCGTATGTTGTTTAGTCTTTGTTTGGAATCTAATGCCGACTGGTATTATTTCTCGGCTCATTCCTGGAGAAAGTTTCTAGGGAAAGTCCCCTCTTCCATTAAGCGATGGAAGAGTAAGTTTTTCTTTGTTAAAAGTAAGTCCGAGTGGGATGTCCGAACCAGGTAGGAGGTTGCCTGCGAGGAGATGACACAAGAAGAGGAGGTTCTTCTTAAGTCAATGACGGGGTTATCTAAAGTTTATATGGACGACTTCTTGACCAAGGAAAACCTCGTTAAATGTCGTTTAATTGTAGCTGCCGGTAGGACTTATTCGTGCATCTAAATCAGTTTAATCTTGAATCGTAATGTCTAACTTGCTTCGAAATTTATTCTTGCAGGAAATCCGATGGAAGATGAAGATTTGAGCTACGTTAAGGGCCTTTTGGCCTCTTTCGAAGGTGAGGTTCACCCGCCTACCTCGTGGGCTTAAGAAGAAGAAAGTAGCATCTAGCAAAGTTGTCGACACTTCCAAGGAGGAGAAGAGGAAGAGGAAGAGGAAAGAGGTCGATTCTTCCAAGAAAGGCGACCTACCGCAGTGGTCTTCCGGGAGAGGAGGACCAAGAGAAAGAATTCGAGGACGCACGGGTCCCTAATTACAAGTGAACAGTGCAAATTCGCCTCGGAAAGAAGTCCACCCTGAGGGGAGAAGTCCGCCCGGCTTTGCTCACTTGATTTGGAGGGCCCTTCTTCTAGTCGGCCAGAGGATATCCTCCTTATGGAGGTAAGAATCTACTTCTTAAGGGTATCTATGGTTTTACTAAGAACTTTTAACTTGAGACTTATTTTATAGGGGAAGGCAGGAGAGGCGGCCCTCTTGGACAAACTGAGGGTGGCGGACTTAGCCTTAAAAGTGCTCTTGAAGAACTCCAAATGAAAAGGAATTACCTTCCGAGGATATTCCTTTTCGAGATGCCAGGTCCGTAAAGGATGTTTTGATGGCCATGAGTCCTGAACAGCTCTCCGCGAAACTCCGAAGGGCTGGGAGGGAAGAGGCCACTTACCAACTTTTCCGCTCGGCCATGCTGGTAAATGTCATTCTTATATTTCTTCTACTTCCTCATTTGGCATTATTGTCTTTAACTTATTTGTTACCCTATAGACTGCTCAATGGGCAGATCGAGTTTGCAGTCTTTGTCAAGAAGAGATGGGAGCGAGTAGGGCAGAAATTGCCTAATTAAGTTCTAGGGTGGCGGCCCTGGAGGAAAAAGAGAAAGAATGTACCGCGGTTATCCATACTCTCGAAAGCAAGATAAGGCCGAAGCGACCTCAACAGTTGGCAGCTATGGAAGAAGAGAAAAATGATTTAGCGGCCAAGCTGACTATTTCCAAGGGCTCTCTTCATACTGCTGAGGAGAATATCAAAAAGTTACAGGATGACTCCAGCAGTTTGAAAGAGGAACTTAAATCCGCTCAAGAGGAGCGAGGTGAAGCCCGTTGGGATCTAAAGCTAAAGGTTGCTGAACTCGCCGCCATTCAGACCGAGTTAGAGGACTCAAAGAAGAGAGCGATACACTTAAGGAAGACTTGGCTTTCAGACAGAAGACCCCTAAATCCGACTCGCAAGAAATGAAAGACTTAATTGAGCAAGCGGATAAGTTAGAGAAAGAGGTCGTTCGGCTTAGGGTGAAGGCAAAAGAGGGGGCCACTCACATATATTCCGTACTGCAGCAGGTGGGTCATCACGTTTCTCCTGCAGAAGTGTTACCGATGGAGCTTGCTGGAGTCTTGAAGAGGTTCACATAATTGAAGGAGCAACAAATCATAAAGATTCCAGAGGCCCCTGCCATGGTCCCTTCTGAACCTTCGACTAAGATTCCTCGAGACCGTCCGGAAGGCCCTAGTTCTTAGGATATTCTTATCCAATGTCCTTGTCTTGTAAATACTTAGTCATTTTGGAATGTAATTTCTATTTACGTGAATGAAATACAAACCTTTTCTTTGGTGAAGATTTATTTCCAAGTCATGGTTATTTTTAACAATTAAGAAGTCTTTCGCAAGCCTTTCTTTCTTCATTTGGCCCGTAAATTAAACTTCATGGCAGTTTCTTCTCTTCTTAGTCCAATCATGGAACTTTGATTTGTTGAGTAAGATCCTTGCCTTTGTAAATGAGATTGTTGCCTCATATTTCGATCAGGATTTTTGCCCCTTGTTTCTGGATGAGAGTTACCGTTTATCCTTGTAGGATAACTCCGACTTATCTTTTAGGAATGGGATTTTCACCTCATTTTTGTAGAATGGGATTTTCACCTCATTTTTGTAGAATGGGATGTTCACCTTATTTTTGTCTGAGAAAACTTAAGCTTTATTTTATGAAACATTTAGGAGATCAAGCATGTAATTCTACCGATAGTATCGCCGCAGTGCTCAAAGATGAAATGGTCGCTGAGTGTTTTTCCTTCCATATTCACTTTGATAATAGATGCCCGCTTCGGACAACTCCTCAGTATGACGTAAGGGCCTTCCCAGCTAGGGAGTTAGCTTCCCTGCTCGGGCTTTTGTTTCCACTCGAACTCATTTTTCTCTTAAGGCCAGATCACCGATTTGGAAGAAGACTCTTTTCACCCTTGTGTCATAGAACTTTTTACTCTTTGGCGATAGATGGCTGCCTTTGTTTCCGCAGCTTCTCTTCGCTCTTCAAGTAAATCGAGTTCCGCTCGGAGATTCTTCTCATTTTCTTTTGATGAGAAGGTTTGTTGTGTCCGTAGGGTGGGTATTCCTATTTCTGCAGGGATGACGACTTCTGCCCCATAAGTAAGAGAGAACAGAGTTTCTCCTGTGGGGGTTCTGGTGGTTGTCCTATAAGCCCAAAGTGCGCTAGGAATTTCTTCAACCCAGTTAGTTCCATTTTTGGAGACCCGGGTTTTGAGAGGTTGGAGCAAGGTGCGATATGTTACTTCTACTTGGCCATTGGCTTTAGGATGTGTTACGGAGGTTAACCTGGATTCAATTCTGAGCTCGGAACAAAAGCTTTTGAAAGCCTTGTTATCAAATTGTCGGCCCATCATAGCGGAAATGAAGGTGGCCGAATTCGAATCGACGGATAAATGCTTTGCCACACAAGAATCCCTGACAAGCTTTCTCTGTAATCTTGGCCAAGGGCTCAACTTCTACCCATTTGGTGAAGTAATCGATAACCACTATCAAAACCTTTATTTGTCAAGTCGAAGTAGGAAATGGCCCTAGAAGATCGACTCCCCAGATAGCAAATGGGCGAGGGCTTATAATTGGTGTGAGCAATGTTGGTGGTCGTCTTTGAATCTTGGAATGCCATTGGCAGGAGTCACATTTTCGGGCGAACGCCACCGCATCTTGAGTTAATGTTGGCCTGTAATAGCCTTGTCGCAGGACTTTGTAACTCAAGGCTTTGCCTCCTATATGCCCTCCTCCAATACCTTCATGGATTTCTTGAAGGATATAGTTGGTTTCCCCGTGGGGCCTTAAGCATCGTGAAGAAGGGTTGGCGTGATAGGACCTCTTGTATAGATTTTCACCAATGATAGTGCACCGAGCGGATTTGTAAGAAATCGCATGCGGCTTCCGCCTTGTTGGATGGTGTAGGTCCACCTTGCGTGTAGTTTCTAATGGGATCAATCCAACTAGACTCTTCTCACAAGACTTTGTACTTCTCTTTCTAACCCTTCAATAGTTTTTGTGGGAAGATACTGTAGGTTGAAAGAGGATTCTGTATCTCCGTTGGGTACGGTGGCTTTTTTAGATAAGGCATCAGCTTCTTTATTTTGTGCTCGACAGATCTTTTCGATCTGGAAGTGAGTGAAGCATAGAACTATTTTTTTCACCACTGCTTGGTATTTAATCATGTTCTCCTCCTTTGCTTCAAAATTGCCCCATGTGTGGCTCACGACTAGCTGTGAGTCGGAATATACATGCAAATGTTGAATTCTGAGCCCCGGGCGAAACATAATCCTGCGATGAGGGCTTTATATTCGGCCTCATTATTGGTCGCTCGGAATTGGAACTTGAGCACTGTCGCAATTTTACATTTAGAAGGAGAATAAAGGACGAAGCCGGCTCCTGACTTTTCTTGATTCGATCCACAACATATAAGGACCATGGGATGCTTGGGCTTTCTTGGGTCCCATGCGACGGAGTTCATCCCCATTCGTGGGAATGGTCAACTCCACGATAAAATCTGCTAGCACTTGAGCCTTGATTGCCGCTCGGGGTTTATAAGTGAAATCAAACTCACCCAATTCTATCACCCACTTAGCTAAACGTCCGGAATTTTCAGGCTTATGGCGGACTTGCTTTAAAATTTTGTCGGTCCAATACCGTTACTTTGTGAGCCTGAAAATACTGCCTCAAACCTACGTGCGGATGTGACCAGAGCGAAAGCCAATTTTTCAAGTGGTAGATACCTTGACTCCGCGTCGTTAAGGATCTTACTTGTATAATAGACTGGCTTCTGAACTCCATTGTCTTCTCTTAAAAGAACTGCACTGACCGCTCGAGGAGCAGCGGCCAAGTAGATGTAGAGTTCTTCCCCTACTTGCGGCTTAGCTAGCAATTGAGGCGATTGGAGATAATCTTTAAGCTCCTGAAAGGCCTTCTCACATTCTTCTGTCCACTCCATTTTTGGTGCTTTTACTTAGGAGCTTGGAAGAGCGGGAGGTTTTTCTCTCCAGCTTTAGAGATAAATCTCCCAAGAGCGGCAAGGCGTCCAATGAGCCGTTGTACCTCTTGAAGGCTTTTAGGTAATCCCATATCAAGGATGGCTTTGACCTTTGCTGGATTTGCTTCTATTCCTCTTTAAGTCAATATAAATCCTAGAAATTTCCCTAATCGGACACCAAAAGCACACTTGTTCGGATTTAGGCGCATGTTGTAAGTCCGAAGTGGCTGAAAGGCCTCTTGTAAATCCGTCAGGTACTCATCGGCTTTTCTACTCTTTACCAGGATGTCATCCACATAGGCTTCAACATTTCTTCCAATTTGCTCCTTGAAGACTGTATTTATGAGCCTCTGGAAGGTGGCTCCGGCATTCTTTAGGCCGAATGGCATCACCTTATAGCAATAAGTTCCTTTGCTTGTGATGAAGGATGTTTTTTCTTCATCGTCTTTGGCCATTCGGATTTGATTGTAGCCTGAAAGGGCATCTAAGAAACTCAGCATCTCATGCCCCGCCGTAGAATCAACCAAACCATCAATTGAAGGTAGAGGGAATGAATCTTTTGGACAAGCTTTATTTAAGTCCGTGAAATCCACGCACATTCTCCATTTTCCAGACGGCTTTTTTACTAGAACCACGTTAGCCAACTAGTCTGGATAGTTCACCTCTCTGGATAAATCCGACCTCTCAAAAAGGGTTGATACTTCTTCTTCTGCAAGATATACGCGCCTTTACGGGGTAGGAATTCCTTCTTTTGTTTGACCGGTTTGAACGACCGATCTACGCCGAGCCGGTGTTCAATGAGATCACGCTTACACCTAGCATGTCTTACATGACTGTGAAGAGATCAGAATTTGTTCTTAGTACTGCTATGAGATTTTCTTGCTGTGCTATTGTCAAATCCTCACCAATACGCACAGTACTCTCCGCTCTAGTTGTGTCTAGGGGAACTGTAAGCAATTCTTCAACTGGTGTGGGGCGAAATTCTTCATCTTCTCGTTCGGCTATTTTGTTGATCAACATGGCTTCCGAAACCCTTGTTTTGCCTTTATTCAGAACTTTTCCTTTGAGAGTGGAAACATAACATTGTCGTGCCAAGGGTTGATCCCCTCTCACTTCTCCACTGCCACTCTCGGTCGAAAATTTGAGGAGAAGATGGTAAGTGGAGATTATTGCTTTCAAGGCGTTGAGGGTCGGCCTACCAAGAATCACATTGTAACTTGAAGCACAACGTACAACTAGAAAATTTGTTGTCACTGTTGATGATCTCGGTGAGTTTCCTACCGTAACTGGCGGCAACGCGTGATCATTCCTTACATTTGTACAACCCCTCAGAAAAATCCCACTAAAGATGATTTTCACGGGGAGCAAGTTATGCCGTGATCGTATCCTCATTCTTCAAGGCGCCCGTAAAAAGAATGTCCCTTTGAACTTCCACTGTCTACCAGAACTCTTTTCATTTGGAAGCTGGAAACCATGATGGCAATGACCAAGGCGTCGTCATGAGGGTGCCGAACCCTGCTGACGTCGTTATCGTAAAATATGATGGGGGCCATAGGCCGGGACCGTTTTTGTGGCGCTTCTGTTTCCTGCGCACCTCCCACCATCCAGGCATAGCTTTTTCGAGAGGCGGAACTTTCACCACCACACCCAAGACCACCACTAATAAATCCGACCATCTCCCCTTTTTCTTCTTCAAGCTGTGAAGTTTCAGGCTCCTCTTGGACCTCAATATTGATATACTGCTCCAATTGTCCCCTTCTAACGACATCTTCTATGGCGTTCATCAAATGGGTGCATTTTTCTGTGTCATGCCCTCTGGCTTGATGAAACTTGCAATACCTTTTGCTGTTCTTTTGCCTTTCGGGATTCTTTGCAGGTTCTGGCCATGTCAAGAGTTGTTGATCTTGGATTTGCATAAGAATATGACTTCTGGTCTGATTTAGTGGGGTATGGTGATCGTATCTAACAATTTTCCCTTCTTTTGAAGGTTCTCTAGGTTGTAGCATATGTCGCTGTGGGCGTGTTGAAGTTTCCAGACCTCTATTCTCACCCTTATGGTCCTTGCGCAATCCTCCCTCCTTTCGGATTTCTGTGAGCCTTTTGTTGACATTTTGATGGGCTTTTCCCTTCTAGACTTCCACAGAGGCACGTCGAGCCTCCTCTTCCCAGCCCGTATAAATTTCATCAGAATTGATATACTTTTGGGCATGGATCATGAGGGCGGGGATGGTTTTCGGCGGATCCAAAGTGAGGGAAAAACGAAAAGGGGATTCAAGCAAACCCTCCATCAGGATAGTCACAGCCATGCGCGGAATAAGGTCCGCAACATTTGCGGCTTCGTCTATGAAACGGTTTAAATAGGCTTGGAGTGTTTCACCCCCCCCCCCCCCCCCCTCCCCTCCCCTGTTGCTTAACGCGCGTAAGGGTAGATGGAGTTTTCTTTTGCTTTGAGTAATTAGCAAAATAAGCTAAAAAGCGATCTGCTAGAACTTGAAACGACGGAATCGTGCTAGATGGAAGATCAACAAACCAGTCTTGCGCTTTTCCCTCTAAAGTAGCGGGAAAAGCTCGGCACATACGAGCGTCGGTAATTCCAGAGAGCAGCATCTTCGACCGGAAGGACATTAAGTGACGGGACGGATCGGTTTTGCCTTCATATGCAATCATAGCAGGTGGTCGGAAACTATCAGGAACTAGCTCCTCCAATATTTCCTTGATAAAGTGTGAGCATATGGTGAGAACATGTCGTTCAGATTTCTGCTTTCCTCGAGAGGGATCTTGTCTCTGTGTCCTTCTGTCAACAGTAGGAGAAGATGGACTATTCCGTTCTGTTCTTGTCCGTTCCGTCCTTGTATGCCGTTCCGTTCTTGTGGCAGCTTGCTCTCGACGTCGAACGGAGGGAGGTTCTGAACTAGCTGAGAAGGCGGTTCTCTCCCTTCTTTCTCCATGGGTGCGAGTCCTTGTACTCCCTCTGCTTTCGGAATTGGCTAGTGGGGTTGTTGGTACATTTGGTAGAGTTCGTGTGGGAGGAAGTGGCGGATGAGTCAAAGTATGAACAGCTTGAGCTAACTGCTCCAATTGTTGCTGTATGTTAAGATAAAACTCTGGGATGGGTTCCAGGGGTGGGACGGAAGGATTTTCTGATGGAGGTAAGATAAGTGGATTGTCTGACGGAATCTCCTCATGCCCTCGGAGTTCGCCAGGTCCTTCAGGATTGCTAGGTGCTCCTTGTTCTTGGATTCGTTTTGATCTTCTGGTAGTAATCATTTGGCTTTTTGTAAGGGTCCCCACAGACGGCGCCAAACTGTTGATGCCAAAAACTGGTCCCCCTCACACTTTGGCTACTATTGCCTCTTGATTTGGTATCAGCCTTAGACAAACGGTTGAAATTTATAGTTGGTGTGGACGCTTACTTCAACTTCTGAACAAGGAACGCAAGGAGCGCTTTGGAGTTCCGATCAGAATTATCAACTCTTTGCTTTGGGGCGAATCTGTAAAAAGGAGAAGGGAGGAATCGGAATTGGGCCTTTCTGCCCGGATTTAACTCCGATGCTTAAGTCAGAAAGCTTGTGAGAAGGAAGTCTTAGACATAAGTGTGTAATGATTTTTCTTGTCCTTTTCTTTCTACCATTGTCCTTCTTTTATAGCAGCTTAAAGGCGGTTTAGGAAAGGCGGTGGGTAAGGCGGTGAGTAAGGCGGTGAGTAAATATTTTCTAAGACGGTAAAAATACACGCCATCACTAGCGTAGGGTGCTACGTAGGTAAGTAGAAAATATCTGCCTACTATAGAGGCAAGTGGATAAGATCTACTCACTGTGTAGAGGCGTTAGATATTTTCTTCCCTGGGTGGCTTTAAGCACCTTATGAGATCCTCATGCCTTGTGGATAAGAAGGTTGCTATAATTCCGACGAACTTGTTTGTGGGATTGAACCCTCATTTTTATTTGCCGAATGGAATTATACTAGGATATTTGATGATATTGCCGCGCGGCCAAAGGGACATAGTCCTATGTATGACAGGTGGCAATTTCGGTCGATGACACGCGTCTTTACCAAATATATCCGTAACACAAGGTAACGACTACTAGCTACAGCAAGCCCTGGGGCTCTGATGAGAACACGACCATCGGGTCGCTACGACCCTCAGGTCGTATGTCGGTAGCGCCACCTCTCTACTTGTCGACACGGCCAGTGAATCATCCCCACTAACAGGCAGAACAACTAGAGTATCGATCCTTCTGCCATGGCAATGTCAGAATATCATGGTGTCCCATCCTTGAACGTCCGCAAAGGAGCTCACCTGCTCCACTGAATTCGAGCTGAAGAACAAAACAAGTAGGGATCCCAACATCCTGAAATAATCAAACATGCTAAATAAAGATTTCAACAAATCATAGAAGCATGAATGAACATCAAGCAGAATGTCACAATAAAGACATAACAAGAAACTACGAAGAGTAGATCAAGGCAAGAGCACTTACATGCTCAAACACGCAATCAAGAATCATCAAAGTTAAGGAACCAATCAATAAATGACTAGGGGTACAAGGCAGAAGTACTTACCTAAAATCGCAGAGTCTCGTATTCTATGGGACTTCCAGGCGCATCCACGTCAATATCCGATAAAGACAATTCTTTAATAAATATACATGTTTATGCACATTGTAACGCCCCAAATTTTCTTAGTGAATAAATCAGAAATTTATTCTGTAAATAATGAGATTACTTAACACAGGAAATAGATTAATTATCTTAAAGCCTAATTAATTAGAAGTCGAGGATATTAAGTTAAATCCAGCCTCGCAACTAATGGGCCGACGGAAGGCCCAAATGGACCAGGCCACTTACATTAGAATAGTTGGAGGTGGACGGTGAGGATAACCTCGATAAATTAATTGGGAAGATCGTAAGTGTTAATTAATCAAGATTAATTAAGAAGGAGAATCGGACAAAAGGTGCGGATTCCGATAAAGTAGATCGGGCGAGTCAAAAGCCGGAATTCACGGATCTGGTCTGACGAGAGGCAGAACCGTGAGGGTACAGTACGCCCGTGACGACTGGGATCATTGACCGAGATTTTCGGATCTGGGTCGGTGAGTGATTGAGTAGAGAATATTTAAAGAAGAGGATGTGACATAAAGGGGAAATAAATGGTTCGATAAGTGACTAAATAATTCGAACCCACGTGATCATTATTGGGATGATGATTTAATTAATCAAAAGCTTCTTGATGATAAAGAGATACAATAAAATAATCAATTAAATATCATATGTTTTGGTATAAGGGCAGCCCTAAGTTAGAATGGAAAAAAAAAAAAAAAAAAACAAAGTGAAGGAATTGATCGTGCTCCCTTCTCCTCCCTCACGCGACCTTCTGCCAGAGCGTACTTGCGCTTGTCACCGAGTCGAGCAGCTAAGGCTTTGTCCAGTGGTTCGACGCCTAAGTCCTCTTCACACGGAACCCCGCTTATCCTCATACTTGCTCAAGCCAAGGCTACACTCAGATTCTGGCCGCCTTGGCCGACCGTCCGAGCGCAGCGTGACCACCTCTCCGCCAGAAGCGCCTAACGCCGCCTGCGGTGCCTCAGTCATGCGATTGCCACACCGGCCAGCTTCTCCGGCCTGCGACCTGCACCGACGAGCAGCCCAATTTGTTCCCAAGTAAATCCCTAAGTTGTTGAATGGGGAAACCTTACTCTAAATTGCTAGTGATGATTGAATTTAATTAAAACTTAAATTTGGGTGAATGAATGAAATTAGGGATGGGCTGAAGGTTCTTAAGTTCATGTATGTGATAGAGGTTTAAATCATATTGATGAGTGTATGATTGTATAATTTCGAGGCATTAGAAACAGAGGAGATGTTGCCCGATTTTTCCTGGAATTTAAACGTGATTAATAACATGCTTAAGAGTAGCAAGTGATTATCTCTTAAGAGCATGCCTTAGTCTCCAATTTTTGCTATTCATAAAGATAGTTAGTCTTCGAGTAGGTGTAAATCCGTATTTTCTCTCCTTGCTTTTAGAAACATGTTATGCAAGCTATGTAAAGGTACACCTAAGTCGATAAATGTCTTCATGGTACACCAATGAGGCTAAGTTAGAAATTAGAAAGAATATGGGTTTCGTGTTCCTAAATATTTGTATTTTCGATCACTAGGGAGGGACAAAGGCAAAGGCACAAATGAGCCGTCAAGAGTCAAGCCAATCTTAGAAACTTGCAAGGATTTCAGGTGAGGGGACTTCACCGTAGATCTAGAGTTATATTATGTGAATTATCGGGATTTCATCTTTATCGTTTTCCGGTGAGCTTCATTTCGGTTTGTGGTTACCGATCGAATTATGGTTATACATGTTTAATGTTTTTCATGCATGTACAATTAATTTAAACTTTTAAAGAGCATGAGTAATGACTAAGGAAACCCTAAGGGGTAGATGAAGATTAATTCGTGTATCACAAGCTGTACCTTAGTTAGTTATGTATGGGGGACCCAAATGAGGGCCTCGTGGATAGAGCCCGATTCTTCCTAGTTGATGAGACCGCTACTACGGAAGGGGATTTGTTTTCAATCGCTTTTCTTAAAACCAAAAATGTTTGCGAAAAGTCATTTTTCTTATAAAACCCTTCCTCTCGTGAGAGAGAGCCTCAGACGGATACCTAGATGCTCGCTTGACGCTCATGTAGATGTATGCCTCTGCTCGCCGTGCCCGGGTTCATGTAGATGTATGCCTCGCTCCCTACATCGTGGTCAAGTAGATGTATACCTCTAATCCTGATGATTGCTGGAGTCTTTACGGAGACATTTTAACTAGGGGTACATGCTTATGTGATATGAGGCCATGGCATGTATACATGTTCACTATGTGCTTACATGATTGGAGATTTCTCGTTGGGTTTTCTCTGGATTTTTGATCATACTAGCATTCTTATCAAGATTGAAGATAATAATGCTGACTTTCATGAGTTGTACTCATATTGATTATGTTACCGCATTTTAGTACAGATTACGGATATGTGTAATATCTGCTGGGGTAGTCTATACTCACTAAGCTTGCATAGCTCAGTGCCTTTCTATATTGTTTTCTGTTACAGGATCTAGACTCGGATCTTGATAGGATCTCTTGGCTTGAGCAGAGGTCGAGGTCTAGATGGCTCTGGCGTATTTGTTTCTATATTTAATGTTGTTGGGTTGCATTAAACTTTAATTTTATCTTTTTATTCCACTGTATTTTGGGGCCATAGTTGCCCATGACCCTGTGTGATGTACCCTACTATGACGCTTATTTGAATATGACTCCCTGTGTGTAACCGGTTATGTTAGATCATATGAACCTTGTTTAGAGTATATGATCCATGATTTTCAGGTTTAACTGTACAGCTTATGGGCTGGTTGCACTCCCGGCCCAGCTGGTGTGACATCTGTTTCATTAGCGAAATGGGTGTTACACACATGATGTCTACAATGCATGCTCTAATGGCCCAAGTCCCATTCGCGAGTCTTCCCCCGTGTTTCCACGTCATTATACCCTAAATGACCATGCTTATTTGTTTCCCATTTCAAAAATTGAATTGAATTAGTCTAGCTTATATAAATTTTACAGATCCCTTTTATCACAAAAGGAGTTGGGTTCTGGTTGTTAGGGCATACAAAGCCCATTAGAGGGGTCTCTAGTTCAAATCCCCTCTCATACAACCTTTCTTTTTACCTCTTCCAATTAATTAAATCATGCCTTAGCTTGAGCCAACCTAGTCCATGTGAAACCCGAAAATTTTAGGAATTTTCAAGTTATTAGGTTAAGAAATTAAAGGCCTCAAGATTTGGGTGTAATTGAAGTTTGTTTGGGAATAAAATTTTCCAATTTATCCTTTAAGTTAATTGCTAATTAAAGAATGTTGTCATATATGGAGATAATTAGATTTGATATGAAGATTAATATCTAATTATATTTTTAGTAGATTTAAAACTCTAAGTTTGGATAAATTTAGGTTTTGTTATTTGGTTTAAGATATACATCATAATTATTAATGGTTAAAGATAAAAACAGATTAGAATTTGATATGATGATATTATCCAAATGAGTAATGTATATAGAATGTTGTTATAGAATTAACCACCACGAGATAGATTCATGATATATATATATATTTGAATATATATTACATATGGATAGGTTTATATATATATATATGTTTAGATATATAAATTAGATAAATGATTGATTTGATGGTGGTTAGAAATATGAGTAGATAAGTAGTAATTTGACAGATGAGATTTATTTTAATATATATATATATATATATATGGCTTCAAATAAAGAAAAGTTGATTTTATAATTGGGAATATATTATTTTATATTTGATATTTGGGAATATGTTTTGGAATAAATATTTTTTAGTATTCTTCACTTAATTAGACAATTGAATAAATTCCCTCAAACTTAGAATTAGTAGGATTTACTTATGTATATAATTATATATATAAATATATGAATGAATAGATATTTTAGTTTATATTATTTGGTTAAAGATATAAATGAATGAATATTTAACTCTACTTTTATTTTATTAAAGGAAAATCGGATGAGTTGGGATAGCATATCTATAGAATTTAATTTTTACTTTTCAAATTATTATGAGAGGGGTACTATATATATATAGTTATATATATATATATATATGATACAGTAGAGATATGATAGAGATATGATTGAGCTGCTGCTTTGAATTCAAAGATATAGTAAGAGAGAGAAAAAAATAAAAATAATAATAAAAAGAAAAATAATTAATAATTATATATACGTATATATAATACAAGAGCACTATATATATATATATATATATATATATATATATATATATATATGTGCACGTGGATAGATAACGTATGTGTATATATGTATATGTTACGGATATATTTGGTGAAGACAGGTGTCGTTAAGCTAAAGGACCACCTGTTCATTTGGCTATATGGCAGTATCACCATCTTTGCACAAATTCCGCTTCAAGAAATAAATAAGTAAGGATTCAATCTCGCAAAACAAGTCCGGCTTGAATTGTAACAACCCTCTCATAAAGGGCGAGGGGCGAGGGTAGAAAGAAAGAGATAGAGAAACATCTAACGCTTCTACAGTTGAGTGGGCCTTATCCACTTGCTACAAGCAAGGCGATATTTTCCTACCGCCTTCCTACCGCTTCTTCCCACCGCCTTCCTACCGCTTCTTTTAATAGATATTTTACCTAACTCACCGCCTTACTTCACCGCTTTCCCCGAACTTCTAAGGTACTATAAAAGAAGAGTGCAAATAGAAGAAAAGGGGATCCGAAAAAAAAACTCATCACATAAAAAACTGCCTAAAACTAAGATTCTCTATTCAAGTTTTCTAACTTAAGCATCGGAGCTGAATCCGGGCGGAAAGGCCCAATTCCGATCACCGCCCTCTCCTTTTCTGTGCTCGTTGATGAGTAATTCCAGAATTCCGAGCGGAGTTTTATGATGCTCTTCGTGACTCCCTCGCTCAGAGGCGTAAGTAAGCGCCCACATCAACTATAAATTCTAACCGCTGGTCGAGAGTCGAGACCGTGATCACGAGGTAACAAAGGATCAAACGCGGACGTGGACCAGTTTTTGGCATCAACAGTTTGGCGCCGTCCGTGGGGAACCTTACGAAAAGCCAAATGACCACTACCAGAAGATCAAAACGAATTCAAGAACAGGGAGCCCTAAATAATCCCGAAGGATCTGGCGAGGTCCGAAGGCATGAAGAAATCCGGTCAGATAATCCACCCATCTTACCGCCATCAGAAAATCCTTCCGTCCAACCTCAGGAATCTGTCCCAGAATTTTACCTTAACCTACAACAACAATTGGAACGGTTGACTCAGGTTGTTCACGCTTTGACTCATCCTCCACCTCCTCCTACACAAGTTCCAACGCCCAACATACCAACAACCCCACTGGATAATTCTGAAAGTAGAGGGAGAACGAGAACTCGCACCCATAAAGAGAAAACAGAAAGGACTGCCTTTTCCGCTAGTTCAGAACCTCCCTCCGTTCGACGTAGGGCAAAGCAGTCAGCCACAAGAACCGAATGCATAAGGACGGAACTGGAATAGTCCAACAAAGGTAAAATGATTGATAGAAGGACTCAACGACGTAACCACTCTCGAGGAACGAAAAGTCCTAACGACACGCTCTCGTGATGTGTTCACCCTTTGTCAAAGAAATATTGGGAGAGCAAGTTCCTGGATAGCTTCTGACCGCCAGCTTATGACCGCTGCATGAAGGCAAAACCGATCCATCCCAACACCAAATCTTTTCTAATTGAAGATGCTCCTCACCGAATCACAGACGCCAAGATGTGCCGAAGCTTTTCCCGCCACCTTAGAGGGAAAAGCGCAAGACTGGGTTTGTCGATCTCCCATCTAGTACGCATTACTTCTTTTCGTGATTTTAGCAGATCGCTTCCTAGCCTATTTTGCCAATTACTCAAAGCAAAAGAAAACCCCGGCCCACCCTTCTCAAGCATTAAGCGAGGGAAAGAAACGCCTCCGTGCCTATTTAAGCCAAGCATTACATAGACGAGACAGCCTAATGTTGCGGACCTCCCGCCACGCATATGGCTGTCAGGACTTTTCTAATGGAAGGGTTATTAGACTCCCCTTCCGATTTTCCCTAACACTAGATCCACCAAAACCATTCCCCGCCTTATGATCCACGCCCAAAAGTATATCAATTCCGAGGAAATTTATATGGGTTGGGAAGAAGAGGCTAGACGTGGACTCGTGGACACCCTAAGGAAAACTCACCATAGCGTCAGCAGAAGGCCCCCGGATACGCGAAAGGAAAGAGGATCGCACAGAGAGGGCAAAGGCATAAACAGAGGCCTGGAAACCTCCGCACGGCCCCAACAACATACACTACAGCCCAGAGAGCCTTCTAAGGAAGGAAAAATTGTCAGATATGATCACCATACCCCACTGAATCAAACCAGAAGCCACATTCTTATGCAAATCAAAGAACAAAAGCTTCTGACGTGGCCGGAGCCTGCAAGAAACGCCGAACGGCAAAAGAACAGTAAGAAGTATTGCCAGTTTCATCAATCCAGAGGACATGACACAGAAAAGTGTACCCACTTGATGAACGCAATAGAAGATGTCATTCGAAAAGGACAATTGGAACAATACATCAACCTTGAGATTCAAGGGGAACCTGAAATTTTCACAACCTGAAGAAGAAAAAGGAGAAATGGTGGGATTTATCAGTGGTGGTCCCGGCCGGTGGTGAAAGTTCCGCCTCTCGGAAAAGTTACGCCCGAATGGTGGGAACCACGCTAGAAATAGAAAACGCCACGAAGACGCATCTCACCTACGGCCCAATCATCTTCTATGACAATGACGCCAAATGAGTTCGCCACCCACATGATGACGACGCGTTGGTTGTCGCTATCAAAGTGTCTAATTTCACGATGAAAAGAGTTTTGATAGACATTGGAAGTTCAAATTGATATCCTCTTTGGAGTGCTTTCAAAGAATGAGATATGACGCAGATGACTTGCTTTCGGTGAAATCATCCTTGGTAGGGTTCTCCGGAGGGGTAGTACAGCCAGAAGGAATGATCTCCTTGCCAGTTACGGTAGGGAACTCGCCAAGGTCATCAACAGTGACAGCAAATTTCTTGGTTGTGCGTTGTGCTTCAAGTTACAACGTAATCCTAGGTAGACCAACCCTCAACACCTTGAAAGTCAGAATCTCTACTTATCACCTTCTCCTCAAATTCCCAACCGAAAGTGGCAGTGAGAGATAAGAGGAGATCAACCTCGCACGCGCAAGAATGCTATGTCTCAACCCTCAAAGGGAAAAACTCCCAACAAAGAAGACAAGACAAAGGTTTCGAAGCCATGTTAGTCGCCAGAATGGCCTAACGGGAAAATGAGGAGCTTCACCTACACCTCGCAAGAATTGCTATCAGCTCCCTTAGACACAACCGTGAGCGGACCGCACGGCACGGATTGGGGCAGATTTGATAAATGCAATCAAATGGAAGATCTCATGAGAATATTGAGAGCAAATTCCGATCTCTTCGCTTGGTCTTCGTGAGGATATGCCGGGCGAAAACGTAATATCATCGAGCATCGCCTAAAACATCGATCAATCGCTTAAACCCACAAAGCGTAACGGAGAACTTCGCACTGTAAAGGCGTAAGTCATGGAGGAAGAAGTATCTAATCTCCTAAAAGCTAAGTTTATCCGAGAGGTATACTACCCAGACTGGTTAGCCAATGTGGTCCTGGTGAAAAAGCCGTCCGGAAAATGGAGGATGTGCGTTGACTTCACGGACTTAAACAAAGCCTGCCCGAAAGATTCATTTCCCTTACCGTCAATTGATAGTTTAGTGGATTCGACAACGGGGCATGAGATGTTGAGCTTCCTGGATGCCTTCTCAGGTTATAACCAAATCCGAATGGCCAAAGGCGACGAAGAAAAAACGTCTTTCATTATGAGCACGGGAACATACTGTTATAAGGTGATGCCGTTCGGCCTAAAAAATGCCGGAGCCACCTTCCAGAGGCTTCTAAATACAAATCTCGAGAGCAAATTGGCGTAAATGTTGAAGCCCATGTGACGATATCTTAGTAAAGAGCCGAAAGGCCAAATGAACACTGCCGACTTTACAAGAGGCTTTTCAGCCTCTTCAATTTATACTATGCGCTTAAACCCTAACAAGTGTTTTTCTAAGGCTCGATCAGAAAATTCCTAAGATTTATTCTAACACAAAGAGGGATAGAAGCTAATCCGTATAAAATCGTAGCTATTCTTGACATGGGATCGCCCAAAAGTCTTCAAGAAATTCAAGGCGCTTAATCCAAGGCTGCCTCGGCCAAGTGATTTATCTCCAAAACCGAGAGAAAAATCTCCCACTTTTCCAAGCCCTAAGAAAAGCACCCAAAATGGAGTGGATGTAAGAATGCTAAAAAGCCTTTCGTGGGCTTAAGGACTATCTCCTGGCCGCCTCACTACTAGCTAAGCCACAAAGCGGGAGAAGAACTCTACGCTTATTTGGCGGTCTTCCACGCCACGGCCAAATATAGCTTCTTCTAAGAGAAGATAACGGAGTCCAAAACCCGCCTACTACACAAGTAAAATCCTTAACGATGCGTAATCGAGATATCTACCACTCAAAAGTTGGCCTTTGCTCTTATCACATCTCAAGACGGAGGTTGAGGCCGCACTTTCAAGCCCGTAAGATCATAGTATTGGACCGATCACCACTAAAGTGCATTCTCCATAAACCTCGAAAACTCCTGGACGCCTAGCCAAGTGGGTGATAGAATTGGGCGAAGTTCGATCTCACCTACAAACCCCTAACGGCAATAAAGGCTCAAGCGCCGGCAGATTTCATCAGCGGAATTAACCTTCCCAAAGAACAGGATCGAACCCCCGCCACAAAGTCCTAAGAAAAGCCCTAACATCCCATGGACCTTATATGTTGACCGGACAAAGAATCTAAGAAAAGCAAGTGTGGTTCGTCCTCTACTCTCCTTCCAAGTGAAAAATTGCGACAGTACTAAAGTTCCAATTCCGAGCAACCAACAATGAGGTACACCTGGCCCGGGGGCTCAGAATTCAGCATCTGCACGTATATTCTGACTCACATCTAATAGTAAGCCACGCCTTGGGCAGCTTTGAAGCGAAGGAAAAAAACATGGTCAAGTACCAAGCAGTGGTAAAGAAAATAGTTCCACACTTTGCTTGCTTCCAAATTGAAAAAGTCTCATTTAACGAAAACTAAGAGGCTGACGCTTCTCTCCAAAAAGGCCACAAAGACCAACGGAGACACGTAGCCTTCCTTTTAACCTACAATATCTTCCCACAAAACCATCACGGATTAGAGGAGGAAGTACAAAATGCAAATAAGAGTCAAAATTTGGATGGACCCCATCGAATTATCTACAAGGTGGACTCGCACTTTCACCTAACAAAGCAGAGGCCAGACGGATTTCTTACAAATCCGGCCAAGACACCATCATCGATGAGAACCTATATAGAAGATCCTATACGCAACCCTTCTTGCGATGCTTTAAGGCCCAAATGTAAGCTAGTTATATCCTTCAAGAAATTCAATTTAAGGCATTGGAGGAGGTCACATAGGGGCAAAGCCTTAAGTTACAAAGTCCTATGACAAGGTTATTACTAGCCAACGCTTAACTCAAGACGCAATAGCTGCTCGCCGAAATGCGATGCTCGCCACGCATTCCAAGATCTCAGAGGCTAATTACCTGCAAGACATGTTTTACACCCATCATTAGCCCTCACCATTTGCCATCCGGGAGTCGATCTCCTAGGGCCTTTCCCTACTTCCGCTTAGGCAAATGAAGTTTCTAATAGTCGCCATTGACTACTTCACCAAATGGGTGGAAGTCTAACCCTTGGCCAAAAATCACGGAGAAAGCCCGCTGTGGATTCTTATGGCGAATCGGTTATTTGTCGATTCGCATTCCTACGCCTTCATTTCCGAGTAATGGACGATGCTTGATAACAAAGCCTTCAAAAGCTTTTGCTCAAAACTCGAATTGAATCCAGATTAACGCCTCAGGACACATCCCCAAACCAACGCCAAGTAGAAGTGACAAACCGCGACTCGCTTCAAACACTGAAAACACGGGTATTCAGAAATGGGACTAACTGGGTAGAAGAAATTCCGAGCGCTCTTTGGGCCTACAGGACAACAACAAGAACTCCTACTGGAGAGACCCCATTCTCCCTCACTCTATGGGGCAGAGGTCGCCATCCCCGCAGAAATAGGGATGCCTACTCATGGACACAACAAACTTTCTCCTCAGAAGAGAATGAGAAAAAACTCAGAGCGGAACTTGATCTACTCGAAGAACGAAGAGAAGCCGTGAAAACGAAGGCAGCCATCTATCGCCAGAAAGTAAAAAGGTTCTATGACACAAGGGTAAAAAGAGTCTTCTTCCAAATCGGCGATCTAGTCCTACGGGAAAATGAGTTTCTTGGAAATAAAAGCTCTAACGGGAAGCTTAACTCCTAATCGGGAAGGCCCTTACGCCATACAAAGAATCGCCCCGCAAGCACCTATTATCTAGTAAATATGGACGGAAAGACACTCAAGCGTCCATTCCATGCAGAACATCTACGACGCTACTATCAGTAAATTCTGTAGCTGTTTCTTAAAATTCACGGAATAAAGCTCAAGTCTTTTTCTTTCTATTAAGATGCGGTGAAATTCCCATCCTATTAAGATGCGGTGAAATTCCCATCCTATTAAGATGCGGTGAAACTCCCATCCTACTAAAATGCGGTGAAATTTCCATTCTTGGAAGACGAGTCGGAATTATCCTGTAGGGATAGAACGACAACTCTTATCCAAAAAGCAAGGGGCAAAAATCCCGATCGAAATATGAGGCAACAATCTCATTTAATGAAGACGAGTACTTCATTCAACAACTCAAAGTCCCGCGATTGGACTAAGAAACCCGTTACGAAGCATCCTACAAAATCAAAGGAAGAGGGAAGAAAGAAGAAATTTACAAAAGACTTCGGAAAATACTTCTTAAATGAATTTCTTATATGGTTAAGGATAACCATCACTCGGAAATAAAACTTCATCAAAATAAAGGTTTGTGTTTCATATGAATAAAACTTACATTCCAAATGATTGAGAATTTACAAGAACATTCATAAAAGAAAAACATCCTAAGAGCTAGGGCCCTCAGGGCAACCACTTTTGCTTAGAAGGAGCTTGGGTAGAAAGGTTAGAAGGGCTTGAGGGGACAGATCGAAGGGCGAGGCAGGGAGCCTCAGGGGTCTTGATGACTTGTTGCTCTTTGAGTCTCGTAAATTTCTTCAAGACTCCAAACAAACCCATAGACAAAACCTCCTTAGGAGGAATATGATAGCCCACTTGTTGCACCACGTAATATATAATGAAAGTGGCCCCATCTTTAACTTTCGCCCTAAGCCTGCAACCTCCTTCTAAATTGTCCGCTTGCTCCATTAAATCTTTAATTTCTTGCCACCGGACTTAGGAGCTTTCAAACCGGAAGCCAAATCACTTTAAGTGTATCACGCCCCCTTATTTCCTCGCCAACTCAGCCTTTGAACGGCGGTAAGCTCAGCCTTCAAATTTTGACTTTAGATCCCATCGAACGGCTGCTCGCTTCCTCCTGAGTAGATTGGAGTTCCTTCTTCAACGGCTGGATTCATCTTGTAACCCTTTTGATATCCTCCTCGCCAAATGTAAGAGAACCTTTGGAAATAGATAGCCGAGCCGCTTAGATCGCTTTTTCTCCTTCTCCGTGGCGTATAGTTGGTGCGTACCGCCTACTTTGTCTTGCTCAAGGGCCTGGATAGCCTCATGCTGTTTCTTCTCCTTCTCTTCCAAGGCAGCCACCCTAGAGCTCAACTGAGCGATATCTACCCTATTCATTTCCATCTTGGCAAAGAGTACCAACCCGATCCGCCCATTGAGCGGTCTACGAAATAACAAAACGCTCATAAAAATATACCAAATTTAGAAATAAAGGGAAATATGAGAACATCCCTTACCAGCATGGCCGAACGGAATAATTGGTAAGTGGCCTCTTCCCTACTAGCCCCTCGGAGTTTTTTAGAGAGCTGCTCGGGCCGCATGGCCATTAAAACATCCTTTACGGACTTGACATCACGAAAAGGGGTATCCTCAGAAGATAACTCCTTCTGCTTAGCAGCAGATCCCTTTAAAACGGAATCCACCACTCTTAATTTATCCACGAAGGTCGCTTCTCCTAACTCCGCCTGCAAAATAAAACCTAAGTTAAGAGTTCTAAGTGAAACATACCTATAGAAAATAGAAATTCTCACCTCTCAAGGAGAAGGGATGTCCTCCTACCGGGCTGGAAGAAGGACCCTCGGAAATTGGGGACAACGTCGGGCGGATTTCTTCCGCACAAACCTCTTCCTGAGGCGCCCCCACTAGTTCTTCTACAATTCCGGGACCTGATACGTCCTCGGAATTCTTCCTCTTGGTTCTCCTCTCCCGTGAGGACCCTGCACTGGGGTCATTCTTAATCCCCTTGGAAGAGCCTGTCTCTTTTCTCTTCCTCTTCTTTCTTTCTTCCTTGGAGGTATCAGCCCCTTGGCCAAGTACCACCTCCTTCTTCTTCACTACCATGCAGGCAAAGACGGGTGAACTTCGTCCTCGAAAGAGACCAAAAGACCTCTTAACATAGCTCGTGTCTTCGCCCTCCATCGGATTTCCTACAAAACAAATGTCAAAAAATTTAGATAATCAGTAGTTAAAAAATCGACTAGTAAGGTACACCTAATAATTCCTACCAATGGACACTATTAAAATCGACATTTAACAAGGTTTTCCTTTGTCAAGAACTCATCCATGTATACTTTGGATAACCCTGCCATTGACTTAAGAAGACCCACCTCTTCACCCGTCATTTCCTCACAAGTTTATGTCCGCTCGAAACTTCCCACTTTGTTCGGACATCCCACTCGGACTTACTTTTGACAAAGAAAAATTTGCTCTTCCTTCGCTTAATGGAAGAAGGGACCTTCCCTAAAAATTTCCTCCCAGGACGAGCCGAGAAGTAATACCAATCGGCATTAGACTCTAGACATAGACTAAAAAGCATACGGAACCAACGGACGGTCGGATTTATTCCGTAATGCTTGAAAACGATAACAAAGCCGTTCAGTAGTCTCCAGGAATTTGGGGCCAACTGTGAAGGACACAAGTGATACTCCTCTAATACTGCCTTAGCAAAATCAGAAAAAGGGAGTCTAAGGCCACCTAATAGCGCATCTTGATAGATGGCTATCTCCCCTTCCCTGGGAGAACTTGCCCTCTCCTGCAACAAGGAACCCTAACCTCAAACAAAGGAGAGATTTATCTCATACTTAGTTACTGTGTTATCTACCTCCGACCGCCCAAGAAGACTTATGAACGTATCGTAATCCACTCACCCGCTTGCTCCTAGAGTAGATTTAACCCGCCAACCTCGAACTCGAAAGCCTCCAAGTTCACCCGGATCGCCGGAATCACAAATGTAAATCGTAGGGGTTGGACGAAAAAGGAATCGAGGACTCGTGAGAAGAACTAGAGGAAGAAGAAGTAGCACTAGCCATTACCTTAGAGGAGGAAAAAGATAAGAAAAAGCACTAAACCGTGAGCTCACGGAGAAGAGGAAATCGAGAAGAGAACTTCGATTTTCAAGCAATCTTTGTCACGCCTGACGGTTCCCCCTTATATACAAAAACAATGAATCCATGGCCGCCAGGTCTTAGGGTTGTGTTCTGACCAACCCTTGAACCAAAACCCACAAATCTGAACCGCTCAAACAACCATCGCATACACCTCCTCGAAACAATTCAAAATTCCGGCCCACGCCAAAGAATATCAAACGCCTAGCACACATGGAAAATCACGCCCCATCGCCATCATAATCGCTTGGACAAAGCGCACACGCTGCGCATGTCGCGCCATTATCCCCCTTTAAATGCTAAATAGTAAAGGAGACACGTGTCGTCTTAGAAAACAAAAAGCGTTACATGGAAGGTAGAGCCGGTACACATGGAAGGCAGAGCCTGTACCGCACAAAGACAAAACGCACACTCCAACATAGGATCATCAACAAAGGCCATAAAAAGGCCAAAAGATTTAAAAACAAAACGCATGTAACGCCATTTATTCAAATTACACATGACGGATGTAAATAAAGCGATATAACAAACTCTAAAACATATTTCCAACGGATTATCCTAACCATATTTCAACGGATTATCCTAAACGCCCGCTGGACCCGGCCTCAAGGTACACTTTCTGATAAGACTCGAGGGAGATACACGGGCTTCCGTAGCCGTCGCTATCCTCGTTGCTGGGGGGAGCTTGGTTCGGCACGAGGACGGAGGTGGGGACCCACCTCTCTACGGCAAGAATAGTCTCCAAACATCTCAACCTCAAAGCGCATACCCCCTGCGTAAGAAAAAACTAAGAGGTCTCCCGCCTCCACACCATGGTCAACATGAAAAGCTTCCCACCCCGCGTCTATGCTCATTTCACCTACCCCCTCACAATCAGCAAAATAGATGGCCAAACACAGCCATTTGGACTTACCAAGTGGATTACCCCAGTCCTTAATTCCGTTAGGTGCTCATAAAAGGAACTGGGAATTCGCAAACGGCGAGAGCACTGAGAAAAAGTGAAAAACTTGTAAAAAGACAAGCGCTGAGGCATGATACAAAAATACAAGGGTGCAAAAGTTTTCTAGTCAAAACACTCTATCCATACAAGCCCTTAAATAGGAGAACCCATCGACACTATAGGCGAGAATTCTGGAATCAAAATCTACCTCGATAACAGCAAGAAGGAACACAGTAAACGTCGGTCGCCTATTAAACCATGTAACCTTTAGGTGCAAGCGATCGCATACATGTAGCCTACGCCTACATAGACATGCCAACTAAGAATGATACTTGTTCTCGAACCAAGCCAAACGCGGCGCTTAGCTCACCCCTCACTTAGATTTTTGAACAAGTACACTAGGGAGGGACTAGTATTACGGATATATTTGGTGAAGACAAGTGTCGTTAAGCTTTCAAAGGACCACACATCGCTCATTTGGCTATACGGCAAAGATCACCATCTTTGCACAAATTCCGCTTCTAAGAAATAGCGTAAGGATTCAATCCTCGCAAACAAGTCCGCCGGAATTGTAACAACCTCTCTCATAAAGGGCATAGGGGCATAGGGTAGAAAGAAAGAGATAGAGAAACATCTAACGCCTCTACAAAGGAGTGGGCCTTATCCACTTGCTACAGCAAGTGATATTTTCCTACCGCCTTCCCACCGCCTTCCTACCGCCTTAAGAGATATTTTACCTAACTCACCACCTTTCCTGAACCGCCTCTAAGGTACTATAAAAGAAGAGTGCTAATAGAAGAAAAGGGATCCGAAAAAAAACTCATCACACAAAAAACTGCCTAAAACTAAGATTCTCTATTCAAGTTTTCTAACTTAAGCATCGGAGCTGAATCCGGGCGGAAAGGCCCAATTCCGATCACCGTCCTCTCCTTTTACGTGCTCGCTGATGAGTAATTCCAAAGAATTCCGAAAGGAGTTTTTATGATGCTCTTCGCACTCCCCTCGCTCAGAGGCGTAAGTAAGCGTCCACATCAACTATAAATTCTAACCGTTGGTCGAGAGCTGAGACCAGATCACGAGGTAACAGTGACCGAAACGTGACGTGGACCAGTTTTTTGCATCAATAGTATATATAGTATGTAAATATATAGCCATTGATAACATTTTAAATAAAATATATATGAATATTGGTGACCAGATTAGAGACTTGATAAGTTTTGGATATATTTTAGTTTAAAATTAAATGATCTTTATTAATCCAATGTTATCTTTGACCATAAGCCTATTTAAAATTAAATTTGAATTTGAGAAGGATGATTATTATTCATCTATAAATAGCTCTTTATACACCTAGGGGTGGGGGAAAGATGAGGAGTACACTGGTCATCTAGGCCATAAAATCCAAGGATTTTATGGAAATTAAATGTGCTCAAATTCCTTTTAAATTGGATTATTAGAGGATATTTTCCTAAAGAATTAAATGATTGGAGAAAATGGAAATTAATAGGCAAGAAAAACAAAACTAGGGTTAATGGAGGGTCCAGAGGACCTTTTGGTAATTTCGTAAAATATCGAGGACTAAAAGAAAACTCTCCCCTCTCACATGGATGGACTTAAAAGTAACCTAAAAAGAAATGGGGACCTCTGGTTAATTTTTCGTGAGAAAACTCTATTAGTAATGGAAAGAACGGCTAAGATTAAGGCATCTCAGATCGTTGTGAATCTCAGGGCGCATTATAACGGTTGTCTTGGAGCCACGTGGCGAGCACAGGTTAGATCCATCTGATCGCGAACCAGATTCGAGGCAAAGGTCTGAGATCTGGCCGTCGATCTTCAAGCCATCTCAACATTTGATCTCAGGTGGTGTTGGATACGAGGATTTAAGATAAAATTCTAGCCCTTGATTGTGATCAAATGATCACAGCTTTTCATCGACGGGGTGATGGTCCCGGTGGCAAAGACTCCACTTCTCCAAGTAGCCGCCAAACGCCACGCGTGAGCACCGCTTACGGCATCTCGGGGCTTTGGCTGGGTTCCGAGGCCTATAAAAGGGGCCCTCGCCTCCATCGCCTCACACACCAAATAAAGCTTCGGAGAAGCGGGATTCCTACACTGACGGAGAAGGGAATCCCGGCCGTAGGTGAGTTTCTGTCGCCACCAACATCGCCAAAAGCACCGGAGACGAGGTAGAAACTTTTTCCCATTTATAATTCCATGTTTTATTCCTTTAAACTATAGATTAGAGCTCGCCGGAGAGGGTTATAGTAAACGTGAAAGGAGCTGGAAGGGGGAGGATGGTGGTACGCTGCAAACGAACCATGAAGCCCAAGCATCTAAGCTCCCTGTACCCTTTGGTGTGAGGGAGCTCTCAGGTGAAGAGTTGCCATCTCCGGCGAACTTCTCTGGTGAAGCTCAGACAGAGGAGGAAGGAGATGCGACAAAGGAGAAATGTGGCCTCAAAATGTGATTTTGGTGGAGGAAAAGCTCTGCCAAGAGAAAGTTTGGCCAATGCATCCTCCTGTCGTTGACGAGTTCTACCTACCATTGTCGCGAGAAGAAGAAGGCTGTGAGAGAGAGGGAAAAAAATAAAAGAAAAGTTATATAATTAATTTAATTAAATTGATAACTTAGGGATGGTTAATTAAAATAGAACTATAGTAGTGTGACAAAATCAGTGATTAAAACCTAGGTTGATTAAAGTGAACTAGGGGTTTTTAATAAGATTTTAAAAGACCTAGGTAGTGTGACACCAAAAATTAAATAAATTTTGATTAAAAGTTGTCATGGTACTATGATCGAATTAATAAATATTAATTTGATTAATAGACTTGGGTTAGTTTACAAAGTGGGGTTGAACCAACTAAAGGTTTGGGATGATCAAGAAAAGTGAGTCGGATAAGTGGGCTAACCAAGTTAAGTTGACTAATGAGGTTAAGAAAATGATTAACCAAAAGTACCTAGGTTAGCCAAGGACCACTAATCAAGGACTTGGGTCCAGTGGCTTTGAGGCCCAATGGGCTGGGCCCAAATAAATCAAATTTTATTCTTAAGTTAGTAAGGATAAGAATTAGGGGTACTGGGTGGGAGCTAAACCCTAAACAGGGTAAGACCTTATACCATAGGGACATAAATTACCCAAATGACTAAAGTGTCCTCCCTTAGTTTAAAAGGGATAAGGACAAGCTAAACCGTGTAATGGGCTTAGTAATGGGCCCAATTAGAGTAAAGTGACTAGAGATGACCAAATAGGGTTTAGACTGACATTAACTAGAGTAGAGTTGACTGTGTTTGACCATGTTGGGTCTAGGGTCAACTAAAGGACATGAACATTAGTGGAATAAGGGCCTATGGCTTGGAGAGATGGTCTTTAGGACCCGTTAGTGGGCCTAAGCCCAACAAGAACGCTAGGCATACATGTACAACTAGAGACGTAAAATTATTGGAATCTTGATTCTAATAGGACCTCTATATTACTGTATACTCTGGGAGTTGTAGGCATTCTCTCAAGAGGAAGCTAGAAGGATATCTAGCTTCAACAAACAAGAGGTAAGTACACTTGCCTCTGCTCCTACCCCTGCTTCGGGTTTTTCTTTGGACTTGCTTATGGCTTGTTTGATTATGCTCATTGATATCATACAAGCCGCCCTTGACTACTTTAAATTCCCGCTGAGCATGTATATTGTTTTCGGATGTTGGTGTCCCTATTTGTTGTGGTCTCCACCGCCTGGATCTGAGCGTGGGGCTCGATAGTGGAAGTGTTCAGTGGACAAGACCCCCGGCATTTCTCAGCGCCTTGCCAGTGAGAGGCGCATTCTCCTTCAGCGGTCTTACCCACGCTGGGCTTGGTACGCTGACCGTGTTAACACGTATGAGAGGTAGTTCTACCGATTGCGACTGGAGGGTAGAATGACCTGAAGGTCGTGCTTACAGCAAGTAGCTGGACATACTGGCAGGGAGTGATCCTTGAGTTTTTGAAACCCATCACAGAGCTTGTCACACCCTGATCCTAATGAGGACAGGTGTCACACCAGCCAGCCCAGGTGCGTACCCTGAGCCCAAGGCTGTCAAATCTGAAATAAAAAGCTGCGGGACAAACCGGAGACAATAATAAATAAACATAATAAGTTTGGAACTCATCCCAAAAAGGAGAGTCATAACTGATACAACACTCTACAGACTACTCGTCTGTATCTAGTCTCCAAAACAAAATACAACATCTACAGAGTGCACAACATAAAAGCTAATATGGGACGCCAGAGCCAACTAAGAGTCCTCACATCTCACAGTGTCTAGCCTTTCCCCGAACTTCTGTCTGTTACCTGCACAAGGTGAGTAAGGAAGAGGGACTGAAGCATGTGAGCTCAGCCGATAGGCTTAATTTCTACCGCCAGTCCAATGAGGCCTGTGCATCTGAAAGTATAACCTTGTATATCGAAAGTACTCTCTCCTCATATACATGTAGAAAATACAGTAAAGCATGGACGTCTATGCATTAACCTCCTAATCAGGATGGTTATCTACTGCAATGTCCGAGAAAAACCCGAAGAGTCATTAGTCAAAACATGCCCGTCATGGTCTCTACGAGATGTCTAGATATGTGAGCCGCCTATCGATAAGAATGCAACTCAGAGGATCAACTTGCAAGATCTCAGATAAATAGCCGGGCGCAGGTATCCCCGACCGGGTCAGATGCGGTTTCTGCGAGGTTTCCCCGACTGGTCTTCACTTTCGTGGTACCGAAAGCACCCAAAGAGTTGGGAAAGGGTTTTAAGATAAATTCATTTTGAAAACAAAGAAAACCTTTCCCCTACTCCTAGATCACGCTGGTCTTAGCTCAACGGAGCCGTGATCCGCCTTTGCAAGGATCGCCTAACAGAAGCAAAGATCGATGCTCACGCCTTATATCTATCTCATGTCCGTCCCCAATGATCTACAAATAGTCATATGCGTAAAACATCGATCTACAGAGTCAGAATAGTCGAAAAGCATTCTCAAAACCGAGAATAAATCATGTACCATAAAGATATAATCGAAAACACGATAAATCTCGATAAAACACACCTAATATACAAGAGGGTCCACTCCACCGTAGTCCTAAGCAAGTCAAGTCCGACTCGGAACTCCCTGGTTCTTAACTTGCCCTTCCCGTTTTTACCTAGCAATCATAACCATGTCTACATTAAACTCTAGTTCATAGTCATAATGTCTTATCGGGCCCAAGTCCATATAGAAGTAGGCCCAATACCCAAGCATATCGATCGCAAAGAAGGCATGATGCCTATAATCAAGAAATTCTAACATTGGTTAATTGCCATCATATACTATATTTAAATTCAACAAATATTATGAGAGCTTTAATAACTTTCTAAAGTTTAGTTCTTCAATAACTCTTGTCCAATATCGCATAACCATACATCACCCAAAGATTTCCATGGCATGCTTTCATTAACAATTTCATTGAATCATTAGGAACAAAGGAGATGTTCACAAATCTATCTCTCAATTGGCAGAACCTTTCCTTGAATCTTGAATTCCAATTCTATACAAGCAACAACCTCAATCACCTGATAAACATGAGAACATTACGCTGGCAAGACTGAATCCATTACAAACTCTACTTAGAAATTCAAGCTCAAGCCCAATTTACAAGCTAGTTAATAGCATGTTCCCCATTGAGTCATTTTATCAAACACTAGATCTACACAACCAAAACTTAGCATGAACTCCTCCCTTTAAATTACTGAATCGGGTCCATTTATTTTGTTAACAAGTTGAAGATCAACAAAGCAGCCCCGCAGTTAACTAACAATGACCAATTGCAAAGGATTGCAGAATTCTGACTATTTGCGCAGTTGGAAAGAACTGGTCACAACTCCTAACCCGTAAATCGGATTCCTCACATCTAGGGCTTGTTGGAAAGTAGACTTCAAGCCCTTTCCATTGATATGTAACACGCTCCAAACGGAGCTGTCTACAGGGCGCAGCTGTCCCACGAATGGGACAGCCATCTGCAGGACTGCACATGGTTTTCTAAGAGCACCTACTTCACATCGACAAAATCCTCTCTATGAACCCATGAATACGAAGTTTACAAAGTGTACAACATCTAGTACATCATCAACAGCAACAACAACTGCTAATTAACTATTCATAATTTCACAAGAATCTCATACATTCTAAACACTCCTGCAACCACCCCAAGTACATCACCTCCTCTTAGTCCAACTGATCAAACTAATGCACATGTCCATCCTGGTATTCTTCAGTTAAAAATCATACTCAAACCATAGGCTAATACTTGGCATTCTATCAAACACCTTCCTTCTTTGTGAGCCTGCATTCTGGCTCGTTTATAGAGCACATAAGAACCATTGCATCACAGCCGACATGCAAAGAACCTTAACAAAGACTATATCAACTACAACTAAGCTCCAATATCATCAGCCCAATACACATGATCATAGCTCACTTTTTATATAACCGCAAGTAACCTTTCAACATTACAATCCTAACAGGAACAAGAAAACTAATCCACTGACAGTTCAAAGCATTCTCCAACCAATCTCTCCATTGACTACCCAATGAACACTTGCTGGACATAAGCAAATCCAACAGAGCACCTCCCCTCTTTGAGTTCTTAACTCCAACTAACTACAAAGCAAGTTCCACCTCCCTTCCAGAAAGAATCAGATTACACTCCCAAAGATCAACAAAATGCTAAATAAAAATAAAAACTGAAGCAAAACAAAGCTCCTCCTACAAGCTCTTTATAGACATATCAACAAACACCTGTTGGGCATAAGTAAATTCAAAGAACATCTCTTCACTTTGATCTCTTAATTCCAAGTGAATACAAACATACAACCATGGTCACATTGTCAAGAATATCAATAACTACAACAGCAACGCAGCATGGACAACACTACAACCAAGACCAACCTCTACTCAATCACAGTAAGCAACCAACACTTTAAAAGAACAACAAAGATCACAATACGCACTCAAGTATTCACTATAGACCTCCTCAAATTCAAGCAATAAGTACTTCTCCACCCCCACCTTATACTTTGCGGTGGTTGGTGCTTGCCGGCTGAACACCAAAGCTGGCCGGACCGATGCTCCAAATTTTGCTGAACGGAGAGCCGAGGGACGGGTCGTAATGAGGAGCAGGAGCCCCGAAGCTTGACGCAGGAGCAGACTCCACCCTCCCAAATTTCTTTTCCTTTGTCTCGTCATACCGAGGAGCTCCGTATGACTAACTGCTCCTCGCACATGCAAAGTGCCAAGCACCACCTTCGACGCCACCTCCTCCTTCTCCAAAAGCCATCAGTACCGCCTTCTCTCTCTTTTCCCCATTCTATTGTCTTTAAACATCCATTAACCCATGTTGAACCCGGCCCAAGCTCCTTTAAGCTTTTAAAGCCCAATGCCCAATTGAATCAATATTAAACCTAGGTCATGTTACAATTATTTGGTCACACCATTATGTTAATGATTTAATTAACTAATAAGGTACCATTAGATAATGTCTACCACCTTCGTTATTTCACCATTTAATTGTTAAAGTCTTTTTAACTCAATTACTATTTTCTCATAACCTCCGGTATTTATTTAATATTTGTAATATTCTCAGGGGAAAAATCCGGGGCGTTACAATTCTCCCACCCTTAAGAAATTTCGTCCCCGAAATTCCTTTGTATCAATTCCCAGAACAAGGGAGGGTGTTATGCCCCGCCTAATCCATACATTCCAAATAGCTATGTTCTTACCGAAATATTCCTGCCTCGATCTTACCTCTAATGGTAGGTGAAGATTTTACAGGCTTCACCATAGTGAGGGTGACGCCCTATCTTCATAACCTATACCTCTGCTGCTAACTCCAAATCTTGAATTGATTCATTTACCACATGAACTTTGGAGTTCTCTGGATGCACCAGTGATACTCTATCTTGTGGCATTAAGACACAACCAGAACCTTAGTGTGGGTCATCGCTACCCAAGTCCATTGTCCTGGTCATCGGCATCTAAAATCACAACAACATAATAATAATCCTGGAGTAACTGAAACTCAGTATACAACACTCCAAAAAGGGAGATAACATACAACAGGATAACATCATCTTTAAAAGAACATTTTTCTACAACTCGACCCCAGGACAGGAGCTCTGGTTGTCGATGGACTCTAGCAAAGCAACGATGATATATTTATCTACAGAGGTGGTACTTCTAACTAAAAACACTGAGGTGTCAGTATTTAAACATAACTAGTACCAACTGGTACATACTCTTACATTCCCAGGAAGAGAAAATAAGTTTCTTCAACTAAACTTAGTCGAGAAAAGACAACCCTTGTCCCGAACTAATTTTACATGGTTTATGGTACACTATTTTCGTCTTCATGATCTGCGTCATTCTCAGGGAGTAGGGTTCCTTCCGAGCCCGAAGGTCTCCCGCCTCTTCCTGACTTGAAAGTGTCCTCCGGATTGCCCACGATGTGGTAATGTCTGCCTTCACAGCTGGGGCACTCACAAGGTAAGTCACTGTCGCTGCCCGACGCCTTCCGGTGTCCAAAGTCTCCGCAACGACGACACCAAACCGTCCAACAAAGTGGTACCTGATGGGAACCTCCACAGTAGCGGCAACCGGCTCCAAATTTTCCTCGTGACCCTGAATTACTTGCTGGAGAAAGATAAGTAGGAGCGAAGCGTCCGCGGTATTTCTGGGCTCGGATCACTGATCCTGGCACTCTCCCATCATAATCATTCATTAGCCGTTTCCAAACCGCACTGTTTCGTATTACTTGATGCCTAAGCTGTCTCTTTCCCCGAGTTGTTCCTAGGGCGCGGTTCGAAATAAAAGTCATAAGCTTGAAGGAGTCCCCCTGGGCTACTCCCACCTTAATAGAATTCCCCTTCATCGACCGCGACATTATTATCTGTGAAATAAGAACAAGGTTCTAAACCCATTAGGCAGATAACATAGTCAACCCTTGACATATATTTCACACTAATTTGTACAAAAGTCGTTCGTATTTACAAGCAAGCCAGACGTCTTAGTTCTTACATCCACTCTGGGAGTCAACTGACCCCAAGTACACAGCAAAACTCTTAACTACTAGTTCTCAGAAGCTTTTAGTTCCAGATGTTTGTCCAGCTTCTCATTTTGATCTTCCCAACACTTGTCGCATCGCAGTGCGGAGGCTCTGGCGATATTGCCGCGCCTTAGCGTCCCGCCTGAGTTTCTTTCTTTGATCTTTAAGACATCCACCAGTGTGATGCTCTCGGCTATTACACTTGATACACCAGGGAGGGGAAACTTTCTTATCTACAACTCCTACGCCTCAAGCATCAAGAACGGCTGCATACCCATTCTCGCACTGGCCTGTCATCATTGGGTCTTGGCGGGCTCCTCAAGAATCCGGTCACATCCGGTCCATTCTCTTCCTGGTAAGGCGGTCCTTTAAACGGGAAACGTGAGTAAGGACCACGAGGGTTAACGAATCTCCGTGGTTCGCACTTCCGTAGTGGTCGCCCCTTCTTCTTCTTTTAAAATTACGTCACACAAAGCGCCATTCCCGGCTATCATCCGTGTGCTCCACCTCACCATCCGAAGCCAAGCCCAAAGATCCGCCAAAAAGGAATGGCAAGAGTTGGTAGGAGCCCGCATACACGCGGATTTGCCGTGGAAAATGTCGATTCTCGCCTTTACTCTCGCCTCTCTGAGCTTTGTTTCAAACTAGGGAAATCGGGGTCCTGAGCGGCTAGTACTAGCTCCTCCGAACTCTCTTCCTGGTCCGGGGTTTCAGGTTCTGACTCGAACCAGTAGTCTGACTCATCCCCAACATCCTCCCCGACTGACTCCAACTCCTGTTCCTGTTCTTCTTCAGAGTCCTCCACATTTTCTAGGGCTTCCAAGTCCACTTCTATCCAATCCGAGCTTTCTGGCCTCATATATATTCGCTTGTTCCGCACGCAGAAAATAGTTATAGTGCTATCAGAAAATCTATTTATCATAGCAAATAGTTCTAAGGACACACACTCCCACCCTAAGGCTCTGACTCCCCTAACTCTAGATCTGAGAGCAATAATGCTCTGGTACCACTAAATGTCATCCCATGGCATTTAGTGGTCCTAAGACTCCTAAGTCTAGGATTTAACTGCTCTGATACCACTAAATGTAACACCCCAATCCTAATGAGGACAGGTGTCACACCAAATTCTGTGTATGTACACTCGAGCCCAAGGTCACAAATCTGAAATAAAAAGTCATGGACAAACCGGAGACAATAATAAATAAACATAATAAGTTTGGAACTCATCCCAAAAAGGAGAGTCATAACTGATACAACACTCTACAGACTACTCGTCTGTATCTAGTCTCCAAAACAAAATACAACATCTACAGAGTGCACAACATAGAAGCTAATATGGGACGCCAGAGCCAACTAAGAGTCCTCACATCTCACCGTGTCTAGCCTGTCCCCGAACTTCTGTCTGCTACCTGCACAAGGTGAGTAAGGAAGAGGGACTGAGCTACAGAGCTCAGTGATAGGTGACCCCTACTGTCAGGTCCAATGAGGCCTGTGCATCTGAAAATATAATCTTGTATATGGAAAGTAATCTCTACTCATATACATGTAGAAAATACAGTAAAGCATGGACGTCTATGCATTAACCTCCTAATCAGGATGGTTATCTACTGCAATGTCCGAGAAAAACCCGAAGAGTCATCAGTCGAAAACATGCCTGTCTGTGTCTCATGAGATGTCTAGATATGTGAGCTGCCTATCGATAAGAATGCAACTCAGAGGGATCAACTTGCAAGATCTCGTATAAATAGCTTCAAGAAGGTATCCCCCGACCGGGTCAGTATGCGCGGCCGGGCAGGTTTCCCCCGATACTGGGTCTTCACTGCATTACCGAAAGGCACTCCAAAGAGTTGGGAAAGGGTTTTAAGATAAAATCACTTTGAAAACAAAGAAAACCTTACCCCTACTCGGTATCACGTTGGTCTTAGCTCAACGGAGCCGCAACTGCCTTGCAAGGATCGTCTAACTGGAAGCAAAGATCGATGCTCACGCCCTATATCTATCTCATGTCCGTCTCAATGATCTGACTAGTCATATGCGTAAAACATCGGGTCTACATGAGTCGTAAATAGTCGAAAGCATTCTCAAAACCGAGAATAAATCATAGCCGATAAAGATATACTGAAAACACGATAAATCTCGATAAAACACACGAATATACAGTAGGTCCACTCGTCCTAAGCAAGTCAAGTCTGACTCGGAACTCCCGGGGTTCTTAACTTGCCCTTCCCGTTTTTACCAAGCAATCATAACCATGTCTACATTAAACTCTAGTTCATAGAAGTGCTTTAATAACTTTCTGAAGTTTAGTTCTTCAATAACTCTTGTCCAATATCAGACAACCATACATCAGTCCAGCATTTCCATGGCATGCTTTCATTAACAATTTCATTGAATCATTAGAAACAAAGGAGATGTTCACAAATCTATCTCTCAATTGGCAGAACCTTTCCTTGAATCTTGAATTCCAATTCTATACAAGCAACAACCTCAATCACCGATAAACATGAGAACATTACGTTGGCAAGACCGAACCATTACAAACTCTACTTAGAAATTCAAGCTCAAGCCCAATTTACAAGCTAGTTAATACCACGTACCTATTGAGTCATTTTATCAAACACTAGATCTACACAACCAAAACTTAGCATGAACTCCTCTCTTTAAATTACTGAATCGGGTCCATTTATTTTGTTAACAAGTTGAAGATCAACAAAGCAGCCCCGCAAAGTTAACTAACAATGACCAATTGCAAAGGATTGCAGAATTCGACTATTTATGCTAGCTTGGAAAGAACTGGTCACAACTCCTAACCCAGAAATCGGATTCCTCACATCTAGGGCTTGTTGGAAAGTAGACTTCAAGCCCTTTCCATTGATATTAACACGCTCCAAATGGAGCTGTCTACAGGCGCACTGTCCCATCGAAGGGATGTACCATCTGCAGGACTGCACATGGTTTTCTAAGAGCAACTACTTCACATCGACAAAATCCTCTCTATGAACCCATGAATAAGAAGTTTACAAAGTGTACAACATCTAGAACATCATCAACAAGAATAAATAAATAACTCAAGCTAATTAACTATTCATAATTTCACAAGAATCTCATACATTCTAAACACTCCTGCAGCCACCCCAAGTACATCACCTCCTCTTAGTCCAACTGATCAAAATAATGCACATGTCCATCCTGGTATTCTTCAGTTAAAAATCATACTCAAACCATAGGCTAATACTTGGCATTCTATCAAACACCTTCCTTCTTTGTGAGCCTGCATTCTGGCTCATTTATAGAGCACATAAGAACCATTGCATCACAGCGATTACAGCAACCTTAACAGCACTATATCAACTACAACTAAGCTCCAATATCATCAGCCCAATACACATGATCATAGCTCACTTTTATATAACCGCAAGTAACCTTTCAACATTACAATCCTAACAGGAACAAGAAAACTAATCCACTGACAGTTCAAAGCATTCTCCAACCAATCTCTCCATTGACTACCCAATGAACACTTGCTGGACATAAGCAAATCCAACAGAGCACCTCCCCTCTTTGAGTTCTTAACTCCAACTAACTACAAAGCAAGTTCCAACTCCCTTCCAGAAAGAATCACATTACACTCCCAGCATCAACAGCCGCAACAAAATAAAAACTGAAGCAAAACAAAGCTCCTCCTACAAGCTCTTTATAGACATATCAACAAACACCTGTTGGGCATAAGTAAATTCAAAGAACATCTCTTCACTTTGATCTCTTAATTCCAAGTGAATACAAACATACAACCATGGTCACATTGTCAAGAATATCAATAACTACAACAGCAACGCAGCATGGACAACACTACAACCAAGACCAACCTCTACTCAATCACAGTAAGCAACCAACACTTTAAAAGAACAACAGCATCACAATACGACCAAGTATTCACTATAGACCTCTGAAATTCAGCAATAAGTACTTCTCCAGCCCACCTTATACTTTGCAGGGTTGGTGCTTGCCGGGCTGAACACCAAAGCTGGCCGGAATCGATGCTCCAGCTTTGCTGGAACGGAGAGCCGAGGGACGGGTCAGAACAGAGGAGCAGGAGCCCCGAGCTTGACGAGGAGCAGGACTCCACCCTCCCAGCCTCTTTTCCTTTGTCTCGTCACATCGAGGAGCTCCAGTGCATTTAACTGCTCCCCTGCACATGCAAAGTGCCAAAGACTACCTTCGACGCCACCTCCTCCTTCTCCAAAAGCCATCAGCTGCCTTCTCTCTCTCTTTTCCCCCCATTCTATTGTCTTTAAACATCCATTAACCCATGTTGAACCCGGCCCAAGCTCCTTTAAGCTTTTAAAGCACAATACCCAATTGAATCAATATTAAACCTAGGTCATGTTACAATTATTTGGTCACACCATTATGTTAATGATTTAATTAACTAATAAGGTACCATTAGATAATGTCTACCACCTTCGTTATTTCACCATTTAATTGTTAAAGTCTTTTTAACTCAATTACTATTTTCTCATAACCTCTGGTATTTATTTAATATTTGTAATATTCTCAGGGGAAAAATCCGGGGCGTTACAGAGCTTGAGGGCTTCTGTTGTCAGGGGTCGTACCTTTGGATTGCTTCTGGTAGACTCCTCGGATTATGTTTTCTTAGGGTTGTGACCTCATTATTTAACATACTGTTTTCTTATGTCTTTGTAACCCCGCAGGGGTACTTACTGGGCTTTCCATTCAAAAGCTCATGCTTTTTGCTCTTTCTCTCTTTTAGAGATTCCGAAGTTTAGGGGGTGGAGCTTGAGGAGAGGTCACTAGGAGATCCAAGGTCTGGGAGTCTCCTTTTTTTTTTGTTTTGTGAGCGTTACCTTGTGTAGGACCCGTATAGGGACTAGACTATTTATCCCGGATCTACGCCGAGGACGGTGATTCTCAAATATCGTACAACAGAATGGGATACGATGAGATAGAATGCAATAGAAACAAAGACAGGGAACGGGTTACCTACTCCTAACGGTCAAAGCGAGCCCTTTAATTCAATTCTTCATTCTTTAATTAGGAGGGCCTATGGACCCTTATAACTATATGTTCCTTTGAACTTGAATTTATTTTATATTATGGTTTGTTATCTGCTATATCACATTTAGGCCTTGTATTTGAGTTGAGCTTGTCTCGCTGAGTCTCGGCCGGTCATTGACGGCTCCCGTGGTCCCAGAATCCGGGTCTGGGCGTGACAGATTAAAATGGTATCAGAGCAAGTTCTCTAGATAGCGCAGATAACAGCACCCTAGACGCCCTTTAGCCAGTTGCATAGACTGAGTGTAGGTCTGGGGTAGTATAGTTAGTGGTATGTTAGATTGACGCCTGGTTTTACCTGCAGGATGTCGGGACCTTCGTACCGTCAGGATTCATCCGATGACAAGGTGGAGTCAGTTCGTGAGAATACTCCACCACCCCGTGCTGACTCGTCAGATCCTGCAGAGGTCCTAGCGGAGATGAGGAGGACGGTTGAAGCCACCAATCAAAAGATTGATAGGCTTCAGACCACTGTTACTATGCTCGTTCGTGGACTGAGCGACCAGGTCGTTGCTCAGAGGCCAGTGGATGTGGGCCCGAGGGTTCCACTGGTACAGGAGTTAGTGAGCCCGAATATCCCTCCTCAGCGTGTGTGTCGAGCTCGTGACTACCGCCGGAGATTGGGAGTTCAGCTTAGGGATATAGCTGTGGGTCCGTCTCCTATCGTTCTCAGGATTGTATGGTGCCGACGGTGTGGAGGATATGGACACCGCATAGCGGAGTGTAGGCGCCCACTCTGCGTCGTGAGTCATGCTAAAGGCTGATAGGAGCACCCTCGCTTCTCTTTGCCACAGACCGGGTCCTAGTAGGAGACCACAAGGGTCCAGAGGACATCGGCCCTGTGTTGACTACACTCCACTGTCTCCTAACGAGCATCACCTGGATTGAGTTTAGGTTCTATTGTTAGAATAATTTTAGTCTTACAAACATTTATGTTGTATGAACTACTTATATTATGTCTTTCAGTATGTTTTGTTTCCAGCATGTTGTCTTTAGTTGTGGCTTTTCAATTCAATAAAAAGTATGTTTTATCATCACTTGTCTAGCTGGGAACAAAAGTAACCTTGAAATCTTTAACAGCTGAACCATGAATCATACACGTGGAGGTCGAGGTGGTAGAGGTAGGCGAGGGCGACCTCGTCGAGCTAACGTGCCACAGCCGCCTGTGGAAGAAGTACCCGAACCACAAGGTGGTGATGTACCCCCACCTTTGGATGAAATGGAAGTGGAGCAAGAGGTGCCTCAGGTAGAAGGCTAGGATCCAAGGTGGGAGGTACCCCCCATGAGCATGCTAGATCTCATGCGTGAGATGTTTGGGCTAATTCAAGAGACTCGACAGTAGCGAGTACGACCACCACCAGCCACCCCCACATCTAGTAGAGGGTTATTAGGGGAGATCAAGAGACCCTCTCCCCGACTGTTTGAGGGAGCCGCAGATCCCCACGCGGCAGAACAATGGATAAGGGAAATGGAGAAGACCTTTGAGGTCTTCCAGACTACTGAGGCAGAGAAGATCAGGACCGCAGTCTATATGCTCCAAGGACCCACGGAAGACTGGTACTTTGGAGAGATCAGATTGATGAAGGGAGAGGCCTTCCAGACTTGGGAAGAGTTCAGAACTGCGTTCTTCGCCAAGTATTTTTCACGGGGACATTTAGTTCAGCTCGGACAACAGTTCTCCCAACTTATACAGGGCGGCTCTACTATAGAGCAATACGAGACCGAATTTGATAGATTGGCCCACTTTTTGTCTGACATGGTTCCGACAAAGGAAAGTCGGGTAATGAAGTTTGAGGCCGGACTGCGGCCATCATTGAAGAAAATCGTGACTAGTCACATGTGTAAGACCTACACTAAGGTCGTGGCTAGGGCAAAATATACTGAGGCCTCCTGGAAGGGGGACGCCCAAAGGTCGTCCCAGAAGGAGAAAAAGGACAAGGGGTCAAATAGCCAAGGCCAATCATCGGGCAAGAGTTTTGGATAACGTAGGGCTGACAACAAGTATCAGCCTTATGGCAAGCCGACTAGGTCTACAGCCTCGTCTGTAGGCAAAGGGTCATCAGCTAGTGTGACCCAGACCATAAGGTGTTATGAGTGTAAGAGACCTCACAAGAAGTCGCAGTGCCCGAGGATAGCTGGAGGATGTTATCTCTGTTTGGGTCTGGATCACCAGAAGGCCCAATGTCCTCGGGCCAAGTGGGACAGAGTGTGGTAGGAGGAACCCAGGGATCACAACAAGCTTCCAGGCAATCGGTAGGACCACCACCAAGACCACAAGGTGGTGATAAGAAGGGAAGGCAACATCAGGACAGCCTTCCACCTCGAATCAACCCCAGCAGCAGCAGAGGCCCATGACCCATGGACGGGTCTATCATCTGACGACCGAGGAAGCATAGGCATCCGCCGATGTCGTGGCAGGTACCATTTATGTTAGTTCATTCTATGTCTGCACTTTATTTGATCCTGGAGCCACACACTCTTTCGTATCTGCACGATTTGCACGAAGACATACGTTGCCTACTATAGATCTACCCCAGGAGTTGTGTGTAGACACCCCGGTAGGAGCTGCCAAGTTGGTAAGAAGGATTGTACCGGCATGCCCAGTAGTGATAGAGGGGCGGAGACTACCTGCAAACTTACACGTAATGGACATGAAGGATTACGATGTGATCCTCGGGATGGACTGGCTCTCTTCGGTTACGCAGTGGTGGATTGTCGGGGAAAGAGAGTTGTGTTCAGGATGCCGGGAGATGAAGAGTTCACCTTTAAGGGCAGCCAAACATGCTCCCTGGTACAGGAGATTTCAGCTCTCCAGGCTAGAAAGTTACTTAGGGGTGGATGTATAAGTTTTTTGGCCTCTATCTCAGAGGCGAAGCGGGATGTCGAGATCGTAGTCTCTGATGTACCCGTGGTGAGTGAGTATCCTGATGTGTTTCCTAAAGAGTTACCAGGATTACCCCCAGAAAGAGAACTAGAGTTCTCTATTGATTTGGTTCCGGAAACGGCTCCTGTGTCTAAGGCTCCTTATCGGATGGCGCCTGCGGAGCTTAAGGAGTTGAAGATACAACTAGAGGAGTTTTTGGATAAAGCCTTCATAAGACCTAGTATGTCACCTTGGGGAGCACATGTTCTTTTTGTCAAGAAGAAAGACGGGTCGTTAAGGTTGTGCATCGATTTTAGGGAGTTGAACAAGGTGACTGTGAAGAACAAGTATCCCTTACCAAGAATTGATGACCTATTGGATCAGTTACAGGGAGCTCAAATATTCTCCAAGATTGATTTAAGATCTGGGTATCATCAGGTGAGGTATAAAGAGACGGATATTCCGAAGAGTGCCTTCCGTACTAGATACGGGCACTATGAGTTCTTGGTAATGCAGTTTGGGCTTACCAATGCTCCGGCAGTCTTTATGGACATGATAACCGAGTATTCCGTCAATACTTGGACCAGTTTGTGGTGGTTTTCATCGATGACATACTGGTTTACTCAAGTAGCCACCAGGGATACGAGGAGCACTTAAGAATTGTGCTAGAGACCTTGAGGGAACATCAGCTCTATGCCAAGTTCTCCAAATGTGAATTTTGGTTGGATAAAGTTGCTTTCTTGGGTCACGTGGTAAGTGGAGCTGGAGTCTCGGTAGATCCCAAGAAGATTGAGGCCGTCGTTGATTGGAAGAGACCAACTACGGTACGAGAGATACGGAGTTTCTTGGGATTAGCTGGCTATTACCGGAGATTCGTCGAAGGTTTCTCGGTCATAGCAACACCGTTAACTAAATTGACCAGGAAAGGTACCAAATTCGTTTGGACCGAGACCTGTGAAAAGAGTTTCCAGGAGTTGAAACGAAGGTTGATTTCCGTACCAGTTTTAGCGTTACCTCAAAGTAATCGTGGGTATACGGTCTACAATGACGCATGCAAGACTGACCTCAGATGTGTGTTGATGTAAGATGGACGTCTGATTGCTTACGCATCACGTCAGTTAAAGCCTTTTGAAGAAAATTACCCCACACACGATCTTGAGCTGGCGGCGATCGTGTTTGCCCTAAAGATCTGGTGACATTTCCTCTACGGTGTGCCTTGTGAGATTTACACCGATCATAAGAACCTCAGGTACATATTCACACAGAAGGAGTTGAATATAAGGCAGCAGCGTTGGTTGGCGCTAATTAAGGACTATGATCTCAGTGTCTATTAGCACCCGGGCAAGGCGAGCGTGGTGGCCGATGCATTGAGTAGGAAGTCTGGATATGGAGTTGCCGCTATGTTAACAACTCAGAGACCTTTGTTGGAGGACATGAAGAGGCTCGATGTAGAGGTCGTTTTACCCATGATGGATGTATCATTGGTCAGCTTGCATATCAGACCCTCGTTATTGGAAAGTATTCAAGTTGCTCAGGGACAAGACCCTGATCTGGCGGAGATCAGGGAATACATAGGCCAGGGAGAGCCAACACGGTTCAGAGTCCATGAGGATGGTACTCTAAGATTTGATGAACGGATATGTGTGCCTAATGTCCATGAGTTAAGAAAGGAGATTCTAGAGGAAGCTCACTACTCGAGCTACGCTATTCACCCTGGAGGTACTAAGATGTACAGAGGGCTAAAAGATCACTTCTGGTGGAATGAAATGAAGCGAGATGTTGCGGAGTTCGTGGCTAAATGCATCACCTGTCAATTGGTAAAGGCTGAGCACCAAAAGTCGGCAGGGATGTTACAACCCTTACCCATTCCGGAGTGGAAGTGGGAACATATTAACATGGACTTCGTGACAGAATTGCCACATACTCAAAGAGGTCACGAGTCATTCTGGGTCATTATGGACCGACTGACTAAGTCGGCTCATTTTATAGCGTTGAGGACGGGGACATCCTTGGAGAAGTTGGCCCAGCTGTATATAGATCAGATCGTCAGACTACATGGACTACCAGTATCAATCACCTGAGATCGGGACACGCGGTTTGTCTCTAGATTTTGTGAGAGTCTGCACACAGCTCTTTGCACAGGATTGGCCTTTAGCACAGCTTTCCACCCACACACAGATGGTCAGTCTGAGAGGACCATCCAAGTATTAGAGGACATGTTGAGAGCAAGCGCGCTGGATTTTACGGGGTCTTGGGGACGAAGGCGTTTGAGCTTGGTAGAGTTTGCCTATAAATAACAGCCTACTGTGCAAGCATCCAGATGGCTCCGTATGAGGCACTCTATGGGAGAAAGTGCCGAACACCTATTTGCTAGGGAGATGTGGGAGAAAGGAAGCTTGTAGCTGAGGCGACACTTGAGCAGCCAGATTTTATTAAACAAACTAAGGATCACATTAGGATGATAAGAGAGAGACTCAAGGCTGCTCAAAGTAGACAGAAGAGCTATGCAGATCATAAGATGTCTGACCAGGAGTTTCAAGTGGGGGATCTGGTATTCTTTAAGGTGTCTCCTATGATAGGTGTTGTAAGGTTTGGACGACGTGGAAAATTTGCTCCACGATATATAGGACCTTTTGAGATTTTGGGGCGCATAGGAGTTGTGGCATATAGGTTAGCCTTACCTCAGGACCTTGCTCAGGTTCACGATGTCTTCTACATCTCCATGTTGAAGAAGTGTATCCGTGATCCAACATGAGTAATTCCCCAGGTTCCTGACGTTCAAGAGAATATGTCCTATGAGGAGCGCCCAGTAGCTATCTTGGGTCGTGGGACAAGCAGTTAAGGAAGAGAACCATTCCTTTTGTCAAGGTGAGGTGGAGTAACCACTCTGATCGAGAGACGACCTGGGAACCTGAAGAGGATATGCGGAAGCGATACCCCGAGTTATTTACCTCCCTGTAAGCGGTGTGGAAATTTCGAGGACGAAATTGTTGTAATGGGGGAGGAATGTAAAATCTAAGGATTTTATGGAAATTAAATGTGCTCAAATTCCTTTTAAATTGGTTTATTAGAGGAAAATTTCCTAAGGAATTAAATGATGGGAGAAAATGGGAATTAATAGGCAAGAAAAACCTAACTAGGGTTAATGGAGGGTCCGGAGGACCTTTTGGTAATTTCATAAAATATCAAGGACTAAAACAAAACTCTCCCCTCTCACATGGATGGACTTAAAAGTAACCTAAAAAGAAATGGGGAGCTCTAGTTAATTTTACGTAAGAAAACTCTATTAGTAATGGAACAAACGGCTGAGATCAAGATATCTCAGATCGTTGTGAATCTCAGGGCATTATAACGGTTGTCTTGTAGCCACGTGGCGAGCACAGGTTAGATCCATCTGATGCGAACTAGATTCGAGGCAAAGGTCTGAGATCTGGCCGTCGATCTTCAAGCCATCTCAACGGTTGATCTCAGGTGGTGTTGGATACGAGGATTTAAGATAAAATCCTAGCCCTTGATTGTGATCAAATGATCACAGCCTTACATCGACGGGGTGATGATCCCGAGGCAGCACCCACTTCTCCCCTAGTCGCTGGAAACGCTCGCGCGAGCACCGCCGGTTACTCCGGCCGTTTCGCGGGGGAGGGGGGGGGCGCCGGTCGTTATCGGCGAGGCACTTCGTATGGCTGTCGCTTCGGCTAGGTTCCGAGGCCTATAAAAAGGGGCCCGTGCCCCACTGTCTCGACACACCAGCGAAAGCTCAGAGAAGGGGATTCTGGCAAGCTGATCGGAGAAGGGAATCCCGGGCGTGGGTGAGTTTCTGTCGCCACCAACATCGCCAGAAGCACCGGAGACGAGGTAGGAACTTTTTCCCAGTTATAATTCCATGTTTTATTTCTTTAAACTATAGATTAGAGCTCGCCGGAGAGGGTGATAGTAAACGTGAGAGGAGCGGTGCTGGAAGGGGGAGGATGGTGGTACCGGTGTGTACAAACGAACCGCGAGCCCGAGACGAAGCTCCCGGTACCCTTTGCAGGCGAGGGGAGCTGTCGGCTTAAGAGTCGCCATCTCCGGCGAACTTCTCTGGTGAAGCTCAAACAGAGGAGGAAGGAGATGCGGACAGTGAGAAACAGGGCCTGAAAACGGGATTCTGGCCAGAGGAAAAGCTCGGTGCAGAGAAAGCTTGGCCAATGCATCCCTCCTCGTTGCTGACGGAGTTCCCGCCACTACCAAGCAAAGGCTGAGGGAGAAGAAGAAGGCTGTGAGAGAGAGGGAAAAAAAAATAAAAGAAAAGTTATTTAATTAATTTAATTAAATTGATAAATTAGGGATGGTTAATTAAAATAGAACTATAGTAGTGTGACAAAATCAGTGATTAAAACCTAGGTTGATTAAAGTGAACTAGGGGTTTTTAATAAGATTTTAAAAGACCTAAGTAGTGTGACATCAAAAATTAAATCAATTTTGATTAAAAGTTGTCACGGTACTATGATCGAATTAATAAATATTAATTTGATTAATAGACTTGGGTTAGTTTACCAAGTGGGGTTGAACCAACTAAAGGTTTGGGATGATCAAGAAAAGTGAGTCGGATAAGTGGGCTAACCAAGTTAAGTTGACTAGTGAGGGTAAGAAAATGATTAACCAAAAGTACCTAGGTTAGCCAAGGACCACTAATCAAGGACTTGGGTCCAGTGGCTTTGAGGCCTAATGGGCTAGGCCCAAATAAATCAAATTTTATTCTTAAGTTAGTAAGGATAAGAATTAGGGGTACTGGGTGGGAACTAAACCCTAAACAGGGTAAGACCTTATACCATAGGGACATAAATTACCCAAATGACTAAAATGTCCTCCCTTAGTTTAAAAGGGATAAGGACAAGCTAAACCGTGTAATGGGCTTAGTAATGGGCCCAATTAGAGCAAAGTGACTAGAGATGACCAAATAGGGTTTAGACTTGATGAGTAGAGTAGAGTTGACTGGGTTTGACCAAATTGGGTCTAGGGTCAACTAAAGGACATGGACACATGGAATAAGGGCCTATGACCGGAGAGATGGTCTCTAGGACCCGTTAGTGGGCCTAAGCCCAACAAGAGCATTAGGCATACATGTACAACTAGAGACATAGAAAATTATTGGAATCTTGATTCTAATAGGACCTCTATATTACAGATACTCTCGGGGAGTTGTAGGCACTCAAGAGGAAGCTAGACAGATATCTAGCTTCAACAAACAAGAGGTAAGTACACTTGCCTCGTTCCTACCCAGTTTCGGGTTTTTCTTTGGACTTGCTTATGCCTTGTCTGATTATGCTCATTGATATCATACAAGCGTCCTTGACTACTTTAAATTCCTGTTGAGCATGTATGTTGTTTTCGGGATGTTGGTGTCCCTATTGGTTGTGTCTACTGCCCGGATTCAGTGTAGCGTGGGGGCTCTGATAGGAAGTGTTCAGGGACAGGACCCCCTGGCATTTCTGCCTGCCTTGCCAGAGAGGCGATTCTCTGGTGGTCTTACCCGTTAGTGGGCTTGGTACGCTGACCGTGTTAACACGTATGAGAGGTAGTTCTACCGATTGAGACCGGAGGGTCGAACGACCGTAAGGTCGTGCTTACAGCAAGTAGCTGGACCTACTGGCCGGGAGTGATCCTTGAGTTTGTTGAAACTCATCACAGAGCTTGAGGGCTTCTGTTGTCAGGGGTCGTACCTTTGGATTGCTTCTGGTAGACTCCTAGGATTATGTTTTCTTGGGATTGTGACCTCATTATTTAACATATTGTTTTCTTATGTCTTTGTAACCCCGCAGGGGTACTTACTGGGCTTTCCATTCGAAAGCTCATGCTTTTTGCTCTTTCTCTCTTTTACAGATTCCGAAGTTTAGGGGGTAGAGCATGAGGAGAGGTCACTAGGAGATCCAAGGTTTGGGAGTCTCCTTTATTTTTTTTTGTTTTGTGAGTGTTACCTTGTGTAGGACCCGTATAGGGACTAGACTATTTATAGGGCCTATGGACCCTTATAACTCTATGTTCCATTGAACTTGAGTTTATTTTACATTATGATTTGTTATCTGCTATATCACATTTAGGCCTTGTATTTGAGTTGAGCTTGTCTCTGCTTGAGTACGGCCTGTCTGTTGACGTGCCCGTGGTCCCGGGATCCGGGTCGTTGCACGACATAGGCTTTACTACAAACTACAAAGAAATTTGATGTAGAGATGCAAAAGGAAGGAGTTCAGTGGGATTTAGGATATCTCTATTAAGGTAAGTGTAACCGCCTAGTACCCACCCAGTTTTGGGATTTATTGACTACATGCTCTTGCTTCAGTTTCCTTACATGATTACTTATTGATTTCGATATTGTTGATTATCTATGAAACATTTGCTTCATTGTTTATTGGCCTTGATATCAGTATGCTTGATCTGTTCTGGATTGCCTACATATCTATTTTATAAATAAAATAAAATGAAAATAATAATGTTAACAAATATTGTTCAAATCATGGAAAGAAAAAAAAAATTACCTCGAGATTTAAACAACGCTCCCAATTTGGGGTAAGGGCTAATAGTTGAAATCAATATTTATTTAAAAAAAAAATGGTGAATATGACAAAATATTACAATCATTTGTGAAGTCGTCCTTCATTCTCTCGGCAATCATTTTTATATTCAAGTGCTCCATATTATCCAAGGTCAAAAGAGAATAAAAAAATAAAAATATGAGAATAAAGGGATCAAAGTTGGCTTGGATAAGATAAATTTATAGATTAAAAAGGATAGAAGAGCAAAGCCAACATATGAAGTTTAGAACACAATACAACTATCAAGATCAGAAAGCAAACAACCTAAAGCCAATGGTTGCCTTTTAAGGTTGATGGTTGCGCTGGATTGGATTAGAATGAAGCCTGTGTTTGAAAATGTTGTGACTCCATTGACATTTATATAAAAATATTTAGTACTAATATTTCATAGAAAACAGATGACGCCCTCGTATCCTAACTTAAGAAAGGAGTGATGATATGGTTTTTTGTCCGCAGTAGACTCCCGACTTATATTTGAAATGAATATATATAGTATGTTCTTAAGCACTGTAGACGCGCAATAAAAAGAATACAATTATATTAAATATATAATCATTAAATAAACTTTAGAAGAAATAGGAGAATTTAATAATGTAAAATAATTGCAGAATATTAATAATTTTGTAATTCAAATATGATAAAATGACAAAAAAAAACGTATTTTTTTTTCAATTTCAATTTATACCCACTTTAAAAAACAACCTTTTTGTCACATTACCATGCTTCAAAATAATAAATCAACTACGTACCATAGTTTCTAAAATATTGTCACACCATCATAGTCAATATTAATTATTTGTCACACTAAGTTAACAAATATTTAGTTAATTTTTAATCAAACATAACTAAAATCTTTTTAGGTTTTAGCTTCAATTAATATGTAACACTACCTAAGTTAAAAATTTATCAGTCTTTAATTAATTAATTAATATTATTTATTTATATTTTTTTTTTCTCCATCTTCTCCTTCATTACTTTCTCTCTCTATCAAGGACGACCGAGAGACGCCGCAAGTAAGCCACCTACCCTCTCCGGCCATCTCTCGACGCCGCCAGCGCCGGAACTCGCCACCGGCGTCGACCCATGACCTCGGCCGACTCCTCAGGTGGGCGCCACCGGCCTCCACCCCTCTCTAAGAACACACCGCACTCGGCCGAGTGTTAGACCACTCCGGCGAAGCTCACACCGCCGACTCGTATACATGTAAAAATCATTCCTAAGCACTCTACAGGGTTGTAACATCACTTACCGCGTGTTTGTTGACGACGGGGGTGTCGGAGTCGCCGGAAAAACAAGACTGTCCTCCTCCAACGAGTTCGGCCACGATCTCCGGTGAATTACTTCTCTCCCTCCTCGCGACGTCACGGGGTGCTTCTCCTTCCTGTCTATTATCAAGCTCCGGGACCGCGAAACCTAAAGCCGCTGAATACGAAAGCCTCAGCGGGGCCCCTCTCCTATTCCTCTGTCCACCTCACCGGAGCTGGTGTCTCAACGAGAAATGGTGCTCCCTCCCGAGCCTCCCGTGCTCTCTTTTATAGGCTGTCGTGTCCAGACGATGGGACGCTCAGACGAATGGCCTCGCCTTCAAGTGGCGGCGTCAGCGTTAGAATACTTGGCCGGAATAGAAGCGGGCCTAGCCAGCGTTTCCGGCCATGGGGAGGAGACAGGCACTGCCTCGAGATCAGCGTCCGACGATGGAGGGTTGTGATCACCTGATCACATCAACGGCTATGATCTGAATCCGCAGTCTCGTATCCAACATCAGTCAAGATCAACCGTTGAGATGATGAGAGGATCGACGGCCTGGATCTATCAATTCATCTTGTATCAAACACAATCGCAAGATGGAGGGTTCACGAACACCCTTGCGGAGTATACTCCCACAAAAGCTCCCTCTTCTGCCTCGCATCTGATCCACGATTAGATGGATTGTATCCCAGCTCGACACGTGGCTCTACACCAGCCTTTATAACGCCTCGAGATGAAACATAGCTCGAGATGTTTTAATCCCAGCCGTTCATCCTCTCTCTATAGGGTTTTCTCGTGGAAAATTTTCCAGAGATCTCTGAAACTTTTAAAATTACATACAGGTCCAAGTCTGTGAGAGGGAATAATTTTCTTTTAGTCCCCCAAACTTTTCAAAATTACTAGATAGTCCTTCTGGTCACCATAAACCCTAGTTAGGGTTTTTAAATCCCTTTTTAAACATAATTTTCCTCTTTTAACTCCCCATTTAACTCTAGGGTATTTATAAATTTTTTTTTTTCCTTTTTCATTTTTATTTCTTAAAATTTCTTGGATTTTACACTTTAACAACCAACAACTGTTTTTGGGGGAAGCAAATCACAACCCTCATGCAAGACTGAAACTATTTTAAAGCTATTCAATTATAGATCAAGGAAAAGAAATTGAGGGCACTGTTACACTTTGGAAGGCTATAGTTTCAATAAAAAGTATAGTAAGTCTCACACATTTGTTACATTCGCCTACAATAAGAAGCTCCACATCATTCTCCACATCAAAGTCCTCCCCTTATCTTCCTCAACATCAATAGGAGCAAGAGCAAAACAAGGAAAAGAAACAAGAGAAGCAATCGGAGCAACTCTTGGTGACTGGTAAAAGATGTCAAGTAAGCCATCATTAGCATCTCTTCTAATGTTTGAGCATCCTATAAAAGATCTATTAGATATAATAGATCTCACTAAAGGCTCACTTGATAACTCACATCTCTTATTGAGCTTGGTGTTTGTTTCTAGATTCAACCCACTCTTCATGTTGAGAAAGTAAATTTTACCTATCTATAAGTGAAGAATATAACCCCATTTATCAAAAAAAAAAGTAAAAAGAAATAAAACCTCATTTAACTAATATGAATGGTATGCTAATAGGACATTTATCACATCAAAGTGTGTTTGAACTTTTAAACATGATTCACTATCCATAAATATCAATAAAATTTAAATAAGGAAACATAATCTACTCAACATAATATATTCGTTAGGATGAGATTATGTTTTGTTTGAAATTTTCATTTACTTTCAAACTACAATCAATTTAGATTTTACTACAAAATATTTACGTGAAGATTTTTTTTTTTACCCTTTAGTTAAACAGGGACATTACCAAGAAAAAACATGTTATGCATAATTATGATTTTTTATAAACAACTCATAATTACAATAAATTATTATAGTGTACGTTATGAGAGTTTATTAAGAATTTAAATTTATAATAATCATGATAAATATAACGTAGTCATTTGACATCGAATTAACATGTTATGATCCACAAAAAATATCAAAGTTAGAACTTTTCTTCCTATAAAATTTTGAGGGAAAACAATTACTAATATAGGAAATTGTTAATGGAAGTAAGACTTTTTTATGGCAAAGAAAAATTAATAATCTCCCTCTCTTTGTTAAACCACGCAATTAAAAAAAACATGTTTTAAATGATGCATAACTCTTCTATTAAAAGCTTTGACCCTTTGTTTATCGATACAATTGTATAAAGTAAAGAATATGTTTTACAGATCTTATAAATAAAATAAAATGAAAATAATAATGTTAACAAATGTTGTTCAAATCATTGAAGAAAAAAATAAATTACTTCGAGATTTAAACAACGCTCCAAATTTGGGGTAAGGGCTGATAGTTGAAATCAATATTTATTGAAAAAAAATTTAGTGAATATGGCAAAATATTACAATCATTTGTGAAGTCGTTCTTCATTCTCTCGGCAATCTTATTTATATTCAAGTGCTCCATATTATCCAAGGTCAAAAGAGAATATAAAAAAAAAAAATAAGAATAAAGGGATTAAAGTAGGCTGAGATAAGATAATTTATAGATTAAAAAGGATAGAAGAGCAAAGCCAACATATGATAGTTTAGAACACAATACAACTATCAAGATCAGAAAGCATACAACCTAAAGCAAATGGTTGCCTTTTAAGGTTGATGGTTGCGCCCTGTTGGATTAGAATAAAGCCTCTAGGTTTGAAAATGTTGTGACTCCATCGACATTTATATAAAAAAATTTAATACTAATATTGCTTAGGAAACAGGTGACGCCGTCCTGTCCTAACTCAAGAAAGGAGTGATGATATTGTTTTTGTCCGGAGTCGACTCACGACATATATTTGAAATGAATATATATGGTATGTTCTTAAGCACCGTAGAGGCACAATAAAAAAAAAATACAATTCTATTAAATATATAATCATTAAATAAACTTTAGAATAAATAGGAGAAAATTTAATAATGTAAAATCATTGTAGAATATTAATAATTTTGTAATTCAAATATGATAAAATGATAAAAAAAAAGTATTTATTTTCAATTTCAATTTATACCCATTTTAAAAAACAACCTTTAATGCCTTGGTCAATAAATTTAAAAAGGTATCAGAACAATAGTATTAGAGATATGGTATCGAAAGTCATAGTATTATTGTCATTTTAACTCTTTAATTTTTCTTTTTTGTCTTAATCAAATTTTCTCTTGTTAACAATTTTTAAAAGTACAATTTCCTTATTCCTTTGTTTTCCCAATATAAATAATTTAGTTCATGAAAGTCAACATAAAAAATATTAACATAATCACTTGTTTTTATAACCATTCATCACCATTGTTTATGCTTTAAAAACCAACAACTATTTTTGGGGAAAGCAAATCAGAACCCTCAAGCAAGACTGAAACTATTTTTGTCACGCCCCGAACCACGGCCCAGGCACGTAGACAACCGGCCGCACCCAAACAGGGACTAGTCCCCATTCAGGCGCAAGGCCTGAGAGACTCTTATATAATAAGTATTCAGAGTTAATGATAACTACGGAATCATATATAAAAGAAGAAAGGAGTTTATACAACTTCGTACAAGTACAATACCGGGTTTACACAACCCAAGACTAGGATCTAGTCCAGTCACCCCTAGAAATTCATACAACAAAGGAATACACAATACAAGTCTCACACAGAATAAAACAGGTACGCAGACCATGAGACAAATACAAGTGGCCAAGTCAGCAACTCGATATATCCCCCGCCTAAGCTCGACCCTACTCCTCCTCGTCTGAACCTGGGAAATACAAAAGTCAAGTGCATGAGCCTAAAGAATAGGCCCAGTAGGGTCACATAGACAATAAAAGAGGCGGAGGCCATAAACAAAGAACATAATAAAGCAGGTACAAGTATACAAGTGCAACAACAACACAATAAATCAACAAGTAACTGAAATGTGGATAAATCCACAGATGTACTCAATCTCTGGCATATGTGATACTATGATGTCTATGACATCAACGACATTACCATCGGTATCGTCTTCGCCTAAGCCAGGACTACGCTTTAGCATACATGTGCACATGGTCGGAAAATACCGCTCTGCGGTAGGCGGTGGCGGATATTATACGCCCTACTAGCAGGGGCATCCGTCCGATGGAGCATCACGTGCTTTCGTGGCGAGATATTATACGCCCTCTGGGGCATCCGTCCAGATGTATCATGCACGAAGTAAGAGATTCTAGTACAAATACCTAACAAATGGGTATACATATATATCCAAAGCGACAACATCTTAAATATACAAGGATCAATGACCTCATCGAGATCGGAAGCCAATACGTATCCAAGGAATAAACTCTACTCGGTCATCATCACGAAAAACATGAAAGCAACAATCTCCTCGAGATATAAAGCGATACATATGAGAAACCCATCACCGAATATGTATTGGGAACCTCTCGAGGAAATAAGAAATTATAAGATCAAAGTAGGGTGGGAGGAAGGAATACTCACAAACCTCCCGTCGCGAGAGCCTACACGGCTAGAAGCAACTCACTACGATCCTATTAAAACGTCTCACGCGTGCGAGTCGGGATCTAGTAGATGGAATAAGAATCTCAGTTTCTCCATACTAACATACGAACAAAAGCGTCCTTACAAATCTACTACTTATTAGCTACCATGAAGTTCAATGTTCATGTGTTCTCTTAGAATACGGATACTATTTTCATACTCTACAAAATCATCTCTTTTTAAATACTAAAGGGCATATGAAGCCCTAAACATCTCTAACGAGGGGGTTAACTCCACAATTGATGATTTATTATACTTAATCATGCTTGTAAGACATTAAGTTCACTCCAAGTGTGCTTTCCTACTTAACATGCATTTTATGTCTTTAAGATCCTTAGAATGCCCTTAAGCATGTTTAGTTAGACAAGATTAATTAATCTAAAGCACGAAATCGTCAAGCATGTTAAATCATGAGAGCTAATAGCACTTAAGCAAGTTAACATGAATACTAATAGGGATTTACACTTAGAGATTTTTCATGTAAAATTAAGTGGCACCTCCCTATTTATAGGGCCCCGAGATCGATACAAACATACATACTAGAGTATCCATTACACATGGATATCACTCTTATACATCAGCCAAGCATTAAGTTCTTACAAGCATACATCTATCATATTAATACTTGTATAGCATACATCTTAATCCCCTACTCAAAAGCTCTCTTTACTTGACCCCCAAAATCATTCAATAATCTAATAGGCTTCATGCCCTAAATTATGAAGTAATTTGGGTTTCCCCAATTCAAGTTTGTAGGAATTACTAGGGCTCTTGACGCCTCGTTCCAAGTGGGAGGCTCCTTGTCAGGTCTCGCCGGAGGAACAAGGGTTGGCGTCGTAGTTACCTGTCGGGCACCGTACTTGGCGTGAGGCAAAGTCAGGGAGTTGGGCTTTTAATGCGGTGGGCCCAGGCGCTCACGTTAGGTAGCGGCTTCAGCGGCCGGAAGCGTCGGCTCGAGGAGGAGATGTGGCTGGCGTCGTGGAGGTCTGATCAGCCGTGGCGTAAACCTGAGGAGCCGGCGGTGACTGCGCCGCGTCTGTGGCGTGCAAGGGGCGGCTGCGTGGGGAGGCTAGGCGGTGGATGGCCGGTGGAGGAGCTTCAGCCGTGGCGTGTGGCCTTCGATCGAAGGGAAGGAATTCCTAGATCTAATTCTCCGGATCATTGAGTGAATGAGAGAGAGAGAGAGAGAGAGAGGGAGAGAGAGAGAGATGAAATGTCTCTCTCTTCTTTATCATAATATAACATGAAGATTTATTATTTTCTTAGTAAATAATAAAAATCCTTTACATGTCACATGTTTACTATTTCCTCACATGTACATGTTCATTCCACGGGGTAAGTGAATGATTTCTATTCAGCTTAGGGTCCACCGTCATAATTCTCTCGTCCCTCACGCGGAGCCAGGATCAGCGTGAACCTCGGGTGGGGGGTGCCTGTAATATCCGCGGGGTCTCTCTCATCGAGACTAGATCAGGAATATCGGCTTTAGTCAAATCCTTACGCCACGGGCATCTTGTAGCATCCGCAGAGGGTTGTTCTCGGTCCCGAGCGAGATCAACTTTTCCCGAGATTTGAAAATTTGTCTATTTTCTTTTCTCGTTAATTAATTCAAATTAATAAATCTATAATTAATATGATTAATTAACACATAACTAACCTTGGTTAATTAACTCATAATTAATCTGGATTATTCCGACCTGTGGTTTTTCACCAAAATCCCACTGCTCATCATATTAAATTGCCACATAATAATTTGGGAAAAATAAATCTTTATTTATTTTGGAGCAGGTTTTACAGATTTTAAAGCTATTCAATTATAGATCAAGGAAAAGAAATTGAGGGAGCCTTTGTTATACTTTGGAAGGCGATAGTTTCAATAAAAGCATAGTAAGTCTCACACATTTGTTGCCTACAATAAGAAGCTCCACATCATTCTCCCCATCAAAGTCCTCCCTTATCTTCCTCAACATCAATATGAGCAAAAGAGCAAAACAAGGAAAAGAAACAAGAGAAGCAATGGAGCAACTCTTGGTGGTGGTAAAAAGTGTCAAGTAGGCCATCAATAGCATCTCTTCTATTGTTTGAGCATCCTATAAAAGATGTTAGATATAATAGATCTCACCAAAGGCTCGCTTGGTAACTCACATCTCTCATTGAACTTGTAGAAGCTCAATGGTGTTTGTTTCTAGATTCAACTCACTCTTCATGTTGAGAAAGTAAATTTTACCTATATATGAGTGAAGAAGATAACCCCATTTATCAAAAATAAAAGTAAAAGAAATAAAACCTAATTTTACTAATATGAATGCTATGCTAATAGGACATTTATCACATCAAAGTATGTTTGAACTTTTAAACATGATTCACTATCCATAAATATCAATAAAATTTAAATAAGGAAACATAATCTACTCAACAGAATATATTCGTTAGGATGAGATTATGGTTTGTTTGAAATTTTAATTTACTTTCAAACTACAATCAATTTAGATTTTACTACAAAAGATTTTGGTGAAGATTATTCTTTTTACCCTTTAGTTTCACAGGGACATTACCAAGTGTTACAGATATATTTGGTGAAGACAGGTGTCATTGACCTAAAGGACTACTTGTTCCTCTGACCACATGGCAATGTCACCACCTTTGCACAATTCTGTCCGGCAAATAATGTGAGGACTCAATCCTGCGAACAAGTCGTTCGGAATTGTAGCAACCCTCTTATACAGTGCCTAAGGTGGGGAGAGAGAGATAAATATCGAACGCCTCTACAGTGAGCAGGCCTTATCCACTTGCTACAATGGGCAGATATTTATCCTATTTTACCTACGTGGCATCTACGCGCTAGGCGGCAGATATTTTCCTACCGCCTTAGGAGATATTTACCTAACTCACCGCCTTATTTCACCGCCTTTCCTGAACCGCCTTTAAGGTGCTATAAAAGAAGAGCGTTAATAGAAGAAGGAGGATCCGGAAAAAAACTGATCACACAAAGAACTGCCTAATTCCAAGACTCTTTACTCAAGTTTTCTGACTTAAGCATCGGAGCTGAATCCGGGCAGAGAGGCCCAATTCCGATCACTGCCCTCTCCTTTTTGCAGGTTCGCCTATGGATAACTCCGGTAGGAATTTCAGGATGTCCTCCTCGCTCACGATTCGTAAGCGAGTAAGCGTCCACACCAACTATAAATTTTAACCCGTTGGTCGAAAGTTGAGGCGGATCTCGAGGGCAACGATGGCCGGCAAGCGTGGACCGAGTTTTGTCATCAGCGATTTGGCGTCAGGTAGGGACCCTTACGAAAAGCGAAATGACCACTACCAAAAGATCAAAACGAATCCAAGAACAGGGAGCCCCAAATAATCCCGAAGGGCCTGGCGAGGTCCAAAGACATGAGGAAATCCGGTCAGATAATCCACCCATCTTACCTCCATTGAGAAAATCCTTCCGTCCCAACCCCAAGAATGCATTCAGGAGTTTTATCTTAACATCGACAACAATTGGAAGCCCGGTTGACTTCAGTACATTCATACTTTGACCCACCCTCCGCCTCCTCCTACACAAGTTCCAACACTAAACATACCAACAGCCCCACTGGATAATTCCGAAAGTAGGGGGAGGACAAGAGCCCGCACCCATAAAGAGAGGAAAGAAAGGACCGCCTTTTCCGCTAGTTCAGAACCCACCTACATTCGGCTCGACGCAATGACAAGCCGCTACAAGAACCGAAGGCGGACAAGGGCCAGGCGGAATAGTCCATCTGTTCAAATGGTTGATAGAAGAACTCAACAAGCAGGACCTCCCTCAAGGAAGCGGAAGTCCGGCTGACATATTCTCAGTATGTGTTCGCCTTTTGTCAAGGAAATATTGGGAGAACAAGTTCCTGATAGCTTCAGGCCACCAGGTATGATCGCATATGAAGGCAAAACTGATCCGTCTCATCACCGGAAGTCTTTCCGGACGAAGATGCTCCTCACGGAATCCACGAGGCGGCTTCGCATGTGCCGAGCTTTTCCCGCCACCTTAGAGGGGAAAGCGCAAGACTGGTTTGTCGATCTCCCATCTAGCACAATTACTTCTATTCAGATTTTAGCAGATCGCTTTCTAGCCTATTTTGCCAATTACTCAAAGCAGAAGAAAACTCCATCTACCCTTCTACATGTTAAACAACGAAAGGGAGAAACGCTCAAGGCTTATTTAAATCGTTACATAGAGCTAAAGCGGTGAATGTCATGAGACCTCCTTCCGCAAATGGCGTAACCTTCTTAATGGAGAGGTATTGTTAGAATCCCCTTTTCGTTTTTCCCTCACTTTGGATCCACCAAAACCATTCCGCCCTTATGATCTATGCCCAAAAATATATCAATTCCGAGGAAATTTATCACGGGTTGGGAAGAGGAGGCTAGAAGCGTGGACTGTGGACACCGGAAGGAAAAAACCCACCACGTGTCACCGAGAAGGCCTCAGGATGTCACGAGAAAGGAAGAGAGGATCGCATAAGGACAACAAGGGGCACAAACAGAGGTCCGGAAACCTCAACGCGGCCCCAACGACATATGCTGCAGCCCAGAGAACCTTCAAAGGAAAGAAAAATTGTCAGATATGATCACCATACCCCACTAAACCAAATCAGAAGCCATATCCTCATGCAGATCAAAGAACAAAAACTTCTGACATGGCCAGAACCCACGAGAAATACCGAACGACAAAAGAATAGTAAGAGATATTTCGGTTTCATCGATCTAGAAGGACATGATCACGGAAAAGTGTACCCACTTGATGAACGCAATAGAAGATGTCGTTCGGAAAGGACAATTGGAGCAATATATCAACTTTGAGATTCAAGAGGAACCTGAAGCTTCACAACCTGAAGAAGAACAAGGAGAAATTGTGGGGTTTATTAGTGGAGGTCCTGGTTGTGGTGGTGAAAGTTCAGCCTCTCGGAAAAGTTACGCCCGAATGGTGGAAACCACACATGAAGCGAGAAGCGCCACGAGAGGCGATCTCGGCCGGCGGCTCCAATCATCTTTACGACAATGGCGTCGGTGAGTTTGCCACCCTCATGATGACGCTTTGGTTGTTACTATCAAAGTTTCTAGTTTCCAGATGAAGAGGGTTCTGATAGACAGTGGGAGTTCAGTTGATATCCTCTTTTGGAGTGCTTTCGAAAGAATGAGATATGACGCGGATAACTTGCTTCCGGTAAAATCATCCTTAGTAGGATTCTCCGGAGGGGTAGTACAGCCAGAAGGAATGATCTCCTTACCAGTTACGGTAGGAAACTCGCCAAGATCATCAACAGTGACAACAAATTTCTTGGTTGTGCGTTGTTCTTCAAGTTACAGCGTGATCCTTGGCAAGCCAACCCTCAATGCCTTGAAAGCCATAATCTCTACTTACCATCTTCTCCTCAAATTCCCGACTGAGAGTGGTAGTGAAGAAGTGAGAGGAGATCAACCCCTGGCACGGCAATGTTATGTCTCAACCCTCAAAGAGAAAGCCCTCAACAGCAGCAAGACAAAGGTTTCAGAAGTCATGCTAGTCAGCAGAATGGCCGAACGGGAAAATGAAGAGCTTCGACCTACACCTGTTGAAGAATTGCTACTTGATCCCCTAGACATAGCGAGGCGGACCGCGCGGTGCGGATTGAGGCGCATTTGACAATGAAAGCGTGAAGATCTCATGAGAGTATTGAAAGCCAATTCTGACCTCTTCGCGTGGTCTTCAGATGATATGCCGGGCGTAAAACGCGATGTCATCGAGCACCGTCTCAATATCGATCAATCGTTTAAACCCAAGAAACAGAAAAGGAGAAATTCCGCACCAGAAAGGCAGAAATCCGCAGAGGAAGAAGTATCAAACCTCCTAAAGGCTAGGTTTATCCGAGAGGTGCATTACCCAGATTGGTTAGCTAATGTGGTTCTAGTAAAAAAGCCGTCCGGAAAGTGGAGGATGTGCGTTGATTTCATGGACTTAAACAATGCTTGTCCGAAAGACTCGTTTCCCTTACCATCAATTGATGGTTTGGTTCACACGACAACGGGGCATGAGATGCTAAGTTTCTTAGACGCCTTCTCAGGTTACAACCAAATCCGAATGGCCAAAGGCGACGAAGAAAAAACGTCCTTCATTATGAGCACGGGAACTTACTGCTATAAGGTGATGCCGTTCGGCCTAAAAAATGCCGGAGCCACCTTCCGGAGGCTCATAAATCTGATCTTGAGAGAACAAATTGGCAGAAACGTTGAAGCCTATGTGGATGATATCCTGGTGAAGAGCCGAAAGGCCAATGAACACCTGTCAGACTTACAAGAAGCTTTTCATTCTCTTCGGATTTATGCTATGCGGCTAAACCCGAATAAATGTTCTTTTGGCGTTCGATCGGGGAAATTCCTGGGATTTATCTTGACACAAAGAGGGATAGAAGCAAATCCAGAAAAAATAAGAGCTATTCTTGACATGGGGTCGCCCAAGAGTCTTCAAGAAATTCAGCGGCTTAACAGGGCCTTTCGCCGCGACTTGGCGATTTATCTCCAAAGCGGAGAGAAAAATCTCCCACTCTTTCAAGCCCTACGAAAAGCACGAAAATGGAGTGGGATGGAAGAATGTGAAAAAGCCTTTCAGGGGCTTAAAGATTATCTCCGATCGCCTCAGCTACTAGCTAAGCCACAAGTGGGAGAAGAACTCTACATCTACTTGGCAGTCTCTCCGCATGCAATCAGCGCAGTCCTTTTGAGAGAAGATAACGGAATTCAAAAACCAGTCTACTACACAAGTAAAATCCTTAACGAAGCGGAATCAAGATACCTGACGCTTGAAAAGTTGGCTTTCGCTCTTGTCATATCCGCACGGAGATTGAGGCCGTATTTTCAAGCCCACAAGATCACAGTGTTGACTGATCAGCCGTTAAAGCAAATTCTTCATAAGCCTGAAAACTCCGGACGCCTAGCCAAGTGGGTGATAGAATTGGGCGAGTTCGATCTCACCTATAAACCCCGAACGGCAATCAAGGCTCAAGTCTTTGGCGGATTTCGGCCGCATGGAGTTAACTTTTCCAAATAGGGGCTTAATCCCGTCACGAAGTTCTAAGAAAGCCCTAGCATCCCATGGTCCTTATATGTTGACGGATCAGCAACAGAAGAGAAGTGAGGGGCAGGTTTCGTCCTTTATTCTCCTTCTAAGTGGAAAATTGCGCCAGTACTGAAGTTCCAATTCCAAGCAACCAACAATGAGGCCGAATACGAAGCCCTCATCGCAGGATTACATCTGGCCCGGGGGCTCAGAATTCAACATCTCCACGCATATTCCGACTCACAGTTAGTTGTGAGCCACACCTTGGGCAGCTTTGAAGCAAAGGAAGAGAACATGGTCAAATACCAAGCAGTGGTGAAGAAAATAGTTCCATACTTCGCTTACTTCCAAATTGAAAAAATCTGTCGAGCGCAAAACGAAGAGGCGGACGCCCTGTCTAAAAAGGCCACAACACCGAACGGAGATCTGAAGTCTTCCTTTAACCTCACGGTACCTTCCCGCAAAGACCATCGGCCAGTTGGAGGAGAGGTACAAAGAGCGACGAAGAGTCAAGTTGGATGGACCCCATCGAAACTATCTACAAGGTGGGCTGCACCACCAACAAAGCGAGAGGCCGACGGATTTCTTACAAATCCGCTTTCGCATACACCGTCATCAATGAGAACCTATACAAAAGGTCTTATACGCAGCCTTTCTTGCGATGCTTGCGTCCTACTGAAGCTAGCTACATCCTTCAAGAGATTCACGAAGGCATTGGAGGAGGACACATAGGGGGCAAGGCCTTGAGTTACAAAGTCCCACGACAAGGTTATTACTGGCCAACACTAACTCAAGATGCAATGGCGTATGCTCATTGAAATGTGATGCCTCGCCAAATGGCATTCCAAAATTGAGAGGCGACTGCTGCCAGCCTTACACCAATCATTAGCCCTCGACAATTTGCCATCCTGGGAGTTGATCTTAAGGGACCATTCCCTACTTGATTCGGCAAATGAAGTTTCTAATAGTCGCTATTGACTACTTCACCAAATGGGTGGAAGTTGAACCCTTGGCCAAAATCACGGAGAAGGCTTGTCGAGGATTCTTGTGGCGAGCGGTTATCTGTCGATTGAATTTCGGTCGCTTTCATTTTACGATAATGGGCGACAATTTGATAACAAGGCTTTCAAAAGCTTTTGTTGAGGCTTCGGAATTGAATCGGACTAACGCCCTGTAACACATCCCCAAGCCAGCGGCCAAGTAGAAGTGACGAACCGCACCCTACTTCAAACACCGAAAACTTCGGGTATCGAAATGGGACTAACTGGGTAGAAGAAATCCGGCGCCCTTTGGGCCTCTGGGACAACAACAAGAACTCCTACGGGAGAAACCCCATTCTCTCTCACTTATGGGGCGAGAGGTCGCCATCCACAGAGAAATAGGAATGCCTACCTTACGGACACAAAGAAACTTTCTCATCGGAAGAGAATGAGGAAAAACTCCGAAAGCGAACTTGATCTACTCAAAGAGCGAAGAGAATGCAGTGGAAACAAAGGCAGCCATCTATCGTCAGAGAGTAAAAAGGTTCTATGACACAAGAGTAAAAAGAGTCTTCTTCCAAATCGGCGATCTAGTCCTACGAGAAAATGAGTTTCATGGAAATAAAAGCCGAACAGGGAAGCTAACTCCTAACTGGGAAGGCCCTTACGTCATACAAAGAATCGTCCGAGCGGACACCTATTATCTAGTAAGTATGGACGGAAAAACGCTCAAGCGTCCATTCCATGCTGAACACTTACGACGCTACTATTAGTAAATTCTGTAGCCGTCTCTTAAATTTCATGGAATAAAGCTCAAGCCTTTCCCATTCTACAAAGATGTGGTGAAATTCCCATCCCACAAAGATGCGGTGAAATTCCCATCCCACAAAGATGCGGTGAAATTCCCATCCTACAAAGATGCGGTGAAATTCTCATCCTTCAAAAATGCGGTGAAATTCCCATTCTTGGAAGATGAGTCGGAATTATCATGTAAGGATAAACAACAACTCTTATCCAAAAAAAAAAAAAAAAAAAAAAAAATCCCGATCGAAATTTGAGGCAACAATCTCATTTATAAAGACGAGTACCTCACTCAACAGCTTAAAGTCCCATGATTGGACTAAGAACTCGTTACGAAGCTTGACAAGCCAAATAAAGAAGGAAGAAGTTTACAAAGGACTTCAGAAAATACTTCTCACGGTTAAGGATAACCATCACTCGGAAATAAGTCTTCACCAAAATAAAGGTTTGCTTTTCATTCATATGAATAGAAATTACATTCTAGAAGATTACGAATTTACAAGAACATTTCTCAAAAATGCTAAAAACATCCTAAGAACTAGGAGGGCCCTAAGAGGCTGACTACCGCCTCGGAGGAACTTGGGCTGAAGGCTCAGGGGAGGGGGGCGAAGCCTCCTCGGAGTCTTAATAGTGCATTTGCTCTTTTAGCTCAGTGAACTTCTTCAAAACTCCACTTGACCCCATGGACAAAACCTCCGTAGGAGGGATATGACGGCCCACCTGTTGTACCACCGAATAAATACGGGTGGCCCCTTCTTTAGCTTTCGCCCTAAGCCGGGCGACCTCCTTCTATAATTTATCCGCTCGCTCTATTAAATCCTTGATTTCTTGCGAGTCGGACTTAGGAGTTGTCAGTCGGGAAGCTAAGTCTTCTTTAAGTATGTCACGCTCCCCCTTTAGCTCCTCCAACTCCGCCTGAACAGCAGCGAGTTCAGCGTTTTTCAGCTTCAGCCCCCATCGGGCTTCAGCTTGCCCCCATCGGGCAGATTTGAGCTCCTTCTCCTAACTGCTAGAGTTCTCCTGCAACTTTTTAACATTCTCCTCAGCAGTAAGGAGGGAACCTCAGAAATAGACAACTTGGCTGCCAAATCGTCCTTCTCCTTTCCCACAACAGCCAGTTGTTGAAGCCGCTCAGCCTTATCCTTCTCAAAAGCATGGATAATGGCAAGCTTCTCTTTGTTTTTCCCCTCTAGGGCCGCCACCCTAGAGTTCAATTGGGCGATTTTCGTCCTACACGCTTCCATCTTTGCCGAATCGTCTTAGCAAAGATTGCCGACTCGGTTCGCCCAGTGCGCAGTCTACGAAATAACAAACAAATAAGTTAGTAGCATTAATACCGAGCCAAAAAGTAAAACTAATACGAGGATAATCCTCACCAGCATGACCGAACGGAATAGTTGAGAAATGGCCTCTTCCCTTCCAGCTCTATGAAGTTTGGAGGAGAGTCGCATTCGTGCCCTCATTGCCATCAAGACAGTCTTCACGGAAGCGGCATCCCGAAAAGGGACGTCTTCGGAGGACACCCCCTTCTCTTGAGGAGCCGGTCCCCTTAAGACCGAGTCCGCCACTCGCAATTTATGTAAGAGAGCCACTTCTCGTGCCTCCGCCTATAAAATAGCCTAAGTTAAAGATTCTGAACGAAGCACGAAGCACCCATAGAAAATATGTGTGTAGAAATTCTCACCTCTATAAGAAGGATATCCTCCGGCCGGCTGAAAGAAGGACCCTCGGAGTGGGGACAAAGGGGCGGACTTCTTCCATGTGAACCTCTTCACGAGGCACCTTCTCTTGTTCTTCTACAATTCAGGAAGGCGTCGTCCCTCGGAATTCTTTCTCTTTGTCCTCCTCTCCCGTGAGGACCCGGCACCAGGGTCACTTTTAACCCCTTTCTTGGAAGAGTTAGTCTCTTTTCTCTTCCTCTTCTTCTTCTCCTCTTTGGAAGTATCAGTACCTTGGCTAGGCACCACTTCTTTCTTTTTCCGCCCACAAGCCAAGGGCGGATGAACCTCACCTTCGAAAGAAGCCAAAAGACCCTTGACATAGCTCAAGTCTTCGTCTTCCATCGGGTTTTCTGCAAAACAAATTCCGAATAAGGTTAGACATCACAAGCCAAAATCAAACTAAATTAGGTACACGAACGAGTCCTACCAGTAGACACTATTAAATGACACTTAATGAGGTTTTCTTTGGTCAAAAACCTATCCATGTAAACTTTGGATAGCCCTGTCATTGACTTAAGAAGATTTCCCTCTTCCTCCGACATCTCCTCACAAGTAATATCCGCACGGGGAACCTCCCACCTTGTTCAGATATCCTACTCATACTTACATCTAACAAAGAAAAACTTGCTCTTCCATCGCTTGATGGAAGAAGGAACTTTCCCTAGAAACTTTCTTCCAGGGCGAGCCGAGAAATAATACCAATCGGCATTAGACTCCAAACAAAGACTAAACAATAGGCGGAACGGTACGGACGGGTCGGATTTACCCCATAATTCTTAAAACCATGACAAATCCGTTGAAGCGACCTCCAAGAGTTCGGAGTTAAGCTGCGAGGGACACAAAGCGATATTCCTCTAGGATTGCCTTAGTAAAATTAGGAAAGGAAGCCTAAGCCCACCTAGCAACGCATCCCGGTAAATGTGCCTATCTCCCCTCCCGGGGCACTGCGCCTCTCCCCCGAATAAGGAACCCTAACCTCGAATAAAGAGAGGTCTATCTCATATCTCTCTACTAGGTCATCTACATCCTTCGCCTCTAGAAGGCTTATGAACGATATCCGACCCTCTACCCATTGCCCTAGAGGCGGGGTGAACCCATGAACCACGAGGCTGGAACGCCTCCAAGTTCACCCGAGGAATCGCCATGTAAAACCGTAGGGTTGGACGGAGAAGGAATCGAGGGCTCATGAGAAGAACTAGAGGAGGAAGAAGCAGCACTAGCCATTACCTTAGGAAAGGAAAAAGACAAGAAAAACGCAGAAAGCTCAAAACCAGGGCTCGCCGGAGAAGAGGAAACCTGAAGAAGAAGACGCGATTCGATTTTCGAAATAACCTTTTTCTGCCTGTACGATTTCACTTATATACAAAGGCAACGAATCCACAACGAATCCGTGGCCGTTAGATCTTGGGATTATATTCCGATCAGAACCGTTGAACCAAGGGTCCACAAATCTGGACCGTTCAAATAACCATCATTACACCTCCTCAAAACAGTTCAAAATTCTGCCCGCATTCATCGCCACAATACCAAGCTACCGACCGACACACATGGAAAGCCACGCTCATCACCCATCATGACGTTGACAAACGCGCACACCGCGCACGTCACGCCACTATCCCCCTTTAATGCTAATAGTAGATGGGACACGAGTCATCCTAGGGAGTAATGAGCGTTACGTGGCAGGTAGAGCCTATACTGTATGAGACAAAGCACACACTCCAACATAGGATCGCCAGTGAAGGCCTCATAAAAATGCCAAAGGATTTAGAAGCAAAACGACAAACACCATTTATTCAGGTTACATGACAAACGCAAACATAACAAACATAACAAAAACATATTGTCCGACAGATTAAAGCTAAATATCCGCAGACCCGTCCGAGGATCATTTCGGAAAAGACTTCGAGAAGAGGCCTTACGGACTTCCGTCGGCCGTCCCCATTATTACTAGGGGAACTGGGTTCGGCACGGGGGCGAAGGTAGGGGCCCACCTCTCTGCGGCAGGAGTCGTCTCCGAACATCTCAACTTCGAAATGCATACCCCTTGCATAAATGAAAATTAAGAGGTCCCCCGCTTCCACGTCGTGATCGACATGAAAAGCTTCCCACCCTGCGTCGATGCTCATCTCACCTACCCCCCTGTCAATCAAGCGGTAATAGCGGCCACACACACGTACTGCTCGATTGGACTTACCATGTGAATCACTCCGGTCCTTAGTTCCGATAGATGCTCGTAAAAGCGCCGGAATTCGTAAGTGTCGGGAACATTGAGAAAAAGTAAAAACTTATAAAAGACAAGCTGACGAGCCATGATACAAAGATACAAGAGTACAAAAGATTTCTGCCCAAACTCGCCATCCATACAAGCCCTTAAATAGGAGAACCTATCGATACTATAGACGAAAATTCCGGAACAAAAATCTACCTCGATAACAGCAAAAGGATAACATAGTAAACGTCGGTCGCCTATTAAAACACGTGTACTTTAGACGTAAGTAACGTCAGACCGCGAAGCCTACACCCTCACGTAGACATGCCAACTAAGAACGATACTTGTTCTCGAACCAAGTGAAACGTGCGGTTAGCTCACCCCTCGCTCAAATTTTTCGAACAAGTACACTTTGGGGGGGACTAGTGTTACGGATATATTTGGTGAAGACAGTGTCATTGACCTAAAGGACCACTTGTTCCTCTGGCCACATGGCAATGTCACCACCTTTGCACAATTCCGTCGGCAAATAATGTGAGGACTCAATCCTGCGAACAAGTCCGGTTTGGAATTGTAGCAACCCTCTTATCTGAGGGGCCGAGGTGAGAGAGAGAGATAAATATCTAACGCCTCTACAGTGAGCAGGCCTTATCCACTTTCTACAATGGGCAGATATTTATCCTATTTTACCTACGTGGCATCTACGCGCTAGGCGGCAGATATTTTCCTACCGCCTTAGGAGATATTTACCTAACTCACCGCCTTATTCCACCGCCTTTCCTGAACCGCCTTTAAGGTGCTATAAAAGAAGAGTGTTAATAGAAGAAGGAGGATCCGAAAAAAAACTGATCACACAAAGAACTGCCTAAATCCAAGACTCTTCACTCAAGTTTTCTGACTTAAGCATCGGAGCTGAATCCGGGCAGAGAGGCCCAATTCCGATCACTGCCCTCTCCTTTTTGCAGGTTCGCCTATGAATAACTCCGGTCGGAATTTCAGGATGTCCTCTGCGCTCCCTGTTTGTAAACAGAAGTAAGCGTCCACACCAACTATAAATTTTAACCGTTGGTCGAAAGTTGAGTCCAGATCTGGAGGCAACAGTAGCCGAAGCTGGGCGTGGACCAGTTTTTGGCATCAACACCAAGAATAAACATGTTATACATAATTATGATTTTTTATAAACAACTCATAATTACAATAAATTATTCCTGTGTATGTTATGAAAGTTTGTTAAGAATTTAAATTTATAATAATCATGATAAATTTAACGTAGTCATTTGACATTGAATTAACTTGTTATGATCCACAAAAAATCTCAAAGTTAGAACTTTTCTTCCTATAAAATTTTGAGGGAAAACAATTACTAATATAGGAAATTGTTAATGGAAGTAAGACTTTTTATGGCAAAAAAAAATTAATAATCTCCCTCTCTTTGTTAAACCATGCAATTAAAAAAAAACATGTTTTAAAAGATGCATAACTCTTTTATTAAAAGCTTTGACCCTTTGTTTATAGATACAAATGTATAAAGTAAAAAATATTTTTTACAAATCTTATAAATAAAATAAAATGAAATAATAATGTTAACAAATATTGTTCAAATCATTGAAGGAAAACAAAATTACCTCGAGATTTAAACAACGCTCCTAATTTGGATTAAGGGCTGATAGTTGAAATCAATAGTTATTGAAAAAAAAATTTGGTGAATATGGCAAAATATTACAATCATTTCTAAAGCCGTTCTTCATTCTCTCGGCAATCATTTTTATATTCAAGTGCTCCATATTATCCAAGGTCAAAAGAGAATATAAAAATTAAAAAAATGAGAATAAAGGGATTAAAGTAGGCTGGGATAAGATAATTTATAGATTAAAAAGGATAGAAGAGCAAAGCCAACACATGAAAGTTTAGAACACAATACAACGATCAAGATCAGAAAGCATACAACCTAAAGCTAATGGTTGCCTTTTAAGTTGGATTAGAATAAAGCCTCTAGGTTTGAAAATGTTGTGACTCCATCGACATTTATATAAAAATATTTAATGCTAATATTTCTTATGAAACAGGTGACGCCGTCGTGTCCTAACTCAAGAAAGGAGTGATTATATGGTTTTTTGTCTGGAGTAGACTCCCGACTTATATTTGAAATGAATATATATGGTATGTTCTTAAGCATAGTAGAGGCGCAATAAAAAGAATGCAATTCTATTAAATATATAATCATTAAATAAACTTTAGAATAAATAGGAGAAAATTTAATATTGTAAAATAATTACAGAATATTAATAATTTTGTAATTCAAATAAGATAAAATGACAAAAAAAACATATTTTTTTTAAATTTCAATTTATACCCATTTTAAAAAACAACCTTTAATGCCTTGGTCAATAAGTTTAAAAAGGTATCAGAACAATAGTATTACAGATATGGTATCGAAAGTCATAGTATTATTGTCATTTTAACTCTTTAATTTTTCTTTTTTGTCTAAATCAAACTTTCTCTTGTTAAAAATTTTTAAAAGTATAATTTCCTTATTCCTTTGTTTTCCCAATATAAATAATTTAATTCATGAAAGTCAACACCAAAAATATTAACATAATCACTTGTTTTTATAACTATTTATCACCATTGTTTATGCTTTAACAACAAACAACTGTTTTTGGGGGAAGCAAATCAGAACCCTCAAGCAAGACTGAAACTATTTTAAAGCTATTCAATTATAGATCATGGAAAAGAAATTGAGGGCACTGTTACACTTTGGAAGGCTATAGTTTTAATAAAAAGCATAGTAAGTCTTAAACATTTGTTACATTCGTCTACAATAAGAAGCTCCACATCATTCTCCACATCAAAGTCCTCCCCTTATCTTCCTCAACATCAATAGGAGCAAGAGCAAAACAAGGAATAGAAACAAGAGAAGCAATCAGAGCAACTCTTGGTGACTGGTAAAAGATGTCAAGTAAGCCATCATTAGCATCCTTCTATTGTTTGAGCATCCTATAAAAGATCTATTAGATATAATAGATCTCACTAAAGGCTCACTTGCTTCACTCTTTTTGTTTCAAGTATTGAGGAGCAGGTGACTTGATTTCAGGAGCTGTGCGAGAGATCGGGATATCCTTGTAGAGGTTCGAGGACCTCAAATTTTCTTGTGTTTGAGTTTATAGGGCCCTTGTAGGGCCAGGCCCTTGTAGAGTGTCAAATTATGTTTTAAATTTCACTGTAAGACTCTTAATTAATACTGAAGTTAATTAATTTTGTTATATGTTCTTGTACCACCTAGGTCTTTTATCAGAGTGAGGTGCCCCTCTATCTGGGTACGGTTGGTTTGTGCACGTGCCCGAGGCCCTGGAATCTGGGTCGGGGCATGACACTTATTTATTAACTCAAACCGGTTAAGATGTGTAAGTTAAGTAGATTGGGTTAAGTTGAGTGGGTTGGGTTGAACCTGTTTCCTTTTAATCAAATAGGGTTTTATCAAATTAATTTAGCTCCAGTAAGTGAGATGATTTGGTATTTTATAAAGTAAAGTCAATGGGTAATGGACTTGTGTCCTATCCGGTTAGACTTGGTCAACTAAGAACTTGTTAGGTTCAATCAAGTTCGATCTGGTTTTGGTTCAGTCAATAATAAATAATTTACGTTGGGTTTATCAGATTGCAATTAATAAGTGTTGTTGGGTCTAGTCAACTTAACAGATTGTGTCCAGTTAAATTAAAGGGTTGAGTCCATTGTAAGACAAACTAGTCTAGTCATGTTTAAGACCATGAGTTAAGTTAGTTAAATTAAATATGGTTAATGGCTGCATACCTAGTCATTCCTTTCGAGGTATAGCTGCATCATCTATAGTTCCGCGATCTGGATGTGCAGAATACCGTTAGAAAGATGAGGGAAAGCCCTTTCTAACGAATCTTAGATACGCCAGATCGGGTTTCTGGATTAGAAGTTACAAGCATTTCCTTATGACTACACAGAATTACCTGAATTCTGTATTAACACTAATGATAATAATAAACCACCTTGTTTTTTAGTGATGATACTAAGTTATAGTTGTTGTTACCAGATTTGGACGTAGAGCAGTAAGCTTCATCAATAGGGGCACAGCTAGATCGAGTAGATCTTCAGTAGCGGTAAGTACTCTTGCTTAGTTCCCACCCAGTTTTGGGTTTTTTCCTAACTTTGTTATTGCCATATTGTTGTTTTGTAAGTACTCTTGCCTAGTGCCCTTATTTACTAGCTAGTTGCTTTCTTGATTTCATGCTTGTAAGTACACTTGCCTTATTCCCACCCATCTTTGGGTTTCTTGTGTTTGATAATTGCTATTTGGTAGCATGTCTGTTCTTTCATGATGATCAGTTTATTGGTTACATGCACATACCTGCTTTGTTGTTTTCTTTCTATGCATGTGTAGTTGATTTATTGGAGGTAGTGTTTACTGAATATGATGATCCGTTGATCAACACATGGTCATGGAAATACATGAGCCTGTGCTCCATCCGGATCAGAGTGTAAGGTTTCACTACCTATTTGTTGAATGCTCACTGAGCATACATGTTTGGGACCACGACGATGCTGTGGAGACTTGTGGTACTTGTGTGTAGGCTAGGTAGGTATGCGTCAACCGAGTATGAGTACTCCCTGAGCATAGGCTCCTGTTGTCCGGTATAAGACTATTGAGACACGCGGTACTTTTGCCCCTTCCGGGTAGGTGTATGTCAGCCCTTCTTGTTTGTGGATTCTCCCATTCGGTGCAAATTTGGTGTGAGCGTCCAGGGGGAGGACACTTTGGACGTCTTGTAGTCCTACCAGGGGGAGGAAACTCTTGATGTCGACCCATCTGTGGGATGATACGCTGGCCATGTACGTACATGTAGGAGCGCTACCAGACTCGAGGGACTGTTATGGATTTAAGAGTGATGATCGGCCGAGGTGGATGATTACCGGGGAGATAACTTGAAAGTTCTTATTCTGATTGAATTCCTTGTTGGTGATTGATTTCATTGAACTTAGACTTATGATCGATTTGCGAATGGCTTTGTAATTGTAACTTCATGTTCATTTGGATTACCTTCCTTGTTTGTTACTGTTGGCTTCATTGTACTCCCTACAGGGGTACTTAGCGGTTGGCTTTGTAATTGTGACTTCTTGTTCATTTGGATTACCTTCCTTCTTTGTTATTGTTGGCTTCATTGTAGTCCCTACTGATTGGGTACTTTACTTGAAGCTTTCCTTTCGAAAGCTCATTCCACTTGATTCCTTCTCTTTTTTAGGTTTTGAGGAATAAATGACTTGGCCTTAGGAGATACATGAGGGTTCGGGATTACTTGCAGAGTTTTGAGGACCTCAAATTATTTTTGTGTGAGTTTGATGTTTCTAGGATCTATATAGGGCCATTACACATTGTAGGGTGTATGCATGACCATTTTGATTTTTTTTATTCCGTTGTAAAACTCTGAGAGATTATTGAAATTTTTGTGATTTTTGTATTATTTACTATTTGTTCTTGTATAACCAAGGCCTTGTATCCAAGTGAGGTTCAACTTTGCTTGGGTATGGCCTGTCTGTGCACGTGCCCGTGGCCTGAAGATCGTGTTGGGGCTTGACATCCAAAGATTAAAATAGAGTATACACCTCCCTATCTGAGGGATGGACATGCTAGCCATGCACCAGAGTACCCAACTACTCAGAAGGTTACATCTCTACATACACGCTGTAAAATCCAAGGATTTTATGGAAATAATATGTGCTTAAATTCCTTTTAAATTAGATTTTAAGAGAAAATTTTCCTAAGGAAATAAATGATGGGAATTAATAGGCAAAAACCCTAACTAGGGTTAATGGTGGGCCCGGAGGGCCTTTTGGTAATTTTGAAAATACCAAGGACTAAAAGTGAAATTATCATTCTCTCAGTGTTGGACCAAAGTGTAATATAAAAAGAGATAGGATCTTTGGATAATTTTTGAAGAGAACGGCTGAGACTAGAAGATCTTAAATCGTGTTAGATCTTAAGGCATTGTCACGGCCTCAGTAGAGCCACGTGGCAAGCGCGAGTTCAATCTATCTTATCACATACCTGATACGAGGCAAGAGTAGTGGATTATATGGAGACGATCTCACGGTGCGGGTGGTCGTGGGTCGTTCATCTCACGATTGCTTTAAGTACGAGGCAATCGTTTGAGATCTGGCCGTCTATTTTCAAGCTATCTCAAGGGTTGATCTCAGTCGGTGCTGGATACGAGAGTTTATAATGAAATCCTAGCCGTCGGCTGTGATCAAACGATCACAGCCCTCCATCGACCGAGTGCTGATCCCAAGGCGGCGCCAGTTTTTCCCCCAGCCGGAACGCCTGCGACGAAGCTCGCCCTCTTCCGGCCGTTACGCGCGAGGAAACCGACCGTTGGCCGGCGTGGCATTCTCGAACGTCTGCCCGTTCGTCTGGCCGTGGGGAGGTCTATATAAGGGAAGGCCTCAGCTTGGGGTGGAACAATGAGTTTGAGAGCCTGAGTTTTTCCGGTGAGGAACCCCGGCGAGCTGTGGAAGGAGCGCTCTGACCTCGGGTTCGCGTACGGCGTCGCAATCGTCCCCAGGAAGAGGAGGAGGTCAGGACTACGTGGAGATCAAGGAGCAGCACCCTGAGCGAGCATGGCTGAGCTTGTTGGAGAAGACAGTCGAGCTCCGTGACTACTGAAGGCCTTTCTGGTGGTGCTGTTCGTCATCCACGGCTCTCTGGTAAGCACTCTTTCTTCTTCCTGTAGAGTTAGAGTCTTGCATGCAATAAGAGGGACTCGCCGGTGATGGACCAACGCTCAGCCAAGAGCTTCAGGGGTTTCCAGCGAGAAGATGGAGGCCGACGGTGCTCAAGAGGAGCTGGCCGTGGTCGTGAGGCTCTCAGCAACGGGGACCGAGCACGGGCATGTGCTTGGAGCTTGCCGGCGAAGAAGACCGGTGATGTTGGCGCTCAGTCGCGCGAGAGAGGGAAGAGAGAAACGAAGAAGAGAAGGAAATAATAAATAAATAAATAAATAAATAAAAACTAATAAAACAAAATAAATAAAGAAAATACTAATAGAATAGATAATTAAATTAATTATCTAATTAAATTCGTTCATCACAGGATTAGTGGTTAACAAATTGAAAATGAATTTATTTTAATTCATTAATATGTGACAAAGATAAAACTTAGCTATACTAGTCGGGTGAATTAACCAATTTAATTAATTGGTACAAGATTTAAATTGAATAAATTAGTGTGACAATTAAATCAAGGGAGCAAAGGTGAATTAATCAATTTAATTATTTAATTAAATTGGTGAAGACATGTTTGAGTTAGGTAAGCCAAATTGTTTAAAGGGCTTAGAAGTGGCCCCAATTCAACAAAAATGACTAGAGATGACCAAGTAGGGTTCAGACCCGACAAATGAATGTAGAGTTGACCAGGTTTGACCAAGTTGGGTCTAGAGTCAACAGAAGGACATGGAAACATAGGATAGGGACCAATAACCCGAGAGATGGTCTTTAGGACCCGTTAGTGGGCCAAGGCCCAATAGCAACGATAGACATGCATGTGCAACTAGAGACATAAGGATTTATTAAAAACTTGACTCTAAAAGGAACCTTGTATGCCAGATACTCTCGGGGAGTTGTAAGGTACTCAAGAGGAGACTAGGAGGACTTCTAGTTTCAACACAAGGTAAGTACACTTGCCTCGTTCCTACCCGGTTTCGGGTTTTCTTTGGTCTTGCTTACGCCTTGTTTGCTTATGCATCATTGATGGCATACATGCCTCATTATTTATTTTGGAAATCCTGTTGAGCATGCATGTTGTTGTTCGGGATGTTGGTATCCCTGTCTGTTGTGGTCTACTGCCCGGACTCAGCGGAGCGTGGGGCTCTCATAGGGGAATGCTCAGGGACAGAACCCCCCTGACATTTCTGCCTGCCTTGCCAGAGAGGTGATTCTCTGGTGGTCTTACCCGTCAGTGGGCGTGGTACGCTTACCGTGTTAACACGTATGAAAGGTAGTACTACCGATTTGCGACCGGAGGGTCGAACGACCAGAGGGTCGTGCTTACAGCAAGTAGCTGGATATACTGGCCGGGAGTGATCCTTGAGTTTTCTTTGAAACTTACCACAGAGCTTGAGGGCTTCTGTTATCACGGGTCGTACCTTTGGATTGTTTCTGGTAGACTCCTAGGGTTGTGTTTTCTTGGGGTTGTGACCTCACCATTTGACATATTGTTTTCTTATGTCTTTGTGACCCCCGCATGGGTATTTACTGCGCTTTCCATTCGAGAGCTCATGCATTTTTTCCTCTTTCTCTAGGAGATCCGAGGTTTGGGGGTCTCCCTTGTCTTTTGTTTTGAGAGCTGTTTACTTTAAATAGGACCCGTGTAGGGACCAGATTTTGTATAGGGCCTATGGACCCGTGTTAGCACAATAGAACATTTCCTCTTGAAACGAGATTATTGGGCAAGAGAAAAACTCCAATATGAAGTACATTAATCAATATCAAAATAAAATTCCCTTGTCTGCCCAATTTTAACTACTAGACTAGCGTCTAGTATACCAAAGCGATTCAGATGCAGGTTAACTAGGCTTCAAGTTTATAGGGTTTTAATGTTCTCAGGTTTCTTCATGCAATATACCCCTCGAAACATTAAATTGGGCTATAAAACATACCCCAATGAATTAAAAATTGATGAGTTAAACAAATAATTCAGGACTAAACATGTTATCAATTTATTGAATCTTCGTCTATTCTAATTGATACTGAAATGAACTTAAATTTTTTTTCAAACTTTGGGTTGCCACCCAAGAAACGCTTGTTTAATGTCACTAGCTTGACGTACCTTTTTTTTTTTACCTTATGGAGTCTTAAAAAGGGTGTATTCCTCCTGAGCGCAGCGCGCATACCTACTTCCAAAAAATACAATACATACCTGTCGGGGTGGTGTTGTGATGGAGGTTTCAGTATAGTTACCTTTAGGCCTCCATGGAAAATTTGGCCCGGGAATTGTTCAATCTTCGTTTGTGCGGATCCTGGGATTGCATCATCCTACTTGTTCTTATTTTTATCCCGAATATGTCTCTTCTGTGCTTTGAGTGCAGGTCAACTCTGAGGATTAGAATTTTTGAAGTGGTGTCGGCTTTGCATTTTCTACCTTGGCATTTTTATCCAGAACAACACGTTCTTCGCAATCTTGCCACAACCCCCTTGTTTCTCAGAATTAATTTGAATAGTTTCTCCTATCTGGCTTTCAAGCTTGTGGAGGGTGGCTTACATATTTGTAATGGCGGCCTCAATGTCTTCATATTCAACTTCTGTGTGCAATGTAAATTCCACCAATTCATCCATGAATGTGGAGACTCCCTCTTGTAAGAATGGGAGGGCTAACCATTCTTTCGCCTCCAAGGTATGTGTCAAATTAAGATCATCCTTGCAATTGTCTTTCTCATGACTCATTTCTATATCCATATCCGTAGGGACAATCATGTCTTGCAATTCTTCATCAACATCAGGAGTGGGTTGTCTAATATGTGCATTGTTGAGCTCTTGAAAGTATCCATTTTCACGTTCCATAAAATTGGCAAAAACCTCTTGCCAATTCAGATTTTCTAATGCCTCTGTGTAGGTTGTTTGCATATATCATGTTAAGATTTCTACCGTAGTTTGCCTCCTACTTTGCGGCAGTTGGTGCTGAAAATTTGGAGAGAATTGTACCACTGCTCTTGAGGTAATGAATATGGAACAAACCCTTGTTGAGGACACCCCCATTACGGTTCATCATAGTAGCTTGAATGGTTTGTTTGTCCTATAGATATGGTTACATGGGTTTCTTCGCACTAGTGTGTTGCTTGTAAACTTGCTGACCTTTTCTAAAAGAGCTTAAACTGCAGCTTCTAAAGATGATTTTGATTTTGAGGGGTTCATGGTCTAAGCTCCTTGCAATTGGTACCTTGCACAAAAGAGAACAAAATCAAATTAGTCAGAATTTTTTTTTTGTTCTATTTTATATATAAATCAAAGAAGAAATAAAAATTAAAGATAATGACTAAATTAATAGACTCCTAGTATTCCTAGTGATCTAAATCCCCTGCAACGGCGCCAAAAAATTGATAGAGCCTAATGCTTATACTTATACTACAAGTGCACAGGTCGTACAAGTAATAGAGTGGACTGTGAAGAGTCGGTTAACGATCCCACAGAGAAAGAGAAATACTAGTACAAACTAGTTATCTATTATCTACTCTAATCGGGAATTGGTGGTATTGGGAACTTATCTAAATTCTAAACCTAGAAAGCAAGAATGATATGGAATGAGCATGTGCCGATGTCGCGAGGGCAATCAATCATAGGAGAGTTGTAACCGGGCAAGGAATCCCCCTTGGGTTCTCAATAAATATAGACAAGGAATGTTATGGCTAATAGTTACAATAGAATGGACCAAGGATTCCTAAAATGATTTCATTCCAACTCTCAAGGTGGTTTACTAACCTAATACCCTCATTGCACTATGTTCAATGGAATCTATAGCTTGGAAGGATTATGGGAATAGGAATCACTAGGGATTCATACTCCTAAATTCTCGATCTCTTGGTATATACTTAATCCCTTCTATTGGGTATGCCTGCACATAGGGAAGCGTTCGCTTCTTCCCCTAGTGTGTTGATTAGATAATCCGAGTTGTCGCAAAGTAGATTACCAATGCAAAGAATTTCACTAAATAGATCTCAATAATAGAAAGCATCTAAAATAACATTAACATTCAATATCAAGATTAAACATAGACTGAAGGGTTCATCAATGCCCAAATACCTAAAAGATTAGTTCCCCATTAAAGGGGAACACAAGTTCAATACAAAGCATTAGTGGAGAGAAATAGACATAAAGAGATACGCTACTCCCTCCAATGTTAGGGCGGATGATAAGACCATTGATGCAACCCCCTGCAAGCCTCACTATCTGAGAAGTGGATGATGGTGCTCGGTGCCCTCACCTCCAAAGTATGCTCTCCGATTGATGCTCAATGATAGTGGTGGATGATGGAGGACCAATGGATAGATGGGTGGATAATGGCCTCCTCATAAACCTAGCCTTCAATGGTCTTCAAGAGATATTCAATAAGATTAAAGATCCCTCTCCAAACCCTAAACATTGATATTTATATGGTTCATAATCTCTCCAAACTATCTCCCATGTTTTTGGGTTTGAGTAGGACGAACTTGTGTGAAAATTGGTTCAGAATCGGGTCCAAAAATAGCCCAAAACTGGCTAATTTTACTATAGCTACCGTAAAAGTTGAAAACACTATAGATAACGCTTTTGTTTGCCTTGAGCAATCTTAATTAAGTATCTGATTGGATGATCATTTAATCTCGGAATAACATGAAATTTTAGCAGTGTGTTTCTTACTTCTTGTTCTTCAATTTGAATTTAGAGCTTAAGAGAAGAAGGTCCCCTCCTCTTTTCTCCTTCTCCCCTTTTATACCTTTCCCTTCGCCCTTATCCCCGGTAACTTGCTCCCTAAGTTACTCCTTACTTGGGCGCAAGTAAGTTTCAGCTAGATACAAGCTCAAATGGAGTTTTCTAAAACCCTTATTGCACCCCAGTCGTCCTCTTGTAATGCCTCTTCTCAAGGTTGGGATTCAACGGCATTACATTATGAAGAACCCGCGCAAGTGTGTCTTCTTCTGGGTCATTGGGGTATCGCCATGTGTACCTTCGGGTTAAGCGATTTGGATCGTGCAACGTGTATAATTTTATTTTCCCCTATAAAAAGAGTAATCAGCATATATAATACAAGCTCACTGTAAGCAGATAAAACAACCATTAGCATCTATAAAAATTATCCATTGAAAGATGATAAGAAACATGGTTTGTTGGCTCTAGCTAAGAGAAATGTCTAGAAAATATTGAAAATATCTCAGACTATACCCTTCCATAAAAGCAACGATAAAACATGGGCACAATCAAGAAATATTTTGGGTTCATCTAGCGTTTACTCACATGATTGTCTCTCTTGTGCTCAATACTAGTTGGGTCCTCATACCAGGTCGTCTACTTGTTTTGTGTGTCCTAAACACATACATTAATGATCGATTTGTTTGGTATCCTTCATCATTTCGAAACATCATCCCTCCTCTAGATGATAAAATTATGGGTATATGCATGTTTATTGTTTTCATCTGGATGTAACAGTGTTATTTGGCATCTAATCATCATTTGATAACTTTATCTCAATATTTATTACTAGAACATCATATCTAAGGTTTATGGACATTAAAAAGACCAAGTAAGCGCATCAAAAAGGCTCGTGGTTAAACCTCGGCGTTGCAAGCCTAAACTCAAGGGAAAATAGTGTGGTGTCCAAAGTCTGGAAGCAAACCACTAGCCCCGGCGCTGCACCATTGGGAACCCAGCACCACAACCTCGGGTCTTGGCAGGCCTATTTCCCAGGCCTTGCCTCGGGGGTTGTGGCACTAAGATTGGGAGGGTTTCTCCATCTCCCCTACAACCCCCATTTTCATACAATCTCCTCCCCCATTTCATTTCCCAATCATGATACACATAATTTAAAACCAAATTAGTTAACAAACAGCCCGAAGAATTGTGAAATTTCCATACAACTCATCTCCATCAATCTCATTCTATAAACACTATGATCAAAGGGGTATGCAAGCATCAACAAGATCTTTATTCATTTCTAGCTTTACACCAATCTAATTTACCTTTACTAAAGCCCTAATTTCATCATTTTCATCATTCATTCATCAATGATACAATAGAGGCTCATCTAAGCCCTTATTAATTAATAGGTTTGGGATAAAGCTCATTTAACTATTTCAATCTTTAATTCCATGAAATTTCAAATTTAAGTGGTTTAATTGTTGCTTACCTTGCTCCCAAGACTTCTTCTCCACCTCCTCAAGCTTGAATTCCAAGCTCCTTGGTCCCATTCTAGAGAAACCTTAACACAAAGGTAGCTATGGTAGATATGGAAGGCTTTAGATGAGGTGCATGTTAGTTTTCAAATTAGAGCTATATTCATGTGTATTTGTGATTTCATTTTAATGAAATTATGAGTTTTAACATTAAATTTTTGACATTTTGATTTAATTGCATCGAAATATTTTAGGTAAAAAATGAATATTTTGTGACCATGTTTATCTCATATGTTTTTTTTACATACATTAGTGTATTTCAGAGATGAATTGTATGTTTTATTACATTAATGTGAGTTCGTGTTAATTTAGGATAGGTGAGAAGAATCCTAGAGCAAAAAGACTGAAGACTGAATATAACAAGATGATACTTCTCATATTTAATGTAAATGTAAAACCCGCCCGAGAATGAATAAAGATTTAGTTTTTTTCCCAAATTATTATGTGGCAATTTAATATGATGAGCAGTGAGATTTTGGGAATAATCACAGGTCTGAATAATCCAGATTAATTAAGGTTAGTTATGTATTAATTAATCAGATTAATTATGATTAATTAATTGGATTAATTATCGAGAAAAGAAAATAAACAAATATTCAAATCACGGGAAAAGTGGATCCGGCTCGGGATTAAGACGGCCGCGTGATGCCACAAGATGCCTGCGGACGAAGGATTTGACCGAAAGTTTATATTCTCGGATCCGGTCCAAGAGAGACAACCCTCGGTGATATTACAAAGGCACCCGCGTTACTAGGACCATTGACCCGAGATTCACGGATCTGGGTTGGGCCTGAGGATGAGAGAATCATGACTGTGGACCCTGGCAAGAAACAATTCACTCACCCGTGAATGAACAGTAGACATGTGACAACTTTTGGAGCATTAAAATAGAAAGAATTGGAGATGAGTTATAATAATGATTGAGTTATTAATTAAATAAAAATAAAATTTTAATACCTATAAAGAATGAGAAAGAGAGAGAGAGAGAAATCTCTTTCCCTCACATTTCGGGACCAAGAAGTTCGGTCGATTTCGCCGCTCAAGGTCAGCAAGGCGTGCGCTAGCCGCCACCTCGCCGGCGCCCCCACGTCGTTCGGCAACCAGGCCGCCCTCACGCCGCCTCCGCCTGGGCTTCTGTCCGCGCCGCTCCTTCGCCGGTCCGGCGATCAGCTCCTCCGCGCAGCAGGTGGCCACGCGCGGCTCCAGGCCTCAGCCCCACCGCCCCAGCCGTCGGACCACGCCCGGACCAGCGCTGGCCAGCGCCACCGACTGGACCGGTGCGGCCTCGACGCCGCCCAACCTCGGCCACCTCGGCATCCTCTCAGCTCCGCCTTGCCGGACCACCACTCGCGCGCCTCCCTTCCGGCCTGCAGCCTTGCACCTACAAACAGGGCTTTAAATCAAGTAAATCCCTAAATGTTCTAGTTGGGGAAAGCCCTAATATAACTCATGAATATAAGATTTGAATATGAATGATGATGCATATGTATAGAATTTTGTGAGATGCTAGATTTTGTCATGTACATCATGATGTTGATTAAGTTTATCGTGTGAATAGTTGTATTAATTTCGGGCTCCTATTAATAGGGGAGGTGCCGCCGAATTTTCATGGAAATCCCTAAGTAGAAATACCCACTTATGTTCATGTTAACATGCTTAATGGTAACTGTTTCCATGATTAACATGCCTAATGATTTCATGCATTGGATTAGTTAATCTTGGACATCTAAGCATGATTAGGGGCATCCTAAGAATTTTCAAGGCAATATATGCTTGTTAAGTAAGGAAGTATATTTTGAGTGAGTTTAATGACTTCCAAGTATGATTAGATTGGAGTGACTATCACTTGATGATTTAACCTCAGAAGATAAATAATTATAACTTCATGAATAATCGTATTTCATATTAAATACGGTATATTAGAATGTAAAGGATTAAGGTTTGTCACTCTATTTACTAGATCCCGAGCCAGATGCGTGAGACGCGACGAGGATCAGTGAGTTGCTTATAGCCAGGTAGGCTCTCGCACGGGAGGTTTGTGAGTATTCCTTCCTCCTACCCTACTTTGATTTTGTACTCTTATTTCCTCGAGAGGTTCCCAATACATATTCGAGATGGGTTTCCTCATATGTATTGGCTTTATATCTCGAGGAGATTGTTGCTTTCATGTTTTTCGTACGTGTATTTGAGTAGAGTTTATTCCTTGGATACGTATTGGCTTCCGATCTTGATGAGGTCATTGATCTTTATATATTCAAGATGTTGCTGCCTTGGATATATATATGTATACCTGTTGTTAGGTATTTGTACTAGAGTCTCTTATTTTCAGGCATGGTACATCGGACAGATGCCCTGGCAGAGGGCGTATAATATCTGGCCACGAGCACTTGGTGCTCCATCGGACGGATGCCCCGGCAGAGGGCGTATAATATCTGGCCACGAGCACGTGATGCTCCATCGGACGGATGCCCCGGCAGAGGGCGTATAATATCTGGCCATCTGGCTCGGTCAAAGAGCCGCATTTTCTGACCATGTTCACATGTTAGCTATAGCATTATCCGGCTTAGGCCGAAGACGCTACTAATGGTGTCATGGTTGTCGTAGACTTCTTAGTATCATATATGCCAGAGATTTAGTACATCTGTGGATTTATCCATATTCCAGTTACTTGTTACTTGCTTGTGGTGTTGTTATACTTGCATGTTGTTACTTGCTATGTTCTATTCTTTGTTTATGGCTCCCGCCTCTCTTATGGTTTATGCGACCCTACTGGGCCTATTCTTTAGGCTCATGCACTTGACTTGTGTGTTCTCAGGTTCAGACGAGGTGTAGGGTCGAGCTTAGGCGGGGATATACCGAGTGGTTGACTTGGCTATTTGTATTTGTCTCGAGGTCTGCGTACCTCTTTTATCTTGTGTGAGACTTGTTGTAACGCCCTGACCCGGATCCTGGGACCTCGAGCACGTCAACAGACCGGCCGTATTAAAGAAGAGATAAACTCAACTCGAATACACGGCCTAATAATGTGATAAGCAGATAACAATCCATAAAATATACTCGTGTTGATAAAGGACAAAGTAGGCTCCTAAAACCTCTGGTCTCCCTGTGTCCTCCCCTCGGGCTCCTCTCCCTCCTAAACCTCGGAATCTGTAAAAGAGGAAAAGAAAACACATGAGCTTTAGAAAGGAAAGCCCAGTAAGTACCCCTGCAGGTCACAACGTCATAAATAGAAAGTATGACAACCAATGAGAACATAATATCAACAACATAGTCCTAGGAGTCTACCACAAACAGGTCAAAGGTACGACCCCTGATAAAGAAGCCCTCGGGCTCTGCAATGAGTTTTAAGAGAACTCAAAGTTTACTCCGGGCTAGTATGTCCAACTTTTGGATGTAAATACAACCTAGGTGGTCGTTTGACCCTCCGGTCACAGGTCGGTAGAACTACCTCCCCTACTTGTTAACACGGTCAGTGTACCATGCCCACTGACAGGTAAGACCTCCAGAGATTTGCCTCTCTGGTAAGGCAGACAGAGATGTCAGGGAGTCCTGTCCCTGAACTTTCCCCTATTAGAGCTCCCTAGCTCCACTGAGTTCGGGCAGTAGACCATAGCAAACAGGGATACCAACATCCCGTAAAATAACCATACATGCTCAATAGAATTTAAAATGACGCATGTATGTTATCAAAGAAGCATAAGAAATCAATGCATAAACAAGTCCAAAGAAAACCCGAAACCGGGTGGGAACTAGGCAAGTGTACTTACCTCTGGAGAGACTAAATGTCTTCCTGGACTCCTTTGGAATGCCTTACGTCTCCCTTGAGAGTATCTGGCATACATAGACTCTTATTAGAGTCAAGTTTTCTACAAGGTTCTAGTTTCACACGCATGTCCTACGTCTTGTTGGGCTTAGGCCCACTAACGGGTCCTAAGGACCATCTCTCGAGTTATCAGCCCTTATTCCCGTTTCTATGTCCTTTAGTTGACTTTTAGACCTACTTTGGTCAAACCTAGTCAACTCTAGCCTATTTGTCAAGTCTGACTCCCATTCAGTCATTTAAGTTGAGTTGAGCCTATTCAAATTGATCTTAATCCCCCTTTTTACCCTGGAAGGGCATTTTTGTCATTTGGCAACTTTTGACCCTAAAGTTTAAGGTTCCATCTCGATTAAGGCTTAATAGTCCTTTTTGAATTTATTTAGCTTCCCTTCTAAATAATTTCCATTATTTAACCCGTTGTCCAAATTTAAGAAATTAATTGATTAATTTCTATTTACCCCATTTCAATATTTCATTTTTTAATTAACTGTCATGTCGCAAACTCATAGCTCCATATAGCTACCGAGCTATCCAACTATTTGATTAATAGTATCATTACTATTATTAGAAACACTACATTATTTAGTTTGTCACACTAAGGTTTTAATCTTTTATTAAAACCTTAAGTTTTCAAATTTGTTATTTAACTGTGACAACTTTTAGGTTAATATTTTAATTAAAATATTAACCCATTATTATCCGATTATCACAACAAACCATACTATAGTTTCAATTAAATGTTACATATAGTTAGTGCGACTATATTTATTTATCTATTGTCACACTACTAATGTTATGAAAATAATGCATAACCTATACTAACAATTATTTAAAAAATAATTGTCACTTCCCTAAGTTTCAAAATGGTTAATAACCAACTTTCCCTAAGTTAGCATTACCCAAATAGTAAAAATTCTTTTATTATTTCAATGTCACACACCTAAGTTTTAAATGCTTAATAATCCATAGTTTTGATTAATGTCACAGCCCCTAATTTATAACATTAATAAAATTCATTCTATAATTAAAACTTTAATTATATATATATTTTTTTATTTATTATCTTCTCCTTCCTTAGCGAGACCGAGAGCCACCGGCGTCCCGGCTCCTTCTCCGGCCACCATTCACGCCGCCTGCTTTCGGGCCTATACGCCGATGACGGCCTCATGATCCCGGCCCGAGCCCTCCACAAGGCCACGAGCACGTCCCCCTACCGAGCACCAACAACGCTCTCGGCCGCGAGAAAGAATTCTCCGGCGAGCTCATTACGTCGGTTATATGCGTGTGAGAACTATCTCTACGTGTTCTACAGAGTTTTTAAACACTCACTGTGGGTTTGTTGTCGACGAAAAATGCTGAAGACGCCGGTAAATCCCTACTGTTCTTTCTCCGACGAGCCTGGTCTCGCAACGACCAGCTTCACGTCTTCCTTTGCTGTCCCCGTCCCCTCCTTCTCCTGGAAATGGGCGCGATGATCCCACGCTCCAACGTAACTCAAACTCAGGTGCGACTGGCTCACTCTTTCCTCCCTTCTCCGACTGTCACCACGCAGGAACTTGGAGAAACTTGGCTAGTTGTGTGCCGAGACAGTGGAGGAGGTACCCCTTTTTATAGGGCTCAGGAGGCTAGACGAGGAGACGCCCACTCGAACGGCCTCGTCTTCAATCGGCCGACGTCCACGCGTAACCGGCGGAGAAGAAAGCGGGGCTCGCGCAGGCGTTGGGCTGGGAGAGATGATGGAGTTGCCTCGGGATCGGTTCTCCGATGAAGGGCCAGGATTATTTGATCGCGATCAAAGGCCACGATTTAATCTGGTTTCCTCGTATCGGGCGTTCTTTTAGATCAACCGTGGAGATAACATTGAGATCGACGGTCAGATCTCAGTCCCTTGTCTCGCGATATTGTTAGCCACAAGATGAACGGTTCACGGTTGCCCGCACCATGGAACCACTCTCACCTTAACGCTTTTCTCTTGCCTGCGCATCCATCCACGATCAGATGGATCCCTTCTAGTGCCGACACATGGCTCCATGTGAGCCGTTATAATGCCTCGCGATTTAACGCGGCATGAGATAATTTAATCTCAGCCGTTCATTCTTTCTGTTAGGGTTCTCTCTCACGAAAATTTATGAGAGGTCCCTGACACTTTTAAAATTACGCATAGGTCCAAGACTGTGAGAGGGGAAAACTTCTTTAAGGTCCTCAATTCTTTCAAAATTACTATTAGGTCCCTACAGACCCCATAATAATTTGATTTCCATTTAATAAATCATTTATTCCCACACCAACACCAATCGGGGGAAATAAATAATTTTATTTTTTTTTTCTTTCAAGGAAATATCAATATATTTATTTCCAAAAATTCATGGATTTTACACTTGTATTATGTATCCCTTGTTGTATGGATTTCTAGGGGTGACTGGACCAGATCCTGGTCTTGGGTTGTGTAAACCCGGTATTGTACTTGTACGGAGTTGTATAAACTCCCTTCTTCTTTATCTTATGATTCCGTTGTTATCATTACCTTTGTATACTTATCGTATAAGAGTTTTTTTTAAGGCCTTGCGCCTGAATGGGGACTGGTCCCTGTTTGGGTGCGGCTGGTTGTCTACGTGCCTGGGCTGTGGTTCGGGGCTGTTTGAATTTAATTGGATTTTATAGAAAATGAGGTGTTGAATTTGTTAATTGCATATTTAGTGTTACTTGATGCTGAGAATGACCTTTCGTTAATTTTGGAGAAAATGTTGGACCTTAATGAAGAGTTGCAGGGCTCATTTTTATTTATTCTTAAGGTTAGGGAGTAGAATGAACTTTTGCAAGGAAATATCATTTGATCTAATCTACAATCCCGGAAATCCCTCTTTTATCCCTCGTCCTTTCCCATTTTATTTGACCGTGGGAGATTGAAACATTGAAAATTATGGTTTATCCTAGCGGCCTGTGAGGAATCGCAAGGGTTCGGATCAAAAATTTCCAGGAGTTTTAACGATTTCTAGAGGTTTAATTCCTATTCTTCATATCCTTTCTGAAATTTGATTTTGGCCTTCATGACTATATAGTTTATCAATCCCCAAGATCAACTTTCTCAACCATATTCATTATTTAAAGATGAATAATTCATTAACATATTTTTATTTAATATTTGTGATAGTCAATAACTTATCTGCTAATTAATAATGATGCCAAATCAAGATTATTTTGATTATATCAAAGCATATCTTCCTCATTGTTTTCCGTGCATGGCTCTTGAATTAGATCTCTTACAAATTATTTTGAGGAGACTCAGTAGGTGACCCAATATAGATCAACTCCCATTAAATTCCCAAATCCTTCTTGATGAATATATTGTATATTTAATAAGTGTGGGTAGATATCTTTGTTCAGGTGCTAGGATTTATGAGACTAGTTGGTATGTTTATTGGGTTTCAGTAATGCTAAGAGAAGATTGTGTTTTGAAAATAGTAGGATAAAAAATTCTGCACATGATAATTTTTTGAGAAATGAACAAATAGTAGATGTGTACTATGTTGTATGCACCATCATTATATATTACAATTCAATGTTTGACCAGATCTACTAAATAGATGTAAGAACCCGAAATTTTCTAACAAATAAATCAAAAAATTTTAGAAAATTAATGAGATTAATTAGCACGTAAGATATATTAATTATTTTTTATCGTAATTACAGGAAAACTGAGAATTAAACAATTTAAATCTGGCCTCGCAACTATTGAGCTCAGAGAAGACCTTATTGGACCAGGCCACTTACACTTGGAATAGTTGGAGGTGGGCAGATAGGATAACCTCGATTAATTAATTGGCAAATTTACTAAGTGTTAATTAACAAAGATTAATTAAGTGGAGATACCAGACAAAATTTAGAGTCCCGAAAAAGTAGAGAGGACCGGGTCAAAAGCCGGTAGTTTCGGATCTGGTCTGGGAAGGCGAATGTGGTAGCCGATGCTTTGAGTCGGAAGACTATGGCACGATTGGGGACCACCAGCCTTGCCCAACTCCGAGATTTGAGATCCACTGGACCGCAACTTTTGGTGGATGAGCTACGGGTGCTACTTGCGAACTTCTATCTTCGACCCACGCTAATTGCACAATTCAAAGAAGCTCAACATCAAGACTACAGATTGATGCGACTGGTTGCAAAAGTGATGGGTGCAAGGCATAGCGGCTTCTCTTTATCTTCCAATGGAGCAGTGATGTGACTGGATTACCAAGGACGAAAAGGGGCACGAAGCATTATGGGTGATAGTGGACCGTTTGACCATGTCGGCTCACACGCTGGAACCCGTCCCGTGCCCTAGAGCACGCGGATGCATCGGCCAAAGCATCCCGGACTCAAGGACAAGCCCCGCCCAATGTAAGGACTAAGTGTTATATCAACCTGATTACAAACATGCAGTATAATAACAATACTGATATTCAATCTTATAATAAGTGGAAGCAAAAAGGGTTCTACAAAACCCTACAACAAACCACGACACCAAGTGTCTCAAATACATAACAACCCTATAGGGTTCATACAACTCACACACAATAACAGGACACAACAACCCCACTACAGCGCTACCAACCTCGTCGGGGTATCGCAAGGTCCCGAAGCCTGCACGCGACTCTCTCCTAGTCCGCGCCTGGTACTCCTCTACTCCTCCTGATATGCAAGGAGTAACAACTGGGTAACTGAGCCAAACAACTATGGCTCAGTGGGCACCACATACAAATCTCATGCATTAAGTAATGTAACAATAATAAACAACCCACAAATATGAACATAGGGCCCACGGCCCAAAACATCAGCAATATAGATATACATCTCTGGGGCCCGTGGCCCAAAATATCTATAAACGTTGGACCCGTGGCCCAAAATACCAAAACTGTGCCAACAAGCACCCGGTGCTATCCAGCACCCACACCGCCGATCACCGAGTGGCCACTCGGTTCACGGGACTTACCGGCCCCCGCTAAGCTTGCTCAAGCCCCCAGTGCGGCCCCCGGTTAGTCACCCCATCGGGTGGAGCTCACTGGCCCGTGTCGTCACACGTCCTGACCCTCAAACCTACAGTAGACCGAGTCTACACGACTCTCAACCCTAATTGCGATTTTAGTCCAACTCCAATCCCATTATGGATCGAGTCAACCCTCGAACCCCGATCCCGGGTGGAACGCATCCACTCCCCATATCGAGTCGAGTCTCAAAACACGAATGTGATAACCACATATAATAGAAGTACATTCGCATACATTCACACATGAACATAATCATACCTTTTGGAAAAGGTCTTTACATGCAAGGTTTAAAGAAAGCACATACCGTGCGTTTTTCCGTATGATTACCCAACTGTACTCACGTCTGGGACCTACTTGGGTCCAAGCTGTCCAGACGAGTCCTCGACTACGTTACCACGTCCTAAGGCATGAAAATTACTGATCAATAATACATTCACAATTACTGGAATGTACTATACTTATTTAATTACCCTAGTCGCCATCCTAAGACTATATCGATCCATATGATCACAAACTCGGATCGCGTGCGCAGTCTCAAAGGACTGGTCATAACCCTCAATCCGTCAGTCGGGTTTGGTCGATCCATGATTCGTTAGTAAGATAACTTCATCATCTTTCTAACGTTATCATAAACATCCCGATCAGGGTAACATTACTGACTAAAATACCCCTCTATAGGAACAACCCGGTAATCGTATTTTCAAGGAATTTTGACAGCATTTCCTCTATTACTATGGCTTATCTTTATATACAAACATGCAAACTTTAATACATGTATATGATACATCTCTCTAACAATTTCACAACCCATAGTTTCCATTCAATTTACATTATTCCATTCATGAAATTCATGTCCAATCGGTCTTCTATTTACTCGTCTTTGGTTCCCCGAAGTGTAAAACTGCTCACCGGAGATGTCCCTCGCCAGAATTTCGTCAGAAATAGCGAATGGACAGCAAGCGTGCACGTATACAGTCAGATCTAGGTACTGGAGAGGCTGTGGTGGCGGTCAAAGGTTCACCGGCGGAGGCTGGGGACGTCGCGGCTCATCCGGGTCGCATAGGGCCCGAACACGGCGGATCTACGCCGGATCTGGCCGAAGGGAGGCGAGAAGGTGGCCGCGGCCGCGCGAACGCGCGTGGGGGAGCTCACAGGCAGGGGGAGCTGGCCGCGGGCGGGAGAGGCGGAGTAGCCTTGTATGCTACTTGTGGCCGAGGCTTGTGTACTACGCCGCTACTGGGCCGGGCGCACTCACCAAGCCGACATCGAGGGCTTGGCGGCTACGGTTTTGGGTTGGATGAATGAGAGAGATGAGAAAGGTTTTCTCTCTCTCTCGCTCTCTTATAAACTATCATCCCTTTAATAACCCTGACTTATAAATATCATTTAATATATTTTAATTTAAAATATTAAAACCATAATATCTTAAAGGGTTAAAGCCATTTTTGGTCCCTGAAAAGAGGGCCAATGTTCATTTCCATCATAAAAATTTAAAATTTGTTCAATACGGTCCACATCAGCATATACTGCCACCTATCACTCCACATCAACAAAATAACAACCTAAACATAAAAATAAAAAGATTATATGCATTTCATTGGTATTCCACATAACCGCTACGTTTGCAATAGGGACCAAAAATTTCAAAATATGAAATATATAGGACCCAAAATGTCAAAATATGCAATACATAGGGACCATATTGAACAAATTTAGAATTTTGGGATGGAAATGAACATTGGTCCCATTTTCAGGGACCAAAAATGGCTTTACCCCTATCTTAAATTAAAATAACTCATTACTATAGTCCCACATATAGTACCGTGGAATCACTTGATTCCTGTAGCCTCACATGCCCGACAATGGAATCCTGGTTTCAAATTGGAGTTCGACCGAGATCATCTTTCTTGTCTCCTCTGTCCACCAATACTATTTGTCTCTTTAATTAATTTAGCTGATTAACACTAAGCTAGTTTAATCAACTCAATTAATTACTAACCATTATCTCAAGCCTATCGGTCATTTACTCAAGACCACAGTACATCCTAGATTGGAACAGTACATTAAAAGGGGAGGCTTTTACAATCTCCCCCCTTTATAAGAGTTTAGTCCCCTAAACTCACATCAAACTACACCGAACAGGAATGGGTAACACTCTCTCATATCTTTCTCGCATTCCTAGGTAGCTTCACTACCGGTGTGGTTGCTCCATCTAACCTTGACCAAAGGAATCACTCGGCCGCTCAGTTGTTTTTCCTTATAGTCAAGGATCTCCACGGGTTGCTCCTCATAAGACATGTTCTGTTGGAGCTCCACTGGTTCATATTCTATGACATATGACGGGTCTTGCACGTACTTCCTTAGCATAGAAACATGAAATACGTTGTGGCCTCAAGCCAAGTCTGGAGGTAGGGCCAATCTGTATGCCACAGCTCCAACTCGCTCTAGTATCTCATACGGTCCAAGATAGCGTTGGCTAAGCTTCCCACAGTTCCCAAATCTCATCACACCCTTCATAGGCGATATTTTCAGGAATACTCGGTCGCCTACCTGAAACTCTAGCTTGGAGCGACTTTTGTCAGCATAGCTCTTCTGACGGCTCTGAGCGACTTTCAATCTTTCTCTGATTACCTTAACCTTCTCTATGTCCGCTAGTAGGGTTTCTGGACCTGTAAACTTCTCCCCCAAATCATCCCAATGGATAGGAGATCTGCACTTGCACCCATAGAGAGCTTTATATGGCGTCATCTGAATGCTCGCCTGATAACTATTGTTATAGGCGAACTCCGCCAAAGGTAGACAATCATCCCACGAGTCGTTGAAATCAAGGGCACACGCTCTCAGCATGTCCTCTAGAATCTGTATTGCCCTCTCCAACTGACCATCCGTCTGCGGATGACATGCTGTGCTGAAGGTCAATTGGGTACCCAATCCTGTATGTAGACTCCCCCAAAATCTCGAGCCAAATTTAGAGTCTCGATTAGATGTGATAGACGCTGGTACACCGTGCAGTCAAACAATTTCTTTCAGGTATAATTTGGCCAAACGCTCTAGGCCCATGCCTTTCCTCAAAGGCAAGAAATGAGCTGACTTTGTCAGTCGATCAACAATCACCCATACAAATTCATGTCTCTCTCATGTTCGAGGCAAACCAGTCACGAAGTCCATCGTGATGTGTTCCCACTTTCTTTTTGGTATTGGTAAGGGGTATAGAAGTCCTGCTGGCCTCTTATGTTCCGCCTTCACCCGCTGACAAGTAAGGCAGTGCGCTACAAACTCAGCGATTTCACGCTTCATATTACCCCACCAGAAGTGGTTCTCCAAGTCTCTGTACATCTTGGTACCTCAGGGTACCATCTTCATCTACCCGAAAGTCTGTTGGTATTACCTGCTGGATCTTGTTCCAGATTTTCATCTGTTCCTCATCATATACCTGATTTCCTTTGATCTTGTCCAGAATGGTGGGCCGTATGTGCAGACTCGCCAGGCTCACCTCTGCGCCTGGCAAGACAACCTCCAATTCCAGCCTCTTCATCTCATCCAAAAGAGGCTTTTTGTATGTAAGCTCTGCGGCTGCTCCATAGTTGACCTTCCGACTCAATACGTGAGCCACCACGTTAGCCTTGCCCGGGTGGTAGTGGATGTTGAGATCATAGTTCTTGATCAACTCTAGCCACCGTCTCTGCCTCATGTTGAGCTCCTTCTGGGTGAAGATATATTTCAGACTTTTATGATCTGTATACACTTAACATGGTACTCCATACAAAAAGTGGCGCCAGATCTTCAAAGCAAATATCACCGCCGCCAGTTCCAAGTTATGGGTGGGATAATTCTCCTCATAAGGCTCCAACTTCCATGAAGCATATGCTATTACCCGCCCATTCTGCATCAATACACATCCTAGGCCCGTTCCACAAGCATCGCTGAAGACGGTGTATCCACATCCGCTCTCTGGTAAGGCCAAGACAGGCGCTGTCACAAGCCTGTGCTTCAACTCTAGGAAACTCTACTCACAAGGATTGGTCCAGATGAATGGAACTCCCTTCCGAGTAAGCCTGGTCAGGGGTGCCTCCAGCTGCGAAAACCCCTCCACAAATCTCCTGTAATAGCCTGTTAGTCTAAGAAAGCTTCTGATCTCCCTTACTGTAGTAGGCCTCCTCCAGTCTACCACTGCTTCAATCTTCTTGTGGTCTACCGAGACTCCGTCTTTACTGATGACGTACCCCAAGAAAGCCACACTGTCAAGCCAGAAGTCACACTTAGAGAATTTGGCATACAACTCATGTTGTCTCAGAACTTCTAACACTCTCCTCAAGTGTTTCAGGTGCAACTTCCTACTATGGGAGTAGATCAGTATGTCGTCGATGAAGACGACCACAAATTTGTCCAGGTAGGGTCGGAATACCCGGTTCATCAAGTCCATGAATACCGTTGGGGCATTGGTAAACCCAAACGGTATCACTAGGAACTCATAATGCCCATACCGGGTGTGGAAAGCACTCTTTGGGATATCTTCGCCTCTTATCCTCACTTGATGGTAACCCTATCTCAAGTCAATCTTGGAGAACACTTGAGCACCCTCTAACTGGTCCATCGCGTCATCAATCCTCGGTAGAGGATATTTGTTCTTGATGGTCACTTATTAAGTTCCCGGTAGTCGATGTAGAGTCTGAGGGACCGTCTTTCTTCTTAACGAACAGCACCAGGGCTCCCCAACGTGACACACTAGGCCGAATAAAGCCCTTCTCCAACAGTTCTTCTAGTTGTTGCTTTAGTTCCTTGACTCAGGCGCGCCATCCCTGACGGCGCGCCTAGATATCTTGGTGCAGGCTCGAGCGAAGCTCTATGGAAAACTCTACCTCTCTCGTGAGATAGACCCGTAGTTCGTCTCGAAAACACATCCGGAATTGGTCTCCTATAGGAACATCAAAGCTGTGGAGCACATTCTCCGCTTAGCCTCTACAACCGAGGCCCGGAAATCCCTATGCATCCACCTATTAGCTTCCTCGGGCGCGTATTGCCGAGACTTCCCCTCGACTAGAGCATAGCCTTTGCTAGAAGCGGAAGACAAACTCCTCGAAGCCGGGGAATGCAGATGCACCTTCTTACGTCTCAAGAAAACCACTACGCCAGTATAGGCTGAGGAAAGCCAATCCATCCCTAAGATGACATCGTCGTCTTTCATCTGCATTACATGTAGGTTGGCAATCAGCTCACGCCTCTCAATGGACACTGAGCAATCAGGTGCCAGCCTACTAACTATCCTCGTCGCCCCAACCGGTGTATCACCACACAAATCATATGTTAACTCTACAGTGGGAAGTACATGTTTCCGAGCAAACAAGTTGGACACAAAAGAATGGGTTGCCCCGGGATCAAACAGTGTGCAGGCATAAAACGAGTTTATAGATAGAGTACATCCCACCACTGCATGGGAGGCCTGAGCATCCTCCTGTGTCAGTGAGTACACGCGCCCCTCGGTCACGGGTCTACTTGGCGCTGCGACGGATGAAGAAGGTTGCGTCGTTCCCTTCCCCTTCTTGCCCTTACTGCCTTGATCATTTGCCCTCGATTCACCCTCCAGAAGGTCCTGAGGCATCTAGAGCCACATATGGCATAGGTGGAGTGCCTCCGATCTGTTCCTGTTGGCGATTAGGGCACTGAGCCTTTCGATGTTCCAAACTGCCACATACAAAATAACCGTAAGTAATCTGAGGACAATCCTTCTTGTAGTGTGGCCTTCCGCACTGGTAGCAACTGATAGACCGGCCTCCACTGCCCGCTGATCCTCTGCTCCCAGACCCAGATGATGATGAGGGTGTACCATAGGGTTGTTTCCTGTGTGATGACTTCGAATTCCCAGATCTGCCTCCAGATGACTAGCTCGGTCCTCCAGTCCGTCCCTGTCCTGTTTGAGTGACCGACACCTTTGTCTCCTGCCTGACGATGTCTGTGTAATTAGCCCTACCCACAACCTCTGCATAGCTAGTACACCGGAATTGAGCTATCGCCCGTCGTATGTCGCTGCGTCAACCCGCCTGAAACCTGCGACATCTGTTGTGATCGGTCATCACCAAATTAGGGGCATAACGAGAAAGGCGGTCAAACTCCACCTCATATTGGTCTACAGTCATGGTGCGCTCAACTGGATGAACTGTCTCTCCAGCTACTCTACCCTGCTCTCAGAGAAGTATTTGTCATAAAATATCGTCTTGAATTCTTCCCAAGTAGCAAAAGGTACACCTCTCCTGACCCGTATCTCTCCAAGCAACCAATCTTCAGCGTTGCCTTAGAGCAAAAATGAGGTGATCCTGATCTTGTCTGCTTCTGTGCAGTGCAGCACTGCGAAGGTCCTTTCAATCAGTCGGACCCAGCTGTTTGTCACGTCAGGCTCTATCGTCGTCCCGTCGAAAGGAGGGGGTCCTATCCTCTGGAACTCGGCCAAAAGGGCATTACCTCTGAGCGGTGGAGGCCGCCACTGTTGTTGCCTCTGCTCGCGAAAGAACCCTGTCATCTCGTCCATCATGTGCCTCATCGAAGCGGCGTGGTCATAGTTTTGGTGGCCAGCATACGCCATCTGAGGTCCCCTGGCCTCAGGCTGGTCACCTTCCCCTGCTCGTACTCCATACCATATGGTGGGGTATGCTCCTCCTGTTCATACTCCATGGCAGGGGGTGGGATCGGGTTCCTCTTCCGTGGGCGTCCAGGCCCCCTCTTCATGATAGCTGTTATAACACAATTTAAAACAATTGATTGTTATCAATTTGAAAAGGTAACACTACCTACCCACACTCTCAGGCTGCTAAGTCCCCTATGTCATAAGGCAACTAGGGTGACTCTAGCGTAATCATTCGCTCTAATACCACTTTAATCTGTCACGCCACGAACCGGGTCCCGGGCCCCTCGAGCACGTGACAGACCGCCCGCACCCGCACCAAGGACAAGCCCTGGCCCGAATACAAGGCCTAAGTGCTATATCAACCTGATTACAAACATACAGTATAATAAAAATACTGATATTCAATCTTATAATAAGCCGAAGCAAAAAAGGTTCTACAAAACCCTACAACAAACCACGATACCAAGTGTCTCAAATACATAACAACCCTATAGGGTTCATACAACTCACACACAATAACAGGACACGACAACCCCACTACGGCGCTACCAACCTCACCGGGGTATTGCAAGGTCCAGAAGCCTGCACGCGACTCTCTCCTAGTCCGCGCCTGGTACTCCTCTACTCCTCCTGATATGCAAGGAGTAACAACTGGGTATCTGAACCAAACAACTATGGCTCAGTGGGCACCACATACAAATCTCATGCATAAAGTAATGTAAGAATAATAATAACCCACAAATATGAACATATGGCCCACGGCCCAAAACATCATCAATATAGATATACATCTCTGAGGCCCATGGCCCAAAATATCTATAAACCCTGGACGCGCGGTCCAAAATACAAAACCGCATTTCAATAGCACCCGGTAATCCAAAGACCCACACTACCGATCACCGAGTGGCCACTCGGTTCACGGCCATTACCGGCCCCCGCGAAGCTTGCTCAAGCCCCCAATGCGGCCCCCGGTTAGTCACCCCATCGGGTGGAGCTCACTGGCATGTGTTGTCACATGTCCTGACCCTCAAACCTACAGTAGGCCGAGTCTACACGACTCTCAACCCTCATTGCTGTTTTAGTCCAACTCCAATCCCATTATGGATCGAGTCAACCCTCGAACCCCGATCCCGGGTAAAACGAATCCACTCCCCGTATCGAGTCGAGTCTCAAAACACGAATGTGATAACCACATATAATGAAAGTACATTTGCATACATTCACACATGAACATAATCATACCTTTTGTAAAAGGTCTTTACATGCAAGGTTTAAAGAAAGCACATACCGTGCATTTTTTCGTATGATTACCCACCTGTACTCACGTCTGGGACCTACTTGGGTCCAAGCTGTCCAGTCTAGTTCTCAACCATGTTACCACGTCCTAAGGCATGAAAATTACTCAGCAATAATACATTCACAATTACTGAAATCTACTATACTTATTTAATTACCCTAATCACCATCCTAAGAGTTTATCGATCCATATGATCACAAACTCGGATCGCATGCACAATCTCAAAGTACTGGTCATAACCCTAAATCCGTCAGTCGGATTTCGTCGATCTAGGATTCGTTAGCAATATAACTTCATCATCTTTCTAACGATATCATAAACATCCCGATCAAGGTAACATTACTGACTAAAATACCCATCTATAGGAACAGCCCGGTAATCGTATTTTCAAGGAATTTTGACAGCATTTCCTTTTTTACTAGGGCTTATCTTTATATACAAACATGAAAACTTTAATACATGTATATCATACATCTCTCTAACCCTTTCACAACCCATAGTTTACATTCAATTTACATTATTCCATTCATCAAATTCATGGCCAATCGGCCTTCTATTTACTCACCTTTGGTTCCCCGAAGTGTAAAATTGCTCATCGGAGTTGTCCCTCGCCGGAATCTCATCGGAAATAGGGAATGGACAGCAAGCGCGCGCGCATATAGTCAGATTTGGGTGCTGGCGAGGTTGTGGTGGCGGTTAGAGGTTCACCGACGGAGGCTGGGGGCGGCGCGGCTAGTCCGGGTCGCGTAGGCCCGGAGCACGGCGGATCTACGCCGGATCTAGCCGAAGGGAGGCGGGAAGGTGGCCGCGGCCTCGCGAACGCGCGTGGGGGAGCTCGCCGGCGGGGGAAGCTAGCCGCGGGCGGAGGCAGTGCAGTCACGAGCCACATGGCGTCTGGCCACGCACGCTTGGTGTTAGTGCCAGCACGCCGCCAGCATCGGGCGCTCGGGTCGCTACGGCTCGCGCGACAGTCTTGGCACGCTGGGTCGGGCTGGCACAATCACCTTGACCGGCGTTGAAGGCTTGGCGGCTAAGGTTTTGGGTTGGATGAATGATAGAGATAAGAATGGTTTTCTCTCTCTCTCTCTTATAAACTATCATCCCTTTAATAACCCTAACTTATAAATATCATTTAATATATTTTAATTTAAAATATTAAAACCATAATGTCTTAAATTAAAATAACTCATTACTATAGTCCCACATATGGTACTGTGGAATCACTTGATTCCTGTTGCCTCACATGCCCGACAATGGAATCCTGGTTTCAAATTGGAGTCCTACCGAGATCATCTTTCTCGTCTCCTCTATCCTCCAACACTGTTTGTCTCTTTAATTAATTTAGCTGATTAACACTAAGATAGTTTAATCAACTCAATTAATCACTAACCATTATCTCAAGCCTGTAGGTCATTTATTCAAGACCACAGTACATCCTAGACTGGAACAATACATTAAAAGGGGCGGCTTTTACAAGCTCATTTCATACCCCTGAGGACGGTGGCCATGTTAGAGCAATTAGCATGGTTGTACATTGACGAGATTGCTAGGCTGCATGGAGTACCAATGTCGATAACCTCAGATCGTGACACTAGGTTCGTTTCAAGATTCTGGGAGAGTCTGCACACAGCCTTGGGCACTCGTCTAGTATTTAATACAACTTTTAACCCCCAGACCGATGGTCAGTCAGAAAGGACCATACAGATATTAGAGGATATGCTGAGGGCTTGTGCTTTGGACTTTTTTGGTTCGTCGGACAAACGCCTAAGTTTGGCCGAGTTCTCCTACAATAACAGCTATCAGGCAAGTATTCAGATGGGTCCCTATAAAGCACTTTATGGAAGGAAGTGTCGAACGCCCATATGTTGGGGAGATATGGGAGAGAGGAAGCTGCGGGAGCCAAACTTCGTTTGACAGATGGAGGAGCAGGTCCGGATGATTAGAGAAAGACTAAAGGTTACTTAGAGTCTTCAAAAGAGTTATGCATATCAGAAACGTTCTGAGCTGGAGTTATGAGATGTGTAAAATCCAGGGATTTTATGGATTATTTTGTTTTGCTTTCTAATTTGTTATTTCACTTAAATTGTTTGGTAAATAAGGGAGAGACTCCCAATGTTGGGGTTTGTTTGAACCGTCATTGGAATAAAAATTCTAAGTATTCGTTAAGGTAATTAGATGAGTATTTAGTTGATTAAAAGAGATGTTGTGTGAAAGAGGGATTAAATTAAATAATCTCTTGATTAGGGTTAAATGTGTTTATCAGGGACCTATATGTAATTTCACAAAAAGATTGTGCTTAATGTGATTCAATCAACATGGTCAAATTCATCATGCCACCTGACTTGGATTAACCTTGTAGCGATTGACATAAGATAAAAATAGAGAATTATAAAATGATTATTATTTACCTTTATCTCAAATGTGACTCATAATTTGAGTAGGATATTATATTTGAGTTAAATTAGACTTATCTCATGAAAATAATAATTATTGATCTTTATCCAAATACAGATTTTAACTTGATTATATGTTTGAGTTTGAATTGGATAAAGATTTGCCTAGTAGAGATAATTTTGGATTGTTTGTAGTTATGGATTATAATTCGATTATGAATCAATGGTTAGATTTGAATTGGATAAAGACTTATCTAATAGAAATAATTATAAAATATTTGTGATTTATCTCTATCTCGTTAGAGTAAGACTAGGACTCTCCCCTCTATATAGGAATAGGCAAAATGAGAGAATTGAGATACAATTAGGTGAGGGATTTACTAAGGGATATCGTCGTAGAGTGTGAAGACACGCTAGGAGGGAGTCTTGTGTGATTCGAAATGACCTTGATAGAGGTAAATTCCTTCATTCTCCCTCCCTTTAATTAATGCATAGATTAGGAAGGGATAAACTTAAGGCAACATGTAGATACGACCTATTTTTTAGGATAATAGTTTCAGACCTGCAGTCTGGCTGTCAGTTTTGAGAGATATTTGAGTCTTTTATTATTCTCTGATTTGTGTGTATAATACACCGTTAGAAAATTTAGGAAATGATCTTTCTAACGAATCCTAGCTCATTAAAATCTGACTTACGGATTAAGAGATATGAGGTTCTTTCTTACTATACATATTACGCTACTGCAATTGTGTAGTTCCAAGCTGGCAGTTTTGAGTTTAATTTTAGTTAGTTACAGTGTGCTGATTGAGGCATATAATATATCGTAAGAAATTTTATGAAAAGGGCGTTCCAATAAATCCTAAATCAACGTAATCAGATTTCTGGATTGGAAGATATGGACAATCCTTTCCGGCGGTGCAAAACTAGCAGAAATTCTGCATTGTGTGTGGGCATATAAATTAATAAGTTCCTCATAGGTGATTGTGTGGTTTGGGTTGAGCCTATTTTAAAATCAAGCTTGATTAAGATTAATTGGGTTAATTGAGTTAGTAGGTTGGATTAGATCTATATTAAAGCAAACAAGGTTAAGTTAGTTAAGTGGTTAAGTTGAATTGGGTTTGTTTTAAATCAAACCGAGTTAAGTTAGTTAATTTATTTATGTTAGTTGGCTTTGATTTGATCAAGTAATGTTAAATAGGTTGAAAAAAGTTAATAGACTTGGGTCCGGTTTAGTTAGACTCAGTTAGTTGGGAACTGGGTTAAGTTAGTCAAGTTAGGAGTTGGTCAATGGCTACAGTCTAGCTGTCCCATTTGAGGAACAGCTAGGTCATCTGTAGTTCCCCGATTGGGATGTGAAGCACACTGTTAAAAAGATGAGTGAAAGATCTTTCTAACGAATTTTAGATCAACTAGATCGGATTCCTAGATTAGAAGTTATGAGCAGTTCTTTATGACTGCGCAAAATTACCAGAATTCTGCATCAACACTAATGACAATAATAATCACTTTGTTTTTAGTAATCATACTAAGTTATGGTTATCGACAATTGACTCTTGTTCCTAGTAGTCTTGGTCCCCTGCAACGGTGCCAAAAACTTGATGCGATGCAAACTGCAAGTGTACGGGTCGTATTAAGTAATAAACTGGACTCTTGAAAAGTCGGGTATCGAACCTCAGGGACCGAGAAGTACTAGTACTGCATAGTCATCTATTATCTAGTCTAAACAAAGATCGGTGGTGGTTTGAACAAATCGAAACTAAGAAACCCTAAAAATTGGATATCGCTAATGACGGGGATGAATCTTGGGTAAATCAATAATAGGAAGCGGGTATTCGGGCAATGAATCCCCCTTGGGTTCTCATAAAGATAGATAATGAATGTGAAGATCACTAATTTCAATTGATTGGACCAAGGGTTCCTAAGGTGCTTTCACTCCCTCTCTCGAGGCGAATTACTAATCCTAGTACCCTTACCGATGATGTTCTAGGGAACCTAATTCTTGGAGGGATTATGGGAATAATACATCTAAAGGACTAGCTCTCCTTAGTACCCGGGTTCCCGGTATTACACAACCCCTCTATTGGAGATGGTCTACACATGGGGTGACGTTCGCTTCTTCCCCCATATGGACTACGAAAGTCCCTCCGGGCTCTCGCAACGTAGATGGATTAACTTACATTAAAACATCCAATAGATCTCAATCATGGAAAACAACTAGCTAATCAATAATAATCAAAATCAAAGTTCATACATAACCCAAGGGTTCAACATTCATAAATACATAAACTATTAGTTCCCCATAAAGGGGAACACAAATCCAATACAAATAAAGGAGAAAACATCAAAACAAACACAAATAAACCTCCCTCCGATGTTCCCTCCATTGTTGGTGTGCTGATTGGATCGTTGATAAATCTCCCTTCAAGCCCAAGCTCATTCCCAAGAGGATCCCTTCAAACCCAAGCTATCAATGAACTCTAAGATCTCCAAGTCGGCCCAAAAGGTGGCCAAAGGCCAAGAGATGCCTTCATAACCCTAGAAGGTTCGTATTTATAGGGGTAAAGGCCTTTATAAAGTATCTTACCCATTTAGGATTCTTTTGGGGCCAAATCATGTGAAAATAGGGTGCAGATCGGGCTCAAATAGGTCCTTACAGGCCCCTATACGGGCGTATATCAACCCGTATGATTTCCAGCCACCTCCTTGCATCCTAGTATATGGGCCGTATGATGGCACGTATTTCTTTTAGGCCCCTTCATACGGAATGTATATCAGGTCGTATAGAACCCCGTATGGCTAGATCTGTATCTCGCAGTCTTCATCAAGCTCTCGATCAGATGAGCAACTCTTATCCGATTAACATGAAATTTTAAGAGAGTATTCCTAAATGGTTTATCTTCAATATGAACAGTGGAGATTTGATTTAGAGTCCTTTGGATCTTGTAATAAATTTCTTATCTTTGTTGCTCTTTTAGGATTGCTGCAGTTTTCTCTAGTTGCTTCTTTTTTCGCCTCAAATGATGTAGAATTTCTTCTTTTTAATTCTTGAGGCTCTCCAATGCCTCCAAAACTTCAGGAAACTTGTCCTCAATGTATGGGGGCATTTGTTGGTCCTTTGTAGCCCCTAACTTTGACGTTTTTGCCTCCAAAAAGCCTTCAAAAGTCTCATTTCTCTCGAAACACCTTCAATGTCCCCTATTTATCAAATATGAAGCTTTTTAAGTACCGGAGGGCCATAATTCATCAAAATGGCATGTAAAACATATAGAAAAATGATAGGAAAATATGCTCATTTGAACACTTATCATTATCCTTTCCAGATTTGGACGTTGAGCGCTGAGCTTGTGAGTAGGAACGAAAATAGATCAAGTAGATCTTCAGTAGAGGTAAGTGCTTCTGCCTTGTACCTACTCTACGGAGTGTTTCTTGACTTTGTTGTTGCCATGTCTTTTTTTTTAAGTGCACCTGCCTAGCTTCCACCTAGCGATGGGTTTTCTTGAATTTGTTGTTGCTCTTTTTTGTAAGTATTTTTGCCTAGTACCTGCCCAGTAATAGGCTTCCTTGACTTTGTTGATTCATGTTTCTTATAAGTACCGTTGCCTCGTTTTCCCTCTTTCGTTGGTTGATTTCTTAGTAACTACTTCGGCCTAGTTCCTACCCAGTTTTGGGTTTTCTTGGCTTTGAATCCTTGATCTTGTTTCATTGTTTGAAAGTTGTTTGGCATCGATATTATTGATTTTCTTTTATTTTGCTTCATTGTTTATTAGCCTTAAAGACACCATGTGTGGTATATTATTGCTTGATTTGCATACACGTATTCGTTTTCTTGTTTTGTTGAATTCCCATGTTAGTGTATGCTTGTTGATATGCTAGCTTTTATTGAGTATGGTTGAGATCGCTGAGCATACCATTCCCGTTGATCGGCACATAGCCGTGGAAATACGTGAGCCGTCTTCCGTCCGGGTTGATGTTTCTGCTTTTGTTGTGTTGAAGATTCTCCCACTTAGTACAGATAAGTTGCGGGCGTTCAGGGGGAGGACACTGTGAACGTCCTGTAGATCTACCAGGGGGAGGAAACTCTTGATGTCCACCCATCAATGGGATGATACGCTAATCGTATACGTGCACGTAAGAACGCTACCAAACTCGCGGGTCTGGATCTGATTAAGATGAGCACCGGGAGATGACATGTAGGTCTTCTTGTCTATTGCTTGTTGTATTCTATGTTATTGATGGAAAGAGATCCTTGTGTCTGGTCTTGCGTTCTGATATGTTTATGATTTCGATTGGATCAGTTTTAGTTTTGATTATCCCCCTTGGCTTCATTGTATTCCCCCTGCGGGGGTGCTTACTGAGCTTTCCTTTTGAAAGTTCACTCCACTTGATTTTCTCTCTTTCAGGTTTGAAGTATTAGCTAGTTTGGTTTCAGGAGCTGTGCAAGGGTTTGGTATAGCAAGTCAAGCTTTGAGGACCTCAAGTTGTCTGGATGAGTGAGATGTATATTTTTGTAGGACCTTATAGGGTCTGATTTTGTATAGACCGTTGTAGGGTATTTTGAACCCTGACATTAAATTCCGCTGTAAGAACTCTGATTTTTGATTTTAATGGATTTATTTTATTGCATGTTTTTAAATACTTAGGCCTTGTATTTGAGTGGGGCTCGCCTCCACTTGGGTACGGTTGGTCTGTGCACGTGCCCAAGGTCCCTGGATTTGGGTCGGGAAGTAACAAGATGCATACTTGACATACACATATAGATGTATACCGTTGGTCATCAGGTACCGGGCTCATGTAGATTTATACCGCTGTTCCCGATCATCAGGATCATGTAGATGTATACCTCTGTTCCTTGATGGTAGTTGGAGTCCTTCCCGAGACATTCCAACCGAGGGTGCATGCTTGTATGATACGAGGCCATTGCATATACATGTTTATTATATGCTTGTTATGATGTGAGATCGCATCTATGTTTTCTTCAGATTTCTGATTGTCTTGGCATGCTTATTGTTACGGATATATTTGGTAAGACAGATGTCCTTGACCTAGGGACCACCTGTCACACACAGGACCGTGTTCTCTCAGCCACGTAGCATCTTTAGCCACGTGGCAATATCACAAAATAACCTTGCACAATTCCGTTCGGCAATAACGTGAGGAATAAATCCTGCGAACAAGTCCGTCGGAATTATAATGAAAATTTCCCCTTTATACAAGGCGTGAGGTGGAAGAAGAGAAGTAAATATCTAACGCCTCTCTGATAAGTAGGCCTTATCCACTTACTACAGTGGGCAGATATTTACTCTACTTACCTACAGAGCACCTACACGCTAGGCAGATATTTTCCTACCGCCTTAGAAGATATTTACCTAGCCCACCGCCTTACCCCACCGCCTTGCAAGATATTTGTTTAAACCGCCTCTAACTTGCTATAAAAGGAGAGGAAGGACAAAAAGGAAAGCCCCCCCGAAAAAAAGAAACACTCACTACACACTGCACAAAGCGTTGCCTAGGACTTCTTACCCTGATTTCTGACTTAAGCATCGGAGTTAAATCCGGGCAGAAAGGCCCAATTCCGATCACTTCTCCTCCTCTTTACGTGTCTATCGCTGGATAATTGTGACGGAATTCTTTGAGTGCCCTCCGTGTCTACCTGTTCACAAGCAGAAGTAAGCGTCCACACCAACTATAAATATTAACCGTTTGTCAAAGGTGAGACCGCATCACGAGGCTACTGATGGCCAAAGAGTGAGGTGGACCAGTTTTTGGCATCAACAGTTTGGCGCCGTCCGTGGGGACCCTTACGAAAAGCCAAATGACCACTACCAGAAGATCAAAACGAATCCAAGGACAAGGAGCACCTACTAGCCCTGAAAGACCTATCGAACTTGGTGAAGTCCAAAGACATGAAGAAATAAGGTCGGACAATCCACCCATTTTACCCCCATCAAAAAATCCGTCCGTCCAACCCCAAGGGTCCATTCCGGAGTTTTACCTTAACATGCAGCAACAACTGGAACAATTGGCTCAAGCTGTCCACACTTTGACCCATTCTCCACCTCTTCCCACACAAGCCCCAACACCAAACGTATCAACGGTCCCGTTAGCTAATTTCGAAAGTAGAGGGAGGACAAGAACCCGCACCCATAAGGAGAAAAGAGAAAGAACCGCCTTTTCCGCTAGCTCAGAACCCCCCTCCGTTCGACGTAGAGAGCAAGCTGCTACAAGAACCGAACGGACAAGCGCGGAACAAAGTAGCCCATCCATACAAACTGTGGATAGAAGGACCCAGCGGCAGGACCTTTCCCAAGAAAACAAGAAATCCGAACGGCATATTCTCAGTATGTGTTCGCCCTTTGTCAAGGAGATATTGGAAGAACGAGTTCCTGACAGCTTCAGGCCACCTATTATGACCGCATATGAAGGCAGAACCGATCCGTCCCGTCACCTGAAGTCTTTTCGATCAAAGATGCTCCTCACTGGAATTACCGACGCTCGTATGTGCCGAGCTTTTCCCGCCACCTTAGAGGGAAAAGCGCAAGACATGTTTGTCGATATTCCATCTAGCACAATTACTTCTTTTCAGATTTTAGCAGATCACTTTTTAGCCTACTTTGCTAATTACTCAAAGCAAAAGAAAACTCCGTCTACCCTTTTGCACGTTAAACAACGAAAGAGAGAAACACTCCAAGCCTATTTAAATCGTTATATAGACGAAACAGCAAATGTTGCGGACCTTCTTCCGCGAATGGCCGTAACCTTCTTAATGGAGGGACTGTTAGACTCCCCCTTTCGTTTCTCCCTCACTTTGGATCCGCCAAAGACAATTCCCGCCCTTACGGGTTGGGAAGAAGAGACCCGACGGGGGCCTGTAGACACCCTAAAAGGAAAAACCTACCAAAGCGTCAACAGAAGGCCCCCGGATATACGGAAGGAAAGAAGATTATATAGGGACGACAAGGGCACAAACAGAAATCTGGAAACCTCAACACGCCCTCAACGACATATGCTGCAGCCCCGAGAACCTACAAAGGAAGGAAAGATTGTTAAATATGATCATCATACCCCACTAAATCAAACCAGAAGCCATATCCTTATGCAAATCAAAGAGCAAAAGCTTCTGACATGGCCGTGAACTGCGAGAGAAATACCGAACGGCAAAAGAATAGCAAGAGATATTGCCAGTTTCATCAATCTAAAGGACACGACACGGAAAAGTGTACCCACTTGATGAATGCGATAGAGGATGTCGTTCGAAGAGGACAGTTGGAGCAATATATCAACCTTGAGATTCAGGAGGAACCTGAAGCTTCACAACCTGAAGAAGAAAAAGGGAAGATGGTGGGGTTTATTAGTGGTGGCCCTGGTTGTGGAGGGGAAAGCTCCGCCTCTCGAAAAAGTTATGCCCGAATGGTGGGAACGACGCAAGAGACAGAAACACCGCGAAGAAGGTCTCGACCCACGGCTCCCATCATTTTTTATGATAACGATGTTAGCAAAGTTCGTCACCCCCATAACGACGCGCTGGTTATTGCCATCAAGGTCTCCAGTTTCCAAATGAAGAGAGTTCTGATAGACAGTGGAAGTTCAGTTGACATTCTCTTAAGGTGCTTTGAAAGAATGAGGTACTTACCAGCTTTATGATTTACTTCCTGTAAAATCATCCTTAGTAGGGTTCTCCGGAGGGGTGATACAGCCAGAAGGGATGATCTCTCTACCGGTTACAGTAGGAAACTCACCACGATCATCAACCGTGACAACGAAATTCTTGGTTGTACGCTGTGCTTCAAGTTATAACGTGATCCTTGGCAGGCCAACCCTCAACGCCTTGAAAGCCATCATCTCTACTTACCATCTTCTCCTCAAATTCCCAACTGAGAGTGGTAGTGGAGAGGTAAGAGGAGACCAACCCTTAGCTCGGCAATGTTACGTCTCGACCCTTAAAGGGAAAGTCCTAAATAAAAGGAAAACAAGGGTTTCAGAAGCCATGCTAGTCAGCAGAATAGCCGAACGAGAAGATGAAGGACTTTGACCTACACAAGTTGAAGAATTGCTAACAGTTCCCCTAGACGCAACGAGGCTTGAGACCGCTTGCAGTGCAGTTGGGGCAAACTTGGAAACCGCACAGCAAGAAGACCTCATGAGAGTATTAAGGGCAAATTCTGATCTCTTCGCTTGGTCATCAGAGGATATGTCAGGCGTAAAACGCGAGATCATAGAACACCACCTTAATGTAGATCAGTCATTTAGGCCTATGAAACATAAAAGAAGAAATTTCGCCCCAGAAAGGCAGAAGGCCGCAGAGGAAGAAGTACCAATTACCCAGATTGGTTGGCCAATGTTGTTCTAGTAAAAAAGCCGTCCGGAAAATGGAGAATGTGCGTTGATTTCACAAACTTGAACAAGGCTTGTCCAAAAGATTCGTTTCCTTTGCCATCAATTGATGGTTTGGTTGACTCTACAACGGGGCATGAGATCTTTGAGTTTCTTAGGACGACTTTTCGGGCTACAACCAAATCCGAATGGCCAAAGGCGACGAAGAAAAACATCCTTCATTACAAGCACTTTGGAACTTATCGCTACACGCGGTGATGCCGCTCGGCACGAAAATGCCGGAGCCACCTTCCAAAGGCTCATAAATACTGATGCGTCAAAGAGCTGATTGGTAGAAATGTTGAGGCGTATGTAGATGATATCACGGTGAAGAGCGAAAAGCCGATGAACATCTATCTCGACTTACAAAGAGGCTTTTCGGTCACTCAGGAGTTACACTATGCGGTTAAACCGAATAAATGTTCCTTGATTGTTCGATCGGGGAAGTTCTTGGGATTTATCTTGACACAAAGAGGAATAGAGGCAAATCTAAAAAGATCAAAGCTATTCTTGACATGGGACGCCCAAAAGTCTTCAAGAAATTCAACGGCTTAATGGACGCCTTCTTTGCCGCACTTGGCGATTCATCTCCAAAGCCGAGAGAAAAATCTCCCGCTCTTTCAAGCCCTATGAAAGCGCCAAAATGGATTGGACGGAGGAATGCGAAAAAGCCTTTCAAGGGCTTAAAATTATCTCCGACGCCTATTGGCTAAGCCGCAAGTGGGAGAAGAACTCTACATCTATTTGGCCGTATTGGCCCCACGCAAAGGAGTGCAGTTCTTTTGAGAGAAGATAACGGAGTTCAAAAAGCGATCTACTACACAAGTAAGATCCTTAACGATGCGGAATCAAGATATACGCCACTTGAAAATTAGCCTCTCATTTTATTACATATGCGCCAAGATTGAGACCCTATTTTCAAGCCTACGGGATCACGATATTGACCGGGATCAAATTACTAAAGCAAGTTCTTCATAAACCGGAAAACTCGGACGCCTAGCCAAGTGGGTAATAGAATTAGCGCGAAGTTTGATCTCACCTACAAACCCGAACGGCAATCAAGGCCCAAGTATCGGCGATTTCATGCAGTAATTAACTTTTCCTGCTTGAATGAGGGCGCAGCTCCCTTCAAAGAATCGAGGAAGAGTGCCTTAGCATCCCATGGTCTTTATACGTTGATGGGTCAAATCAGAAGAAAGGTCGGGGCTTGAGGTTTTGTCCTTTATTCTCCTTCTAAATGGAAAATGGAGACAATGCTCCAAGTTCCAATTCCGAAGCGACTAACAATGAGGCCGAATATGAAGCGCCCTTGCAGATTACACCCGCCCCGGGCCTGGAATTCAGCGTCATGTGTACTCCAATTAGCAGCCTAGTCGTGAGCCACACCTAGGCAGCTTTGAAGCAAAAGAAAAAAACATGGTCAAATACCAAGCCATAGTGAGGAAAATAGTACCATGCTTCGCCTATTTCCAGATTGAGAAAATTTGCCGAAGAAAACGAAGAGGCGGACGCCTTTGTCCAAAAAGGCCACAACGCCCCAAATCTAAGATGCGTAATCCTCTTTTAACCTACAGTACCTTCCCACAAAGACTATCGATAGACTGGAAGGAGAGGTACAAAGTGTGGCCGAAGAGCCAAGCTGGATGGATCCCATAAAAAGTTTCCTACAAGGTGGGCCTGCACCACCCAACAAAGTGGAGGCCCGACGGATCGCTTACAAATCCACTCAATACACCATCATCAACGAAAGCCTATACAAAAGGTCCTACACACAATCTTTCTTGCGATGCTTACATCCTACAGAAGCTAGCTATATCCTTCAAGAAATTCACGAGGGCATCGGCGGTGGTCACATAGGAGGCAAAGCCTTGAGTTACAAAGTCTTGCGGCAAGGTTATTACTGGCCAACGCTTAACTCAAGATGCAATAAGCGTTAAGCTCGGAAATGTGATGCTCGCCGGTGGCATTCTAAAAATTCAGAGGCGACTCACGCGGCACCACTTACGCCAATTATCAGTCCACGACCGTTTGCTATTTGGGGGGTTGATCTTTTAGGGCCATTCCCTACTTCGATCCGGCAACTGAAGTTCCTAATAGTTGCTATTGACTACTTCACCAAATGGGTGGAAGTTGAGCCCTTAGCCAAGATCACGGAGAAAGCTTGCCAGGGATTTTTATGGCGAACGGTCATCTGCCGATTCGGAATTCCAGTCGCCTTCATCTCCAATAATGGGCGACAGTTTGATAACCTGTGCTTTCGTGAGTTTACGCTCGAACTTCGAATTGAATCCAGATTGACCTCTCGTGACACATCCCCAAGCCAACGCGGCGGTAGAAGTGACAAACCGTACCTTACTCCAGACTCTGAAAACCCGGGTATCCAAAAATGGAACCAATTGGGTGGAAGAAATTCCGAGCGCCCTTTGGGCCTACAGGACAACTACCAGAACTCCCACAGGAGAAAGTCCATTTTCTCTTACTTACGGGGTCGAAGCCTTCATTCCCGCAGAAATAGGAATGCATACTTTGCGAACACAGCAGAAGTTCTCGTCAAAAGAAAATGAGAAAAATCTCCAAGCGTAACTAGACCTACTTGAAGAACGAAGAGAAATGGCAGAAATAAAGGCCGCTGTCTATCGCCAAAGAATCAAAAGGTTCTACGACACAAGGGTAAAAAGAGTCTTCTTCCAAATCGGCGATCTGGTCCTAAGAGAAAATGAATTCCAAGGAAATAAAGGCCGAACGGGGAAGCTAACTCCTAGCGGGAAGGCCCTTACGTCGTCTGCAAAGAATGCGTCCGAAATGACACCTATTATCTAGTAAATATGGGCGGAAAACGCGGCTCAAGCGTCCATTCCATCTCGAACACTTACAACGCTACTATCAATGAGTTCTGTAGCTGTCTCTTAAATTTCATGGAGTAAAGTTCAAGTCTTTTCCATTCTCTACTAAAATGCGGTGAAATTCCCATTCTACTAAAATGCGGTGAAATTCTCATTCTACTAAAATGCGGTGAAATTCCCATTCTACTAAAATGTGGTGAAATTCTCATTCCTAAAAGACGAGTCGGAATTATCTTACACAAATAAACGACAACTCTCAAAAGACAAAAATCTCAATCGAAGTATGAGGCAACAATCTCATTCATGAAGGCGAATACCTCACTCAACAAAGTCCCATGATTGGACTAAGGACTCGTTACGAAGCTTGCAAGCCAAAGGAAGAATAAAGAAGTTCGCAAATTTCTTACATGGTTCAAAGACAACCATCACTCGGAAATAAACCTTCACCAAAATAAAGGTTTACGTTTCATTCATATAAATAGAAATTACATTTCCAAGTGATTGAGAATTTACAAAAACGTTCATAAAAGAAAAACATCCTAAGAACTAGGGCCCCCAGGGCAGCCGCCTGCTTCTGAAGGAACTTGGGCAGAAGGCTCTAAGATAGCGGGAACAGGAGCCTCTGGAGTCTTGATAACTTGTTGCTCTTTCAGCTCCGTGAACTTCTTCAAAACTCCAGCCAGCCCCATAGACAAAACTTCCGTAGGAGGAACGTGATGGCCCACTTGTTGCACCACGGAATATATACGAGTGGCTCCATCTTTAACTTTCGCCCTAAGCCGGGCAACCTCCTTCTCTAATTTGTCTGCTCGTTTATTAAATCCTTAATTTCTTGCGAGTCCAATTTAGGAGCCTTCAAGCGGGAAGCCAAATCTTCTTTCAGTGTGTCACGCTCCCCCTTTATTTCCGCCAACTAAGTTTGCATGGCGGTAAGCTCAGCAGCCTTCATCTTTAGGTCCCATCGAGCGGCCGCTCGCTCATCCTGAGTCGATTGAAGTTCCTTCTTCAAACTGCTGGATTCATTTTGCAACCCTTTGATAGTCTCCTCAGCAGTGAGAAGAGAACCTTTAGAAACAGATAATTGGGCCGCTAAATCGGCCTTCTCCTTTTCCATAGCGGCCAGCTGCCGCAGCCGCTCGGATTTGTCTCGCTCAAGGGCCCGGATAGCATCAAGCTGTTCTTTCTCCTTCTCTTCTAAGGCCGCCACCCTAGAGCTTAACCGAGCGATGTCTGCCCTATTCATTTCCATCTTTGCCAAATCTTCTTGGCAAAGATTGCCAACTCGGTCCGCCCAGTGTGCAGTCTACAGAATAACAAGACGCTCGTTAAAAAAAAAAACGCACTAAGTTTAGAAGTAAAAGGAAATGTGAGAACAACTCTTACTAGCATGGCCGAGCGGAATAGTTGATAAGTGGCCTCTTCCCTCCCAGCCCTCCGGAGTTTCGTGGAGAACTGCTCGGGCCTCATAGCTATCAAAACGCCCTTTACGGACCCAGCATCGCGAAAAGGAGTATCCTTAGAAGATAACTCCTTTTGCTTAGTGGCAGATCCCTTTAAAACTGAATCCGCCACTTTTAATTTGTCTAAGAGGGCCGCTTCTTCCGCCTCCGCCTATAAAATAGAACCTAAGTTAAAAGTTCTAAGTGAAACATACCCATAGAAAAAATATATATAGAAATTCTCACCTCTATGAGAAGGATGTTCTCCGGTCGGCTAGAAGAAGGACCCTCGGAAATTGGGGACAATGCCGGGCGGACCTCTTCCACACGAACCTCTTCCTAAGGCACCCCCACCTGTTCTTCTGCAATTCCGGGACCTGATACGTCCTCGGAATTCTTTCTCTTGGTCCTCCTCTCCCGTGAGGACCCTACACCCTTCTTGGAAGAATCCGTCTCCTTTCTCTTCTTCTTCTTTCTTTCCTCCTTGGAGGTATCAGCCCCTTGGCCAAGTACCACTTCCTTCTTCTTCTGCCCACGAGGCAAGGGCGGGTGAACTTCGCCCTCGAAAGAGGCCAAAAACCCTTAACATAGCTTAGGTCCTCATCCTCCATCGGATTGTCTACAAAACAAGGGCCAAAATAAGTCGATTCTGAAGTAGTTAAAAATCAGACTAGCAAGATACACGAATAATGCCTACCGGCGGACACTATTAAACGACATTTAACAAGGTTTTCCTTTGTCAAGAACTCATTCATGTACACTTTGGATAGCCCTGTCATTGACTTAAGAAGAACCTCCTCTTCTCCAGTCATTTCCTCATAAGCGATGTCCGTTCGGGGAACCTCTCACTTTGTTCGGACATCCCACTCGGACTTACTTTTGACAAAGAAGAATTTACTCTTCCATCGCTTAATGGAAGACGGAACTTTCCCTAAAAATTTCTCCCCGTAACGTTTTAAAAGTAATAAAAATCGGCGCTAGACTCTAGGCATAGGCTAAAAGCATACGGAACCAGCGGACGGTCGGACTTATTCCGTAATGCTTGAAAACAATAACAAAGCCGTTCAAAAGTCTCCAAGAATTTGGGGCCAAGCTGTGAGGGACACAAATGATACTCTTCTAGTATTGCCTTAGCAAAATCAGAAAAAGGAAGCCTAAGGCCACCCAATAGCGCATCTTGATAGATGGCTATCTCCCCTTCCCTAGGAGAACTTGCCCTCTCCCCAGAACAGGGAACCCTAACCTCAAACAGGGACAGATTTATCTCATACCTCGCTACCAGGCTATCTACTTCCTTTTGTCCAAGAAGACTTATGAATATGTCCGACCCCCTACCCATTGCCCTAGAAGCAGGATGAACCCGCGAACCCTGAACCGGGACGTCTCCAAGTCCACCCAGAATCGCCGGGATCGCAACAGAAACCGTAGGGTTGGACGGAGAAGGAATCGAGGGCTCATAAGAAGAACTAGAGGAGGAAGAAGTAGCGCTAACCATTACCTTAGGAAAGAAAAAGATAACACAAACACAGAAAGCCCGAAACCAGAGCTCGTCGGAGAAGAAGAAGAAGGAATCTTAGGAAAAAGACACGATTCAACTTTCGAAATAAACCTTTTTTGGCCTGTACGATTTCGCATATATATGAAAAGCAACGAATCCCTGGCCGTTAGATCTCAGTGTTACATTCCGATCAACACCGTTGAACCAAAGGTGCCCAAATCCTGACCGTTCCGATAAGCCATCATTACTCTCCCAAGAAATCCGTCCATGTCAGCATACCAAACGCCGCCTGACACATATTGGTAATCGTGCCCATCATGCTGTTGACAAAACGCACACCGCGCATGTCACGCCATATCCCCCCTTTAATATGAAACAGTGCCAAAGACACGTGTCCCTCAAAGAAATGATAAGCACAATACCATAGGACTAACACCATAAAAGTCAAAACACACATTCCAACATAGGATCGCCAGTGAAGGCCATAAAAACGCCAAAGGATTTACAAACAAAACGACAAACATCATTTATTCAGGTTACATGACGAACGCGAACAAAGCAAAAAAAACAAAAATATGTTATCCGACGGACTAAAGTTAAATATCCGCGGATTCGTCCGAAGCCACGCTCGGATGAGACTCGGAGGAGATGCACGGACCCCCGCAACCGTCACTATCCTCGTTCCCACTAGGAGAACCTGGATCAGCACGGGGGCGAAGGTAGGGACCCACTTCTCTGCGGCAGGAGTCGTCTCCAAACATCTCAAATTCGAAACGTACACCCCCTGCGTAAGTGACAACTAAAAGGTCCCCTGCCTCCATGCCGTGATCAACATGAAAAGCCTCCCACCCTGCATCGATACATATCTCACCTGGGTCCCCGTTAATCAATAGAACGCCCGGCCACATACAGCAGTTCGGACTTACTAGGTGGATAAACCCAGTCCTTAATTCCGGCTTATGTTCGTGTGAAAGGAGCCGGAATTCGCATGTGACGAGAGCATTGGCTAAAAGTGAAGAATTTATAAAAAGACAAGCGTTGAGCCATGATACAAAAGATTTCTGACTATGAATGTTACCCATACAAGCCCTTAAGTAGAAAAATAGGCGAAAATTCTGGAGAAAAATCTACTTCGATACTTATGAAAGAGAACAGCGAAACGCCTCATTACCTTTATCAAAACACGTATACCATAGCCATAGACGAAGCCCACTCCTACATAGACGTGCCAACTAAGAAGAATACTTGTTCTCGAACCAAGCGAAACGTGCGATTAGCTCACCTCTCGCTCAGATTCTTCGAACAGGTACATTTTAGGGGGGACTAGTGTTACAGATATATTTGGTAAGACAGATGTCCTTGACCTAGGGACCACCTGTCACACACTGGACCGTGTTCTCTCAGCCACGTAGCATCTTTAGCCACGTGGCAATATCACAAAATAACCTTGCACAATTCCGTTCGGCAATAACGTGAGGAATAAATCCTGCGAACAAGTCGTGAATTATAATGTACCCCTTATACAAGGCGTGAGGTGGAAGAAGAGAAGTAAATATCTAACACCTCTACAGTAAGTAGGCCTTATCCACTTACTACAATGGGCAGATATTTACTCTACTTACCTACAGAGCACCTACACGCTAGGCAGATATTTTCCTACCGCCTTAGAAGATATTTACCTAGCCCACCGCCTTACCCCACCGCCTTGCAAGATATTTGTTTAAACCGCCTCTAACTTGCTATAAAAGGAGAGGAAGGACAAAAAGGAAAGGCCCCTGGAAAAAAAGAAACACTCACTACACATTACACAAAGCGTTGCCTAGGACTTCTTACCCTGATTTCTGACTTAAGCATCGGAGTTAAATCCGGGCAGAAATGCCCAATTCCGATCACTTCTCCTCCTCTTCACAGGTCTATCAGTGGATAATTCCGGACAGAATTGCTGAGTGCCCTCCGTGTCTACCTGTTCACAAGCAGAAGTAAGCGTCCACACCAACTATAAATATTAACAGTTTGTCAAAGGCTGAGACCAGATCACGAGGCCACAGTAGCCAAAGAGTGAGGTGGACCAGTTTTTGGCATTGTAAAATCCAGGATTTTAGGGGTTAATTTTTTTTTTTGTTTTTGTTTTGCTTTTAATTAGTTATTTAAAGTAATTGTTTGGTTAATAAGGGAAGATTTCCAAAAGTTGGACTTACTAGAAAATTTTTACCTATTTTTGAATAAATATTTTCTAGTTATTCTTTGATTAATTAATATTTCCCAAATTCGGAACTTAATTGGTTCTATCTGTTTAGAAAATGAATTGGTCGAGTTGAATTAATAGATAAAATATATATACATATGAGAGGGTGTAAGGACAAGATATTATATTCATCTTAAAATATGAATGATTGAAGAAATTCTCTATATTTGGAATTTATGGGAGCTTATGAAAAATGAAATTTTGGTATTAATAATTACCATCTAAGTATGAGATAGGAACACCCTAGTATGTAGGGTTTCAATGCAAAGTTGAACTTTTATGAGGAATTGGATATAGGGACGTGCATGTAGAGAGTATAATATGGGAGGGACTAATTTGCAAAGTACCACTTGTGGAAACCATTAATGCACTTTGATGATTGTGTGTGATAATAATATATATATATATATATATATATATATATATATATATATAGGATATATATATAGGTGGTAGGAAAACCTATTCATGCACATGCACGTTAATGGAGGAAGTGATGATAACTTACATATATGCTTAATTAATTGGTCTCTATTTATTTGGAATATATTTATATATATATATATATATATATAGAGAGAGAGAGAGAGAGAGAGAGAGAGAGAGAGAGAGAGAGAATTCAGATGAGGATAGACGTAGTAGATGGATTGACTGGATGAAATTGTTTGAATTACAACATGTGCATGATTAGATACATGGGATATTTTTCTTTATAAATTTAAATATATATGTATGTAGATTTATACATATATAGTATGATATCTTCACCCAGTGATATCTACGATATACGTTTAAATAAGATAAACTAATATAAATTTATATAGAGAGATAGAAAGAGATCTTCATCCACTCCTAATCCCTCCATCAACGGGGACTGATCTATTGGGGCCTTCCTGCGGGGTTTATAAAAGCTGGGCTCGTTTGCAAACCCTAGCCGCAGTACCACGTAGAAGAACAGGAGGAAGGCGCTCTTCCATCGCCGGCGAACTCGACCACTCGAGCGCAAGGAAGAGAGGCGAAAGGGGTCCAACGTCGGAGAAGGAACGAAGCCTTGGTCGCTGGAACGCCACCACCTGGAAGCACCACCGACCATCCGAACCTTGCCTCAAGGACACAGGGAAGCTCTTCAAACCATCTCAGGTGAGCTCTCTCCCAGCCTTCATCATGTTATTAACTTGAGTTCAAAGCCTTGTTAGAGTGCCAATGTACGTAGTTTGTTCCATTGCTTGTGTACAAGAGTACTAATGGGTAGCCTACTGGTTTAGAGAATGAGTTGTGTGTGGGGTTGTTAGGTTTCATGGATGTTTTCAACAAGGGATTACAAAGGTTTGTGAATGTCGGGTTTGGTAAGATGATAAGGAGCTTACCTACTCTAGATATCATGAAGGTTTGATGTTGGTTTTCTTTGATGTTGAATTTTCTTTAATCTATGCAAGAGTATATCATACAGTAGATGTTTAATGAGTCTCTGTGAATGTTCAATATGTCTAATTATGCCTAACAGTGGGGGTGAGTAATAACTTTTGCTTTCTATTCATAAGATGATATATGTGTGTAGACCTTGATAATGAGAACTATGATTATTAACCAAGGGTCAGTGAAGGGCTTGATAATGAAACCATGGTTAGTAGATGTGAGGGTTGGTCTGGACTCGGTTTATGGTGATGCATGTGAGCATGGGATATGCTAATCTTCAAATGATGTGTGTGCAGATGTTCGTGGTTTGTGGTTCATAGGCGGATGGTTCCAAGTTAGTTGTTAATGGCTTTGGTGGGCATGAAGGCTGGTTTTGTCAACATAGTGAATGCTTATGAGTTATTTAAAGGAGAAAGGTTTAGTAGATTAATCCAATTGAAACTTTGAGGTATGATTTAGACAGAAATTGGATTATGTTCAGATGGTAATTTGATTTCAAATTCTGGTAGCAAGGAGATGGATTATTGGTAGGCATTAACTGGGATTGAGGATAGAGGATTGATTCTCGGGTGATATTAGAATTTCATAGGTTTGATTTGATATTTATTCAAATAATTGGGCTTGTTAGTTGGGCCTTTGGGGCGGTTTGAAGATTTGTGGACAAGAGAATTGTTTAATTAATTGACTTGATTTTCTTTAAGCCCAAAGTGGTTAGTCAAGTTAGGTGGTCAAGTCAATTAAAAAGTTTGAGTGGGTTTATGTAATGGGCCGAGCCCGTTAGGTCGTATGTGTGTTATAGATGATAATACAATTTCGAGCACCTGTGCATATGTTGAGTGTGGACTTGTGATTTACCAGATATCGACGAGGAGCGTGGTGCTTCGTCGGGACAGATACAAAGCGTGTAGTTGGATTTCGATTAGAGGTAAGTTACTCTTGCCTAGATTCCACCCATTGTCTGGGTTTCTTGATTTGCTAAATGCTGGTTGTTGGCATGTCTTTCTTTGTGATACCTGTTGTTTTTGGATATATGCACATACATGATAGTTATTGCTCTATTTCCTCGTATGTGTGTGATTGATGTGCTTGTGGTAGTATTGTTACTACCTGTTTGTTTGGAATGCTCCGTTGGGCTTGCCCGCTGTGGCCGATACTTATTTGTAGGCACTGCGTGGTGCTTGTGTGTGCAGCCTAGGTAGGTATGCGTCGATGGAGTAAGCGGGCTCGTGAGCATAGCCTCTGTTATGCCGGCATGAGACCATGGAGATCTGCTTGATGCTTGTATCTTTGCCGGGTAGGTGTGCGCCTAACCGAAGTTTCTTCTTCCGCCCGGATTCATTGGGCGGTGAGCTCCGGATGTTGCGAGGCGTTAGGGGCCAGGACACCACTGGCGTTAGGCATTCTGGCGATGGGGTCGATCGGCGACCATGTCGGCGTGAGAGAGAGGTGGCGCTACCCGAGTGCGACGAGGTTGGTCGCTGCGGCCGGTTTGTCCTTTGTCCGGGGATCTTCTTTGAGTTGTTTCTTTGGAAATCTCTTCCAGAGCCCTGAGGGCTATTGCTGGAAAGGAGTCATACCATTGCAGATGTTTGTGGTAGACTCCTAGGATTTGTTTGTGTGGGGTGTAGCCCCTTTGTCTGATGATTCTTTGATTGCTGATATCTTGTTTCATCTAGTGGCTTTGAGATCCTTGCAGGGTACTTACTGGGCTTTCCTTTCGGAAGCTCATCACTTTTTCCCTTCTCTCTTTTCAGGTCCTGAGGAGTAGGTGACTTGAGCTCGGGGAGGCGATGCGAGAGTCGGGGTGGGATATTTGCTGAGGTCGGAGGACCTCTTTTCAGTTCTTGTGGGAGATATTGGTTTATGACCCTGAAGGGCCTGGTGTTATTTAGGGTATTGGACCTTTGTACTTTATTTTCCGCATTAGCACTCTGATTTGTATTTGTTTATTATTAGATTAATAAACTTTTGAATTTATTTTGTTATCTGCTACTGTTTACTTAGGCCTTGTACTCGAGTGAGGCCCGTCTTCACTTGGGTACGGTAGGTGCATTGGCGTGCGAGGTCCCGGATCCGGTCAGGCGTTCTGAGCATCAACACTTATCATTATTTAAGATAATTATGCAGATCCTTATGATTTATATTTTCTTATGTATATGTACTGTTATGTTAGTACAGTTTTCTGTCGAGAGACAAATATGTATAATACCTGGAAGATTAGTCCATAGTCACTGGGCTTGTATAGCTCAGCCCCTTCGATTATTGTTTTTATATTGCAGGATCTAGACAGGGATCTGAGTAGTAGCTCGTGTTGCGAGTATGGATTGAAGTCCAGATTGGTTCTTGCGTAGCTAGTATTTCTTTTGTATCTTGTTGTCGTATTTGATACTATGTTTATTTACTTCCATCTGTTTGGGGCCGTTGTTGCCCAAGACTTGATAAGTAGTACTCCATATGACTTCGAGTATGTTTTAGACTGCCGGTGTGTAACCGGTTATGTTTATGTTATCTTGTTTATATTTGAGTACCTTATTGCTATTGGGTTCTAAGTTTTGTAGCCTTAGGCACAGGATACCCTCTTGACCTGGCTGGTGTGATATCCTTCTCAGTAAAGAGATTGGTGTTACAATGGATGGGCCATGGTATTATATTTTAAGCCAGACAAGATCATCATGAATCACAAAACAAAGCTTTGTAGATCAAGCTATTTTAATTCATTTTTTTAAAATATCATTTAGCAAATGACATGTGTGATGACTATAGTGAGTAGTTAAATTTAGTTACTTGATGGCATTCATTCTTTGGGAATAAAGAAATCAATTATGTTGTTTTCCAATCCATAGAGTTACTAATTCCTCTCCTTTTCTCTCTAAATATTGGATGGATATAATAATTTCTTAAAAAATAGAAAATGTGTTGGAGATTGAAAGTTAATCTTACGGAACTTAAGTGGGCATATTTATATAAGGTGTATATGGAGGTGGGCTTATGTAATGAAACTATGATTGCCATGGGGAAAAGTTCATTGGAGTTGATTATGGTCTATGTGGTTTTCATTATTATCTTTATTACGCACAGTAATAGGCCTATTTAATTAGTTAGTCCATATAGGGAGGAATAAATGGGCTCATGGCCTAGTTAAGAATGAATATAGTTAATGGGCCCATTTTAGGGGATTCGTTAGCCCATAATATTCAGGGCCCAACAATTGGTCAACCATTATATAGAATAAGTATTCTCTAGGAACTCATACCTATACTGAGTATTGAATTTTATTATCAGATATCGACATCGAGCGCTGAGTCACATCTAGGAAGGACAACCACTGATCGTCAAACATCCTTACACGACAAGGTATATTCTCTTGCCAAGTTCCCACTCTTTGATTGAGTATTTATTAGATTTGTTATTACCATGCTTTGGCATGTTCTTGCCTTGTTTGCATACACATAAATTTGCTTTAATGCTTCGTTGGATTTATATTTTCATTTTTGTGTATGCATGTTGATATGTTGGCATTTATTTATGTATGCTTGTGCTTGTTAAGTATGCCTATCTGTTGATCAGCACGTGGCCGTGGAAACACAAGAGCTTGTGCGCTGACCAAATAGGTATATGTCAGCTATTCTTGTGAATTCTTCCGCCCGATACAGTGGAGTGAGGCTCCTGTAGAGCGTTCGAGGCTAAGGACACCCTAGCGTTCTAATAGTTCCATGCCAGGGGGAGGATACTCTGGTCGTCCAACTTGTCAGTGGGACAATACGCTGACAGTGTCGATATGTACGAGAGGTAGTGCTACCAACTTCCGACCGAATGGTCGATTCCAGCTGAGGTTGATGTTGCTGGCCAGGGGATGTTTAAGAGTCTTCTTTGTGTCACTTTTTCAGAGCTTGAGGTTGTAGTTGTGGTTAGGAGTCCCTACCGTTGATAATTATTTGGGGTAGGTTTGAAACTCCTCGTTCTTGGATGATATGGGGTATGGACACCGTTTGTTTTAATTAGTCATGTCGCTTGGTTGGTGGCTTTCTGTGTTATTATTTTATTGTTTGGATATGAATTCATTTTATTCCCTGCGGAGTGCTTACTTGTAACGCCCTGGATTTTTCCCAATAAATAATCAGATAGTTTTTGAATAATTATTGAGGTTCATTAATAAATAGAAATGAATTAATCATTTTAAAACCTCAATTAAATGAAAATCAGAAATTAATGGGCTTAAAATCTAGCCTCGCAACTATTGGGCCCAAGAGAAGGCATTAATGGGCTAGGCTAAATTACCTTGTACTAGTTAGAGGTGGAAGGATAGTATAAGCCCTGTTAATTAATTAGAAATTTACTAAGTGTTAAATAATCTGGATTAGTTAAGAAACACCATGAGTAGGAGAAACAGGAAAAAAGTTCGAGTTCCCGGAAAAGTGGATCTTGTCGGGTATAGAGACAAATCCCGTAATGCCACAGTACACCCATGACCAATGAATCATTGAAGCCGGATTTCCGAGATCTGGGTTGGTGAATTATTCCAATGACACAAGTGATGCTATAATAGCCCATGTGAGTACATAGTGGGGAGATTAATTGAATAAATATTTAATTTAGTCTAAGATAATGTAATATGAATTATTGAAGTGATAAGGTTGATTAAAAGGAGATGTGACAAACAGCTAGGCAAATAAGTTTAATTGTTGGGCTTGTGACAAACTTAGGGATAATATATTTTAATTTTCCGATTATTAAAAGGAGAGGAGGGGGGGGGCCTAGATTAGAATGAAATCCTAATTTCATTCTCTCCCTCCTCTCTCCCGTTGAAACACCACTACCTTAGGCCCTCTACCCATTGAATCGGACAATCCTTTGGTGACCCCATGCCCGATGCCATCCCAGCCAGCCCACGCCCTAGTTCGCTTGCCCTTGTCCGCTTGCATGTGCGTGACAGCAGGCCGCCCCCGCAAGCCGCCTTAGCCCTTGGCCGCCGCACAACCGCCCGCAACCTACATCACCCCATGTCTGCTCCGCCCGGCCGCCGCCTAGTGCCACCGGCCTGCTCTGGCCACGACAATCTCAGATCTTCTTTGCAGGCCTACAGCCGTGCCCCCACATGTTTGGGCTTCTTCTCCAGTGATCAGCGTCACTTCTTCTATCCGGTGAGCATCTAGTACCTTGGGAATCAAGGTACAAAGGGATTAAAAGGTTATATGAATTGTATATGAGTTTATGGAAACTAAGTTTAATTGATTAAATTGCCTATGATGTGAATGTTTGTATGACTTTGGGGTCCTATAGCTTCATGTTTGTATACTTGAGAAGTAACACATACAAATTAATAGATTCATGCTTGCATCATTATGAGATAACTATCGAATATTTGGGCAAGAGAACTATGAATACATAATAGCCCAATTAAGTGATACCTTAGCAGTAGGATTCTTTCTTTAGAAATGCATATATTGATATGGAACCTAGAAGTTCATTAAGTTACTATTATGATTTTTAGGGAAAGAAAAGGTCCTCTTGGGGAAGCGGCCTAATCGATGGACTGAGTCATACTTAAACTATCAAGGACATCAGGTGAGTGAACAATGTTGTAAATTAAGCTTTATACATGTGCTTATTCGAGGTTTGATTTGCTTATGTTTTATACGAGATTTCCGTCCGGTTTGTGAATGCCGTATTTTTTGTCTATTGATTTTTATTAATAGAATTTCATGTGTTTACTTTCTATGAGTTTGAAAATAGCATTGATAAAATGAGTAATAAAATATTTCAAGGAAAGTAAATATCGCAAGATGTCCCCTACCTAGATCCTACCGATTTGACCTAGTAGGTGCTCAGAGATAGAGCCAGGGAGATCTTTAGACCATACACGATATCGAGTTTGGAATGGAGTTTTTAAATCTCTGATTTTTATTCCCAAAAACCTTCTTTTTTTCAATTCCGTTTTTCAAAAGAAAAGTCATCCCAGTCCCTTTGGTTGCTTAGTATCGTGTCCCCTATATTCTGTAAAGACCTATTGGATAATTCCATAAGGTTTTACATTATATATGCCAGTTTCAGGAACTCACATGAGGTTGACCTCGTGTGTTAGGGTGAGGGATTTATCTACCCAGATTTCTTGGTCATTCTTTGTATTTTGTAGCTAAGTGAGGTATTTGCCCCATGTGATATGAGGCCTATACTTTTGATCATTTTGAAATGAATTGTGTATGTTATAATGGTTTGATATGTTTTCATTTCGGGATTTTCAATTAGCTTGGCATATTAAACCAGATTAAAGATAACTCATAGACATGCATGCTTTGGATTCTCTTATACTTGTATTATTATGTCGATATCATGGATTTTTGATATGGCACAGGTATGTATAATACTTAGCAGCAGTATCTGACATACTAAGCTCGTAGCTCATGTCTATCTCTTAATTTTCTTATGTTGCAGGACCTAGACAGTGATCCAAGGGAAGGTTGAGGTCTAGCTTTTGGCTCCACCTTATCTTCCTATTATTGTTGTATTATTAATAATATGACTCTATTATGAGACTATTTGATTTGGTGACTTGTACTCTGTTGTTTCTGTATTTTAAGATTTAAACGTTGATAGTTGAAGTTGGTTTTTAAATATTTATCTCAGTCTTGCTTTCCAGGTTTTGATTTTGAACAGCCTGAGGGTTAAGTGGTGCACTTAACCTGGCTGGTGTAGCATCTATCTCAGTAGAGAGATAGGTGTTACATTACTGAGCTTTCCTTCTGAAACCTTATCCATTTTTTCTCATTCTTTTCAGATCTTGAGGAGTAGCAGACTCGGACTCGAGAGCTGTGCGAGGGTTGGGAGACCATTTGCTGACGTTTGCGAACCTCTTATTTTATTGTGAGTGAGAGTATGTTTTGTAGGACCCTTATTGGGCTTTGACATTTGTAGGGTATATGTACCCTTATGATTTATCTTGTGTTGTAGACTCTAATTATTTTTATTATATTTATCATCATTTTCCGAAGCTTATCGGTTATATGTTCATGATTACCTAGGCCTTGTATTCGAGTAGAGCCCGTCTCCGCTTAGGTACGGCGAATCAATTACATGCTCGAGGCTTGGGATTTGGGTCGGGGCGTGATAGATTAAAATCAAAAAAACCCAGATAATGGACACCTTAGTTTCCGTAGTGACCTAGTCAAGTTTGTAGAACTTAGTGTTGGGTTGGGTAGGCAAGGTCTCTAGAATAATAGACAGATATTTTTCTATTTAGTAGATACTTCCAGCCGGTATCCTTTAAGGAAGTGGAGTCTGTACGAGAGAACTCCACATAGTCGAGGTTAGAGGACCACTCGGGACCTGAGGCGGACAGATCTGAGGTTAAAAAAAAAAGCTATTAAAGCAATTAATCGGTGCATAGATATGTTGCAAGCTATAGTAGAGATGACGTTCCAGAGACAGATGGAGGTGGATCTGAGGAGGCCCCAACGGGTGAGCAGAGACCCAGATGATCGCAGGAGTCTCGCTTCTCCATATAGCATCAAAGTTGGAGGCCTAACGACCAGGTGTTTTAACAGGGTGAGGTGCCTTTGCTGTGGAAGTTATTGACACTAGTGGACAATTTGTCAGCGCTCACCCAGCAGGTGCCATAGCTGTGGGTGTGAGTATTACCTCACCATGTGTTATCTTGGGGACCTCCCTGTTTCGAGCGGGGGCGGAGCTTCTTCAGGCTTATGGGGATTTTTATCACCACAGGATGATCCACAGGACACATACAGCCCGCTATCACTGTAGTGGCTAGATCGAGTCCTGTCGTTACGCTGATGTTAGCATTTATATATGAAATTATAGTAGTCTTACAAACCACTTGTGTTGTATGAACTAATTTTGCTATATTGGAGTATATTTCGTTTAATTATTATCAGTTTGACTATTAGCTTCATGTGTGTTGTGTCTTGAACTAAACCCTGTTGAGGTATGCCAGCCATTATGATGAGAGGTAAAGGCCAACGAAGACGACCTCGCCGAGTGGATATCCCTCAGCCTCAAGTAGCGGAGGTACCCCCGCCACCAAAGGATATAGAGGAAGAGTAGGAGCTTCCTGCTCAGTCTGATGTCGCAGGACCGCATACAGCGGGCCCAGACTTGAAGGTGGAGACACCCCCTATCACTATGGTAAAGCTGGTGAGAGAGGTAGTGGGCCTCATTTGGAATCAGAGGCAACACCAGCGTTAGGCACCACCCCCACGTACCATGCTAGCCACCAACAGGGGTTTACTTGGGGAGATAAGGAGACCATCCTTAACCATTTGAGGAAGCCTACTGACCCTCAGGGAGCAGAGTTGTGGATCAGGGAGTTGGAGAAGATATTTGAGGTCTTTCAGGCCAATGATGCTGATAGAGTGAGGACACCAGCTTACTTACTTTAGGGCAGTGCAGAGGAATGATACCTCGGGGAGGTACGACTCAGGAAGGGGTACCCTTCGACACGTGAGAGGAATTTAAGAAGGCCTTCTATGCAAAGTAGTTCTACCACGGGCGACTTTTGCACCTAGACCAGCAGTTTATTCATCTCACACAGGGTGGTATGTCAGTCGAGCAATATGAGGTTGAGATTGACTAACTGGTCGGGTTTGTTTTTCAGACTTGGTGCCTAGAGATGCTAGCAAGGTGCGGGGATTCAAGGCCTGCCTCTGGGCGTTGCTCAAAAGATCGAGGCTGGGTTTATATGCACCAGTTACTCTGAGATAGTGGCTATGGCAGAGTACATCGACACCTCTAGTCAGTGAGACTCACAAGGGCCACCCCTGAAAAACAAGAAGGACAAGGGATAGGGTACCAACCAAAGTCAGTTGTCAAGAAGGAGTTCTGGACGCTCTAGGTTCGTGGGCAGGTCTCGACCATAATTTAGGTCATCTGGTTTCTCCGCCGCATCTAATGGTAGAGGTTCTTCGAGCAGTGTATCACAACCTGTCCGATGCTACTCTATGGAGCGCCATACAAGAAGGCCCAGTGTGCGATGATTATTGGGGGTGTTTTGTCTGTGGCAGGCTGGAGCATTGGAAGGCTTAGTATAGTCAGATCCAAACAAGGCAGGGTATAGATGGAGGAGCATAGAGTTCACAGAAGTCCTCCGGTGCCTCGGGATAGTAAGGTGCACTAGTGTAGATGCAGCATGGTGGCAATAAGAAGGGAAGGCAACTGAGACAAGTCAGTCATTTCCTCTAGGAAGCCACCGGCACAGCAGAGGTCGATGACTCATAGATGGGTCTACCATCTCACTACTGAGGAGACACAGGTATTGCCTAACATCGTCGCAAATACTATTGCATGTAGCTTTTTTTATGCTTGCACTTTATTTGATCCGGATATCATACATTCTTTTGTTTCCACACTGTTTGCAAGGAGACACTCACTACCGGTGGTAGAGATATCATTTAAGCTGAGCGTTGATACTCCGGTAGGATCTGCTAGATTAGTGAGCAGGATGGTACCGGCATGCAGTGTATCAATTGAGGTTAGAGAGCTACCGACTGATTTGCACTTGATGGACCTAAAAGATTACGGCGTAATCCTCGAGATGGATTCACTCTCTTCTAGTATATGCGGAGGTGGATTGCCGCGGGAAGAGAGTGCACTTCTGGATGCAGGATGATGAGAAGTTCACATTCCGCAACAGCCAAGGCTACTCTTTGGTTCAAGAGATCTCAGCTATTCAGACCCGGAGATTACTTGACAATAGATCTATGGGATATCTTGCCTTGATCTTAAAGGCTAATAAGTAGGGGAGTAGCCCCATAGACGAAGACGTTCCAATGGTGAACGAGTATCATGATGTGTTCCCTGGAGATCTACTAGGACTACCCTCGGAGAGAGAGTTGGAATTCTCTATTGACTTAGTTCCTGGTACGGCTCTCGTGCATAGGGCTCCATACAAGATGGCACCCGCGGAGCTGAAAGAACTGAAGACTTAGCTAGAGGAGTTGTTAGAGAAGGGTTTTATTCGACCAAGTTAGTAACCTTGGGAGCACCAGTGGTTTTTGTCAAGAAGAAGGATGTGTCAATGAGGCTTTTTATCTATTACACAGAGGTTAACAAGGTGACAGTAAAGAATAAGTACCCGTTGCCTAGGATTGACGACCTCATGGATCAGCTGTAGGGAGCCCAGGTGTTCTCCAAGATTGACTTGAGATTCGGGTATCATCAAGTTCGGAGCAAAGGGGAGTACATCCCGAAGAGTGTCTTTCGGACCCGTTATGGACACTACGAGTTCTTGGTGATGACATTTGGGCTTACCAATGCCCCGGCAGTGTTCATGGATGATATACTAATCTATTCTCTCAATCGCCAGGCACACACGGAGCATTTGAGGATAATAATGGAGCCTTTGAGGCAGCATCAACTCTATACCAAGTTCTCCAAGTGGGAGTTCTGGTTGGACAGTGTGGACCTCTTGGAGTATGTCATCAGTGGTGCTGGAGTATCTGTGGACCCCAAGAAGTTAGAGACAGTAGTCGATTGGAAGAGGCCTACCACTGTTAAGGAAATATGGAGTATCTTTGGATTAGCCGGTTACTATCAAGATTTGTTAAGGGTTTCTCCCTTTTAGCCATGCCCCTGACAAGACTGACCAGGAAGGATGCTCGTTTTGTTTAGATTGAGGCGTACGAGAAGAGCTTACTGGAGTTAAAGCAAAGACTAGTATCCGCACCAATTCTTGTCTTACTACAGAGTAGATGCGGGTACATGGTCTACAGTGATGCCTGTAAAATAGGCTTGGGGTATGTTCGGATGCAGGACGGGAGAGTCATTACTTAATATTCACGTTAGTTGAAGCCATATAAGGAGAACTACCCCACACACGATCTGGATCTAGCAACGATAGTGTTTATATTGAAGATCTTGCACCACTTTTTTTTTTGTGTGCCGTGTAAGATATATACTGATCACAAGAGCCTCAAGTATATCTTCACTCAGAAAGTGCTAAACATGAGACAACGGCGATGGTTGGAGTTAATCAAGGATTATTAGCTGATTATTCATTACCACCCGGGCAAGGCTAACGTGGTGGCAATTGCACGAAGCAGGAAGTCCAGCTACAAAGTCGCTACACTGTTGACTTCTTTGAGGCCCTTACTAGAGGATATGAAAAGATTAGAGCTGGAGATCATATTTCTAGATATGGAAGTCAGCTTGGCCAGTTTGTACATACGACCCACAGTATTGGGGAGGATCCGAGATACTCAAATGTAGGATCCATATCTGGAGGAGATCCTGGGTCAAGTCAAACAGGGTGTACCGACACGGTTTCGGATCCATGAGGATTATACACTCAGGTACGACGATCAAGTATGCGTACCTAACATCCCAGTGCTGAAGAAGGAGATCCTAGAGGAGGCTCATTACTCGAGTTATACAATCAATCCCAGAGGCACCAAGATGTACAGAGGATTAAAGGACTATTTTTTATCGAAAGGTATGAAACGGGAGATCACGGAGTTTGTGGTACAGTGCCTTACCTGTTAGTTTGTAAAGGAAGAATATCAGAGGCCAACTAGGATGTTGTAGCCCTTACCCATTCAAGAGTGGAAGTGATAACATATCAACATGGATTTATTGATAGTGAACCACATTGGAGTAGTTGGCGTGGTTGTGCAGTGATGAGATAGTCCGACTTCATGAAGTTCCGGTGTCGATCTCCTCAGATCGCGACACTAGATTTGTTTCGAGATTCTGGGAGACTTTACACTCAACTTTGGGCACTCATCTTGCATTAAGTACAACATTTCACCCTCAAACAAATGGATAGTCAGAGAGGACCATTTAAATCCAAGAGGATTTGCTGAGGACATGTGCCTTGGACTTATCAGACTCATAGGACAAACACCTGAGCCTAACAGAGTTTGCCTACGACAACAGCTACCAAGTGAGTATAGAGATGGCACCATATGAGACACTCTATGGGAAAAAGTGCCGATCACCGATATGTTTGGGAGACTGAGGATCAGGTCAGGATGATTCTGGAGAGGTTGAAGGCCGCTCAGAGCCGCTAGAAGAGTTATACTGATCAGCGTCGCTCTAAGATGGAGTTTTGGGTTGGTGACTCAGTGTTCTTCAGAGTATCACCGATGAAGGAAGTTGTGAGGTTTGGGACGCGTGGAATGCTCAGCTCACGCTACATTGGACCCTTCGAGATCCGGGACGGAGTAGGAGCTGTGGCTTATAGATTAGCTCTACCCCCGGACCTAGCGTAGGTACGTGATGTGTTTCATGTCTCTATTCTGAGGAGATACATTTGTGATCCATCTCATGTGATCTAGCAGATCCCGGTAGAGATTCATGAGGATATCCTATGAGAAACGCCATGTTCAAATCTTGGACCGCAAGGAACAACAACGGAGGGACCAAATCATTCCCTTTGTCAAGGTGAGATGAAACAACAACACTAATCGAGAAGCAACCTAGTAATGGGAGAACGACATGAGAGAGCGTTGCCTAGAGTTGTTCGGTGCTGGATGAGATATTGTGGACTAGATTTAAATTTCGGGGAGGAAATTTCTGTAAGGGGGGAGGATTGTAATATCCGATGATTTTATTGCATTATTTTCCCTAATTATTCCCTAATTACTTGGTTAATTAATAAAATCCCTCTAACTTGAACTTAATTGGATTTTATAGAAAATGAGGGGTTTAATTGGTTAATTGCATAATTAGGGTTAATTGATGCTAAGAAGGACCTTTGGGTAATTTTGGAGAAAATGTTGGACCTTAATGAAGAGTTGCAGCGCTCATTTTTATTTATTCTTAAGGTTAGGGACTAGAATGAACTTTTGCAAGAAAATATCTTTTGATCTAATCTACAATCCCTTGAAATGACTCTTTTATATCTCGTTCTCTCCCTTTTTATTGGACTGTGGGAGATCCAAACATTGAAAATTAGGGTTTATCCGAGCAGCTCGTGAGGAATCGCAAGTGTTGGGATCAAAAACTCCTAGGAGCTTCAATGATTTCTTGTGGTTTAATTCTTATTCTTCTTATCCTTTTTTAAATTTGTTCTTTGCCTTCATGACTATATAGGTTATTAGTCCACAGGATCAACTTTCTCAAGCAAATTCATTATTTAAATATGAATAATTCATTAGCGTATTTTTACTTAATTATTGTGATAGTCAATAACTTATCTAACTAATTAATGATACCGATTCAAGATGATTTTGATTATATCAAAGCATATCTTCTTTATTGTTTTCTGTGAATTCCTCTTGAAGTAGATCTTGTAGAAATTATTTTGAGGAGACTCAGCAAGTGACACAATATAGATTAACTACTATTAAATTCTCAAATCCTTCTTGATGAATATACTATTTATTTAATAAGTGTGGGAAGATGTCTTTGTTCAGGTACTTGGGTTTATAGGACTAGTTGGTATATTTATTGGGTTTCAATAATGCTAACAGAAGGTTGTGTTTTGATAAAATGATAAGGCTGTGTTTCAATAATAGTAGAATAAAAAATTTTGTACATGATAATTTATTGAGAAATAAACAAATGGTAGATATCTACTATGTTGTGATAGCTCTCAAAAGAAAGATATTTAGATGACATATTATGCAACATTGAGACTAAATATGGCCATCTAAGGATGTATTCAAGAGTCAATTTGGGTTATTTAGTATAAACTCTAACCCAACGAGCATGCACACTTGTTTTAGTGAATTTCTATACTAAATGGATTAATTTATGCACTAATGTAAGTGTTTTTAATATTGATAGATGATGAGTCCATTGGAGCGAGATATAGATGATCTTGGAGCAAATGGATAGGTGTTCTATGAGAAACGAGCAAAAGGAGTAAAAAAAGAAATGGTTGTGAGCACCCTGAAAAAGCCTCTAAGATCAGGAATTTATTGGAAAAGCTACAAGACTATAAATCCAATCTCCACCATTCAGATTGAAGATCAATAAGTTAGGAACACTTAGTTAAAGTTTCAACGCAATCCGATTTGAAATGGTGATCCGATCGTTGACTTGATAAAACATCACGATTTTGGATGCGTATATTGCGATGTTAATTTAAGGTTGGGAACGCTCCACAAAAAATAAATTAACATCGCAATGTCACTTTTGGACATCACAATGTTAACATCAGACATACTTTTAGTACCCCATATTTTCATCGACATCGTGATTTGCCTTTTTGGACATCACGATGTAACTTCTTGGGGGTATAAAAATGACCTCATTTCTGGGTTTTCACTATCTCTTGTTTGGGGGCGACGGATAGGTCTCCAAAGAGGCGATTTGGAGTGTTTCAAGACCAAATCTAGAGGGGAGAAACTCAAAACAAAGGGGAACCTATTTCTTATTGTGTTACATTTGATTGATCTCTTCTTTGTACCGAATCATGGATGTTTACTTTCCTATTTGCATCATTATGGATCTTTCATTTGTAATGGTAGCTTAAACATCTATGCTAGGGTTGTATGAATATTTTGACTTGAAATCTATATTATCTTTGGCTTTGCTTTGTTATCATGTGTGTGGATGTCCCTATGATCTCTCATGTTAATCCTTGTTGGTTAAAAGGCAACAAGTATCTTAAACTTTAAGCGCATAGACATATGAACTTGAAATTAGAGTGGAAACTTAGGGTGGGCCGGAGTGACACAGTATTGTCCTCTAACTTAGACATAAGTAGAGGCATTCCCATGGTATTGGTAGAGATTTGCCCTATAATGCTTCTAATGTACCGATGGAAATATGGACTTTAAAGCATGACCCTTAGAAATAAGATCTTGTAGGATGCACCTGTAGTGCACATAAGTGCAACCTTTATTAGTGAAAAACCCATACCCACAACCTTGATAACTTAGCAAGCCGAGGAGAAAATCTTCACAAGTCATTAGAGCCATACAACCCTAGAAGTATATCATAGAGAGAATTCCCCTGCACCCTTTGTTATCTCTTACCACTTCCTAGAAGTAGTTTAGTTTAGTAACCTCTTCCACTTATTGATCGATCGACTTTACCAAGCAACTTAGTAGGTTAGTGTTCATCTGAACCTAGTAAGCCTTCCCTATGGATTTGACCCGGTACTCACCGGGATTTATTACTTGCAACCAGGTACACTTGTGTACGGAGGCTTGAGTCCTTGCACTCATAGCTGATGGTCAACAAGTTTTTGGCGCCATTGTCAGGGAAGTTATAGGCCATAGGAGATCTTAGCTGAATAAGAGCTACTCAAGTTAAGTCATTTATTTTCTTTTACATTATTTTGTATTATATTCATTTTATCTTTGTTTTTCTTTTCCGTGATTCTATTTGTTTTCTTTCTATTTACACCCCAGTTGTCTGTTCTGAGGTCTCAACAATGCTCACAGCTATTGGAGGAAAATTGTGAAGTGAGTATGGAAGAAGAAATTCCACCATGCTTGAAATGGACACTAGCAAGGATCAACAACCGTACAACGTCATCTAATAAATCAGAAGTTGAAAGAGTTTCAAGGGTTGAAAGGGAGCAAGTTGTCAATGAAGAATCTTTAGAGGATAAACTGAGTATATAGACAGCAGAACTAAAATCCATGCGCTAAGAATTTTATAACAGATCGAGTAGCCAACCATCTCTAATTGGGCAAGTGAGTGATGAGCCCCGAGATCAAAATCAAAGCAAATTGCTAAAGGAGGTGGAAGACAAAAAGGAGGAAAAATCTCCACTAGAAGAGCTAATGATGCAATATGTGGATTACAATAAAGCCTTACCTCGAGAACTTGATGAAAAAATACAATTAGAGGAGATTTTTGAAGAACAACATCATGATATCTATCCCCCTCAACCTTTTTTCAAGGGATACCACTACAAGGGCTTAAAGTTAACATCCAAGACCATGCGAAAAAAATGCAATATTCAACAAGTCAAGATGAGCAAATAACTGATAAGCTCCAAGACAAACAAGTAAAGAAATGGTTACAAAAGTATGACGAAAGTCTCGCACATCTTGAGCAGGTATATAAACAAATTCATACTCAAAGGAGCCTGTAGGGATTAGAGTTAGCAAGAATAGATGATGCTGGACCTTGTGACCATATCGGAAGTGAACATTTTAAGAAGCCGGGACTTAACACGATTGTGCTCTATGAACCCTTGGAACAATAACTTATTTTTGAAGAAACTGATTGGTGGCCAAACAATTCACCTCCAACGAAACGAGCCGAACAAAGATATTATATTGTTATGTTGGAGGCGGTGGGTGGAGGTCACAATGATAAAAGGTTAAATTCTTCCATTCCCTTGAGATAGTTTTCCCTACAAGATGTTGTGCTATATGTCGATTTAATCAAGACCTCCAAAAAGCGGTGAAGGCAATATAAAGGGGAAAGAGTTGAGAAGAATGCTGCAGCTCTTTATATAAAATAGCCATAATAACCCAAGTGGGGTCAAGCTAGAGACCTTAAATCTAGCGCTTCTTGGGAAGCAACCCAAGATTTCTAAACTTGTCTTTATTTTCCTGCCTTAGTATAGTTTTTCATATTTTATTTGTTTTTTTTGTGAATAAATTGTGGTTCCCTCTTGTGTAGAGTTGACCTCAAGTTTGGGGGAGAATCAAGAGACACAAAACCCACCAAATTGTTCAAAAGCATAAGGTTTTATATGTATAATGATCAATGAATATCGCAATATTGTCCCTAGGTTTGGGATCAGCAATCCTTGCTCATTTAACATCAGCGATGTTACGGCCCGAGGAAAAACCACGAAATATTAAAAGCGATGTCGAGATGTTCAATGAGAACATTGTGATGTTATCCTACATCAGGGCTTACATAGAGATAACATCACGATGTTGCAGTCGCACATCACGATATCGAGGCAGAAATTATGTTAAAGTTGCATGCGCCCATTCATTTGCCCTATTATTTCTATCATTTGTTCGGGCAATCCCTTCGGCAACTGGCGAGATCTCCCTCCACTCTAGCCCTATATTTTGTTTGTTAGGATTTCAATCACTTTGGTAAGGTTTACTACCACACTTTTTAAGGTTTTCACCGTTTGATTTCTTTCTATTTTAATGGTTTGTGGTAGGTTCGCATGAATTGTATATCTTGTGTTGATGCCAAAAAATGGCACCTCCCGCTTTGGCTGCTGTTGCCTTATGATCTGGTCTCAGCCTTTGACAAACGGTTGAAATTTATAGTTGGTGTGGACGCTTACTTCAACTTCTGAATAAGGAACGCAGGGTATGCTTTGGAATTCCGATCGGAATTATCAGCTCTTGAACGGAATTATCAACTCTTTGCTTTGGGGTGAATCTGTGAAAAGGAGAAAGGGAGCGATCGGAATTGGGTCTTTCTACCCTGATTTAACTCTGATGCTTAAGTCAGAAAGCTTGAGAGAAGGAAGTCTTAAACGTAAGTTAGCTCTTTGTGTAATGATTTTCTTGTCCTTCTCTTTCTATTATTGCCCTTCTTTTATAGCAGCTTAAAGGCGGTTTAGGAAAGGCGGTAAGTAAGGCGGTGAGTAAGGTGGTGAATAATATCTTCTAAGGCGGTAAGAAAATATCTGCCTACTGCGTAGGTGCTACGTAGGTAAGTAGAAAATATCTTCCTACTGTAGAGGCACGTGGATAAAATCTACTTACTATAGAGGCGTTAGATATTTTCTACCCTAGGTGGCTATAAGCCCCTTATCAGATCCTCACGCCTTGTGGATAAGAAGGTTGGAATTAATTCTGACGGATTTGTTTGTGGGGTTGAACCCTCATTTTATTTGCCTTTGCCGAACGGAATTATACAAGGATATTTGGTGATATTGACGCGCGGCCAAAGGGACGTAGTCCTGTGTATGACAAGTGGCCATTTAGGTCGATGACACGCGTCTTACCAAATATATTCCTAACACTAGTCTCACCCAAAGTGTACTTGTTCGAAAAATCTGAGCGAGGGGTGAGTTAACCGCACTTCTCGCTTGGTTCGAGAACAAGTATCTTTCTTAGTTGGCATGTCTACGTAGGTGTAGACCTTGTCTAAGGTACATGTGCTTTTAATAGGTGACCGACGTTTACTGTGTCGTTGTTTTAATCGAAGTAGATTTTTCTCCGGAATTTTCGCCCATAGTGTCACTAAGTTTTTTTTATTTAAGGAACTTGTAGGGGTAGTGTTTTATTCAAAATCCAAAGATCTTTACAGCTTTGTATAATGGCTCAGCGTTTGTCTTTCTACAAATTTTTCACTTTCACCCAATGTTCTCGCCATCTGCGCATCCCAAGTTCCTTTTATGAACATCTGGCGGACTTAAGGACAAAGGTCATCCATTTGGTAAGTCCAAATGGCTGTGTATGGCCCTCCATACGCTTATTGTGAGGGGTGTAGGTGAGATAAGTATTGAGGAAGAGTGGGAGCCCTTCCACGTTGATCATGATATAGAGGCGGGGGATCTTTTAATTATGACTTATGCGGGGAGTGTACGCTTTGAAGTTGAAATGTTGGGCGACTCACCGTAGAGAAGTGGGCCCCATCTTAGCAGCGTCTTTGTCTTAGGGGTTTCCTAGTGACAATGAGGATAGTGACGGCTGTGGAAGTCCGTGCGTCTACTCTGAATCTTATCCGAGCGGGTCCTCGGATGGATCCAAGGATTGTTAATTAGGAAATTCCGAACGGAAAACGTGTTTACTTAGGGCTTGTCACGTTGTTATTGTTTTTTTTTTTTAAATACCACTATCGTTGTACCCTGAAATAAAGTTTATCCTTTTGTTCATAAAGTCTTTGATTTCTTCAAGAAGAATGATTGCTGGTGATCCTATGTTGGGGTGTGTGTATTTGTCTTTTATGGTGTTGGTTCTATGGTACAGTGCCTGTTACTCCCCAGAGAGACACGTGTCTCTCACACTGTATCGCATTTAAAGGGAGAAGATGGCACGACGTGCGTTTCGTGCGATTTGTCAACAGCATGATGGGCGCGGCTACCTAAGTGTGTCATGCGGCGTTTGGTGTGCTGACGTGGATAGAATTTTGAATTTCTTAAAGAGAGGCCATGATGGTTATCTGAACGGCCCAGATTTGGGGTCCTTTGGTTTAATGGCTCGATCGGGATGCAGTGTTAGGATCTAACGGCCAGGAATTCATCTCCTTTGTATAGAAGCGAAGTTGTACAGGCGAAAAAGGTTTTGTTTCAAAAGCTAAGTCGCGTCTTCTTCCCATAATCCCTTCTTTTGAAGATTCTCTTGGTTGTAGCATATGTCGCTGTGGGCGTGTTGAAGTTTCCAGACCTCTATTCTCACCCTTATGGTCCTTGCGTGATCCTCCCTCCTTTCGGATTTCTGCGGGCCTTCTATTGACATTTTGAGGGGCTTTTCCCTTCTGGATTTCCCCAGAGGCATGTTGAGCCTCCTCTTCCCAGCCCGTGTAAATTTCATCAGAATTGATATACTTTTGGGCATGGATCATGAGGGCGGGGATGGTTTTCGGCGGATCCAAAGTGAGGGAAAAACGAAAAGGGGATTCTAGCAAACCCTCCATCAGGATAGATTCTGACCATGCGCGGAATAAGGTCCACTTAACATTTGCGGCTTCGTCTATGAAACGGTTTAAATAGGCTTGGAGTGTTTCACCCCCTCGTTGCTTAACGCGCATAAGGGTAGACGGAGTTTTTTTTTGCTTTGAGTAATTAGCAAAATAAGCTAAAAAGCGATCTGCTAGAACTTGAAAGGAAGGAATCGTGCTAGGTGGAAGATCGACAAACCAGTCTTGCGCTTTTCCCTCTAAAGTAGCAGGAAAAGCTCTGCACATACGAGCGTCGGTAATTCCAAAAAGCAGCATCTTCGACCGGAAGGACTTTAAGTGACGAGGCGGATCGGTTTTGCCTTCATATGCAATCATAGCAGGTGGTCGGAAACTATCAGGAACTTGCTCCTCCAATATTTCCTTGATAAAGGGTGAGCATATGTTAAGAACATGCCATTCGGATTTCTGTTTTCCTCGAAAGGGATCTTGTCTCTGTGTCCTTCTGTTAACAGTAGGAGCAGATTGACTATTCCGTTCGGTTCTTGTCATTTCCGTCCTTGTATGCCGTTCCGTTCTTGTGGCAGCTTGCTCTCGACGTCGAACGGAGGGAGGTTCTGAACTAGCTGAAAAGGCGGTTCTCTCCCTTCTTTCTCCATGAGTGCGAGTCCTTGTCCTCCCTCTGCTTTCGGAATGGGCTAGTGGGGCTGTTGGCACATTTGGTGGAGTTCGTGTGGGAGGGAGTGGCGGATGAGTCAAAGTATGAACGACTTGAGCTAACTGCTCCAATTGTCGCTGTATGTTAAGATAAAATTCCGGGATGGATTCCAGGGGTGGGATGGAAGGATTTTCTGATGGAGGTAAGACAAGGGGATTGTTTGACGGAATCGCCTCATGCCCTCGGACTTCACCAGGCCCTTCAGGATTACTAGGTGCTCCTTGTTCTTGGATTCCTTTTGATCTTCGGGCAGTAATCATTTGGCTTTTTGTAAGGGTCCCCACAGACGGCTGTTGATGCCAAAAACTGGTCCACCTACCGCTTTGGCTACTTTTGCCTCGTGATCTGGTCTCAGTCTTTGACAAACGGTTGAAATTTATAGTTGGTTTGGACGCTTACTTCAACTTCTGAACAAGGAACGCAAGGTATGCTTTGGAATTCCGATCGGAATTATCAGCTCTTGAACGGAATTATCAACTCTTTGCTTTGGGGTGAATCTGTGAAAAGGAGAAAGGGAGTGATCGGAATATGGCCTTTCTACCCTAATTTAACTCTGATGCTTAAGTCAGAAAGCTTGAGAGAAGGAAGTCTTAAACGTAAGTTAGCTCTTTGTGTAAATGATTTTCTTGTCCTTCTCTTTCTATTATTTCCCTTCTTTTATAACAGTTTAAAGGCGGTTTAGGAAAGGCGGTAAGTAAGGCGGTAAGTAAGGCGGTGAATAATATCTTCTAAGGCTGTAAGAAAATATCTGCCTACTGCGTAGGTGCTACGTAGGTAAGTAGAAAATATCTGCCTACTGTAGAGGCACGTGGATAAGATCTACTTACTGTAGAGGCGTTAGATATTTTCTACCCTAGGTGGCTATAAGCCCCTTATCAGATCCTCACGCCTTGTGGATAAGAAGGTTGGAATTAATTCCGACGGATTTGTTTGTGGGGTTGAACCCTCATTTTATTTGCCTTTGCCGAACGGAATTATACAAGGATATTTGGTGATATTGACGCGCGGCCAAAGGGACGTAGTCCTGTGTATGACAGGTGGCCATTTAGGTCGATGACAAGCGTCTTACCAAATATATTCGTAACATCTTGTAACCCCCATCTCCCTTTTAGGGGACACGTGTCACAGAAGTCAGGTAAAGAGAATGAACCCTACCTAAGGCTGTAAAACTGCTAATCAAATGTAAATCAAGTAATTTGAGGAAACTATCTAAAACAAACATAACATATTATAAACTCAAACTTCAAATACTGTTTAATACATCACCAAATAAAGTATATTATCTTAGGCTTAACATCTCGAATATACTCATAACACAAAATCAAATCAGAACTAAGACACTGGGAAGTCAGAGCCAGCTAGATGATATCTCCACTAGACTCGCAATTAGATAAACCCTCTATTTGGTCTTCTGTCTATCGCCTGTAATCAAAATGTCATGAGAAAGGGGGAAATTTGAGCTCTCTTTGGAGCTTTCGATGAAGCTAGGAAACGAAGCACATTGGGTATAAACTGTACCCATATAATAAAATACAAACTGTAAATCTTAAGCATAAAATATGCATATAAAATAACCAAAATTAAATACTGAAGTTTGAAAGAAATGCTGAGCAAATACATGCTGGTCAATGCATTATCTTCAATATGTTTTAATCATGTCAAATGCATAAAAATCTTATGTATGCATGTAACTCAAAATTTGTATCTCTGTACTGTGATTGATTTCCGAAATTACCCTTGGTAATCTGTACCAAGTGCCTTAACGGTGAATCTCTAATCACTACCATGAGGTGGGTAATACAAAGTCATCAAATCATCACAATACTATTATCTCTAACTACCCATCTACTTCAATATTGCGGACCGGTACCAACTGGGTAGATCTATCCTCGTTACACAAGGCCAAATTATATACGTACAGTAGGCACTCCAAGAGTATGGAAAAGGGGTTTTAATGTTATAAAAAAGAATGTTTTAAAAACTTATAGTTTAGTAATAAAAATCAGAGATTTAAATCACCTATCTCCTAACCTAGTGTCGTACTCTCTAGCTCTCAACGAGCCACCACTGGTACCAGCAATTATATCAATAAAGTGTAGCTTACCTGTTTATGTATCTGTTTCTGTATTCTACTACTAATTACTGTGCATGAATGATTTTCGAAAACTCTGGAAGTTATAAAAAATTCTAACTCAGGCTTTTCAAAATAAATTTAAATCTGTAATCAAATGAAAATACGATAAAAACTCGTGCTATATAGTTAATCCTTCATCTGAGTCTAGTTCGAGCTTAAGACTGGCTCAGTCCCTCGACAACGGCTGACTTGCCCTTGCCCTTTTCTATTCTTGACTCCTACTCTAATCTAAACTCAATAGAGTACAATCAACTCATTAAACTATCTAAGCACAATTTTTATTTAAGATCTAATACATGCTTATAAAACTCATAAGAATACGGAATTTATTCCTCTTAAGTTTTGTACTTATTTTTATCATTATCATAACTGTGAAACAACTAGCATGCTTTTCCTCTTAAAGCAAATAATTGCTACACCAACTTAGAAACTTAAGTATGCATTTCATGGGAAATTAACGGTCTCTAACTTGCTCTCCTTAAAGGATTTAATTACCAATCATGATATGATTAAACTACTAAATAAGAACGATGAAATTTCGGCGGAGTCTCCTTTGTTTATAGGGATTTAAGGTTTAATACAAACATTCACCATTAAATTCATAATAATACTACACATGCTTTAATACATAACATACACCTTAATTCCATCCATCCCCCTCTTAATCCCCAAACATATCATGGCCCTATACCTGCACATCAACCATGAAATTCTAAACACTAAATTCATGAAATCAATTAGGGTTTCGCCAACCTTAATCTTCAATTAACAAGTTAACAGAGGGTTTATCCCCATAGAGCTCACAATAGAGGGAGAAGATCTTGTTGGCGTGGAGGGTGCTTAGGCTAGCTATAGATTAGCGGTGGACAGCTGCGAGGCAGAGGCAGCGGGAGGCAATGTCTTGGCCGGCGGTGGGGTGGCTTTGGCGTGGCGAGAGAGGCGCCTGGTGGAGGAGGCTGCGAGAGGGAAGGCTCCGGGCGCTAGCGACGGGCGAGGCCGGCCCGTGGTTGAGTTCGGGCGCGAGGAGCGCTCGTGGGCTAGGTCGAGAGAGGGAGAGAGAAATGAGAGAACATTTTCTCTTTCTCTCCCCCATCTGATATATATATATATATATATATATATATATATATATATATAAAAGTAAATAGTATGAAGAATATTTATTTAACTAATATTTTTATTAAATATTACTTTAATCCTTCATAATCTTATCTTTAAACTCCGATTAAACTAACTTATTTTCTAAAAAGTGTTTAATAATTAATATTATCTTTTAACTTTATGTCATATCACTATTTATAATATTATCTTATCAATAATTATCAATAATTCATCGATCTAGATCCGGGAATCCCAGGCGAGACGACCCCAGTGACATGGACGTACTGTAGCATCATGGTTTGTCTTGTCTCCCAACCCAGTTCCGTTTTTCTTTGCTTTTTACTAAGCCAGATCTAGTTTATCAGGACTCTAACTTTTGTCTGATATCTTCCACTTAATTAATCTAGATTAATTAATTCTTAATTAATTTCTTGTTTAATAAATCTAACTCTGCTGACTATCCACCTCTAACTATTCTAAGTAAAAAAGGCCTAGCCCAATAAGGCCTTTTCTTGGCCCTATAGTTGCTAGGCTGGATTTCGGGTCCATTAATTCCCAATTTTCTTTAACTCTGAGGTTAAAATAATTAATCTGATTTCTGAGCTAATTAAACTCATTTAAAATTTAAAATTTACATAATATTTATATAGAAAAATTTGATATGTTATAATTCTCCTACCCTTAGGAAATTTAATCCCTGAAATTTTCTTACAACAGGTAACTAAAATAACTGAGGGTATTGTTCCCTCATCTTATCCTCTCTTTCCCAAGTGGCTTCTTCCACTTGGTAATGAATCCACATCACTTTCACTAGAGGTATTGTCACGCCCCGAACCCCGGTCCCAGGCCTCGGCGCACGCGACAGACGCCGCGTACTTATAAGGTCACCCCTATAAACATGCAAGACTCAGTAACACAAGCAGATAATCAATATAGAGTTTAAATTATTAATTAGCGGAAGAAAATATATATAAGGTTTTTACAAAACCCTAGCAGGTCCTAAATGATACAACTCTCACTCAGAAAAGAATGGAGGCCCGCAAACCTCAGCTCAAAATATCCCCAACCTTGGTAGGCTGTCCCGCGGAAGCTCCCTCCAGAGTCCCGCTCCTAGCTACTCGTCGTCACCTGGGAAAACATCGAGCAACCAAGTGCATGAGCCAAAGAAAGGCCCAGTAGGATCGCACATAAATCAATAAAGGTGGCGAAAGCCATAAGCAAATAATAGAATAAAGCATGTGCAAATATGCAAGTGAAACAACATCACGAGCAAATAACAAGTCTCTGGAATATGGATAAATCCACAGATGTACTCAATCTCTTGGCATATGCGATACAATGATACCTCCAGTATCATATGATATCCTCCAGATATCATCTCCGGTCTACGACGGATAGCGCTATAACAATCATGTGCACATGGCGGAAAATACGCTCTCGTGAGCACGGTGGCGGATATTATACGCCCTCTGCCGGGGCCTCCGTCCAATAGAGCACCAAGTGCTCGTGGCCAGATATTATACACCCTCTATCGGGGCCTCCGTCCGATGTATCATGCTTGTACGTAAGAGATTGCTAGTACGAATACCTAACAACAGGTATACATATATATCCAAGGCAGCAACATCTCGAATATATAATAATCAGTGATCTCCTCGAGATCAGAAGCCAATATGTATTTAAGGAGTGACTCAACTCAAATACGTACATAAAATAAGGAAAGCAACAATCTCCACAGGATATAAAGCCGATACATATGAGAAAACCCATCTCGAATATGTATTGGGAACCTCTCGAGGAAATAAGAGTACAAGAAACATAAGAAAGGGAAAAGAATCCTCAATACAAAGAATAGAAAATCAACAGACTACTATGGAGTACCACCCCCCTTGACCATCCCAGGTACAAGTAGGATACCAGAGGGTACTCCACTGACCATATGCCATGGAGTATTACTCCCACTGGCCATATGCCATAGAGTACCACCTCCTGGCCATCCCACAACAACACAAGAAGAATATCAAGGGGTACTCCCTCAAAGCAGATCATATCAGAACATACAAGCTCAGACAAATGCAACAAGCATAACATGTCGTGAGACGGTAAGAAGTATCAAAAGATGGACTCCAACATCCATCTAGCTCAACAACAACAGAAATCAACAGAATACTATGAGTTAGAAATACTCACAGCACCAGTGCGAGAGCCTACCGAATTTACTGAACATCAAGTACAAATCCAAGGAAACAATCCATCTCAAATATATATATATGAATAGAAAGAAATCACAAGTAGGGTAGGGAGTTAGAAATACTCACTGCACCCAGTGCGAGAGCCTACCTTATTCGCTTCTAGGACCTACCCAGGTCCGAGTCTTCCACTTAGGTCCTCAACCACCTCACTACGTCCTAAACATGGTAAATGTTCATCAGATAACATTTCATAACAATCTAAATGCATTACATGCATTTAATTACCATAATCATGAATTTACCGAAATGTCGGCTTTTAAATTTATAACCGATGGATCCGGGCTCATAGACACCTGCCCGCACCATTTTTATTAGTTTAAATATACCCCTAATAGTAGACGATCGGAATCGAATTCCGAGTCTTTTTGAAAACATTAGAGTTTATAGTTTACTTCTTATTCGGCAGCTACAATAACTGCATAAAACATGAACTTGGAACTTCAAATTGAAGTTCCAAATCTTCACCATTCCTTCCCAAACTTCTAGTACATTATATTTCCAATATTATCTTTCATTTCTCCCCCAGAATTGGGCTCGTTATCAACTCTACAGAGCCAATAATAAAATGAAATAAAATGGGTGTTACATTTGTACTCTGCAGTATTTCACGCATTTCACACTAAGGGCTTCAGGTTTCATAAATTCATTATTATCACCATTAGTTTGTATTAAATTCAGTCTTTATAACACATGTTTGAACAAATAGTTTAAACCAAACATGATTACCATCAACCATCAAAAGTATCATTTAGCAGTTAAACTATCTTTGTAAGATAAGAGGCATAGGTAATTGAATGTTCATGGTTCCCCAAAAATATTATTAGCATGCTTAACAAATCTGAACATCTATCTATTCACCTAATTACTCAGCTATTTTCCCTAATTAACTGCAGCAATTTAAGGTGCCAACAATGCAGGTTTTCACTGCTCTAAACACAACCATTTAAAGTGTCAACAATGCGGATTTTTAGGTGTTAGATCTGGAGAAATTTCAGCAATATAATGTGTAGCTTTCCCAGGTTAAACATGAAACTTCCTTGGTGTTAAATTACAGCTTTTACTAGACCTTAAATGCAGGTGTTTGGCAGCACAAAAACTGCAAATTTCAACCACAAAAATGCAAGTATATGCTATCAGAACATGGCTGAACTGGTTTAGTTAAAACTTACTTAATATCAGTGCCCCTCCATTCTGGGCCCTGGCGAGCCATCCTACTGCATCCTATTACCCTCTAGTCGGCCTACAAATAGGAGTCGTCTTCACTCACCATGCTGTCTTGAAGGGATCCTAGAGCCACTGCACCACCTTGAGAACCCGTCAACCCCACCGGCCCTTGTCCATTGTAGTGGTGGCTGAAGAGATAGATGAGGAGGGGCACCACCTCGAGCAACTCTTCAATTTGATCATCACAGCGACCTCACGAATCATAAAATTGGGAGGGCTGAAGACAAGCTCTAGGTTTAAAGTCAAAATGAAAGAGATAAAGTCTAGAAAGAAAAGGAGGCCACACGGAAATGATGGGGAAAAGGCTGATATTTTCTCCTTCTCGATGAATTGCGTCTTAGAGTGAGGAAGAGTTAAGGTTAATACCTTAACTTTCACTTAAACCTTAATCACAAGGTTAAAGACTCCATCACTATTTAGTCATTTTGCATTTATCTCTTCCACCAAGACTCTTATTCCATGCAAGTTCCATCTAATGTCATTTACATTAAAAACTCCTCACTTTATGGTAATTTCACCAAATAAGTAAATGACAAATATTAATATTAAAGAAAATTTCAGATTTTTAACGGAATTTTGGGAGTTGTTCTTACAGGTATTATCTTGTTCCTCAATGCCTGTTCCCTCCTGTCGAGGATACGTATTGGTCCCTCTACGTATACAAAATTTAGTGCCCGTTCTACGGCTTGTCCCGTCAGCACTTGATTTGGATCCCTGATGCACTTCCGTAACACTGATACATGAAAGACATCATGTAACCTCGATAGCTTTACTAGTAAGATAAGCACGTAAGTTCTGAAGCTACCTTATGGAGCTATCTTATACGGCCCGATGTATTATGGGCTCGATTAGGCAGCTTACGGAACCGAAGTACACCCTTCTATGGGGATACGTCAAGGAACACCTTGTCTCCTACTTCAAACTCCAAATCTCAACGGTAGTTATTGGCATAGCCCCGCTGCCTGTCTTGAGAATTCTTGAGGCGCTCTCTGATGACTTTGACTTTTTCTGAGGTAGCCTGTACCAACTCTAGGCCTAGAATCTTTCTTTGACCTTCCTCATCCCAAAGATAGCGGATTTCTATACTTGACGTTATACTTCATACGGTGGCATACCAATACTTTTCTTGTAACTGTTGTTGTATGCAAACTCCAACAGTACCAGATTCTCGTCCTAGCTTCCAGGAAGTTCCATAACACACGCTCGGAGTAGATCCTCAAGAATTTGGATAGTCCTCTCCGAATGTCCATCTTTCTTTGGATGGTATGTCGTGCTAAAGTTCAGTCTCGTCCCCAAGGCCTTATTCAAACTCTTCCAGAAGTGAGAGGTGAATCTCGGGTCTCTATCTGATACGATAGACACGGGTACGCCATGTAGTCTTACTATCTGTTCTACGTACATCCGCGCCAACCGATCCCGAGAGTAGGTTGTCTTAATCGGGATGAAGTAGGCAGACTTGGTCAGTCTATCTTTGATAACTCATATGGTATCCTTACCTTGACTGGTCCAAGGTAGACAAGACACAAAATCCATAGCTATCCTTTCCCACTTTCGATATCTCCAAAGGTACTAACAACCCCTGTAGCTTCTTGTCCTCAGCTTTAATCTGCTGATAGATCAAGCACCTGGCCACGTACTCAGTAATATTATTTTTCATTCTCCTCCAGATGTAGTTTTCTTTGATGTTGCGATACATCTTTGTGCACCTTGGATGCATAGCATAGGCTGAGCGATGAGCTTCCTCCAATATTTGTTGCTTGAGAGCCTCCTCATTTCGTGGCACGTAAATCCGAGTACCTACTATCACAGCTCCATCTAGAGATAGAGAATAGTCACCAAGTCTTCCCCTCTGTAGCTTCCCAGCTAGTTTCATTAACTTAAGGTCTCGTACTTGAGCTTCCTTAATCTGAGATATCAACGTCAGGCTTAGGTGGAAATTTGCCAATAATACCCCGGCTCATCCAGCGAGGCGGACCTCAATGGACCTCAACTAGTGAAGTTGGGCAAAGTTAGTGGTCCCCAACCGTGCCATAGTCTTCCTGCTCAAGGCGTCAACTACTGCGTTTGTCTTGCCAAAGTGGTACTCAAAAGTACAATTATAGTCCTTTAATAACTCCATCTACCGTCTTTGTCCCATGTTGGGTTCCATTTGGCTCATCAAGTACTTGGGCTCTTGTGGTCGGTGAAGATTTTATAGGGTTCACCATATAAATAGTATCACCATATCTTCAAAGTGAAAACTACATTTGCTAGCTCTAGATCATGAATATGATAGTTTATATTGTCGTCTTGAGTTGCCTAGATGCATAGGCAATAACTACGCTTACTGTTGCATCAAGACATAACAATCCCCTATATGAAGCATCACTATAAATTTCAAAACCTATGCATGTGGTAGGTAAGGTGAGGATGGTAGAAAACACCAATCGATTCTTCAGCTCCTGAGAGCTCTGCTCATATTCCTCGGTCCACTCAAACCTTGCATTCTTCCGCAGCAACTTGGTCATAAGCTGGGCAGAAGAAAACCCTTCCACAAATCGCCTGTAGTAACCGGCAAACCCCAGGAAGCTCCTGATCTCCTTAACTGTGGTTGGGGCTTGCCAGTTAACTACTTCTTCAATCTTCTTGGGATCCATATAGATCCTTGCTGTTGAGACCACATGTCCCAAAAACTTCACTTCTCCAAACCAAAAGTCACACTTCTTGAGGTTGGCATATAGCTGCTGCTTCCTTAATGTTTGCAGCACTATTCTAAGGTGGTTGATGTGCTCCTCCATGCTCCGGGAATACACCACGATATCGTCGATGAACACCACAACAAACTGGTCCAAGTAGGGTGCGAACACCCTGTTCATCATCCCCATAAATGTTGCTGGGTCATTCGTCAATTCGAAGGGCATCACTAGAAACTCAAAATGCCCGTATTTAGTTCGAAAACCTGTCTTTGGCACATCTACCTCCTTCACTAGTAGCTGGTGATATCCCGACTTCAGATCGATCTTTGAGAAGACGCACGCTTCTCGCAGTTAATCGAAAAGATCATCTATCGTAGCGAGAGTGCGGTTCGAATGGTGACTCCATTCAATAGCCCGTAATCTACACACATTCTCAAGGAGCCCTCCTTCTTCTTTACGAAGAGAACAAGCGCACCCTAGGGGGAGACACTAGTCCTGATGAACCCTTTTTTCAGTAATTCCTCCAATTGAACCTTCAACTCCTTCAGTTCTATTAGGGACATCCTATATGGCGTTGTAGAGATTAGAGTCGCTCCTGGGAAAAATTCAATAGTGAACTCCACGCCTCTATGTGGGGGTCATACCGCTCGCTCATTGGGAATACATCTGGAAATTCGTACACTACCGCGATCTCACGTACATCTACTTTAAGGGCTTTTGCTTCCACCATATTCGCTAAGAGAGCTTCTTTCATCTCCTCCATCTGGGCTCATCTCCTGTAGAAGAGAATTTCCGCCTTGACTGGTCACTGGAATCTCACTATCTTCATATAGCAGTCGACGGTGGCATGGCGGATTGACAACCAATCCATCCCTAGGATTGCGTCCAAATCTAGGATCATCATAGGGATAAAATCTTCTGCTAGCTGCTGATTATCTTTCCTCATATCGCATCCCTCATACACTACTTTTACAATGATGGAACTACCTATGGGTGATGCTACAACCATAGGCTGAGCTAATCTAGTAGCATACTCATCATCAAGCATATTAAATGAAGTAGCTATGTAGGAATGCGTGGAACCAGGATCAATAAGTATGTAGGCATAAATACCGTAAATCTGAGAAGTACCTGCAATTACGTCTAGTGTGTCCATAGCCTTACTGGCGTGTAAATTGTGAAGGCTTGGGCCTACTGGCCCAGGAAGGAACTCCTCTGCCTCTTGCTGGGACCTTCCCTCGGAAGATCCTCCTCTGTTGCTCCAGTCTTTGCCCACGGCAGTATCACAGTGGTTGTTGTGCACTCTGACCTCCAGCTTGGAATTGGGAACTGTATTACCTCTCTGAGTTAATAGGGGACATTGCTTCATATGATGTCCCGGCTGCTGGCAATGATAATAGATACCCTCTCCAAGGCCCGCTCTGCAGACTTCAAAGTGATACCTCTTGTTGATTGGACACTGACGCCTCTTCTGACTCTATCCATCTATAGAAGAGCCACCAATGCTATTGTTGGTCCTCTTCTTGGACGGCCTCATGCTATCGCTCATCTAAAAACTGGTTGTGTTCCTCTTCTTGAACTTGTCCAGATGCTTCTTTTGCCTCTCAAAGCTCATTTCTACTCTGAGAGCACCTTCAACTAGAGGCGATAAAATGCGTAAATCGAGAAAGCGGTGGCGATGTTTACGATCTCATCGAAGTCCTTGTTAGAACCTCGACACTTCGTACTTATCAAAATAGGAGGGTGCATACCTCCCCAAGTGCAATAAACTTGGCCTCATACTGCAAGCTTGATTGGTTCCCCAGACGGATGCTTTAGAACCGATGCTTCGCTTCTTTGTAAATGCGGGACATGAACTTCTGATCAACTGCTACTCGAAACTCGTTCCAAGTGAATGTCGTCTGATCTGTATGACGCCTCATGAGGGTCAACCACCATTGTAGGGTCCCCTGTCCTGACAGTAATGTGATAGTGGTGACCTTCTCCTCTTCGGGATACCTCAAGGCCTGGAAAATCAGCTCCGGGTGTGTGATCCAGTCTTCTGCCTCCGCTGGATCAATGGTGCCTGTGAACTAGACAACTCCCATTTGCCGAGCTCTGCGGACAAAGTCGTCTTCCCAGGGCCTCGGCTATTGGTAGTTGGGAAAGGCCGCAAATGATTGCGCCATCTGGTCGAAGAACTGCTGCATTCCAGGGTTATACCCTGGTCCAGCTTACATACCTGGTTGGAATCCTGGTCCATGCTGTAAATGTGATCCTTCAGCATGGATTTCTTCTTCTTGTTCCTGAGCCTCTACTTTTGGCTCCTCCACGGGTTCCTCTGGTGGAACCACGGGGGGTCTACCGCGTCTCTTTGACGGTATTCTGAAAGAGAGAATGTGTCAATAATAATCTCTAGCATTTAAAACAATTATCAAGCTTTACTCTGCTTGCACCCTAAGGCTCTGACTACCCTAGGACTTCCTAGGATTGACTCGAGTTCAAATACCACCAAATGTAACGCCTCGAATTTTCTACGTTACTAAATCAGAAATCTTTTGACAATTAATGAGATTAATTAGCACGAAAAATAAATTAATTATTTTTAAAGCCCAATTAAAGGAAAATCGAGGAATAATAAATTTAAATTCCGCCTCGTAACTAATGGGCCTAGGGAAGGCCTTGTTGGGCCAAGCCCCTTACACTTGGAATAGTTGGAGGTGGATGGTAATGATAACCTCGATTAATTAATTGGGAGATTTTGTAAGTGTTAATTAATCAAGATTAATTATGTAGGAGAACCAGACAAATATTAGAGCTCCGATAAAGTAGATCGGGCGAGTCAAAGCCTGTATTTGCGGATCTAGGCGGCGAGAGAGATAAGCCAGTGATGTTCTGATGCGCGTAACACTGGGATTATTGAACCAGGATTTTCGTATCTTGGTCGGTGAATCATTGGAAAGATAATATTGATAAAGAGTGATGTGACGTAAAGGGGAAGTAATTTAGAGGATAAGTTGATTAGATAATTAAACCCATGTAACATTGGAAACTGATAAGATTAATTGATTAAAGGTTAAGAAAATGTAAAGTAGAGAGATTATTAATAAGTTTAATGATTTAATATTTTAAAATAGGTTGTAAGGGGCAGCCTAAGTGAGAAAAGAAAACAAAAAAATCAAAATCAAAAAGTCAATTGAGAACTCGTCGTCCCTCTCCCTCTCACGATCGACCAAGCCTCACCGCCTCTCCCCCTCTTTGGCAGCGGACGGGCAGCCCGGCGAGGATGGCGACCCCCTCCCCCTTATTGTAGCCATTAGCCCGATGCACTTTGTGCTCGTGCGTGGCTGCGTGACCCACCAGCCTGTCGGCCTACAGATCGCCGCCATCCGTGGCCTCCCTCCGCCCGTGCCCGACTGACGTAGCTCCGCCGCGAAAGACCTGCTCCGCCCTCTCCATCAGCGGCCAGCGCCGCCCGATTGAGGCCACCGCCTCTGTTGCGTAAGGCAACCATAGCTACTCGCCCACAGGCGTGTGCGGCCGCATAACCCCAGTTGTGGAAGCCTGCGCCCATGGCACTAACCCCGATTGGCGGAAGCCTGCGCCCATCTGAGGAAGCGGCCGCCGCGGCCAGGGCCCTTCTTTCTCTGCGAGGTGCCTCATTCCTCTTGTGAGCTTGAATTGGGAACCCTAAACTAATTGCATGATTTAGGGCATGTTATTGGGAATTAATGATAGGGATTATGGGACTATTAAGGGGAGGCGGCGGGGGATTGCCATGAAATTAATTTCATGTATTTCATGAATGAAATAGATTAATTGTGTGTATGGTTGTATGATTTGAGACCCTCCAAATAGAGGAGGTGTTGCGAATTTTAAGTAGAAAATTTTAGTATTTAAGCTTGATTAATCACCTATAATTATGCTTAACATCTAATCAATTTTAATAAGCATGTTAGAAGTTGTTAAATTGAACTTAGGATGAAGAGAGAATGAAATCCTCTATTTGAGGAATTCCGTATTTTTATTCTTTAGTAAATCTGAAGTTCATGTTAAGAGAAAGCATACCCTATTTAATGTAATGAATTTATGGGACTCTACTTGAGTCTAATTAGAGTATAAGATAAGAATCTGATTCCGTATTCTTATGAATTTTTTGGGAAGCATGTATTAGATCTTAACTAAAAATCATGTTTAGGGGTATTCTAGGAGTTATGAAAGCATGTAATGCTTTCGTTAAGAAAGGGAGCGGGACCTCATGAATTTAATGACTTTAATATACTTCTCCGAGGTTTAAATAGGAGTCTAAGTTAAGAATCACGATTTTAGTATTCTTAGATCTTCGTATTCTAAAGCTATAGAACTAAGTTATGGAGAATCTGAACTTACATTATTTACTTAGTTATTATTATTTCAATTCTAGGAAAGGGAAAAGTTCAGTAGGGAGGCTGTAGAAGGACCGAGCCAATCCTAGGGATTTGCGAAGGACTTAAGGTGAGGGGACTTCACCGTAAATCCAGATTTATTTCATGTATTTACCGTAATTTTTGTTTCTCGTATTCTTATGAGATTTATATCGGTTTGTGATTTGCCGATGGATTTTATCGCTATAGTACATAGTGATTTCAATACTTGTTATATACTATGAACTGAATCAGCATGGTTAATTATAAGTGAAACTCGATCTGGTAAAGATTGATATACACCGTGTCGTGACTGCTCCCTAGGTAGACATAGACAATTGATCCAGCGGGCCTCACGATAGAGCCCATAAAGAATTATAGATGATCTCGGGCTAAGGAAGGGATTTGTTTTAATCCGTTTTTCTTAAATAAAATGTTTGCGAAATCGTTTTCTATTAAAACCCTTTCCTGACTCTTTTGAGTGCCCGAATCGGATACGAGGATATGCAGCATGGCGATTGATCTGACTTGGTTGATCATACCCTTTGGTCCTCGGGTCACCGGATATGAGATGCGTGGCGATCGATATAGTTAGGTTATTATACCAGCTTTGGTGCGTCGGGGCCTGCAGTGCTTGGATTGGAATAATCAAATCACGAGATATGCAGTGACTATTGATCTGACTTGGTTGATCATACCAGCGGTGCGTCGGGTCACCGGATATGAGATGCGTGACAATTGTCTGATTGGTTGATTATATCAGCGGTGCGTCGGACCTTGAGTCTGAGGATCGGATTATTCCGTTGTCTCGATCATCAAGATCCGATTATCCGGTGATGGCCGGTTTGGTTTCTTCAGTATTGAACTAGGGTTGCGAGGTTGATTACGATTGAGGCTATTGAATATATATGGTTACTATATGCGAGGATATGATATAGAGATTGATTGTATGATTCTTGGATTTACGATCATTATAACATGCTTATCATGATTTAAGATAATTCTACTGATCTTCATGATTTATACTTGTATTGTTCTTGTACTAGTATTTTAGTATAGATGACAGATATGTATATTACCTGGCAGAGAAGTTCTTACTCGCTGAGCTTGTATAGCTCAGCCCTCTCGATTACTGTTTTTCTGTTACAGGATCTAGACTTAGATCAGGATAGTAGCTCGTGTCACGAGCAAGGATCGAGAATCTAGTGGCTATGGCGTACCTAACTTGTGTTTCATTTTATTTGGTTGTACTAGACCTTGATTATGTCTTTTCTTTTGTTGTATTTGGGGTGCGTGGTTGCCCTTATAACTTCGTGTGATGTACTCTATTTGACTTGGTTTGAATATGACTCGGTGTGTAGCCGACTATGTTTATGTCATATGGATTTTATTTTAGAGTACATAATCATTTTCGAGGTTTACATTACGACTTATAGGTTTGGGTACATTCCAACCGATTGGTATGACATCTATCTCATTAAGCGAGATGGGTGTTACACACACCGACCAAGTCAAGGAATGAACCCTAACCTAAAAGTAAAAGCTGCTAATCAAATGTAAATCAAGTAATTTCTTTGAAGCTATATAAATAAAACATAACATATTATAAACTCAAACTCCAAATACTTTTTAATACATCACCAAATAAATATATTGTCTTAGACTTAACGTCTTAAATACACTCATAACACGAAATCAAATAGGAACTAAGACACTAGGAAGTTAGAGCTAGCTACGGGACATCTCCACTAGACTCACGATTAGACAAACCCTCTATCTGGTCTTCTGTCTATCGCCTGCAATCAAAATGTCAAGAGAAATGGACAAAGCTACTAGAGCTCAGTGAATTAGGAATAGAACTGTCTGGTATAAACTGTACCCGTATAATAAAATAAAAACTATAAATTTTAAGTATAAAATATGCATATAAAATAATTAAAATTAAATACTGTAATCTCAAAGAAATGCTGAGCAAATACATGCTGGTCAATGTATTATCTTCAATCTCTTTTAATCATATCAAATGCATAAAAATATAATGTATGTATATAACTCATAATCGATTATCTCTATCTGTGATTGATTTTCGAAATTACCTAGGTAACTTTGTACCAAGTACCTCAGCGGTGGATCTCTAATGCATTCTGGTGAGGGTGGAGTAATCTGAGTCATCGATCATCATCACAATACTATTATCTCTAACTACAAATCTACTTCAATACTTTGCGGGACCCGTGACCAAAGGGTAGATCTATCCTCGCTACATAGGGTCAAATAATATCATTACACTAGACACTTGTGAGAAGAGTATGAAAAGTTTAGTTTTATAAAAGAGCGTTTTAAAAGCAGATAGTTCGATAAAGAAAATTAGAGATTTAAATCACCCCTCTCCTAACCTAGTATAGTACTCTCTAGTTATAGCGCTTGAGATTTTTAGTGATCCTTTGTTTAATTTTCTGAAAAATAAATCGGTGGTTAATAGTTCATAAACAATTTTTTAAGAATAAAGTAAATAAAATGGAATTTAAATGGGCCAACAATTCGGGCCTGGGCCCAACCCAAGCATAAGGGAGTGATGATATAAGCCCGGTAAATTTATATTTGAGATTAACATTACGTCCAAATTTATCGGCATTAATTAAAGAGACACATATGAGTACATAGTGGGAAGATAAAAATTAAACAAATAATTTATTTATTATAATTTAGTGGAATGAGGGATAATGGAGGAGATAATTTTGATTAAATAGGCATGTGACAAAAGCTAGAGGGATAAATTATTTTAATTGTAATTTAAATAAGAAAAGAAAAGAAAAATAAATAAAAATATAATGAATGAAAATATGTTATTATAAAGAGTGAAACTTAGGGCCCTATGTTTTAATTGAAATTTAAATGTATGGGAGCCCTCATCACCTCACTCTCATTTGATTTCATATTGAAGCCGATGCCTAGCCCCTTTATCCATCTCCATACGTCCTCCTCGATGTGCCCTACTCGAGACCACCGCCCGGCTGGCCCAGCCTTTCGCCATACCCGGCCCGTCCACGGCCCAGGGAGGTCCCCACCTTGGTCGGTGGCCTCTGGCCGTAGGCCTCCATCTCTGCCTCAGCGCCCGTCCACGCCCGCTTGCGGCTCATAAGTGCGCTCTGCCCGCCTCCACGAGATCTGACCTTAGCTTCGCCCAGCCGCATGATTCTGCGAGGCCCCTTAGAGCTATTGTCACCGGTACGCTCCGCTGCGACCTCGACGAACTTCCTGCAGTCTTGGCGGTCTTTGCCCAACGAATCGCCCGATCAGACCAGCCTGCAGCTCCGCCTCCCTACCGCGCCACGAGCTGCCTTCGCTAGCCTGTATCAGTCCACTGCCGGCCTACACCTTAAAGCCGTTGTCCCTCTCACAGGCGCACGACCATCGATGGTCGGCTGACTCCGACCACCCCCTCATTTGGCGGCGAGCTCCCACAACCACCTCCTCACGAGCCGACTACCCTTGTCTCCTTTACTTGAGGGCGCCACTCGATCTTTTTCCCCTTGTTGTAAACCTAAATTAAGGGAAAATTATCATGTTGATTAGCGATTAATTGCATGTTAGAAATTTTGTGAAATAGAGTGGACAATGATGCTATGGATTGTATATAGGGTGAAGTATAAATTGTATATGTTTAGAATTGTGTATATGTGTGTATGTTTGTATGATTTGAGGGCCCTCCAAATAAAGGGAGATGTCTTGCCAAATTTTCGTTGTAAATTTTAGTATTAATGCTTGATTTAATTCCCATGATCATGCTTAGTACTTAGTTACATGTAAGGAGCATACTTTAAGCTTTTAGAGGTATGGTTTCTTATTGAACAATTCAATATTTTAATTCTATGGAAATACGAAGATCATGATTAACACTTATTCACCCTTTAGGAGCATGTTAGAATTCTTAAATTTATATTAAATGAAGAAAAGTTAAATCCCTTAATATGGGAATTTCATATTTTAAATCTATTGAAGATACGAATTTCATGTTAAGAGAAATCAAACTCTACTTAGCTTGATAAAATCATCGTACTCTAACGAGTCTAATTAGACTATAAGATGAAAATATGGTTTCCCTATTCCTAAACTTTTGTATTTAATTTATCGTATTTGTAGCGATAGAACTAAAGCTATGAAAGGTGATCGAGGAGTATTTATGAGCTTTAGAAACAAGTATTAGATTTTATGTAAAAATTATGCTTAGAGAAATTAATGAGTTATCGTATTGATCGAGTTTAAAAGTAGAGTACGAGTAAGGATATGGTCTCCATATTCATAATTTCCGTATTTCAATTCTAGGAGGAGTAAAGGAAAAGGCAAAGGAGGCGTGGGGGCTATGAAGGAACCGAGCCAATCCTAGGAATCTCCGAGACTCATGTGAGTGATTACACTATACTTAGATATTATATTATTGGGTTTTATCGTCGGATTTGTTTATATGAGTTTTATCTCGGTTTGTGAATTGTCGATGGATTTTATAACTATAGTTACATAGTGATTTCATGCTTGTTAAACTAATTAAATGTTAAAGAGCATGAGAAATGGTAAAGGAAACCCTTAGGGGTAGATAAAAATTATTTCATGTATCATAGGCTGCACCTTAGTTAGTTATGTATGGGTGTCCAGCAGGGGCTCAAGATAGAGCCCAGATATTTAAGTAGACGAGACCGAGTTAAGGAAGGGGATTTGTTTTCAATCGTTTTTCTTAAAACCAAAAATGTTTGCGAAAGTCGTTCTTTTTATAAAAACCCCCTTCCTGTCTCTTGTGAGAGCCCGTATCGGATACAATATTGATACTTGACCTACACATGTAGATGTATCTGCATTTGTGCGTCAAGTCTTGGACTCATATAGATGTATCTGCATTTGTTTTAGGTCATCAGGGATCATGTTGTAAAGCGTGCCCAGAAATAAATAAGAATTTTTGTTTATTTATTTCCAGAAATTTTTAAATAGTAATTTAAAAATAATAAGCGATGAAATTTTGTTAAAATTATGAAGGTCTAATTAATCCAGATTTGATTAAGTACTAATCAAATTAGATTAATTACTGAGAAAAAACAAACAATTATTTAAATCCAGGGAAATGTGGATCTGATCGGGGACTGAGACAGACCCCATGAGATTCGATTACACGTGACACGAGGAATCCTTGACACGAGATTTTAGTATACGGTTGATGAAGTATGAAAAAGATAATATCAATTTAAGTTGATATGGCGTAAAGTTAGTGGGATCGATTAATTAATTGTGATCCTTTATGAGATAAGTTGATTAATAGAAATTAAATAATGAACTTTAATCTTATAACATATAAGTTATGGCTGACCTAAGTAAAGGGAAAAATTGAGTTTCAATTTGGGAGAGGATTCATCGTCCTCTCCTTTCTTTCCCTCGACCTCTTGCTCGCGCCTCTGTCCATCAAGGGCGTCAGGCCACCTTGGCCCGTAGCGCCCATCCTCGGCCACGCCGGCTCAGCTTGCCGCCCGTCGTCCCCAAGCTACGCCGCAACTACCGTCCTCCGCCCCTACCGGACACCGGCCGGCCTGCGGCCGGACGCGAACTCGCTGGCGGCCACCATGCGCGTCGGCCGCCATCCCCACTTACAGCCGGTGCACCCGCGCCCGGAGGAGTTCTTTACTGCGGCGAGCTTCGGCGGCGCTGTCCGCGCCACCCTGCGCAACCTCACTCCGCCGGCCGAAGACGGAGCTCCACCCTCCGCGGCCAGCCACTAAACGCCGTTCAGACACCTTACTCCGGCGGGACAACTACCTACCTGCTCTTCCGCGCATCGGCGAGCCGCCAACTAGCCTCTTCTACCCCTTTACATGCCCGGCAGCCCTTGGCCATTACTCCCCTTCGATCTGGCGAGGAATCCTTCAAATCGCAAGCTTGAACCCTCTGTGAGCCTTAATTGGAATTAATTTTACTTTGATTATCTAATTGAAGTTTAGGGTTGGGGAAAACCCTAAATGAAGCATGATTAGGGTTCTTACTTGAAGAAATTATATGCATGAATGTAGACTGATCAGCTGTAGATCAGAGGGTTGAACTTGGTCTAATTGAATACTTGTATGTATGATTTATGAAACCCATGTGTAATGGGTATGTTGGCGAATATTTGTATAATTTCCAGAGCCCTCCAAGTAGAGGAGCTGCTGCCGAATTTTCGTAGAAATCTTAAGTAGATTATAGTTGATTAAATCTCCATGAACATGCTTAGTACTTAGTTACATGTAAGGAACATACTTGAAGCTTTTAGAGCTAAGGTTTCTTATTGAACAATTTTGTATTTTAATTATATAGAAATACGAAGATCTTGATTAACACTTAGTCACTCCTAAGGAAAGCATATTAGAGCCTTCTTCTATGCTAAGGATGGAGATGGATACATCTCGTATTATGTGTAAATTCATAGCTTACATTATTGCTATCCATTGAGGACATAAGATAGTGACCAATGTTTAGTGTGGTGAGTTTTGATTGGAACCTTCTTTGCTATTTTTCTATGGATGTTTTTGAGAATCAGATTTGTATATGAAGAGTTGTTGAAGGGAAGGGTTGATGTAACTCTTTTGAGGATTTAATTGTTGACCTTGTGTGTACTAGTTCTAGCTTTGAACAAGCGAGAACCAAATGGAGAAACTTATATATTATGCATTACTTGGATCTAGTTGACCACGGTGGTGAGCCTTGATTGGGTAACTTCGACTAGTTGGTCTTGCCTAAGGCTTATATATAAATGTGAGTTACCAAATCATAGAATGGAAGCTATTGTGTATGTTATTTTTATACTTCCTTGGATTAAGGACATGTGTGATTAATTGTAAAAGCTTGGTTGAAGTTTGAACTCCAAGGAATGGAATTTACGTAGGAATTACTTTAGTAACTCTGATGAAACCAAGGACCCACTTTTAGGCAATTTTTCCAAAAGACTTGGAATTTGATTATGATCATCCCGATAGATTCGGGATGTATTTAAACTAATAGAAATTATCTTTGGTATATGTTATATGGCCCTAACCTACTCGGTTATAAATTAAAGAGCCGACATTTGATAAACTTCACGATTAAGGTAGTTAAATGCATGTAATGCATTCCTTTTGATATGAAATGTTATGTGACAAACATTTACCATGTTTAGGACGTGGTGAGGTGGTCGAGGACTTGAGTGGAAGGCTTCCGGACTGGGTAGGTCACGGAGGCGAATAAGGTAGGATGTCATGCAGATCTTGTGAGTATTTCTAATTTATAGTATTCTATTGATTTATGTTGTTATTGTGCTAGATAGAGGTTGGAGTCCATCTTTTGATTCTGCTTTGTCTGTTGACATGTTATGCTTGTTTGCATTTATGCGAGCTTGTATGTTCTGATATGATCTGCTTTGAGGAAGTACCCTTGACATTCTTCTTGTGTTGTTGTGGGATGGCCAGGAGGTGGTACTCCATGGCATATGGCCAGTGGAGTACCCTCTAGCATCCTACTTGCACCTAGGATAGTCAAGGGGGATGGTACTCCATAGTAGTTTGTTGATTTTCTATTCTTTGCATTGATTATTCCTTCCTTCCACCTTGCTTTTGATTTCTTACTCTTATTTCCTTCAGATGTTTCCAATACATATTCGAGATGGGTTTCCTCATATGTATCGGCTTTACGCCTCGAGGAGATATTTGTTTCATGCTTTTATATATGCATTTGAGTTGAGGCGTTCCTTAAATACATTATTTGCTTCCGATCTCGAGGAGATCGGGGATTATTATATATTGAGATATTCTTTGCCTTGGATATATAGATATACCTGTTGTTAGGTATTCGTACTATCAATCTCTTACGTACAGGCATGATACATCGGACGGATGCCCCGGCAGAGGGCGTATAATATCTGGCCACGAGCATTTGATGCTCCATCGGACGGATACCACTGGCGGAAGGCGTATAATATCAGCCGCTAAGCTCGGTCGAGAGAGTGGCATTTTACGGCCATGTGCACATGATTATTATAGCGCTATCCGGCTTAGGCGAAGGCGATCTTGATGGCGTCGTTGATATAAATGAACATCTTAGTATCACATCGCGGAGATTGAGTACATCGTGGATTTATCCGCATTCCGAGACTTGTTATTGGCTCGTGATGTTGTTTCACTTGCGTATTTGCACTTGCTTTATTACATTCTTTGCTTATGGCTTTCGCCACCTTTATTGATTTATATGCGATCCCTCTGGGCCTTTCTTTGGCTCATGCACTTGGTTGCTTGATGTTTTCCCGGTGGCGACGTGTAGCTAGGGCGAGGACTCTGGAGGGAGCTTACGGGGGCGACCTAGTAAGCGTTAGGGATATTTTGAAATTTGAGGTTTGCGGGCCTCAAATCTCCTTCTAAGTGAGGATCTTGTGGCATTTAGGACCTGACATTTGTATAGGATTGATTATGAAAATCCTAACTTTTATTTTCTTCCGATGATTTATAATTTAAACTCTGTTTTAATTATCTGCTTGTGTTACTGAGCCTTGCGTGCTTATAGGGGTGACCCTATAAGTACGCCGCGTCTGTCGAGTGCACCGAGGCCCGGGACCCGGGTTCGAGGCGTAACACATGTAGATGTATACCTCTGTTAATTGATGGGAATTGGAGTCTTTATGGAGACATTTTAACAGGTGCACGCTTGTATGATATGAGGCCTTAGCATACATATTTATGTGATGATGATATGCTTATGATGATTGGAATTACATTTGTGCTTTATTCGGGTTTTCTAAAATGCTTGGCATGTTAATCTAATAAGAAGATAATGCATATGATTAGCATTATTTCTGGGATTCGTAAATCTTTCATTATATATGTCTATTTCCGGATATTAGTGATTTTCACTCAAGTGAACTACTTGCACAGGTAGGTGAGCATGAGTAATCCACTATATGGTTCTGACATAACTTATGAGGATAGTGCTTGTTTGCAATTGATGTTTAGACTTCTAGAACTCTTCCGCAAATTTGTAAACTTTGTATAAGATTAAACAATTTGTCTTTTTCTTATGAATAGTACTTTGATTATTATGATCATTATCAGGTTTAAATTACACAGCTTATGGGTTGGGTGCACTCCCGGCCCTGCTGGTGTGACATCTGTCTCAGTAAAGAGATGGGTGTTACACTAGCTCTCAACGAGCCACCACTAGTACAAGAAAATATATCAATAAAGTGTAGTTTAATTGTTTATGTATCTGTTTCTGTATTCTATTACTAATTACTATGCATGAATGATTTTCTAAAACTCTGGAAGTTATCAAGAAAATTCTAACTCATGCTTTTCAAACTAAATTTAAATTTGTAATCAAATAAAAATACGATAAAAACTAATGATATACAATTAATTCCTTCACGTGAGTCTAGTTCGAGCTTAAGACTGGCTCGGTCCCTCGGCAACGGCTAACTTGCCCTTGCCCTTTCCTATCCTTGACATCTAAACTTAATAGAGTACAGTCAACTCATTAAACTATCTAACCATGATTTTTATTTAAGATCTAATACATGCTTCTAAAACTAATAAGAATACGGAATTGACTCCTCTTAAGAACTGTACTTATTTTTATCATTATCATAACTTGGAAACTACTAACATGTTCTTCTTCTTTAAGCAAATAATTGCTACACCAACTTAGAAACTTAAGCATGCCTTTTATGGGTAATTAAGGGTCTCTAACATGCTCTCTTTTAAGGATTTAATAACTAATCATGGTATGATTAAGCTACTAAATAAAACAGACGAAATTTCAGCGGAGTCTCCTTTGTTTATAGGACTTTAGGTTTAATACAAACATTCACCATTCAATTCATAATAATACTACACTTGCATTAATACATAACATACACCTTAATTCCATCCATCCCCTCTTAATCCCCACACATATCATGGCCCTATACTTGCACATCAACCATGAAATTCTAACCCTACTCATGAAATCAATTAGGGATTTCCCCAACTTTAATCTTCAATTAACTAGTTAATAGTAGGGTTTATCCCAATGGAGCTCATAATAGAGGGAGAGGATCTCGTCGGAGTGGAGGGTGTTTAGGCTGAAATTTGTAGATTGGCGGTGGACAGCTGCGAGGCAGAGATGGAGGGGGAGGCGATGCGCGAGCCGGCGGTGGGGAGGCGACTTGGCTGGCCTTGGGAGGGATGCGCTTCTCAGTGCGGGCCTTGACAGGGTAAAGGCTCTGGGAGCGGCTCCCGACTACTTGCTTGAGGCTAGTGCAGAGCGGCGCCGGCAGGCGAGGGGCGGGCGGCGGTGGCGAGCGTTGGGCTTGAAGCTGATTCGTTAGGGCGCGAGGAACGCTCGTGGGCTAAGTCGAGAAAGGGAGAAAAAAATGAGAGAAAATATTTCTCTTTCTCTCCCCCATATATATAAATATGATATGGGATAAAATGGGAAAATGGGTGAAAAAAGATAAAGATATGGTGATGAGGTAATTATCCTGAAACATAAGGGTTAATTTGCAAATTGGCACAATAAAATCCCAATCTCTCCACCGCCTCTGACTCAGCCTTCTCCACTGCCTTTGTTCTCCACCGCCTTGGATTTCTTAAGGGTTAAGTTATGAAAGCTTATAAAAGGAGGAGGTTCTTGGACCATAAGGAAGGGGGGAAAAATGTGTGCTCAATGAACTCTGGTTCTCTCTCACTCACAAAAGAAGGACAACTCTGATTTTCTCTCTCAGAAAAGAAAGGCAACTCTGAAAAGGGCAACTCTCAAAAAAGAAGAAAACTCTGAGTCAACGATTTCCTTTCTCTCTTTCTCGGTTGAGGAATAAAATCAATCAAATCCGACCATCTTCAAGGCCGAGCCAAATCGCTCTCCCTCTCCGTCGAACCCCGATAATGTATATTCTAGCGCCATATATTCTAGTCTTCTTGATTTCTATTTCTATGGCCAGGGCTCACGGCCCGGTGAGCCGCCCTCTCTTGTTCCTCGGAACTGTTGTCCTCTCCAAGAGGATCCTAAATATTGTGCCCAACTTGTGTATAGTGAATTACCTCCTCAGCGAGGCCCGTGGTTTTTTTCCCCGAATTTACGCGGTTTACCACTTAAAATAGGCGTGTCTTATATTTCTGTCTTGGATAATTAACTCTCCTACGATCTTAGTCCCTTAAATATAAATTCTTAACCATTCGGCTAGATCGGTGTCGATCCTAATGGTGACGCCGGTTTTTAGCCGTAACAGTTTGGCGCCGTCCGTGGGGACTAGATGAAAAAGTTTTGTCAACTATAGCTGACCAACTCGATGTGTTATTTCCTAAATACGACACCATTACCAATTAGTAGAAGCAAGTTGCTTTCGGAATCTCTTTGAATTCTTGTTGTTACATAAGATTAATGACCAACTAGTTGAACAAATCAGCCCAACTTGTAGGGAGGTCACTAGAACTTATTTACCAATTGAGCAACAATAGGATAGCCTCTGCCATCCACAGGCCTGAAAACAACTTCATTTTGATCCTATTTCAGTAAGATCATCACTTTGGAATTTCCATCAAAATCAACTGAATTCTCACATTTTCCATCAATTAGAATCACAAGTTTGTGAGAAACATGGACACTCATTGGAATCTCTTGATTTGTCCATAAACAGTCTTAACACTCATTTGACTGTTTCTTAAATTATTTGGATCACAGATGCATTCTTTGCTTAGAACATCAAGGTCCCAAAAGTCAATGTAAACCCATAACAAAGTAGCATAGAAATCATGCTTAGTGATGTCAAAATACTAAGAGTATTGGATAAAACCAATTTTATATCCCTTCTCAAGAAGCATAATTTACTGAAACCATTGCATTCTCTGAATTCTGCAAAAACTTTGGTATTTGATCTAATAAATTGCAGTAAGCAACTGTATGAGTCTTTGATCCTCTTCAAATTTGATAATTTTTGCCTTTGCACCTCATGTATATTGAGATAAATTGTTTAAAGCTTTGATCTAATCCCAAAGATTTTTAAGCCTTGTGTGAAATGATATGATATTACTAGCACTTTGGCTAATTTGATTAAGTTCCTTCTGAACCTAAAACAATTATGGATCCTTTGATTGCCTCAGAAATTCATTAGCAATCCGATATGCTTCATTAATTTACCCAATTTTAGTGAATAAAACTGATTAAAAAGTTATGTCGACAATGGCTAAACTAAAATCTCTTTTTAGAGCCGAGTTTTAGAGCTCGTAAATTTCCTTTTCAACATGAGTTCAAAAACTCATACAGGATTCAACAACATGATCAACTTCCTTCTAAGAGATAACATTAAATAAAAACAAGTAGGGGGCTGACATCCAGTGGCAAATTTAACAGTTCATACCTTATGTTTTACATTTTTATATACTGACTTCTCAATTTTTACGCTTGACCAAATTGGGTTGCATGTAATACTTTCTAAACTGTTGCTCTACTTGAGATTGTTTTCTCTATTGCTTGATATTTCACTTTCAATGAGACCCCTAAGCGCAGATTCAAGTGCCCCATTTGCCACTGCAATGGAATTGTGAACTTTACCTTTGGACACTCCATGAACTTGGTGCAGCATGTCTGAAGAACCAGCCTGTACCATACATTGACAATTCTTTGCCACATTCTTAGAACATTTGAAATGAGTTGCCACACCACACATGAGCAAAACATTTAATTTGGTCATACACGCAAGGCTGGATGATGTCAAAGTCCCCAGGGGCAGGCGCACTTTCCTTCATTATTCAATGTCCCTCCAAAGGGGTCGAGCCCAAGCTCTCGTACTTAAAGTCCCCCCATGGGGCCGAGCCCACGTGCTCGTATTCGAAGTCCCCTCACGGGGCCGAGTATACTCGCTGGTATTCAAACCTCTCTCTAAGGGGTCAAGCCCAATGGCTTGCTCAAAGGCCCCCATAAGGCCGAGGCAAAAATCTTGAGCCAAGGCAGAAATCTAAGACCGAGGAAAAAATCTCGAGCCAAAGCAGAAATCTAAGGCCGAGGAAGGCAGAAATCTAAGGTCGAGGCAAAAATCTCGAGCCAAAGCAGAAATCTAAGGCCGAGGAAGGCAGAAATCTAAGGCCGTGGCAAAAATCTCGAGCCAAGGCAAAGATCTCGCTTAAAGTCCCCTCACGGGGCCGAGAAAAAAATCTCGCACAAAACCCTCCTCAGGGCCGAGCTCCTCAGCTCATTTGAAGTCCCCCCGCGGTGCCGAGCACAATGACTCGTTCAAAGTCCCTCCGAATAGCCAAGCTTCTTAGCTCATAAAGTCCCTCAAGGGCCGAGCCACTTCGCTCGTCAAAGTCCCACTCTCTTTGGGCTCAACCTTGGCAGCGCCCTCTTGAGGCTCGACAAATTGATTCGGTAGCCCTCTTTAGGGCTCAGCAAATACAGTTCGGTTGCCCTCCTCAGAGCTCGGCAAATTCAATTCGGTTGCCCTCTTCAGTCTCAAAGTTCCCTCATGGGGCCGAATGTACGCACCTGTATTCCGAGTCTCTCAACCCCGCCCTCGCTTTCTAAAGCTACAACCAACCCAACCGACCCTACCTAACACTTAGCTTTCCGAGTCAACCTATGTCCGGGAATGGCCAGAGCCACGATTCAACCTGGGGCCTTGCAGTGTACCTCTGAGGGAATAATAATATAGGGTAAAATGGGAAAATGGGTGAAAGAAGATAAAGATATGGTGATGAGGTAATTATCCTAAAACATAAGGGTTAATTTGCAAAGTGGCACAATAAAATCCCAATCTCTCCACCGCCTCTGACTCAGCCTTCTCCACCGCCTTTGTTCTCCACCGCCTTGGATTTCTTAAGGGTTAAGTTATGAAAGCCTCCACCGCCTTGGATTTCTTAAGGGTTAAGTTATGAAAGCTTATAAAAGGAGGAGGTTCTTGGACCATAAAGAGGACGGTGAATGTGTGCTCAATGAACTCTTGTTCTCTCTCTCACACTCTTTCTCACAAAAAGAAGGACAACTCTGATTTTCTCTCTGAAAAGAAGGGCAACTCTCCGAAAAGAAGAAAACTTTGAGTCGACGATTTCCTTTCTCTCTTTCTCGGTTGAGGAATCAAATCCGACCCAAATCAAATCCGACCCTACCGAATGGTGTGCTCCAAATCCGACCATCTTCAAGGCCGAGCCAGATCGCTCTCCGTCTCCGCCGAACCCCAGTGATGTATATTCTAGTCTTCTTGATTTCTATTTCTCTGACAGGCTCCGGCCGGTGAGCCGCCCTCTCTTGTTCCTCGGAACTGTTGTATTCCTCTCCAAGAGGATCCTAAATATTGTGCCTAACTTGTGCATAGTGAATTGCCTCTTCAGCGAGGCCTGTGGTTTTTTTCCCCGGATTTATGGGGTTTTCCACGTAAAATAGGCGTGTCTTATATTTCTGTCTTGGATAATTAACTCTCCTACGATCTTAGTCCCTTAAATATAAATTCTTAATCATTCAGCTAGATCGGTGTCGATCCTAATGGCGACGCCGGTTTTTAGCTGTAACAATATATATATATATATATATATATATATATATATATATATATATATATATATATATATATATATATATATATATATAGTATAAAGAATATTTATTTATCTAATATTTTAATTAAATATTAGTTTAATCACTCATAATCTTATCTTTAAACTCCCATTAAACTAACTTATCATCTAAAAAGAGTTTAATAATTAATATTATCTTTTAACTTTATGTCACATCACTATTTAATAATATTATCTTATCAATAATTATCAATAATTCATCGACCTAGATCCGGAAATCCAGGGCCAGATGACCCAAGTGACACGGGCATACTGTAGCATCATGGGTTGTCTTCTCTCCCGACCGAGATCCATTTTTCTCGGCTTTTGACTAAGCTAGATCTATTTTATTGGGACTCAAATTTTTTTCCGATATCTTCCACTTAATTAATCTCGATTCTAAGTATTCACCTCCAACTATTCTAAGTAAAAGTGACATGGCCCAATAAGGCCTTCTCTTGGCCCTATAGTTGCAAGGCTGGATTTCGATTCCATTAATTCCCGATTTTCTTTAACTTTGAAGTTAAAATAATTAATCTTATTTCTGAGCTAATTAACCTCATTGAAATTGAAAATTTATTGAATATTTATTTTAAAAAATTCCGGATGTTGCATATCTTTTCTTACTATGATGTGATTGTGCCTTCGTGTAGAGGCTTTGGGGAATGTTTGTATACATTAGGAACCCCAATTGTACAATGGGAGTCTCTGCCCAATTTTTTAGCAAATTCCACACTTAAAGAATATTTAGGGCTCGGATGAGCCTCGAAATTTAATTTTTGAATTTGCTCATTAGACTTCCTTTTTCATTACCATTGATTGCCTGCTATTGCTTGTTTATTTGGGTTGTTGTGTTTGCCTTCCTTCGTGTACTAATTATACCCTCCTTTTTACTTGTAGGTGTACTATACAACGAGTCAAAAGGGCGGGCGTCAAGGAAACTAAGGCCTCCACTTCCACATGTATCCGCATAACTGACCACCATACCCGTCCCTGAGGATAAGCAATTACTGGCTAAGGACCTCGCCATCTAGGGGAGTATTCTTCTTACTCTTGTTTGTCCTTTCTATTTCTATACCATATCTTTTTATGCAGAAGGAATCATGGGAGGCGATGATCTTTGTTCGATTTGGGGGTGTGGGTGTGTGTCTTGAGAGAATGGCGGCTTAATTTAATCGATCGTTAGACATTCTTAAACGACAAGGTAAGTACTCTTTCCTAGTTCGCACTCTTTGATTGAGTGTTTATTGGATTTTTTGTTACCATGCTTTGGTATGTTCTGCATACACACATATTTGCTTTCATGCGTTGGATTTATATTTCCATGATTGTGTATGTATGGTTATATGTTGGCATTCATTTATATATGCTTGTGCTTGCTAAGTATGCCTATCTGTTGATCGGCATGTGGTTGTGGAAATACGAGAGCTTGTGCGCTGGCCGGATAGGTATATGTCAGCTATTTTTGTGAATTCTTCCGCCAGCTAGTACAGTAGAGTGAGCCTCCTGTGAAGCGTTCAATACTGAGGACACCCTGGCATTCTAATAGTTCCATGTTAAGGGGAGGATACTCGCGGGCGTCCATTTTGTAAGTGGGATGATCTGGCCGTCGTCACCGACATGTATGAGAGGTAGCGCTACCGACTTCTGATCGGATGGTGGAATCAAGCTGAGGCTGATATTGCTAACCGGGGGGGTGTTTGAGAGTCTTCTTTTGATCACTATTTCAGAGCTTGAGGTTGGATGATGTGGTGTGTGGACCCCGTTTTGTTTGATTTAGTCATGTTGTTTGGTTGGTTGATTTCCTTGGTATTATTTTATTGTTTATACATGACTTCATTTTATTCCCTGCGGGGTGCTTACTGAGCTTTTCTTCCGAAAGCTCATCTATTTGTTCTCATTCCTTTCAGATCATTAGGAGTAGCAGACTCGAACTCGGGAGATATGCGAGGGTTGGGAAACCATTTGTTGAGGTTTGTGAATCTCTTATTTTATTGTGAGTGAGAGCATGTTTTGTTGGATCCTTGTAGGGCCTTGACATTTGTCCGGTACATATACTCTTATGATTTATCTTTCGTTATAGACTCTGATTATTTTTACTATGTTTATCTTGATTTTCCGTTGCTTATATGTTGTTTGTTCATGATTACCGGGGCCTTAGCCAGGTGGGTCCGTCTTAAACTTGAGTCTGATGCATGGCGTGCTTTCGGGGCCCAAAGGTTTAGGTCAGGGCGTGACATGACTTTTTGGACCTAAAACCCACTTTAGGCTAAATGTTCTTCCTTGGTGGAGAAGCTATCTAATGAAATTTACCAAGCAGAAGCTCAATTCTAGGAGCTCAATGGAAGTTGAACTTATTGCACTTTACTCTACTTGTATTAAAGTTTAATTGATTAGAAATTGGTAGGCTTCAAATAAGAGCTATATTCATGTTCCTTTGTGCTTTGATTTCAACCAAATTATCAGATTTAGAGTTATATTTTAGATATTTTGGTTTAATTGTATTAATGTTGATCTCAATCATTTGTTTACATGCATTAGAGTATTTTAGAGGTGAAATGGATCTTTTATTACACTAATGTGAATTCATATTAATTTTTATATATGAGAAGAACCCTATAGAAAGAGGATTGAAGATGTATAACAACGAGATGGAAATCATCAAATTCATAGTAAACAAAAACTGGGTGTCACGTTGGTGAGAATGAGCGTTATGACGCATATTAAAGGAAAACACTAGTAAATGAGCAGCATGACGGCCAACCTAGAGCGTTGTGAAGCTCACATAACTACTATATAAGACCTTTGATTTTTTTTATTTGGCGCATTCTACAAGCAAGGGGAAAGGTTGCGATCTTGGAGAGTAATTAAGGGTCATTGTTGGGTGAATTTGGGAGCAACGGATCTCATCTTTGAGCAATGATTGGCTACCTTTTCAATCAGTTTTCTCTAGCATTTTTCTCTCCATTAGATTCATTCAATACATTGTATGGAATTGAATTTGATTTCAATGATGTATGATAAGTGTTTGAATTACCATATTCTTGTACCACTTTGGTGCATATATAGCATGGGAATTAGATGAATTCTGACTTTACGGTACTTAATTCATATTTATTTTCTTGATCGAATACAGGAGGCGATTTAAGAACATTTACAAAATCTGAAGAACTTTCAAGGAAGTTCGAGGAAAACAAGCTGAATTGTACTAGCATACGGTCTCGTATGAAACTCAGACGGGACTGCCTGGTAAGAGAAAATCTCGAACTCATATCTTCAAATCGCTAGAAAAGCAGACAGGCTCAGAGACGATCGCATGGAGACCTGCAAACCATAACCCTTATACCAGACGGTCCCGTGTGATGGAATGTACGGAACCGTCTGCCTTTGACGAATCACCAGGAAGCCAGCAGGCAGAACCGTCTGCCTTTGGGAAATTATCAGGAAGCCCACAGATGGGACCGTCTACTACCCAGGCGGAACCATTTGGTATAAACCCAGCTGAAAGGTTAAGTCATTTCCAAACGAGTCCAGATCTTTCCAGAATCGTGGGCACATATAAATAGAGAGATCTAGGGTTTGGAAAAACATCTTTGGTTCTAAAGACACCTTTGGGGACTCTTCCATTGATCCACCATCATCTTTGTCACGCCCCGACCCCAGAATCCAGACTTGAGACGCGTGAAGACAGAACCGCATTCAAAGCGGAGGCAAGCCCCGCTCGGGCACAAGGCCTAAGTGATCATAAAACAACCACACAAGTACAGCGGAGTAAGTTATATAGCAGATAACATAAATCAGGGTATAATGTCAGCGGAAGATAAGAACCTAGGGTACAGGCACCCTAATAGATAGTACAAGTACGATCCTACACGGATCCAAATAGGATGTCCTCACACATAGATAAAATGTCTAAAAGGTCGCCAACCTCGGCTACAACCCTGCCCCGCGTACGATCCTGGCGGCTCACGTCGTCTACTCCGCGGGATCTGAAAAGGGATGAGAACAAATGTATGAGCTTTCGGAAAGAAAGCCCAGTAAGCACCTCGCGAGGTGGATGAGTAAGTCATGAACATCAAGAGATAAGAAAATATAGCAGATCAAAGGACATAACTAAATAAGCACATAGGGCTACACCCCGCACAACCAAGCATCTAGGAGTCTCGGAAACAAGCAATGACTAGGACTCCTAATGTCAATTACGGCCTCAAAACCTAAAAGATCATCCAAGTGTAGAACTCCCAAAGTACCCCCCGGTCAGCCATCAGCCTCAGCTGGAATCGTCCCGTAGTCTGGAATTCGGCAGCGCTACCCTTATACATGTCGACACGGCCAGTGTATCGTCCCACTGGCAAAGCAGGACGGACAGAGTATCGTCCCCCTGTCAGGGATGACAGAGCTTCAGGGTGTCCTCAACCCCAGACGCTCCAAGTTGGAGCACCCACACTCCACTGATCCGGGCGGAAAGACAACACAGAAACAACATCCAACAGATACCAATGCACATAAATATAGGAGCAATGATCCAATGAAGTCATAAAACAGACATGTGCATATCATCAGGTGATAGTAGAGGAATATCAACTAGATCATCGTACTAGATCACATCATCAACAAGAAGGAAGGTATATAATGAACACTAGCACTTGCGTGCACAAACATGGATATCGAAAGAATATCAAGTAATGCCAACAAAGCCCATGTTCGGACGGGAGCTAGGCAAAGGTACTTACCTCAAATTGCGATCCTAGCGATTGTCCCGAGATTGTCCCGGCAAGACTCAGTGTTCTTCGTCGATATCTGATAAACACAAGTCCATCCTTAGTACACGTGTGCGTGTTAATTGTGTCTACTATGCATGCATGGCTACGGACCCAACCTGATTCCTTCAACTTAACTTATTTGGTTATAGGTGAATTAGTTTGTCTTGTTAACTTAATCTTTTAAGGCCCAACCCCTTGCATAGGCCCGGCCTTTCTACACCCCCATCATAATCCCATCCAAGTCAAACCGTGAGTCCTTAAGCTACTCTTACAACCCATTAACAAGTGAACATGCCTACTAACCTTGTATGTCCTCCTTTCTAACTCCTGAGAACTTTCCTTGCTCGCACACACCTGTTCTTCCATACCTATCACATGCTCCCTCCTCCTCTAAACCTTTCATACAAGCCTTATCCTCTTTTCCTCTCTTAACAGGCTTGTCTTCATCATACTTTCCCGAGAATGACCATGCAGGTGCATAGGTGTTCATTCATTCATCTTCTCCATACTCAAATATGCCTCCCTCTTCCTCTAACAGTCATGCATGTGATTAACTAGGCACAAGAGAAGGTGTTCCTGTTCCTACATCATGTACTACGGGTGCACTCAACCAAGAGTTCACAGAGCTTACACCCCAAGTGTCCAAGCTCCTGATCTTATGTTCATGCACCGCATGTGTAGAGTCTATACTCCAACACCTGGAGAACCCACGTATTGCTCTTCTCCTCCTCCTTGGATGTCTCCTATCATCTCAAGATCTGGCCCATCTCAGGCCTTCAGAGAGGAGTAGCTATGATCGTCATCTAGAAGACTAACCATGGTGCACTCTCCCGCCCTCTCTTCTCTCAACCTGATGTGTGTGCAGCCCTGTATGATGCTCCTAAACCGATCTCATTGTCGTGGTAATGGGGGAGGATGGGGGCTTACCACGTTAGTAGTGGCTCACGGCGTCACTGAAGCACTGCTCCATCGGGTATAATTGTCAGAGTGGGTGGCAGCTCGTCTGAAAATTCTCTCTGATGGCTGGCGGCACAATGAGGGTTAGCCTAGAGATATTTATAAGGTAAGCAGAGGGAAAGGGCCTGCGATTGTGCTTACCGTTGTCTGGCCGATGGTCGTACGTTTCCCCGAGATAACTCCTTTCCTTCGTCACCGTTCAGGGTCCGACCATCGACAAGGGAGGGCGGCGACTAGATTACCCTCGTCTCTTGGTTACGGTTGATGGTATAGTGTTTGCGGCGGGAGGAGGGAGTCTGGAGGTTCCCAGAGGCTCCCCTATCACTGATGGCGCTCGTCCTTCTTCAAAGATGTGAGGGTTGGTGCGTAGCTCCTCCTTCTTATTGTGGCCGAAGGACAGTGATAAGCGTTCAATTGAGCATATTTACATACCATATATATACTTATTTTCATGTCAAATGCAATGATTTGTAGCCTGCCGGTACTTAAAATGCTTCATATTTTGTAAACAGGGCATAAATAGGCCACCCCGATGAAAAGGAAGCATTTATCAACAAAATGAAGACCAAACGAGGACATTTTGAAGTAAATAGGGGGTGAACGGCCTTGTGAACGGCCGCTCACACCTGGGCCCAACGGCACGCACAAAAAGAGTGTGAACGGCCTTGTGAATGGCCGTTCATCAGTCGGTTCAGAGCAAGCTGTGAGGTGAACCGGCTGATGAACCGCCAGCTCACTACCCGGTTCAGAACAAGCTGAGAGGTGAACGGGGTGATGAACGGCCGTTGACTACCCGGTTCGTAATGTGCCGGTGAGTCGAATCTGACCGGATAAATGTGCCGCTCAATGCAGGCCGTTCATCGTAACTTTTGCAGTTTCATGGGCCCAATCAAGGGTAATGTTGTAATTTTTTAGTGGAGCCCTAATTCATGGGTATAAATAGTTAAGTATGAGAGTTTAGAGGGAGTTTTTGGCTGGGGAGAGAGGCTAGAGGAGAGATTAGGGCTTGGGGGGTCATCTCCCCCAAATCTTGATAGTAGAGAACCCTTGGAGTTGCAAGCATTGGAGGTAATGGTGTTCTCCATTAATCTTTCATTGTTTTGTAAGCTTTTCCATTTTGGTTTGAGTTCCCCTTTCATGGGGAACTAATCTATTGGTACTTGGGTATGTTGAACTTTTGGATTGAGCATTAATAGCATTGAATGTTTATGATGATTTGTTGGTACCTTCTTGAATGTCTAATGAATGTTATGTATTGATTGTAATTTCATCACTAGAAATTACTTGTGTGCAATACAAGGGTAGAGCTAGCGCCTCCTTTGTATTAGGGAACTTGTTTCATTAGAGAGTTTCATGAGTATACCGAGGAATCGGGTACTAGAAGGGCGAACGACTCTTTCATACGAATTCACCCCCATGATTCTCCCAATGTATATAAATTTCCTTGAGCCTCATATCAAGTCCTAGGAGACTAGTCATTCAACCACCTTGGAAGAGGGGTTGGGTGTAATTTAGGAATTATCCCTTGAGCTTCATACCAAGTCCTTGGAGACTAGTTATCCAATCACCTTGGAAGAGGGATTGGATATAATTTAGAGATTATTGGCACAAGAAGTACCAACGTTGACTCATAAACATCTTTGCTTATCTTTAGAATTGAAATCCAAAAGGGAAACATACCCAAGTATCCTCTCTTGCCATTGATTTACCCCAATCAATTCTCAATTTTCAGTTCTTACTTTCAATCCCTTTTTAGTTCTTTACTTTTAAAAACCAAAACCCCCCAAATTACCATTTAGACTAGGTTAGTAAAGCTTGGTTTACACTTAGCAATCTCTATTCCCTGTGGTTCGACATCCGACTTCCATAGTCCACTTTATTACTTGATCACGACCCGTATACTTGCGGAAAACACATCCCATCAAGTTTTTGGCGCCGTTGCCGGGGAATAGGATTGCTAGTTAGACTAAGATTTTATTAATTTAGTCTCCTTTGCTCTTGTTTTTCTTTCTTATCTATTCTTTTATTTTGATTCTTTATATGCACACTCCGTGATACTAATATCTTCGTCATCTCATTGTGCGAGGTACAACATGGCGGATCTCAAGGACACGATGTTGATAAAACTAGCCATCTTAGAGCAATGGATTCAGGGCAAGTTTTTCGAGCAAAACGTCTACTTACTCCAAGAGCAACTGTTTGATATGTATTCGTATGGTGTTTCATACAATGCGTGCAAGGCATCCTTGCAACAAGAGGAATACCTCATGGACAGTCAACAAGGTTCTTTGGAATTAGACAACGTAAATATGTCAAGATTTTATAGCAGTCCGCTACAGGATGATCAGAATCAATTGGAATTACCTATGGCTGAACCACCTTGTCATAACAGCTCTATGCAAACTTCATCATCATCAGAATGCCTATTGGACGCCAGTCAGCCCACTGAAGGAAAAGACCCCATGGATCTTGACCTGACAGGAAGCTTGAGTATTAACAATATTCCGTTTATTTCGGAAAGGGATATCAGGTTAGATGCAGAGGGGGACACTTATCCTATAGATCAACTCTACGAAGACCAACAAATTTTGGGGGTAGAGGCTATACCCGAAGAGTTGGGCAATGAGTCGTTTAGGTTAAAGCCATCTATTGAAGATCCACCCCAGATGGAACTAAAGGAGTTACCGAAACATCTTGAATATGCATTTCTGGCTGACAACTCCCAACTTCCAGTCATCATTGCTTCGAACCTAACTTCAACGCAGAAGGAGAAGCTGTTACAGGTCCTTCGCCGGCACAGACAAGCGATTGCTTGGAAAATCTCTGATATAAAGGGCATCAACCCATCTTTTTGTACTCATAAGATTTTGATGGAAGATAACTACAAGCCATCCGTTCAACCACAACGAAGAGTGAACCCGAATATGAAAGAAGTGGTTAAAGCCGAGGTTATCAAACTTCTAGACGCTGGCATAATTTACCCTATTTCGCATAAAGGTCGTGGGTGAGTCCAAGCATGTGGTACCAAAGAAGGGAGGTATGACAGTAGTAGCCAATGAGAAAAATGAACTGATACCGACAAGGACCATCACGGGGTGGGGAATGTGCATTGACTACCGGAAACTAAATGATGCCACCAGAAAGGATCACTTCCCTCTCCCATTTATAGATCAGATGCTTGAAAGGTTGGCCGGCCATTCTCATTATTGTTTCCTGGACGGGCTTTCAGGTTACCTCCAGATCCCTATTGCTCCCGAAGACCAAGAAAAAACTACTTTCACCTGCCCTTACGGCACCTTTGCCTATCGTCGAATGCCTTTTGGGTTGTGCAACGCTCAAGCCACTTTTCAAAGGTGCATGTTGGCTATTTTCGATGATTTTGTGGGAGACAATATGGAAGTATTTATGGACGATTTCTCAGTTTTTGGGGACTCCTTCGACCTTTGTTTGAGAAATTTGGAAAAGGTATTAGCCCGGTGTGAGGACACAAACTTGGTACTCAGCTGGGAAAAATGTCACTTCATGGTTCAGGAGGGGATTGTTTTAGGACACAAAATTTCAAGCAATGGCATTGAGGTAGACAAGGCAAAAGTGGACACAATTCAAAAACTACCCCCACCCACATCAGTCAAGGCTGTTAGAAGTTTTCTTGGTCACGCAGGCTTCTACAGGAGGTTCATTCAAGATTTTTCCAAGATCTCGAAACCCTTGACTAAGTTCTTTGGAGAAAGATGCCCCATTTGATTTCAATAAGGAGTGTTTGGAGGCTTACACATACTTAAAGGAGAAGTTGATTCAAGCACCTATAATGACTACGCCATTGGAACATCCCGCTCGAACTCATGTGTGATGCGGCGATTTTGCTATTGGGGCAAGATCGAGGCGAGAGGAAAGACAAACATTTCGGACCCATATACTATGCCAAAGCAAGAGTTTGGTAGGCGCAAGCCAACTACACTACTACTAAAAAAGAACTCCTTGCTATAGTTTTCGCATTTGATAAATTTCGCCCATATTTGGTACTCTCCAAGATTATAGTCTACACTGATTATTCGGTACTTATTGGCCAAACCGGACGCCAAGCCACGGCTTATTAGATGGATCTTGCTTTTGCAAGAGTTCGATTTGGAGATCCGGGACAAACGTGGGGCAGAAAACCTGGCCGCCGACCATTTATCTCGATTGGAGAATCCACATAAGGACTCAGGACATGAAGTTGTCATTAGAGAGGAATTCCCAGACGAGCAGTTGTACAACCTTCGGATAATGCAGGATCAGCCCTTCACCACGGAGAAGAAAGAAGTGCCACCTTGGTTTGCTGACTTTGCTAATTTTCTAGCAGCCGGAGTCCTCCCAAAATCTTACAACTATCAGCAGAAAAAAAAGTTCTTCGCAGAACTGAAGCATTACATCTGGGATGACCCTTATTTGTTTCGGGTATGCGCCGACCAAATAGTTAGGAGATGTATCTCTCAACCAGAGGGATGGAAGATCTTGATGGATTGTCATTCAGGCCCCGCCGGTGGACATTACTGCGCGAATCGAACAGCCCGGAAAGTCCTCGATTCTGGTTTTTTTTGGCCTACCTTGTTTCGGGATGCCAAGGAGTTCTCCCAATCCTGTGACAGTTGCCAACGCACGGGTAGCATATCCCGCCGCGATGAAATGCCACAACGCACCTCTCAAGTATGTGAGATATTTGACGTATGGGGGATTGACTTCATGGGACCTTTTCCATCATCCCGAGGGAACAAATACGTCCTAGTGGCTGTAGATTACTTGTCAAAGTGGGTAGAAGCCCAAGCTTTACCCGCCAATGATGCTCGAAATGTGATCAAATTCTTGAAGAAACTCTTCTCTCGTTTTGGCACACCAAGGGCGATAATTAGCGATCGAGGGACTCATTTTTGCAATGCCCAATTTGCAAAATTCTAAAACGATATGGAGTCACGTAACCGCACTCTCCACACCGTATCATCCTCAAACAAGTGGCCAAGTGGAGGTTTCCAACAGGGAATTAAAGAGAATCCTGGAGAAAACAGTTGCAAGGAATAGGAAGGATTGGGCTGAAAAGCTTGACGATGCATTGTGGGCATATCGAACAGCATACAAGACTCCAACTGGGAGCATGCCATATAGACTTGTATACGGAAAATCATGCCACCTGCCCGTTGAACTTGAGCACAAAGCGTACTGGGCAATCAAGTTCTTAAATTTTGACCCTACCTTGGCTAGCAAGGAAAGAAATCTTCAATTAAACGAACTCGACGAATGGCGATCCTCGTGCTATGATAACTCCAAAATGTACAAAGAGCGGATGAAGTATTATCATGATAAACTTCTAAGGCAAACAAAACAATTCCAGGAAGGAGACAGGGTCCTGTTATTCAATTCCCGGCTTAAACTATTTCCTAGTAAGCTACGATCAAGATGGTCTGGTCCCTTCACTATCTCTAAAGTATATCCACATGGGGCAGTTGAGATTTACCAAGCCGGAGGAGACCCTTTCAAGGTAAATGGGCATCGGCTTAAATTGTACTACGATACGAGTGCTGACGGGTCGCCAAGCAAATATCCACAATTCTTCAAGCCGCCTTGAGGCAAACCTAAGAACGTCAAGCTAGTGACGTAAAACAAGCGCTCTTTGGGAGGCAACCCAAAAATCTCGATTTCAACGTTGGTAGATTAGACATCGTTTCTTTTTAGTCGTCCTTATTACAACAATAAATCTCTAGTCATCACTCATAGGGTAGTCACGATCGCGAGGGAGAACGGGTATCAGACGGCCAGGAATTGACCTGCTCACACCTTCTGTGAAGGGTGAACGGGGTAGTGAACGGCCATTCACATGGTCGTTCACACCCCTATAGCCGATATTCTCATAAAAAAGTGAACGGGGATATGAACGGCCCGTACACGGGGCCGTTCACACCCCCATTATATGTTGAAGGATGCCCTAATTTCCCCTATCCTTTTCCACGATTCACCCACTCTCACCCTCTTTGCCGTCGGCCATCCTAGTGCCCTCCTCCCACACACACACACACACCACACGGGCCCAATCCGACCGGTTTTCTACCAAATTTCTACACCCACCTCGCATACGGAACATTCGCAGGTAAGCTCGCTCGTCATTTCCTTTCACCGTTGCATTTTCTTGATTCCATCTCTCGCACCCTTAGGGCCGTTAATAGGCTCATACCCCTTGCCCCATCTATTAGTGCACCCCCCCTGTCGTCGGGACTTGTAAACGCCGATCATCTATGTACGCCACTCGCTGGGTGTGGCAGATGATCGTGAACGGGCGTCCATCAGCCCGTTCACGCCACCGCCTTCACTTGCGAGCGGCTTGAGCGGCCGTTCACTAGCCCGTTCAGGGGAGGCAGTGAAGTGAACGACCCCTGAGCGGCCGTTCACTTTCCAGTTCAGACCCAAACTCTCACTGTTGACCATTCTCTGACCCCTTATCCCACGTGCAGCGATGCCGAGGAAAGAGATCGCAAAGCGTCGGACGATGCTGGGCCTTCCTTCCGACCCCGCGATTCGCACATGAGCAGCATCAGCAGCGATACGCCCGCCTCGCAAAGTTACCACTTAGCCGCACCTTCCTCCTCGACCGGACCCTCTTGGCGACTTCATATCGCCGAATCGTCCGCGACCGCTTCCGTTAATGGTTGGGACCGAGTCTTCGCCATTAACGAAGCAACATATCGCGAGCATACACTCGAGGTCCTGAGCTCCTTCGAGTTTGACGCCGCGGCCACCGGCTGGCTACCAAACACGACCATATCATTCCAGCTCTATGGCGTGGCACACCGGATGAGCCCCGATCGATTCGCGATCTATATGGGAATCTACGATCAGGATTACCTTCGACTCCCCGGCACGCGGCTCCTCACCTCGTTCCCTGGCCACATCATCTCTCATTCTCGATATTGGCAGCAACTGGGAGGGGGCCCCAACAAGAAGGCCTCGAGCATGACTGATCCAGTACACCGCTACATTCATGCCTTAGTCAGCCGGACTATCGCTGGCCGCTCTGACAGCACCGGAGTGGTCACCGTTTCCGACCAATTCCTCTTATATAGCATCCTCGAGCGCACTCCCATCCATCTCGGCTATGTGCTTGCTGACTACATAGCCCACCAGGGGCAGAGTCACAAGCACAAGCACATTATTGCTGGGCCCTATATTACTCGCTTGATTAGGGGGATGCCAGTGGAGCTCCGCACCGACGGCATCGAGCGCCTTCATCTGATGCAGCCACTGGGGATGACCACCCTCCTTCAGATGAAGCTAGTTCAGCCTCGAGGCGTTCTGCACTTCGCAGGCAAGACATTCACCGGCTTTGGCGGGGCGGCGACTCCCTCGACTCCTCCTCCGACGCCTTGAGCCTCCCTCCCCGTCCACGCACAGCCGTCTCACTCGCATAGAGGAGCGCCTCACCGAGGTCTATGACATGCAGACTACACTCCTCGAGGAGCACCACAACCTCGGTGATCAGTTAGCAGAGCTTTTCGCGTACCTGCGTGCCCAGACTCCACCCACCTCAGGCCCTCCACCACCATCTGACCCCGCATCTGACGCACCACCCTCTGTCGATGACTGAGACTGTTTAGTTTTCCCTTTTATGTTATTATGCTACTATGTTCGTTTTGTAGACCTTTCCACAAGGGTTCCACCCTGTGACTTGTCTTTTATTTACTTTTATGCACTATTGACTCTGTTATCTCCTTTCGAGCTATTCTCCTCCTCTCTCACTCTATTTTGCAGATACTCATGATGGAACACCCCGGCAAAAGCTTTCATGTATAAACCAAATTGCAACACCGTCTACCAAATATAACCGGGGAAGTGTCAGTTTGCCCTCCCCTTTATCATTATTGCATACTACACACTTTTCAATTTAATTGTGTACATTGAGGACAATGTACGATTTTAAGTGTGGGGATGGGTAGCTCCCTTCCATTGATAAATTCATTGCAAAACTCTAAGTGCGGGGATAGGGAGCTAATTATTTGAAGCATGTTTGACACGGACCTATGATGGCACTATTCGGAAATGCAATGTTTCACTCTACTTCTTGTTCACCATTTTAGTACCCAAATTTTTTAGAATTCTCCTACGACACACCATGGACATCTAGAGATTATATTCATGAAATTCAAAAGCTCTAGTCATAATAGATAACCCACTACCATGTTTTGTTGACTTTAATTGCTAAGCATTATTCTCAATGGCTCCAAGAGGATTCGTGGCACTAGTTTAGCTTCTGACCCTTCATAATTCAACTTAGTGGACAAGTTAGAGAAAAATAAAATAGTATGTACATAGTAGTTGAGTCATTAGAGCAATAAAGACAATGCTCCGCTACTTGTTGTGATGAAGTAGCTTAGGGTCTTGGCCCCTAATCAGGGTGTTCCTTAATTCGAAAAATCACTTCTAAGTATGAGCACATCTAGGTAGAGTTGTAACCATCTAAGTACCCGGGTGTTCTGGTGCCTAAACAGCATGTGCATCCTGAAGAAAAGAGGACTTACACTCTACACTGATCTTTAGCAAGGGAAAGTCGGATCTATTAGAGATGCCCTACCCGAATAAAAAAAAATAATAAAATAAAAAATAAAAAAAAACCTTCTCGAACTTGTCCACCATTTTCTCCATAGAGGGTTGGTTAGCATAAAACTTAGGACCTCAAGGACTCTCTAGAGTCCATTGAGGGAATGCTTGTCTTGCTAAGACTCTAGAACATGGTATGTGGAGTGAAAACACTTATCTAGAGCTGCGATGACATTATGCAAACTCTAGTTCCCGGTGTGAAAATAGGAGAATACACACACTTTGGTGGTGAACTTGAGGTAGAGCAAATTCATTATTACTATTGCCGGAGGTTGAACACTTATCATCTCTTTTACTTGTACTTTCATTGTCATGTTTGCTTAAGGACAAGCAAATGCTTAAGTGTGGGGATATTTGATAAGCGTTCAATTGAGCATATTTACATACCATATATATATACTTATTTTCATGTCAAATGCAATGATTTGTAGCCTGCCGGTACTTAAAATACTTCATATTTTGTAAACAGGGCATAAATAGGCCACCACGATGAAAAGGAAGCATTTATCAACAAAATGAAGACCAAACGAGGACATTTTGAAGTAAATAGGGGGTGAACGGCCTTGTGAACGGGCCGTTCACACTGGCACAACGCAGGGCACAAAAGAGTGTGAACGGCCTTGTGAATGGTCGCTTCATCCGCCGTTGAGCAAAGCCGTGAGGTGAACTGGCCGATGAACCGCCAGCTCACTACCCGGTTCGTAACAAGGCGAGAGGTGAACGGGGTGATGAACGGCCGCTGACTACCCGGCTCGTAACAGCCGTGAGTTGAACGGACCGATGAATGTGCCGTTCACGAGACCGTTCATCGTGAATCTTTGCGCTTCATGGGCCCAATCAAGGGTAATGTTGTAATTTTTTAGTGGAGCCCTAATTCATTGGTATAAATAGTTAAGTATGAGAGTTTAGAGGGAGTTTTTGGCTGGGGAGAGAGGCTAGAGGAGAGATTAGGGCTTGGGGGGTCATCTCCCCCAAATCTTGATAGTAAAGAACCCTTGGATTTGCAAGCATTGGAGGTAATGGTGTTCTCCATTAATCTTTCATTGTTTTGTAAGCTTTTCCATTTTTGTTTGAGTTCCCCTTTCATGGGAAACTAATCTATTGGTACTTGGGTATGTTGAACTTTTGGATTGAGCATTAATAGCATTGAATGTTTATGATGATTTGTTGGTACCTTCTTGAATGTCTAATGAATGTTATGTATTGATTGTAATTTCATCACTAGAAATTACTTGTGTGCAATACAAGGGTAGAGCTAGCGCCTCCTTGTATTAGGAACTTGCTTCATTAGAGAGTTTCATGAGTATACCGAGGAATCGGGTACTAGAAGGGCGAACGACTCTTTCATACGAATTCACCCCCATGATTCTCCCAATGTATATAAATTTCCTTGAGCCTCATATCAAGTCCTAGGAGACTAGTCATTCAACCACCTTGGAAGAGGGGTTGGGTGTAATTTAGGAATTATCCCTTGAGCTTCATACCAAGTCCTTGGAGACTAGTTATCCAATCACCTTGGAAGAGGGATTGGATATAATTTAGGGACTATTGGCACAAGAAGTACCAACGTTGACTCATAAACATCTTTGCTTATCTTTAGAATTGAAATCCAAAAGGGAAACATACCCAAGTATCCTCTTTTGCCATTGATTTACCCCAATCAATTCTCAATTTTCAGTTCTTACTTTCAATCCCTTTTTAGTTCTTTACTTTTGAAAACCAAAACCCCCCAAATTACCATTTAGACTAGGTTAGTAAAGCTTGGTTTACACTTAGCAATCTCTATTCCCTGTGGTTCGACATCCGACTTCCATAGTCCACTTTATTACTTGATCACGACCCGTATACTTGCGGAAAACACATCCCATCAGACAGCTGTGGGCTCGAGGCATGGGCGATTGGACAAGTCGCTGCCGCGCCCCTTCCCTATCCGCACAGAGAATCCGGCGAGCAGGGGTAGGGTGTACGACGTATCCCTCCTCGTGGCTGGTGAGGTTTACAAGGCGGCCGTCCGATCGTTGCTGCCCGCTCATCCAGGCCGTCACTTCCCATCACGAGCAATCCATGGTGTAGCGCCAGCCACGTCCCTCCTCGCGTGTAACTCTCGCCCGTCGTGCAACAAGCCTCTTCGCAGTCGTCTGATGCCCTTCTCCCTACGTGGCCCCCTTCTCACCATCAGATTTCAAGAGCGAGAGGAGGGACTGAGCGGCAGCCCCTCTCATTACTCTGGCCTATTTGCAGGGAGGCCCCTGTTCTTTCGAAGTCGTGCATGCAGGTCCTTGCATGCTTTCATCGTGAGTGAGCCCACGTTCAAAAAAGTCCCTGATTTCCTCTGTCCTTTCCACTGGGTCCTTCACTGAGTTTATTCATTTATTTTATTTATTTATTTATTTAAAAGAAAAAGCGGTTTCGCACTTGGCTCCCCGTTCTTTTCATTAATTAATCTCCTTGTTATGATCTTAATTTGGAAAGGCTTAATTAGAGGGGTAACTATGCATTTCATTGATTTAGGACGAAAAGACACGGTCTTACAATCTTCCACACCTAGGACATCACCAAGAGCTTGGGGGAGAGCGCGAAGATACCCTTCCACCTTCCTAACGGTGGAGCTTGGAAGGAGTTAGGTCTACGGTCATCACATAATACTGAAAGTGGAGGAAGCCTTTACTTTCTTTATGAATACTTTTGTCTGCATTGTTGTTTTGTATTTGTCTTCTTCTTCAATAGAAGGCTAACTTCCTAGGTATTCGGGCAGTGGACCCCTTGGACCAAAGTTTAATGTTTGATGTTGAATATTAATGTTAGTAGTTGCATCCTTTATTGAGATTTATTGGGAGTCACTCATTGCATTGTTGATCTATGTTGCGATAGCCACGATCATTCAATCCGGCGCACAGTGGGAAGAAGTGAGCACCTCCTCATGTGCAGACATACTCCAATAGAGTGGATTGTGTATGCACCGAGAGATCGGGCATTTAGGAGTTGGAATCCTTAGCATTCTTTCTCATAGTCCTTCCAAGTCACAGGTTCCCTAAAACATCATGCAATGAGGGTACTGAGATTAGTAATTCGCCTTGAGAGAGGGAATGAATGCATTCTAGGAATCCTTAGTCCAATTAGTTGCAACAACTGGCTTTAATACTCCTCATCTATCTTTTGGAAAGTCCAAGTGGGAAACATCGCCCAGATACTCCTCTCTTGATTGATTGTCTCACGCTTCATCACATTCCATCTTATTCATGTCTTCTAGTTTTAGGTTAATATTAGCAACCATCAATACCAACTCTTGTTCATCTAGTTCATAGACGATTAGTAGTTTTAGTTTCTAGTCCCTAAGGATCGATACCCGACTCTTCAAAGTCAACTATATTACTTGTCCAACCCGTACACTTGTGGAGCACGCATTAGGCATATCAATATATGAGATGATGATCATAATTATAGGGTAACTTTTATACTGAGGTTTTGATGGATCTTGACAATTGTATTATTTGATTGTCTTCCTTTCTTGAATGAATGGATGTTGGATTTTTTTGTATAATCTATGTTCTTAATGTTTTCTTGATCGAGAGATGATGAGTCTAATGTGTATGCCTTCAACCGCAAGTGCATAGGTCTTGTCAAGTAATAAAGTGGACTATAAGAGTCAGGTATCGAACCTCAGACACCTAGAGGAACTATAAACTAACTAGAGGTTTATTAATTAATCTAATCACAATTTGATGGTGGGTTGTTCTAAACTAATGGAGCTAAACCTAGGAGAAGAAAATAAAATATGAGTGTAATGAATCGCGAGAGCAATCAATCAGGAAAGCAGTATCCGGGCAATGTATCTCCCTCGGATTCTTAATAATGATAGATAAAGGATATTGAGATTGATAGCTACAATTGATTGGACAAAGGATTCCTAAGGTGTCTTCACTCCCTCTCTCAAGGCGAATTGCTAACCTAGTGCCCTTATTGATGATGTTCTTGGGAATCAACTACTTGGAAGGATTACGGGAATAAGACATATGAAGGAGTCGCTCTCCTTAGTGCCCGATCTCTTGGCGGACTCGTAATCCTCTCTATTGAGGTATGCCCGCACATGGGGAGGCATTCGCTTCTTCCCCCGGTGCATCGGATTGGATAATACGGGGTATCGCAACCTAGATTACCCAAATTCAAAGAATGAAACTCAATAGATCTTAATCAATAATAAATGTAACCAACATTCATTAACATCCAACATCAAAATTAAAACATGTATTTGATGGTTCTACATGCCCTAAATACCTGTAAAAATTAGTTCCCCATCAATAGGGAACACAAATCCAATACACAAGTAAAAGTAAAAGCAAACATTAAATGAGACACTATTACTTCCAACGTTGGGGTGTGAAAGGACCGTTGAAAGAACCCCCTCCAAGCCTTGTGGTCAAAGGGGATGAAGATGAAGCTTGATGTCCTTGCCTCCAAGCTTTCCATTGCACGAGATGGAAGATGGTGGTGGTGGTGGATTAATGGGAGAGCCTCCAAGAGATTCTTAAGATCCAAAGATATGTCTAAAAACCCGAAACTCCAACTATTTATATAGCCCCTACGATTCTAAAGAGAGTTACGATCCTGTTGAAATTTGAATCGACTAAGTAAACTTAGGTAATCGCTCGATTCTAGATGGTCCCACTTTGGATGTGATGCGGTTTTGTTTGAGACTTTGTTGGGCAATCTCGTGCCAGACGAGGTAGTGGACATGCATCTAATCTCCCGTCCAGTTCCTCTAACGAATCAGGAGCTGGACTTTGAGTGTCCTATGGTCGAGACATCCTGTCTGATTGTTAGACGGGTCTGTGTGATTTGTTTGTTGGGCAATCTCATGCTAGACGGAGTAGTGTATGGGTATTTGATCTCCCGTTCGGTTCTCTTGTGAGTCAAAAGCTGGACTTTGAAAGTCATGTGGTCGAGATGGTCCCATCTGACTCTTTTCTTCAGCCTTCTCTTCCTCGATTTTGCTCATTGCTTCGAAAGTTGGAATTGCCCTTGTATCGCCCATGATGTGCCATGTTACACAGAATTAACACAATTTAAGTATCGATGGGCCATAATTCATCAAAATCGCATGCTAAGTGTGTATAAATATAGTATATAAATATAGTCAAATAAATACTTATCAAGAGATCATTAGATTATTTTGTATTCCTAGATGAACTTGACATAGGAAAGCTAGGTTAGGCTAAAGAGCATGCAATGAGCATTCAACTACATTTTAATAAATAGCACGAATTTAGTAACTCATGAGATCGGAATATATTCATTAGTGATCCATAATCATGATTAGGGTTTGTACTTCAAGATTTATGAATTCTGCAATTCTCATAGACACATGGTGAATTGAGATTAGAGGATATGTTCTCAAGTGGTTCGAAAGACATTTGAGAATAGGTTAGATCCCTAGATTAGCAATATGATCCATTCATCAAAGTGAGACGAGGGGAATATTCATACTATGTTGTCAAGGGAAGTTAGAACCCTAGATCCATTGATATTGATCAACTCCCCCCCCCCCCCCCCGACCCCCCGATTTAGTTCATAATTTTCTAGTTCATTTCTATTAGACTTTCTACTATAAACACTTCAAAATTATTAGGTTGGATAATATTAGTTTGGTACAACTTGGTACTCATCAAGATTTGATAACAATTCCTCATGGGTTCGACTATTTCTTATCACTTTATTGCTTGTTGACACATCCACTAGCGTTGATACTTTAGTATCTTTCACTTAAGCAACAGAAATTTACCTTTTGAAATTCTTATTATGCCTTCTCATATGCATCATATTGATATTTATTATGATTCTAAAGCTACTATTGAATTGTGTAAGTGTAAAACACAAATGATAAGATGACCAGGTTCTTGGCAAGATCTGGCACAAGTCAATATGGAGACACCTGAATCATAATGCTATTAGCATAAATTATGTAAAGTCAGGGCTAAATTCAATTGGTTCTTAGATTAAAGGGCAATCAAGATCATTGCTAATTGATACATCAAGGAGGATAACACTCACCTCTTAAAGGTCAAATAACAGTAGTAACCCGACTTCACTACAAAAAATGTTACATTTACTCACACCAGGATAAGCGTGAGTAAAAGTGTCAATAAGCGTGAGTATAGGTCAAAATTTTTTTACTCACGGAAAAAAACCTTATACCGGCGCTAAATATGCCATGACTAAAGGGGGGCGACGGTATAGCCATATTGGGACGGAAAAATTCCGTGACAATAGAGTTTTAGGTTTTACTCACGCTTGTACATGCGTGAGTAAAAGTAGTGATTGTTACTTCTTTTTTTTCTTTCACTCACAGATATTATCCGTGAGTAAAAGTGTGAATATTATTTTTTTTATTTTTTTTACTCATGGATATTATGTGTGAGTAAAACATGGATTATTTCCTCTTTATTTTTACTCATGGATACTATGCATGAGTAAAAAATTTATTTTATATGTATATACTCACGGATTTTATTCATGAGTAAAAACAAACATTATTATTTTTCCTTTCTACTCACACATAAAATACCCTATGCTCACGAATTTTCCTATAACAATTGACTATATATAAAAATATGCAATGCACAAATATTTTTCTATAACAGATAATTCAAAAAAATAAAACAAAATCAAATAAAATATATTGAGTAGTTGGATACAGCATTATCTTATCAAAGTATATCATCAATAGTACCTAATATAAGCACCATGACACCATATCACAAACCTTTTGCATAGAGTACCACTTTCCAAGAAATTCTTGAAAAACCAATCATGAAGTAGTTCTCAGGTTTACAAGAGAAAAAACATAATGAAAAAGAAGGGAAAGGCATGGATATCACAACTCTCCGCTGCTGCCGAACCCTGGCAAGAAAATATTTGAAGAACTTAAAATTTGCATTAAACAATAACAGGTAAATAAATGATCACAATGGGAAGATATTCTGGGAATGCGTTAGCCTGGCAATACTCAAAGCATATCAATGGCAGGTAAATAAATGATCACAATGCTGTAGATTTGTCAGAAGAAAATCATCAATTAACAATCACTAATCACTTGTCATTACTGTTATTCTTCAGCAAAATGCAGCAGAAATCAGTTGCACAGAAACTGCAGACATGTTTGATGTTAGAAAAAATGAAATGTTCAGAATACCAGAATGCATGACTAGTCAACTTAAAAAAACATATCATGTTAATAGTATCCAATTTTTACCAATCAAACAAATTACTTGCCATTCGATCCATCCTCCATATGATGGGTAGAGGATGAAGAGTGTAGGACCCCATGCGGAGATGCATTCCTACAACTACCGACATCAAGGGCCTATCATATCCAACATAGAAATAAATGAATGTCAATTTCAATATTAAGCAAAAAAATATTAACAAATTTGATAATTTGTAATAATCTTATAATTCATGTACCTCTTCATCTTGTGTGCCAGAAGCAGTGTTCAAAAGATTCTGGATTGCCTGATTTGGATTCATTTGGCGAAGTATGTCAACAACTGAAGCAAGCTGATATTTCAAATTCTTAATTTCTTCTTCCATTTTCCTAACTTTTTCATCATTTTTAGTGGAGTGGAATGAAGAACCAATGTCTCTTGAAGTTACCATACTCCCCAAACAACGAACTCTTCCTTTCTTCTCTGGTCCCTTGACCTGTGAATAGATATCATTCCTCCATGAGCTTCCTTCTTGTGTAGATTCTGAATTTGTAGGTTCATTCATGAACCTTCTCATATCATCCTGAAATTTAAAATGAAATAAAAAGGTGTTGGAATTTGATATTAATTTTAAAGGATATTCATATGTACAATTAGTTGTAAGATTACCACCACTTGAGCAGCATTTGCATTAACGATGCTCCCATCTTTTTTTGTTCTGCTCATAATATAAACTTCTGCTCTACTTAGTTTCACCCCATTAGATTCATTGCTCTATCATTGTTAAAAACACATTATCAAACAATTAAAAAAATAAAGTATTCAATGATTATAATAAGATTAAAAAAGTTATGTATAAAACAAATTAGACAATACCTTTTCTTCAATCAATCTAGCAAATGTTTTTGTTCCCGTGCAATGAGGCTCATTTTGTTTAGCCTTATTTTCTTTATTTTTCTCTGTTAGTTCCTATAAGCAACACAAAAATATGAATCTGTATAATTCAAAAAATTGTAAAAGATTCACTTCAAAACATGTATAATTAAAAATTTTAGTAAATGAATCGATTTTTCAATGGATATTACCTTTGCTTTCTGGGAACCCCAATACTCTATCAGTTGTTTTAGTTGCTCTGGGTCCACTCGAGCATCCTTTTTGGCCTTCTCTATCATTTGTTCTTTAGACAAGCTTTCATCCGTGTCATTCCCCTAACTTTTTTAGCCCTCTTTGAAGTACCTAATAAACCACGAGTTCATAAAGTTAAAACAATTAGCAACATACTAAAACAAGAGTGAAAACAAATTCATTATCATCACCCATGACATCATCCTAGTAAAAAAATGGCAAATTTTCAACTGTCAACTTATTTAGGAAGAAAAAATCTAGACTATCTTTGTCTGGTCCAAATAAATAACAGCCTCCCAACTTCTGCCAGAAGAAACCTTATCCTATATAGAGAAGCAATATAAAGAATCCCTACTTGCCTAGCTAAGCATAAATTAAAAACCCAAGCTTTGTAGATTTTCGAGGAATTATTTATCCTCTAAAGTCAAATCATAATAAAAAAGATTTTCCACATAAGCTAGTACTTGAGTTAAAGTCTTCCCTGCCAGACTTTTGATTAAAAGAAGTGCAGCCTGCATCAAGAACACTCGATCAGATAAATATTAGCCAAAATGAAATTTGAAATTTTAACTACTTTTTAAGATTAAATAGAGTCATGAAATTCAAACACATGAAAAAGTAATTGGTGATGGGTAAATGTAAAAGTAATTAAAAATTTAGCAAAATCCTAGATAAATAATTGAGAAAGTAACCTTCTTGCTCTTCCACGCTCCTTTCTTTGTATTGTATTTGTTCACTATCCTCAATTGACGTTGGTTTGACTACAAACGGTTGTTGGTTTGACTCTCCAGTATCTTCATTATTTTGATTTGAAACTATTTGGGGTTGTGATTGAGGGGTTTTGCGACTGGCCACTCTTTTATGTCTTGCCATTCTCTAAAATTCCTGCAAATAATCATAGATAAATGATAAGCTTTTCATTAGATAATACATAAATTGACAAAACACCTCGACATATACTCATTTTGACATATATAAATCAATCAACAAATGAATCAAAATAATCATAGAAGGCAAAATGCATTTGACCATATCAAGCTTAGATTTAAGCAAAAGGATAAACATTCATTAAAGGCTATTCCTTTGCAAAAGTGGTATATCAAAATTAGTTTCAAATGCTCTTGATGGAAGGTTTATCCAAGACTTATCCATTTGCAAACAAATCACTACATAGATCAGAGATGAATACATAAACAAAATTAATATGATTTGAGTCATAAAAAAATCTTCTTACCACGATACAAGTGGATGGAAATCTAGAGAAGCTTTCAAAAGAGCCCTTCCTGATTTAACTCTTAACCTAATAGTGAAAACCTAGCAGTCAAAATCCAACTTAAAGTTCAAAAACAAGAACATAATCATCATAATGATCCCAAAATTCAATAACAAAAGCATAAACAGTACAATCTCTTTTTATCACTTCAGAATATTCCAAGCAAGATAAACAAATCATAATTATTAACCACTTGTTGAACTCCTCAATAATTCAGATCAATGGCTTGAAGCTGATTGGAAAAGACTTGGATATCAATAAAATCAGATATATCAATTAATAGTACAAAAGAAAGAGTAGAAACAGGTTACAAATTACCAAAGTTGTAAAATAACATAAAGGAGTCAAAGAAAAATGCCAACCACCAATATTTGAATTGTTAGACCAATATATATATATATATATATATATATATATATATATATATATATATATATATATGAGGAAAATGATTGTTATAAACAAAATAAAGTCCAATCAGAAGTTAAATACTTTAGTTTATAAGAAAAAGTAGAGAATGTGACTTTAGTTTGTCACTCTTCAGTAGTGTCCTTACAAATAACGTTAGGATGTGACTCTTCAGTAGTGTACTTTCTTTTGTATTTAACTCTTACAATTAAATAATTTAACTCTTCAGAATGTGTACTCTTAAATAATGAGCTCATTTGAATGTGACTCTTAAAAATAAATTATAAAGTCTCATTAGCATCTCAGTAAGTCCAATCAGAAGTTAAATACTGAGATGCTAATGAGCTCTCACAACTTAACTTGTGGAAAAAAGGAAATAAAGAGCCTACCAATAAAAATTCAAGTTATGGTTTGAATGCACATACAGGTTAGTATAGAAATGTAGATCCACATACCATTAGAGTGACTCCTCGATTGGATTTAGCATCAGAATGTAGATCTGTTACCAAAGCTAACAATACAAATCTATCACAAGGAAACTGATCTATTGATGAATAAGAATGGCCATCAAAAGTTTAAGAATCCTTTCAGAAATCTCAGGATGCATTCAAATTGATCTAACATAACAAGCATCAGCATCTATACAGGAATAATCCTCAGATCTAGAACACAATTCAGCCAAGCAAATGTAGTAATCTCTTTTTATCACTTCAGAATATTCCAAGCAAGATAAACAAATCATAATAAGAATTCAGCCAAACAAATGCAGTAATCTCACTGCCAAAAATTCCATCCAAACAGAAAACAAACAGAACGAACCATTCTAAGCCATAGAAATTCCAATTCATGAAAATTAAAAATATAAAGACACAGAGAGAAACAAACCGGCGAGCAGGAGGGAGGCTGACGGAGGGGGCATAGCTGAAGAAATCACCGGGCATTGTATTCCGGTGCCGTCATGATCTGAGAGAGGTCTCGACCAGATGAGAAATTGAGAGGAGAATGAGGACGACATTGATGAACGAGAAATGGGAGAGAAATCAAGAGAAGAGAGACATGCCTGAGTAGTTGGTGCCATTGGAGAGCGAGGGACTCCTTTCTCGGCGTGATCTTCAATCCATTTTGAGAGAAATGAAGAACATAAGAGCTTCTCAGAGGAACTCCTTCCAATCCCGTTTCAATCTCATCCGCCTTCCTGTTTAGGGTTTTTTTTTGGTGTTTTATAATTTTCCCCCTAATAAATAATAAAATTATATTGTTAATCTTTAATCTCAACAAAATTGAAAGTTTTTTATAACTATATTTTATTTTATAAATTTTTAAAAAATAAAAAGTTACTCATATAGTTATTATTATAGATAATTTACTATTCATTCCTTAAATAGTAAACTATTTGCCATGGGGTCCTTGGTGGGTCTTATTATTAAAAATGATAACTATATTTAAAATATACGAGTTTTTCTTAGTGAAAATTTTTTAAAGAAAATGAAAGATTTTTTCTTTATTTTAAGTATATTAAAAATATAATAATTGTGACTATAAATTACTTCAAGACTCACAAATAAATCTAAAACATGACTAATATATAATCTTTACCCATTTAACAAAAATAAAATAAAATCCATGACTAAAAAAGCTTCTACAGTCACGTATAAAATAACCGTGATTATAAATTATTTTAATATTCATGTATGAATCTAAGCGTGATTATAATATATATAACCTATAGTCACGGTTAAAAAAAATCCGTGACAAAAAAACCCTCTATAGTCACATATAAACTAACCGTGACTATAAATTACTTTAATACTCACATATAAATCTAAGCGTGACTATAATATGTAACCTATGGTCACAGTTAAAAAAAATCTGTGACTAAAAAAGCCTCTATAGTCACATATAAAATAACCGTGACTATAGATTACTTTAATACTCACGTATAAATCTAAGCGTGACTATAATATGTAACCTATAGTCACGGTTAAAAAAAATCCGTGACTAAAAAGCCTCTATAGTCACATATAAAATAACCGTGACTATAGATTACTTTAATACTCACGTATAAATCTAAGCGTGACTATAATATGTAACCTATAGTCACGGTTAAAAAAAATCCGTGACTAAAAAAGCCTCTATAGTCATATATAAAATAACCGTGACTATAGATTACTTTAATACTCACGCATGAGTCTAAGTGTGACTATATATGAAGTTTTAGTCACGCTTAAATTTCTGTGAGTAAAATTTCTGTGAGTAAATGTAACATTTCTTGTAGTGCTTCTTTGAATGAAGATCTAAGGATAGAAGTTTAAATGGAAGCTATTTGATTGGTTAGAGCACAATATTACTTTAGATGTGTACTCTAACCTCATTCATAATGAGAGTGCTCTCATGTAATTGTTTAAGGTTAAGCTTACCTCTTAATGAGATCAATGGATGTACTTAAGCAAGATATTTCACTTTAGATATCTTTGGAGATCTCACCTATATGGAGACGCAATGGTGAGAATACATAGGTGAACTCTCTAAAATCTCCATAAACTGGTATTAAGCGCATGGCCAAGTAATGTGCCAACCTATAGTTGCATTATATCACTAGTTATTTTTTTGATGTTGATTCAAAAAATGTAGTTGAAGACCTAGTTTACTACACTTCTATCAGTTTGATATTTTAAAGGAAAACTAAGGTTCAAGACCTTATGAATACCTTAGTTTATGGTCCTATTTAAACACAAGAACCAATTCTAACACACATTTTCTCTTTGTGTCTAGGGTTGTAAATGGGCCGAGTTTGATCGGGTTGGGTCCAGCTCAAATTCGAATCAAAATAGCTTAGCACAAGCTCGAAATTAGCGAGCTCGACTCGATTTAGCTTGAAATTAAAAAACTTATTTATAAATTGTTTTTTTATATTATATATTATATATTAATACTAAATGTTAAAAATTCTATTCATATATTATATTATATGTTAATATTAATTAATCTTTATTATTATTCATATTATACATTAATATATTAATATTAAATTTCGAGCTAAGCTCGATTGAGCTCGACTCGGCTCGAGCTTGAAATTGAAGCTCGAGTTCATTTCGAAAGCTTCGAAATTCGAAATAGAGCTTCGAACTTTTACTGAGATGATCTCGAGTTGCTCACGAACAGCTTGATCGTTTGACCGCCCTACTTGTGTGTTGTGTCTATTGACTTAATTCTAAACTTTGACATTTCATACATTATTCCTGTTTCATTTTTGAAATAGCCTAGCTAAAGCTCGAGCTCGGCTCGAACTCAAAATTAGCTCGAATAAGTTGGTTTGAGCTCAGCCCGATTTAGCTCTAAATTAAAAACTTGTTTATAAATTGATTTTTTTATATTATATATTATATATTAATACTAAATGTTAAAATTTTATTATATATTATATTATATATTAATATTTATTAATCTTTATTATTATTTAAGTTTAATATTAATATATTAATATATTAATAGTAAATTTCTAGCTTGCAAGCTAAGCTCGGCTCGGAAGCTCGAAATTCCGAGCCGAGCTCAAACTTTTAAAGAGCCGATCTCGAGTTGCTCACGATTAGCTTGATCGTTTGACCGCCCTACTTGTGTCTATTGACTTAAATTCTAAACTTTGACATTTCATACATTATTCATGTTTCATTTTTTAAACCAATAAAATAATATTCACTCATAGGTCTCTCATATACTTTATTAATTATGTGTTGTGCATGATTATGGGTGTAGTGGGAAACCTTTAGATTTTGAAATGGGCCCAAGGCCCATCCCATTTCTATAGACACCAATGATGACTTTTAATTTTCTAATTTTTGATTTTTTTTTGGCATTTGTTCTCTCTTTTCTTTACAACTAATTTTCTAACCATTAGATTGAATCTAGATCAATCCAATGTTTGGTTGGGGGTTTTCCCCAAGAATAACTCCAACATAATTCCTCATAAAAAATATTTCTCTCCAAACTTTTAATTAAATTTAAAAATATAACCAACCAATATATAAAAGACACATTACTAACTTATTATTAATATATTTGGTTTAAAAATTCCCTAAAAAAAATTCAAAATATTTTCCGTTCAGTATGAAAGCCTATAAATACCCAAACCTAGCGCCCACGGGATAATAACAACTCTCTTCTTCTTTCAAGCTTGGCCAACCATCTTATTCGCCATCTAATTTTATTGCTTCTTGGATTTAATTAAAACTCCCTCCTTACCAAGAAGTGCTAGGCCTAACATTGGGTTAGTTGTATTCCATTAGCCGGAGAGTCACTGGAAACTTGCTCGGATGGACGAAATCAGCATTTATGGCGTTGCGCAAGCACGCCTCTTCCCAGGTTTTGTTATTCTAACTTTTGATTTGCTTGATTTTTGTGATTGATCAGGATTTAGCACGGGTGTCATTAACATTTTCCATCATATGAAAGTTCTCAATGATCTTTAGGGTAATTTTTGTATTGTTGATTGTTTGGGGGAGGCAATTATGTTTTGGCGATAACAATAAAAAGGGCAATCCCAGAAAAGAAGTATATTCCTATGTTAATGTTTTGTTGCAATATGCCAATAACTAAAACAGGTTGGGATTATAATGATGAATAGAATATTTTTGAGTCTGTGTTTTGTGTACTATTCAAAATTAAATCTTAAATTAGATCAGCACTTGGTTTTACAGTCTATATAAATACAGCATGGACTGAATCCAAAAACAAGTTATGAGGTGAGTACTCTTTTTTATAAGTTGGGAGGATCGCCTTCTTCTTCCCTTAGCTTGATGCGTGAAAACTGCAAATTCACCAATAGTCATTGCAAGAACAAGAACCATTTTCAAAGCGATGAAATCGGATCCGATCTCTCACAAGGATCACCTTGCAAAACACTTCTGAAACCATTTTCATCCATTCATGGCAATCCAAACAAGTCCTAAGGTTCTTTTGACACCCTGAATTTCCATTTCTGGACTTGTTTTAAGGAAACCATAAGCAACTGCAAGCTTCTCACTATGGCATTGCAGATTTTCTTCTTTTCTTCCTCTAACACATCCATGGTTACAAGCTCAGTCACAGGTGTGAAACCATGTGTCTTAGTTTTTCTCATCAAGCCATCAAGAACTCGGTATATAGCTTCTGTTTCAGAATGTGATCTGTCACCGGCCTTGAACTGGTGTATCACACTACCCATCTCTACCCAACTCAGTCCTCTGTTCTTCCGAATGCCTTTCTCTTTCATTATCGTCCAGACGGTCTCTGCGTGATGGTATTGCTTCCTAGATGAGTAGATGCTTGAGAGCAAGACATAGTCCCCACTCTGCTTTCCCTGTGCCATGTGTTCAATCACAGTCTCAGCCATATCAGACCGCCTGTGCTTCCGACAAGCACTAAGCAATGCTCTCCAGATCACTGTATCGGGTTTCATCGGCATTGTTCTCACAGTTTCATAAGCTTCATCGAGATGCCCAACTCGTGCCAGAGTATCCACCATTGTGCCATAGTGCTCGATCTTTGGCTCAATGAGATGGCACTGTCTCATTAAATTAAAATATCGCCGGCACTCTTCAACCAATCCACAATGGCTACACGCTGTCAAAATGCCGACGAATGAGATGCCATCAGGTGCAACTCCTTCACCCTCCATCAAAGAGAACACTTGAAACACCCTTGCAGCAAGTCCATGAATGGCTAATCCAGTTATCATTGAGTTCCAAATAGAAACATGGTCCCTTCTCATGACATCAAAGATTTTCCTTGCCATTTCAATCCTACCACATTTGGCGTACATGTCAATCAAAGCAGAGCCAAGTATGTGGTTCAGTTCAACTTCTTTCTCTGCCATCAGCTGATGAACCCATGTGCCATGGGTCAATGCACCCACCCGAGCGCAAGCTGAGAGGACAGTTGAGAACGTGAAACCATCCGGCTCAAACCCTGAAGCAAGCATCCTTCTGAAAAGGTTCAAAGCCTCCTTGGGCCGTGAACACCTTAGACAACCCTCAATCATGGAGTTCCAAGAAACCAAGTCTCTCTTAGGCATTCTTCCGAACACCTGATACGACTTTTCAAACTCCTTGTTCCTGAAAAGCCCCATGAGCATCAAGTTCCCATAAAGAGGATCTTTATCACATTGGGTTATTCCCTCAAACATGTGTCGTGCATCACCTATTTGATCATGAACAAGATATAACTTGAAGATTGCTGCAGATAGAGGCATGTAGTAATGCAACCCGGTTTTGATTATCTTGGCATGGGCTTCCATCGTTGCTTCTAAATTGGAGGAGATGCGGCAGGCTTTGAGAACGAGAACAAAGGTTCGGTGGTCAGGGCGGAGAGTGCCGGAGTAGAGCAAGGATTTATAAGTTTGGAGAGCTTTATAGGGGGAGCCTTTCTCAAGGAATGCTCGGATGATGGAATTGCAGTTGTATACAAAGGGACGTTCTGGGAGGCATTTCATCGAATGGCTTCAATAATATTGTTATAACAAAGTTCCTTAAACCGCTCGCAGAAAAAGCTCTGCTCTGCCTGGCTTGAAGTGAGGTCGGGCTGTTCTCAAGTCAATGATATAGTCTTATCTTCTGGTTCGTTGGTGATGCATGCAACATGCAGGCTGCAGCTATTATATATTTATAGTATATAAATAATATCTAATATTATATATATATATATATATAAGTGGATGTGTTTGTTTGGAGTAAAGGTGTCAAACCGGCTTACACGGGACAGTGCCAGACTCCGGCCCAGCACGAGGCACGGCCCAACTCAACTGGGCTCTTGCCGTGCTGAGTCGGACCGAGTCGGGCCATGTGTCGGCCTCTGTTTTTAAAATATATTTAAAAATTTTTAGAAAATATATCATAAATAAGAAAAAATAAAAAAAAAATTAATAAATAAAAACAAAAACACCCCGAATTTACCCATCTACCCCGATTTGTCCACAAATCAGCTAAAATAAATATAAAAAATAAATATTAAAAAAATGATGGCTTCCAAGGCTTTGAGAGGCGGAGAGGGGTTGAGCTTTGAGAGAAAGGGAGAGAGAGGGGTTGAGCCGTTGAGGCTCTCCGGTGGGGTGAGTGAAGAAAGATGAGAGAAGAGAGATATGAGAGAGAGATAGAGAGCTAGTTAGAAGAGAGGGGAGAGTAAGAGAGAAATGAGAGAGCTTGAAGGGAGAGAGAGTCAAGGTCAAATTCCCTCAATAGTCCTTGTATTTAGGTAAATTTGCCCATTAGGTCCCTCTATTTTAATTTGGCCTCACGTGGTCCCTCTAATGTGGATTTTGATCCAATTAAGTCCGTTGTGTGACGTACGTCAAGCTTCCCGTTGGTTTTTGCTGACGTGGCTTTTGTAACGAATATAATAATAATAAAATATTAATAAAACTCAATAGGATCCGGATCCAAAAGCGGATCCGGGTCGAAACCCGCAATCTTATCGGATCCAGACTTAATCAAACCCTCTCTTCCCTCTACCAACAGTCTTGTCTTCCCGCCACCACCTCCACCCACCACTGCCAACGAAATTAGGGTATCTCGCAATTTCCAGCCGATATCTTTCAACCTTTGGCCACCGCAGCAAGATCGCCGCTCGCCGACTCCGACCAATACTACCTGAGATCCAGACTAATTTCTAAGGGTTGCTGAATTCTGAGCAGATTGAGCAGTTTGACGTGAAGGCCAAGGAGGCTTGAAGCTTGATTCTGATCAAATGGTTATGGTTATGTAATTTTGAAAAGATTCAGCCTATGGTGCTCATATTTTGTGCAAATTGAGAATCTTGTCGTGAAGGCCAGGGGGGCTTAATTTTGAACAGATTCAGCCTATGGTGCTCTTATTTTAAACAGATGGTTATATAATTTTGACACTTTGTGACTTTGTAACTTTATAATTTTGTAATTTTGAATGAAACATTCCCAGACTTATCAAATCATTTCCTGTATTATCATATCAGATCATTCCCAGTATTATCATAGCAACACCTGAATAATTGAGCAATTGAAACCGAAAGTAATCGAGCAATGGGAATTAAAGTTTCAATTCGATTCCATGGAACACCTAATTAGAAATCTGAGCAATCTGAGTAATCTGAGCAATCTGCACATCAGAAATTTAATTGAAACACTCAATTAACACAACTATTTGATCAAAAATTTCAAATTCTAATTCCATGGAACATATGAAAACTACATAGTAACATTTTGTTCTCCATACACTTAGCACATATTAACTTCTGACCGGAGACATTAAATATTCAAGATTACAAGCACAAAAACCCATGACCTTAATAACCTAATGCTTTTCAAAACCCATCCCTATATTTCATAGTGCAACTTTTCCTTTTTATTTGCAGCGGTTGTCATGCTCACTTTGTGTTTCAAATTCTGGCAACTCAATCTGAGTACTAGTTTGCTGGCTTCCTTGTTTTGGCAACTCAAATTTAGTACTGGTTTGTTGGTAGTCTTGTTGTTCCTGATTGTCCTGTGTAGCACCCTGCAGCACATTCCTTCTTGCCTGACATTTATAAACACCAAACAAATAATATTAATACCCAAAAAGGTCAAAGACAAGGTAAGATGATTTTAAAATAAGAAATGATATTACAATTAATTGAGCAGCAGTGATAAATGAAGAGGAATTGGCCCTTTCCCTTCCAATAATAAGGCCACCACTGTGAGTACCCTACAACATATAATAAGTTTTTATCAGCTTTTTGAAACTTCATCAAAATTGGATGTTGATGATTAATATTTCTCACTCTCAAAATTTGTAGTGAACAATGTCTTGCAGCAGGTGGGTGGTTTTTCAATGTGGTTGCAATTACTGTCTCTGACTTCTCATTAGGTGTAACCTGCTTTACAGAGGATTAGATCATGACCAACAAAAGTACACTATAATAAAAAAGATTTAATACTCATAAAGCAATAAAAAAGCTTACAAATATATTAGGTTTTTGTTTTTTCTTTCTGGTTGCAAGTATTGGCTCTGTGTTCTCATTAGGTGTAACCTACTTCACAGAGAATTAGATCATGGCCTACAAAAGTACATTGTATTAAAAAAAAAAATGAATACTCATAAAGCAACAAAAAAGTTTACAGATATGTTAGCTCTTTCTTTTTTCCTTCTGGTTGCAGGTATTGGCTCTGTGTTCTCATTAGTTGTAACATGCTTCATAGAGGATTAGATCAAGGCCAACAAAAGTACACTATAATAAAAAAAAAAGATTTAATGCTCATAAAGCAATAAAAAAGCTTACATATATGTTAGCTTTTTGTGGACATGTAATTTTGTTGTGGCCTTTAGCTTTGCAATAACTACATTTGAAGACCCTGCCTCTATTGTGCAATTTTGTTTTATCTTTGCTTTTGCATTCTAGAGGCTCTCTCTTCCTTTTCTTGGCTAGTCGACCAGGCATTCTTTTCACCAAAGGAGGCAGTAGTGGCCCTTCCTCACTTGCAGGCCAAAAAGTTCTGCCTTTCGCTGGATTAATAGCATATTGATATGCCTTTAAATATGTCTCTTTTCTGAACCACTAAGCCAAATAGTTGACTAGATCTTTCCCTTGAAAAGCAACATAAGCCATTGCAAGTTGGCAAGGGATGATTGTTTTTTCCCACTGGCTACAAGAGCACATATTATCTTCCAAGATTACAACATAAGCCTCCCTCTCATGCACCATTAGATTATTCCAATAAAACTCATGTTTGTCCTCCCCCATTCCACTCAACCAGCCACTTTGCACTCCTTTGCCTTTCTTTGTCAATCTTGGCAGCAACATTGGGCCCATAGTCCCCTATCCACCTGCTAGCAAAACCTCTTTTCATTGCAATCCTTATCATCACAAATTGTCTAATGTCTTTAAGCATGGAAATTATAGGTTTACTTCTCGCATCCAGGATTACTCCATTAAAAGTTTCACACATGTTGTTATCAATCACCTCACATTTAACTACATCAAAAAAATAAGCCTGACACCAACCTTAAATAGGCCATTTCTCTAATAACTCCTCCATAGCCTTGTCTTGTCCATTCATCTCTCGCAATTGATCTAACTGGTTTCTAATCTCTTGCAGGCTTGTAGACCTAGCAATATTCCAGAATTGCATTTGAAATTCCTTGCCCTGATATTTCTTGCCCCATCTTGCATAGATGTGCCTTGCACACATCCTATGCTCACAAAATGGAAGAAGATCATTCACTACATGGATCAGACCCTGCAAGAAATACATTGCACAAATTAAAATGCAGTACAAAATTAAAATGCAAGAAAGAATAAAATTTAAGTAAAGTGTATTGTGTACCTTCTGCATGTCACTGATGAGAGACCATCCCAAGCCTTGCCCCATACATAAATTAGACTTCAAATTATTAATAAACCAAGTCCAACTTTCACTTGTTTCCTTCTGGACAACTACTTATGCTACAATGAACATCTGGTTGTTCCCATCCCTTATCACAACAACAAGCAGCATGCCCTTAATTAACCCTTTAAGAAAACATCCATCCAGACCAATGAGTCTCCCATGTACCACCTAAAACCCCTTTCTCTCATAAGGCAGTGATTAGTCATATATACATCTTCTGAAATTAGGGAATTCATTTAAGTTATTCCTTTCAGCCACAACAACCACATTGCTCCCGGGATTTGTTGCCTTCAACTCAAGAGCATAATGTTCAGCACCTTGAAATCTTCTTTGAACTGTTCCTCAATTTTTTTGAGCACCAAATTCTTGGCCTTTCTACAGACCTTGTAGGTCACAAAGATACCTAGATGTGCCCTAACCATTGCCCTCAATTGCCTAGCCCTAATAAAAGTCATGGAGCTTATGACATCACCAAATTTTTTGGGAATCAAGGGAGCTGTCACCCTTTTGTTTTTTGTAGTCCCAAGCAAGCATGAATAATTTTTGACATAGTGCTTGACAACAAACCTCATCTTCCCGCTACAATTGTGAGCACATGATCAACCATTTGCAATCCTTTGCTGCACACTTAGCCCTTACCCTCACTTAATCATTTTTAATGAACTTAAATTCAAATCCCTTCCTAGTTGAGAACTGTATAAGTTCATTCTTGAATAATTTGATATCTTCAAACCGAAAATCTTGGCAGAAATCATCCAAAGGATGTCTAGGGTCATATATTTTCCTACTGGACCTGTGCCTTCTTGCATCATCTGTAGTAGAAACTTCACTGGTATATTCATAGTTACCAATGTAACACCCGCTCCCAAAACCGGGATGCGTGCCACACCAGCCAGGCCGGGAGTACACCCAGCCCGAAGCTGTGTAATTTAAAGCTGATAACAATGATAATAATTATTCTGATAAACAAATATAATAAATAAGGTGTTTAAACTTATACAAAGTTTACAAAACTAGCGGAAGGGTTCTACAAGTCTAAACATTAAATACATATACTATATCCTCATCTCCTATATCAGAGCCATCTACAGAAGTACTCAATCTCATTCCTACACATTTCACTTGAGTGAGAATCACTATATAAGGAAATGCATGTATATATACCGATATATGAATCTAGGAAATAATGCTAATCATATGCATTATCTTCTAATCAGTTTAACATGCCAAGCATCTCAGAAAAACACAATCCAGATATATTCAATAACTCATGCATTCATAGTATCTTGACACCTATGTAATACTGGTATCATATCGACCTTGCATGCACCCCTAGCTCAATGTCCTGATCTATACCAGATAGAGCGTATCCCTACAAGGTGATCTTCTGATATAACCGACATGTCTAGCATAGGGTGCACCTCTGTCGATATTCCCAACTTCTTGTTATCTTGTTCCTGTTCTTATTTCTTTTTACATATGCATTTGCACTCACGGTGCAAGAATAAAATAATCAAGCCGCTAGTAATAGGATCATAATACAAAACCAGCGACATTGCACAAACTACAAATAAAGCTCATGCAAAACCATATAAACAAATCCGGCGATAAAGCTTGATCATAAAAACATCCAAGTATAGTGTAATCACTCACCTGATATCCCATCACCGGCTCTCCCGCCGAGTCCACGATGCCTTTTCCGCATCCTAAACATGTTATTTCATCATTACTAATCATCTCATAATATTTAGAAATGATTTTAGCTATGTATGTGCATGTTCATGCAATTTCTCTAAAATATCGATTTTTCATACTATTTGGTACTCTAGCTCTTTGGCTCTTTTCCTTATCTCAATTTTAGAATTTATTAATTAAAAACTTGTTCTATATCGAGTGAGATACTTGGGAAGATACTTAGAATCATATTTGGGCAAACAATTCATATGTATGCCCTATATGTAAAAAACCTCAAAAAGTCGGTTTTTAATTTATAACCGACCCTAGAAAGGCCTCATACACCTGCCCTACATATTTAACCCACCTTTAGCATGCCCCCGAGTTAGTGGAACACTCGAAAATCAATTTGAAAATCATCTGATCTCTCTTCGCTCTGATAACTCTTCTTCTTCCCGTACTTCTGATGAATTCCACGCAACCCATTTTTGAGACAAATTTATTTTGGAACAAAAGGGCTGATTATGAAACTCGTGGATTTGAGCCATAAGAAGGGAAAGTTTGCACTAAACCATGAAGGCCCAACTATCTCTTATATACGAAGGTCCAACTATTTTCAATCACAAGTATACAAGCATAACTAATTTATTCAATCATACCTACAACAGGTTATTGATGCCTTTTCATCTTAATTAAATGAACTCTTGTTTACAATGGAGTTACGACTATTTAAGCATGAATGCTCTTTAAGACCTAGTATTTCAACACTGAGACAAACAAAGCTAACAACATCTATAACAACTCAACAGAAGCGCATAGATTTCAGAAACACCATAGAGTATGTTTAAATACATATTTGATGGCTATTAATACTCCTAATGTGCACATTATACAGCAAATCATTTGAATTAAAGCATTGTATGAAATGCAGATTTTTTTTTACAGTTTGCGCAGACCGAGAAAACTATAAATATCTCTCGATCCGGAAGTCCGATTTTGTTGATCTTAAATTCATTGGAAAGCTCTTTTCATAACTTTTCTAACGGTATATTATATATCCCAATCGGAGGAATGTAGAGGACCCAACCTATCTCTCGAAACTGGCAGCCAGTAATTCGCATTAAGATTCCTGTAGTGCTACAGTAAATCCGAAATGGAAAATGCTCAATTGGAGCTTTATAATTCAAAATTCATTCCATATCTTTCAATTCACCCATTCATACTTATTTTAATCCATTTATACTTCATTTTATTCTCTAATTCCCCATAACCTCTCCAACATTCAATCAATTTACACTTAAAACCTAGAATACATATCATGTGTAATTTCAGTAATTTAATTGCCTCCATAAAATGTAATTTCACTTACTTGGTGACTTGAGCCCTAACAACTTGCATTCCCAGTCTTGATCACTTCTCCTTTGATCTTCTTCTCAAAATCCTATGTCATGTAGACAAATACATTCATAACCATGAAAATCATAGGCATAACAAGGAGGATTTAGGTCTTAGTCCACCACCCAATCATCCTTTACCTTGTTTAGATTAAATCCTTGATGCTCATGGAAATCTCTCCAAGGTTCCTATGTTGCCACTCCCCTATCCATCAGCTCCAAGGAGAAAATAAGGAAAGTATCATACTCTCTCTCTCTCTCTCTTGCAATGATATAATGGTATTTTGCAATTTAGTCACTATCTTTTATTTTTATCATTTTGTCACACTTGGTTTATTAATTTACAAAGGTTTCCAACCAACCCCATTTTGCATATAACCCTTCCTAGTTACCTAAGTCTCATTTGTTCTACTGAACCAATTATTATACCAAAGCTTTATTATCAATCTCAAATTAATTATATGTCACACTAAACCTTATATTATTAAAGCTTTTAATTAATTGATATATTTTAACCACTTTACATTTCAACCCTCTCATAATCAAATAATAATTGATTTACCATTCAATCTTTCTAGAGTAAGTTAATTTTGTATTAACACCAATTTATTTTCTGGAAATTAAACGATAATAACTAGAGAAAAATTAAGGTCAAGTACAAACTGTGGTCATCAAACTCAATGTACTAATCTCATATCTAGCAACTTTCCCACTATGAGCATGTGTTGCGTTATCATCTTCATCGTAATCTTCATTTGCATTCTCAAAGACCATAACCAACAAAGAATCCCTTTGTATTTCTTTCATCAATCGAACATATGTTCTGACCTTATCCCTAGCCTTCACTGTTTCATTATCAGCATTTGAGTAATAATCAATAAATAGTACCTCTAGTAGTCTTTCTTCATCATTAGTACTTGACTTACTATCATTGTCACTCTAATTATTCTGCTCCACATCTAAGCCCTCATCATTTGACTGCCCTAAACCTTGTACAGTAGTGTCTTGCTCCACCTCTAACTCCACATCATTCTATTGTCTTAAACTCTCCATAATATTGTCCTGCTGCACATCTAACTCCACTTCATTTTGTTGCCCTAAATCCTCTACAATATTGTCATGCTCCACATCTAACTCCACAACATTTTGTTGCACTAAACCCTCCACAATATCACCACAATCAGACACTAACCATTATGGCAAGGTCCTATCTTGCTTAGCACCTGATGACTCCATATAAACATCTGATGTACCATGTTTTCTTAATTGATCAGCCAAGCCTAAACACCCTCCATCATCACAGATTTTTTTTTTTAAAATTTCCCTCATCATTCTTATAAAAAAAAAATCCCATGCCTTCTTAATGTCATAACATAGTTCCTTAAGATCTCCTAACAAATCCCAATAACATACCTTGTCAAGGTCAAGAGCAAACTCATCCAGTCTCCTATTGACATATCTTACTTCCCCTTCTCTTGCCAATGACCCTCCATAATGATATTTAACAGTGTATTCCCACTAATTAGACATTCTATTCTATATAGCAAAAAAACCAAACTAAGTCAATCACAGAACATCAATTCTTGGTATAAAACTTTGACCTAATTTACATGGATAAAAACAGAACAACAATTCTTGAATTGATAAAAACAGAACATAAATCACAAGAAAATCAATCACATATATCAAAGATTGATAAACTTAAATCAATGAAAATAAGTTAGTTGTTATCACAGGTTGTTAAACTTAAGTCAATGAAAATAAGTCAATCACAGAACTTAAGTCAATGATAATAAGTCAATAAAATTAACTCAATGAAAATAAGTCAATTACAGAACTTAGGTCATTGAAAATAATTCAATCACAGAACTTAAATTTAGTACAAATAAGTCAATGAAAATCAATCACAACATCTGAGATATCACATATTGAATAATGCTAAACTAATATCACAGTACATCTATGACAGGATAAATATCAAAGAATACCGATCATAGAACTTAAATATCACATAATATCAATGAAATCAATGAAAATAAAAAGCATTGAAATAATATTTACACAAAAAGGTCTAAAAATAATGCTAAATAATCAAATTCAAACCTAATAACATGTTATTTTCTATTAATATAACATATTTCCCTTATATTGGTTCACCAAATCAGTATTTTCAAAAATATCATTCTCTCCCTCTTAAGTTTGGGGATTCTTTAAAATTCAAAAATAACATTCAATATGTTGATGCCAAAAACTGGTCCACCTCCCGCTTTGGCTACTGTTGCCTCGTGACCTGGTCTCAGCCTTTGACAAACGGTTGAAATTTATAGTTGGTGTGGACACTTACTTCAACTTCTGAACAAGGAACGCGGGGAACGCTTTGGAATTCCGATCGGAATTATCAGCCTTGGATCGGAATTATCAACTCTTTGCTTTGGGGTGAATCTGTAAAAAGGAGAGGGGAGGGATCGGAATTCGGCCTTTCTGCCCAGATTCAACTCCGATGCTTAAGTAAGAAAGCTTGAGAGAAGGAATCTTAAATGTAAGTTAGTTCTTTGTGTAATGATTTTCTTTTTTTTGCTCTTTCTATTGTTGCCCTTCTTTTATAGCAAGGAAAGGCGGTGGGTAAGGCGGTAAGTAAGGCAGTGAGTAAGGCAGTGAATAAATATCTTCTAAGGCGGTAAGAAAATATCTGCCTACAGCGTAGGTGCTACGTAGGTAAGTAGAAAACATCTGCCTACTGTAGAGGCACGTGGATAAGATCTATCTACTGTAGAGGCGTTAGGTATTTTCTACCCTACGTGGCTATAAGCACCTTATGAGATCCTCACGCCTTGTGGATAAGAAGGTTGCTATAATTCCGACGGACTTGTTTGTGGGATTGAACCCTCATTTTTATTTGCCTTTGCAGAACGGAATTATACCAGGATATTTGGTGATATTGCCGCACGACCAAAGGGACGTAGTCCTGTATATGACAGGTGGCCATTTAGGTCGTTGACACGCGTCTTACCAAATATATCCGTAGCACAATATAAAAGTCCAAAGATCATTAATTGATCATTTCTGCAAGTGTGCAATCAAAAATTTAAAAATCAAACTCATTAAAAGATACAAGCATGAAAAAGGGACAGAAATGATCAAATGGTGAATAAAGCTACAAGAATAAAGAATCAAACTCATTAAAACCGTATGTAACCAAAGGAAGGAATAGTTGAAAACAAACTGAAACAAAAGGACAAAAAACAAATTCGAACATAATGGACTGCCCTAGTTGAAGGGGTCTCAAATGGAGAGATGGTAGTGGCTATTATGGATCTCAGGTGGTATTGGTCGGAGTCAGCGAGCGGCGATCTTGCTCCGGTAGCCGGAAGTTGAAAGATATCAGCCGAAAATTATTGTGGTGGTCTTCTTCCGACACGACATGATCGTGCTTGGTGATGGCTTACTGCAGAAAGGGATATACAGTCGTGCAAGGAGGTCGCACGATGGGGAGCACGGTGGTGCGCGTGAGTCGCGATGAAAGAAAACCTTGGCTAAACTCCGGTGAAATCGAAGGGCGGCTTGACGGGATTCAGCAAGATCTTGCCGAAGAGGCACGGGTGATGCGTCAGAGTGAAGGGGAAGAAGATTCCGGACAATGAATGGATATGGCGACGTGATTCGTCCATATAACAAAAACTAGGTTTTGATGCATATGCCCGATCACGCCTTTAAACACGGGCGTGTTAGTCGAGCACGACCAAGCTTCTTAGTTGTACGGTTGTGTTCTTTAGCTTTGATCTCCCGAGAAGTGCACGGCTTGGAACACGGCAGTGTTGAGGTCTGTGCTTTTCTCTATAGAAAGTGCACGCCCGTGTTACTCAAGAACACGACTGTGTTGGTGTCCACCTGATTTGAATTTTGATTTCCCGAGATATGCATGGTTTGAAGCATGGTAGTGCTTCATCCCATACATCTCTCTGTCGCCTTTGACTTCCTATTTCGCCTTGTCCTTTTCTCAACCTGTGTGTTAGAAGCTACAATGGCAAGAGATTAGTCATTCAACATTTTGAAGTGCATTTAATCAAGGAAACATTATCAAACGAATGGAAATTACCACTAACATATATTGAACTAAAATCCAAAACTAAAACAAACTCAAGAACTAACTGTACTTGGGTTGCCTCCCAAAAAGCGCTTGTTTTACGTCATTAGCTTGACGTAACTTTGAGGTTCATGGAGTTTCGAAGAGATGGAGCCTTTCACCCTCTCCACTATGAGGGTCACATCCTGCAATTTGTACACTCGAAGAGGAGATGAATTCATACTCACAAAAGTTGTTCTTGAGTGGACTTGATTATAACATTACAAGAGAGGGGTAACTATGCATGTTTCTTTGATGCCTTTGGTTATTACTTCATTGGTTTCATGCGCATACATGCTTTCTTTATATATTGGACTATTGCTTCCATGTTTCATGCTCCCATGCGTGGCGGTGTTCATGGAGCCGTCGATCGTCGCCGCCAAAGCCCTGTTGCCCAAAAGAAAACCATGAACACCACCCCATGCGTGAAGGTGTTCATGGATCCGCCGCCAAATCACTGTTGCCGTCGCTGCCAAAGAACAACACCACCCCATGCGTGGTGGTGCTGATCCCCTGTTGCTGCCAAAGAACAGCACCACCCCATGCGTGGTGGTGCTGGTTATTATCCCTCGTTGCTGCCGGGGCCTCTCAAATCTATTGAAGAAGCCCACGATGATAACCTCCACAATGCTTTGTATTAACTTGGATTGTCACACTGGTTTGCATATCAAGGATTTCTGCAGGCGCTAGGTACTTGTTGATGGAGATCTTGGACCTCAAAGATGTTACTTGGCCTGTACTTATCAGGCAACGGTTGGTTATGTGAGCCCAGCCTTGCAAAGAATGGTGTGCCCTGCAAGATGATATCCATGGAAGGTGCTCTTTTGCTTTCAAGCTCATGCCAAGAACTATGGTTGGTGTCGACTGTTCAGAAATTATAGCAACTTTGTATGGAGTGGAGACCCTGTCCCAGCTGCTCATACAAGTGGATGATTTCAATGACTATGCATACTCGCACAAGTTATGTATTCCATGCAAACCAAGCCAAGATGGTAGATAGTGATACAATATCTATGGAACCTATGATTGCTGCAATTTTGTAAATGATTGTATATTTGTTAAGAATGCCCTTTCAAGAGTTGTACCAATATCTAATTATATAAAGTGCTTTTAAGATGTTCGATGAAATGTTTAAGAGACCTCTCTATATGGAAAGCTGTCATTATAAGGGGTAGTTTTTGTTGCTGTTGTGGCATATCTTATTATTTTGCATAAGTTGTTGCTGCTAATACATTTGAATCTAATGAACTCTGAGGTAGAGAGTTCATTGTCGGTATGAGCTGATTTATGCTAGTTGTGATGAACCAAAAGAATTCTCCCTTGTTTTAAAGTTTGATATGTAAAAGAGAGTCCTGCCAATCTAAAATGGTGATGCTTTCAATTTTCCTAGTGAGAAGCATGAATTAATTCACAGCTTAGCAGTGAGCATGATCATAAATTGGAACTGGGGGAATATAATTCTTTAAAGTCTTGGATCACATTTAAATCTTGGTAACTTGCTGGTTTAAAGTCCAAGACCAAATAAATTAGAATGGACTCTCACTACTTATTGAGAATGTTTAAGCATTGGACTTGTGCAAACAAACTATATTCCCAATATAGTCTACCATCAGTCAAACTTGATAGGGTTGCAACTGATGTAACTTAAGCATGGAAAATATTATTTTATTATATTCCAAGCAAAAAACTCCACTATTTGGTCCCTTGAATATCGACACCATCAATGTTGGTTTATGGTCAAAAGCCATGGCAAATTTAGATAAAGTCTATAAATTATTGATATGGAAACATATATTTGGTGCCCATAAATGCATTGTTCATTGATATTTATCTGACCATGCTTAAGATGGGAAATAATGATGATGCTTATCAAAACAAGTATCAAGCCTAACTATTTTAAGTTTTGACTAAATTCCTAAGCTCTTATAATATTTGAGTGATGATATATTTTATATGGTAGTTTGCTGGCATTGCAATCTACCATTATAAAAATGAGAAAGGGATTCAACTTGCTTCTTGTACTCAAAATAATTTAGAAAAAAATATATACATGGATCATGTTGGAAAATAACACTCATGGCGATTGGTTGAGTACCTTGAGTTTACATCAACAAAGCATGACAAAAGGCCAGAAAAGCTGCTGCTATGAAATACAAGTAGATGTGGAAATAAAAGAAAATTAAGAAGATAACAAAGGCCAGATCTTAAAATTCTGCCAGCTCCACCACTCTCCATTCAAAAGTCAATAACTTTTGATAAGAAATTCCAATCGAATTGAAATTTGCGGCATCAGAAACTAGACTTCCAGAGCTTTCCAACTATGTGTGGCACAGCTCCTATCAGCGGCCAAGTTGGTATAGATTTTGATGGGAAAGGAAGCTAATTCCTGCAGTCCTTACAGCTTGACCACCTTCTATTCAAATATCAATAACTTTTGCCAGAAAACTCCGATTAAGGCGAGACTTGCGGCGTTGGAAACTAGACTTCCAGATGCTTCTAACCATGTATGGTACAACCCCTATTAGCAGCCCATTTGGTACAGTTTTTGACGAACAGTAGAGCTAAGTTTCTACAATCTTGCTGGCTTGACTACCTTTCGTTCAAGTACCGATGACTCTTGCCAGAAAACTCAGATAGGAGTGAAATTTGTTGCATTGGAAACTAGACATCCAGGGCTTTCCAACAATATATGGAACAGACTCTTTTGGTGGATCAGTCGGTACATATTTATGGTTCTTTCCAGAGCTAGCAGATTGTCATTTGTGGGCCATTAGCAAGTGTTGCCGCATCTCCTGATCTGTCTTGAAATGAAAAACATGCAACGAAACATAAAGGCGGAGGCACAGTCGGCATCTAAAGGCGGCAATATAGCGGCACAAATCTCAAGGCGGCGGCAAGGCATATATGGCGGTGCCATTTAAATAAATAAATAAATAAATAAATAAATAAATATATGTATGCATCCATGTAATGACATATATGTAATAAATTATTTTATTCTGTAATAAATGAATTCTTTCTTTATTGCCTCTACTTGTATTTTTGTCTCTTAATCGGAGGTTCCCACGACATTGTCTGGGGTAATTAATAATAGAGGCTTGCCTCTATTAGGAATAAAAGAACCCACAAACAAATAAAATATGATATTTGTGCTTCGATATATCGTCTGGTGTCACACGATGCCAGGCGCGTATTTTCGATCCCACAAATTCTGGCACGCCCGGTGGGACATATTCCTCCTCCCATCTCTGAGGCAAAAGTACAAGTAGAGACACCATCTTTTACATCCTGAAAAAGAAAACTAACGTTGTTGATTTTCTTATTGCAGATTACATGGCGTTCAAGAATTCAACCACATCTGGGAGCCCGAAGCTTACCATCTTCTTGGGCGAGGGGGCTGAAGTTCAACTGCCTAATTGCACTTTCAACACCGGAGCTGCTGGAGCCGAATTAAGGTTCGGCACAATTTCTGAATCAGTGCAGTTCGTGAAGAGGTCTCCACGAACTAAGGAGAACTTGATAGTCCCACGTCTTCCGTCCAGGGGTCGTCGCCCAAATGTGATTGTTCCGGTGACTGGTGAAGATATTGCTGCTAAGGAACAAACAAGGGTATCTGCGTTCAAGAGGTTGTCCTACCCTAAAAGGATAGTGTCTGACGAAGATGACGAGCCTACTTTCACTGTTAGTGCGAAAGGGAGAGAAAGTGGGATATTTGGATCTAATGAGAATACACCTAAAAAGAAGAGTGTATTTTCAAGACTCACACCAAGGAAAGTGAAGATTCCGAAAAAGAAGCTTGATTTTGTGTCATTCCAAGGACACGGAAGTAATCAAATGGGTTCCTTCAATAACTCATTTGAACCACTCAGACTGGTGAAGAAAAATTCAACTGCTGCAGAGTTGCGTCCTCAACCAAGTGAGAACAAAAGTGGCAGACTCCCAAGGTCCCATCATAGGGACTCTTTTGGCCAGAATCTCTATAAGACCTACGCTGCATCAAGGAAGCTGCGATCAGAAAAGATAACTCCAAGAGAATTCTATCAAAAGAAGAAGCAACTAATATCAAAAGCACTAAGACCGCTTTGACCGTATAGCTTCCAGAAAACTCAAGCTACAACCTCTCGCTCCAAATTTCAGTGGAGGAGGGAAATGACAGATGAAGAGAAGCCGGATATGGACGTAGAAGTACACACCGTCCGGATGGTTACTGAAACCCAAGGAGATTCAGCACCTGAACCAGAACAACCAGGGGTGTTCACAAGGTCTCGTAGAAGGGCCACAGACTCTCAAAGTGGGGTCGGTGATGAAGGTTCAAGCCAGATGCCACATGAGGGTCAGAGAACAGGGAGCCTTCCAATATTTCGCAAGACAACGAATTACAAGGAAGCAGACCCCCCAAACGGTTAAGATAGCTTGGAGGATTAACCTGTCTTTGTTTATAATGGGGATGAGATTACAAGGAGAGTCCAAAGAAATGGAGAGACTCCGGCAAATGGAAAATCGGGAAGCTGAATATCAATGGCTCAATGAAAACATGACAATGTTGATGGAGTCAATGGTGAAGATGCAGGGACAAATGGCTGCCTTGATGGAAAGTCAAAAGGCACAAAGGCCTAGAAGTCCAAACCCACAACCAAGAGAAATCCCTAGGCTGGTGGAGCAAGGAGGGACCTTCCCACAACCAAGAGAAATTCCTAGGCCAGGAGAGCAAGAGGGAACTTTGTATGCACCTGTGAGAGAAATCCCTAGGCCCGGAGAGCAAGGGGGGACCTCATATGCTCCTATTCAAGAGCAGTCAGCTGCAATGACTAAGGAGGAGATACAATAGATGGTGGCAGCTGAATTGAAACAAGCTAAAGGAAAGGAAATACAAGTCGATGGAGACAAACCTTACCCAAGTTACCATGATTTGGTGCCCTACCCCAAAGGGTACAATGTTCCTAAATTCAAGCAATTTAACGGGATTGCAATCCTCGACAAGACTTGGCTCACTTCGCGGATGCCTTATGGAGATACAAGTGCAAAACCTTCACTCCTCCTTAGACAATTTTCTGCAAGTCTCACAGGAGTGGCATTTGAGTGGTATGCAAGCTTGCAGCCCGAATCAATCCAAACATGGCAACAATTAAAAGATACCTTTCGGGTACGGTTCGGGGGCGTAAGTGACAAAATCACAATAGCGGATCTCGCAGCAACTCGTCAGAATAAAGATGAGAAAGTGGTTGATTACATTATGAGATGGAGAAATCTGAGTATCAGATATGAACAGCCCCTTGACCAGCCACAGGCGGTGGGTTTACTGCTCGGGAATATTGATAGTTGGATGGCGCCCTTTTTGAGCACATCTGGTATTACTACATTCCAGGATTTAATTTCACAAGCTAAGAAATTGGAACGGACAAGCCCGAAGGTATTCTCTAATTTCCAAACTCCAAGGAATGACAAAGAAAAGCCAAAGAGGACTGAAGGTGTCAAGTATACTGCTACAACCTTCAATATCGACAAAGGAAAAGGTGTTGCGGAGTCTCACAAGCCGGAACAAGCCAAACCACCCACTTTAGGCGCTGTCGGTAATGAATCAAAGCCTATTCCCTCTTTGAAAGAAAGGATGAATAAGAAATATTCTTTCAGAAGAGATAAGGTACTGAAGATCTTCAAGGATGCTGTGAAAGAAGGTCTGCAACTCCCCGAGTGCAAGAGACCAGAGGAACAGAACAAGAAGGACCATCCCAACTACTGCCCATATCATAGAGTGTTGGGACACACAATTGAAGACTATTATGTTTTCAAAGACTGGGTCGAGCGACAGTATCAAGAGGGCAAGATTACACTCTCGAAGAACGTCTTGTACGAGCCTCATTCCGAGCATACCCGCTGTGTGACAACCCTAAACTCAGAGGGGTCATCCCAAAAGGAAGTCATAGTAGTGGGTAATAAAGTAATCCTTCCATCAACAACAGACGACAAGCCTCCTGCTTTTCCAGAAGAGTTGTGGGAAGTATTTATATCCAAAAAGTCAATGAAAATGTTGAAGAGGTTGGCTGAGCTCCCAGGGATCGCTTGGAAACGTTCTCAAGAACCTTCTAAAAGACCCCTGACAAAACAGACAAAGAAGAAAAACAAGAAAAAGAAATGTAAGTTAACAATCAAAGCGCATGAAGTCTATTATAGAAGAGTATATTGAGTCCCTCGATGAATATGAACAGAAGGAAAGGGTCTTGATCACTCTCAGAGATTACTTCTCCGAAGAGGTCGAAGAATTACTTGGGGAATTGGCCGAGGAAGATGATGAAGATGTGTGTGTGGAAACCTGCAGAGTTATTTCTGGAGAAGAATACCCTCTGTATATCTCAGATGATTATGATGATGATAGTTTCTCTGAGCCAGAAAAGTCATATGACCATCACGGCCGACCCTATATTAGCAAGAAGCAAAAGAAGAAGATGGCGTTCAGGGAAAGAGTGAAGAAGGCTAACGCCAAACTCTTTGAGCCACACCAACTAGAAGAGCCCAAAACACCATATTATACCCCAAAGACCCCAAAATATAATGTCTTGAGGAAAGCTATGCCTGCTGGAGACATTCCTGCCTTCATTCAAAGAGTAACAGAGGAGTCAGCAAATAGGTTACTACAGTTACACATTGAAGATGATCAATGGGATGAGTCCGGGGTATACCCTCCAGAATCATCGGGCGAAAATTTTTCAGAAGTCGTGGAATCTGTACCCCCCACAAAAGCAACAAGTGTTAAAGGAAAATTTACCTCTCCAGCTATCAAGATCAAGAAGGACAAAAGAAAGGAGCTTTTTGATCAAGCCATAGAAAAGGGGTTAGATTTGCCTAAACCCAAAAGGCCTTGCCTAATGCATCTTGACAGTCACCCAAACTACTGTCCATATCACCGACTTGTGGGGCATACCATAGAAGAATGCCAAAACTTCCAAAAATGGGTGCAAAGACAAGTCTCCACTGGGAATTTGACACTCACGAATGACTATATTGAGGAAAAAGGTGAATGTCGCGCCATAGCTTCTCAGGATGATTCTGAAGATGAATTGAACTTCCCAGCCAAAGAAGATGAGGTACCAATTACGCACCGCACACGCATTTCGTAACCAAAAACACTTCAATCGTGACAGGCTCGTGTTCTCATGACGAAATAAAGGGAAGAGAATTGAAGAAGAAAATATCTCCCAGAAGAAACCGTCAAAGAAGCCAAATTATAATATATTGGCACATTTAAAGAAGGTCCCAAAGACTTCTCAAAGATGTAATGACGATTAATGATGTCGACTGAAGTCAGGAAATCTTTGATACATGCCCTACAAAACCCTGAGGAGTATCAGGCCTACTTCGCTGAAATCAACATGAAGGAGGCTCTGTATGCGTTCCATGCACCTTCAGTATCCTTCACAGACGAAGACTTGCTGCTTGGAACTACGGAGCACAATAGACCATTATATGTGACGGGATATTGTGATGGGATGAAAATTAACCGGGTTTTGATTGACCTAGGATCCTCTGTGAACCTGATGACTCTCAACACTCTCCGGGCTTTGGCTCTTGAAATATGTCATCTATCTCCGGAAAGGATCATTACTCAAGGTTTCAATCAGCATAGCCAGAAGGCATTAGGATCTATCACTCTGCCAATTAAATTTGGAAAGATAACATCAGATGTGAAGTTCCATGTGATTGATGCCAATGCTTCATACAAAGCCCTCCTGGGAAGGCCATGGATCCATGAAAATCATGTGGTTCCCTCAACACTCCATCAATGCGTGAAATATATGGTGAATGGAGAAGAATTCAGGATCGACGGAGAAATCCGACCTCTTCGCATCCATGAAATTCGTTATGAAGATGCAAGGTACTACCTTAATGCATCTAAAGGAGGCAAGTTATCCAAGGGGAGCACGCGTCATCCGAAGGGGCAAGCCGCCAAGTCCAAGGAAGAATCTCCGGTGAAGACATCTAAGTCTCCGCTCACATTGCTCGAGAAGAAGGAATCGCGATACCTCACTTTGGGAGTGACACCGAGTCATCGTAAGACTAAAGTTTATAATGATGAGGATCAAATTTGGAGGATCTACTCAAGAAAATGCATTGTATATTACAAAAATTCCCGAGGGGCTCTATAAATCCTTACCGACTTGAGCTGCCAACACTATCGAGCACCTGAAGACTTTTTATGTACCGGCTCGACATGAAGGAGAGAGAGGCATCCTTTTCTACAAAGCCATGAGCAACAAAATCCCAAATGATGATATCATAAATATTGAAGGGCTAGAAGATGATGAAGTTCAGCCTATAAGATTCCCCAACTATTACCCTGATAAGCTCAAGCTGATGTTTGAAAAATTTGGTGGCGAAATCAAATGGTCGAGGAAATCATATCAAAATTTCCATCGATTATGGAATCCTGCACATATAGATAAGAGAGGAATAGGCTATTCCGAATCTTCCAGGCATTCATGTTATATGGCAACGTCCCGGGAGGAGGGAGAAGAAATCAAGCTGAAAAGTGCGCCACTGGAGCTCGAAGACGGGGGGCAAGCAACAATCGACGAGCTAGTTGAAGTTAACTTGGGAAGCGATGAGGACCCGAGGCCGACCTTCCTAAGCGCGCAGCTGTCTGAAGAAGAAAAGACATCCTTCAAAGCCCTTTTAAAGGAGTACATTGATTGCTTTGCATGGAATTACAATGAGATGCCAGGGTTGGATAAGGAGGTAGCAGTTCACAAATTGGCCATCGACCCTAATGCCACCCCCTGTCAAATAGGCACCAAGGAAAATGAAATTTGACCTTGAAGAAAGAGTGATAGAGGAAACAAAAAAGTTGATTGAAGCAAATTTCATCAGGGAGGAAAAATACCCTAACTGGGTAGCTAGCATAGTCCCCGTGAAAAAGAAAAATGGTCAAATACGGATATGTGTGGACTTCAGAGACCTGAACAAAGCATGTCCAAAAGATGATTTTCCCTCCCAGTTATGGAGATTATGATCGACAACACCTCAGGGTACGAGATGTTCTCCTTTATGGATGGGTACTCTGGATACAACCAAATCAAAATGCATCCAGATGATGAGAAACATACAGCCTTCCGGACACCCATGGGCATATACTGTTACAGAGTAATGCCATTTGGTCTGAAGAATGCGGGGGCAACATATCAAAGGGCCATGACCAGAATATTCGATGATCTGATTCACAAAGTTGTCGAATGCTATGTGGACGATCTCGTGGTCAAAACAAATTCCAAAGACAAGCATCTTGATGATCTGAGGACAGTTTTCACACGCCTCAGAGAATACAAGTTGAAAATGAACCCCATGAAATGTGCTTTTGGAGTCCTTTCAGGGAAGTTTCTGGGCTTCATAGTACGACACCGGGGAATAGAGATAGATCCTTCCAAGATAAAAGCAATTTTGGAAATGCCACCTCCTCAAACATTGAAGCAGCTGCGATCTTTCCAAGGGCGTTTGGCATATATCAGGAGATTCATCTCCAACCTGTCCGGAAGGTGTAAGCCCTTCTCCAAACTGGTCAAGAAGAATACGCCATTCAAATGGGATGATGAATGTCAGAAGGCTTTCGAAGACATCAAACAGTACTTGCTGAGTCCACCAGTGTTGGCGGCCCCAATCCCCGGAAAGCCGTTGATCTTATACACTGCTGCATTGGAAGGGTCATTAGGAGCTATGCTGGCCCAGAACAATGAAGAAGGCAAGGAAACTGCATTATATTACCTCAGCAGAATGTTGATAGGGGCTGAGAGTAAATATACCCCAATTGAAAAACATTGCTTAGCTCTAGTGTTTGCAGTCAAGAAGTTGAGACACTACTTGCTAGTACACAAAGTCATACTCATATCAAAAATTGATCCTCTCAAATATCTCATGACGAGGCCATTGCTTACGGGAAGACTTGCAAAGTGGGCGTTAATCCTGATGGAGTTTGATATAACATACACTCCACAGAAAGCTATTAAAGGGCAGGCATTAGCGGACTTTCTAGCGGCACATCCTCTCCCTGATGATTCACCACTCAATTATGATCTCCCTGATGAAGAGACATTAACAGTGGAAGAAGCAAGGTGGCGACTATACTTTGATGGAGCGTCATCTATAAAGCCGGCACTCATGTCCACAATTCCCCAAATCAAAGCTGGGATAGGACTTGTGTTCGTCACACCGGAAGGGGGAATTCTCAGATATGCACTCTCCCTTACGGAGCCATGTACAAACAATGAAGCGGAATATGAAGCTCTTATAGCTGGTTTGGAACTGACGATCGAGATGGGAATCCAACACATACACATATTTGGAGACTCACAACTCATAATCAAGCAAGTCGAAGGAGACTACAAGATATATAAGCCCGAACTTCTTAAATATCACAAGAAGGTCAAAGATCTGATGAAAAAAATCCCCCAGGTACAGTTGAGGAGGGTTTTAAGATCAGAAAATGGAGAAGCTGATTCTTTGGCAAGAGTAGCAAAGGAGTTTGGCGAATCCAGTTATGAAGAAATCCACATAACCATAAGAAATAGAAGGCCCATAAGTCACGCATCCTTGATGATGTCGAAGAGGAAAGTCTTTGGTGACAAAGTGGAAGTCTTCACCCTCGAAATGCCAGAGGAAGATTGGAGACAACCGTTTATAGAATATTTGAAATATGGTAAACTCCCAGAGGACAAATCGGAAGGTCTTCAGATAAAGCGAAGAGCCCTGAGATTCACCCTTATAAATGATATATTGTATCGCAGGTCGTACGATCAATTACTCCTGCGATGCCTTTCATATGAAGAAATTCAAGAAGTCATGCATGATGTAAATTCCGGAATATTTGAAATATGGTAAACTCCCAGAGGACAAATCGGAAGGTCTTCAGATAAAGCGAAGAGCCCTGAGATTCACCCTCATAAATGATATATTGTATCGCAGGTCGTACGATCAATTACTCCTGCGATGCCTTTCATATGAAGAAATTCAAGAAGTCATGCATGATGTACATTCCGGAATATGTGGTGCACACCAATCCGGACCCAAGATGCGACTCAAGATTAAGCGCTTGGGGTACTACTGGCCAACCATGGTCGGAGATTGCATCAATTATGCTAGAAGATGCCACCTATGCCAGATACATGGAGATTTTATTCATCAATATCCGAATCCTCTGCACCCCACAGTCTCGTCATGGCCCTTTGAGATATGGGGAACAGATGTAATTGGTCCTATTGAACCTCCATCATCTTTGGGACACCGATTCATATTGGTTGCAACAGATTACTTCTCCAGATGGGCAGAAGCTATTCCATTGAGAGAAGTGAAGACTGAAAACATCATCAAGTTCTTCAGGGAGAACATCTTATACAGGTTTGGGACTCCAAGAAGAATTATTTCAGATAACGGTCCTGCCTTCAGAAGCTTCAAAGTCGGGAGATTTGCACAGCACCATAAAATAGACTGGAGATATACCTCCATCTATAATGCTAGAGCGAATGGGTTGGCAGAAGCATTCAACAAGACCCTCTCGAAGTTGTTGAAGAAAGCAGTGTCCAAGAACAAAAAGGATTGGCATGAAAGACTCCTGGAGATGCTATGGGCCTATCGCATCACCTATAGAACTCCAACACAATGCACACCATATTCTCTAGTATTTGGAACTGAAGCTGTCCTACCCCTCGAAATCCAAATACCCTCACTGAGGATGGCGGTGCAAAATGAAATTTCAAATGAAGATAATGTTCGACTTCGCTTGGATGAGTTGGACTCTCTTGACGAGAAAAGGTTGGGAGCACAACAGAATCTCGAAGTCTACAAGGCCAAGATGTCTCAGGCCTACAACAAATTTCGGTTTAGGACTTTTACCAAAGGAGAAATGGTTCTCATCCTAAGAAGACTTATCATCACCAATAAGCGGGCCGGGGTCAAGCTCAAAGCAAACTGGGAAGGTCCGTACATCGTGGAGGAGATGCCTCATGTGAAGGGGACGCATATATCAGCTCATCGACGCTTAACGGAGAAAGACCGATGCCACCCATCAATGGTCGATTTACAAGAAATACTATGCTTAATGTAAAAATGTTTGCCTATGACGGAACGTCTGGTCCCTTATAGGGTAGACTAGTCATGTACAATTAAATGTACTTCTCGAGGCAAAACATTCTTTTTCATGCATTCTTGTACTAAATTAATGTACTTGTATTAAATTCATTCAATGAAATAGAGAGGCATGTGTTTGTCTACGACGGAACGTTCGACTCCATGAAAATGATAGACCGGTCATGCACAATTAAAAAGTGCTTCCTGAGGCAAATACATTGACCTCTATGTTCCCCAAAAAAAAAAAGAAAGGACTTGAGAAAAGAAAAAAAGGGAAGAGAAAGAGAAAGAACTAAGTCTTATTCAGAATCTAATGGTTCATCACAAATGTCTTAAAAGCAACTATCAAGGCAAAAAAAAAGAGAAAGCTAGAAAAATAAACTAAAATAAAGGACGAAAATGATAAAGTTCTTCAATGCTCAATAAATTGCAAATTCTTCAAGCTATCTCTTTATCCAAAGCTTCTATTTCTTCATCCAAAGTTTTTACTCTATTTGAAATTTCATAAGCTCTGGATTGGAGTTGATTTATCGCATCTGAAATGTCACGAGCTTCCTTCTGAAGTTGATGGCGTTCTGTAATGAGTTCTTGACGTTTCTCCTTCTTATGTTGCCTTGATGGGGATTCAATGTTAACATCGACATTAACACCATCACCATCTGGCTCTTTCATAGGAGAGGGAGCATCCTTCACAATTTCCTTTGAAGAACCTTGCCTCGAAGGCGGAGAATCATCATCTTTGTGGGTAACTAAGTTCAAAAAAAAAAAAAAAAAATCAAAAAAAAAAAGAAAACAAAAAAAAAATCAAAAAAAAATCAAAAAAAAAAACTTTGTCAATACTCATGTTTTCCTTCATAAACATATAAAAAAAACCTTCAGTTTGTTTTAGTGAAGATGTGACTTCGGCATCCGCACTAGCATCAGCGCCATCACTATCTGTAGAGGTGGGGGCATCTCTGATGAAGTCCGCAGAATAAGTCCCCAAAGACGAAAAACTATCATCATCTTTATCAGCTGGAGTGCAATTCAAAGTGCAAAAATAAAAAAAAATAAAAAAAAATCAAAAAAATCAAAAAAATAAATAAAAAAAATATAAAAAAATCAATAAAAAAAAAGTAAAATTAAAAAAAAAATGATACCTTGTGATGCATTGAAAGGAGCTTTCTTAGTTCCAACAACTCCTTCAGCCACAATATTGGGATCTTGCGGGTTTATTTAACCTAGAGTCAAAAGTTTTTGTTAAATCCATTTACATATGTTTAAACATTTGTGAGGGGATATTTCCTTACCGGTAGGAGAGTCTTGAGATATTCCTAAGTTTGATGGGAGCGCATTACCAATCCTTGGGGCTGTTTGAAAATTGAAAGTTACAAATTTTAAAATAAAATAAAATAAAGACAAGAAAAAAAAAACTAAAAGAAAACTTACCAATTGGAGGATTGGAAGCAGCCCTTACATCTGCCAACGGGGTATCATCAATTCGTATGCCTGTTGACCAAAGACTTTGAGTCAAATAAAAATTTTGATTTTCAGATTTTGAGTCGAATAAGAATTCAGACTTTGAGTCAAATAAAATTCAGATGTTTAGTCAAGTAAAAAAATTCTAAATTTCAGACTTCGAGTTGAAGAAAATTTAGACTTCGAGTCAAATAAAATTCAGATTTTGAGTTAAGTAAAAATTCTGAATTTTACAATAAAAATTCAGACTTGAAGATAGAGATTCTAAATTTTTACGAATTCGGACTATAAAATATATATACTCAAAATTTTTGAATTTTTTTTAAAAAAAAAACCTGAATTTTTCGGGAAAGTCCACAAAAATTCTGAATTTCCAGAAAATAAAAAGCCAGATTTTTTTTCAAAAAAAAGAATTTCTGAATTTTCGGAATTTAAAAAAAATGAATTTTCAAAAAATCCATAAAATTTCTGAATTTTCAGAATATAAAAGAAAATCTGAATTTTCAAAAAAAAAAAACAAAATAAAAAAAAACAGAAAAAACTCAAATTCTGAATTTTCGGAATATTAAAAAATGGATTTTCTGAAAATCCATAAAATTTCTGAATTGTCAGAATATAAAAGAAATCTGAAGTTTCAAAAAAAAACCTCAGATTTTTGAATTTTCGGAATATAAAATTCTGAATTTTCAAATAAAAAAAAAAGTCAAAAAAGAAGAAAAAAAGTAAGGCATACCTTGAGCTTGTTGCCGCTTCGCTGGAACGGGGGAGTCCGCAGGAGAACGATTCCGTTTACGATTAATTAAAATACTTTCGTAAATGAATAGCGGTTTTCTTGAGGATTGGCCTTGATTCGTGTCTTTTGTAGAAGATCCTTTGTAACCAAAATCTTCCCGAGTTAAGGCTGCAACATCTTGATTAAATAAAGCTTGGACGCTTTTGAACCATTTCCGCGCATAAAGGAGTATAAGTTTCCCACTCCTATCATGATCAGGAATATAAAATGAACTCGAAGTCCTTTCCCGAGAAAAATGTAACCAATATCCTGCGAGAACCCCAAGGGAAGGGGCCTTCCTATGAACATTAATATGCTTGGGAAAGTGCTGGTCGTAGCCAAACTGGCGCCCGAACCTATGAGGATTGTATGGTTCTGCATGAAAATTCCCAGTATAACGTAAAGGGAGGATGCCGCAACGAAGTCATTTCACGTACTCCATAGTGTAGGAACCCAACTCCTCAGGCCCCGCAAAAAGCCTGGAATCTCGCACGGTTTCATCATTATGATATAAGTAAGGGAAAGGACGCCATGTAAAGTTCTCCTCTTTCCTAATGAATAGCTTCACTTCTGAAGAACGGCTGAATGGAGTTGGAGAAACATTCATGTAATGCAGCATTTCTGGTATCCTCGAAAGACCTGGGATGGTAGACGTGTCCTCATCGATCGGCCGCCGGAGATGTATCCTACGGAAATGACTACCGGCCCATGCATACAAAAAATGTGAAGGAAAGACTGTAGTGGAGAATCCAGGACCTTTCTGATGTTTGACCATAGCATTTAGCCCTATGTATATACGCGCTAAAACTGCGGGGGCAAAGGCAATCTTCCTTCCAAGAGCAATATCGGACGCCATAAGGAAAACCCCGGGTCTGATTACATTACGCCCGTTTGGCATAATAAAGTAGCATATCCAGAGGGCCACAAAGGCAGCCAAATCCGTAGCAGGAAAGAGTTTCGGAGGACGATCAGATTTGGAGTTGTACCGGGAGTCAAATTCTGCTCTCCTCGGCTTTCTGAAAAATTCTATCCAATCTTCAAAGGATACATCTTTGTGGCGCGAAGATCTAATTCTCCGCCTTTGCCAACCATTGAAAAACGCCAAACAAGCTTTTAAGGAGAAAGAATTCAGAGGTACCTCTTTGGCGAAGTATGGCGTTGCTGTTAGGGATCACTTCGTCATACATGTCACCATTAATAGGAAGCCCTCCTAGTCTCTTGATGTCCCATAGTGAGATCCCGACTTCTCCGTATAGCAAGTGAAAGGTGTTGGTGTCTGGACACCACAACTCCACCAACGCCTTGTAAAAATTGGAATCCAAATCATAATGCCCGACTGAAGAGATGATTCCTCCAATCAATTCTGCATAAGATAATTCCTTTGAATAATTCTTAACAATGAACTTGGCCCAAGAGGTTGATCGATTCTGCGAAGAGTTGATCGATTCGCTCCGGACGGGACTCCTACCTTTCCATCCCGGGTGGTGGTTAACAATCTTATGTCCAAGAGGTTGGAAGATTGTCAAATCCTTAATATCTCCTTCAGGCTTTAGATATGCTGCATGAATATTGCCATCTTCGCGACAACACTTCAAGGTTAGACTGGCAGTAGCTACGTAGGTTGAGGACTGCTTCACCCAATCAGAGTGCTCCTCTCCTTCATATCTGATCGCAGGTTCTGATTCGACACAAAAGACGGGGTTGTGGCGGATGAAATCTTGGCCCGAAGGAAGCTCATGGAGGTCTTGACCAACGTCCCAAAAAGGCTCACTATGAGGGTGTTTAGCCATAATGAAAGAGGAGATTTGGGGATTCTTACTTCTCTCACTCAATCCCACAAGAGAAGATTTCGTGAGAAAAGTAAGAAGGGGGCATTTGTTTATATATAAAATATACCACATGTCCCAATAGAACCCAAATCTTAATCTAAATAAAAAAGAATATAGAATTCAAATATATCTTAATCATGATATATTTAGAATTAAAATTTAAACATGTCCTTATCTTAATTGATTTAGGACACAAATTCCAAAATCGCCCTTGAGAACATATCTCGAGGCGATCTCAAATTCTAAGATGGCCCGAGAATACATATCTCGAGGCAATCTTCCAAAAATCTCAAATCTCAACATAGCCCGAGAATACATATCTCAGGGCAAATCTCAAATTTCAAAATCGCCCCTGAGAACATATCTCGAGGCGATCTAAAATAAATCCCAAAATTGCCACTGAGACGCAAGCCCAAATTCCCAGGTAGCCAGAGGATAGACATCCCATGGGTAGTCCGAGTAATTAATTAAATAAATAAATAAAATAATAATGATAATAATAAAACAAAATAAAATAAAATAAAGAAATAAGAATAATAAAAAAAATAGAAATAAAAAGATCAAATCAGGATAATCTTAAAATCTTAGGCCGGTGGTGTTTTTTAAAAAAAATATATATAATAATCAAAATTAAAAAAATCAATTAAAAAAAATCAATCAATAAAAAAAAGGAAAAAAGTCGAATCAAGATAATCTCAAATCTTAGGTTGCAAGAGATAAATCAAAATAAAAAAAAATCATCAAATCAAAACAAAAAAAAAAAATCAAAACAAGAAAAACAAAAAAATCAAAAGAAAGGGGGTCTAGATAAGGAGGCGGAGGATATAAGAAGCAGGGAAGTGATCACAAAAAAAGGCAACAGAGAGATTGGAGAGTGAAAGAAGAGAGATTAGAGAAGAAAAGAAGAGAGAAAGCAAGGAGAAGAAGAAGAGGAAGAAAGGTATCTTCTTTTCATGTAATCCAAAACGCCAAATCCGGCCACCGCTAGCCGTCGCCATCGCCGCCAAAGCCCTGCTGCCCAAAAGAAAACCATGAACACCACACCATGCGTGGCGGTGTTCGTGGAGCCGTCGATCGTCGCCGCCAAAGCCCTGTTGCCCAAAAGAAAACCATGAACACCACCCCATGCGTGAAGGTGTTCATGGATCCGCCGCAAAATCACTGTTGCCGTCGCTGCCAAAGAACAGCACCACCCCATGCGTGGTGGTGCTGATCCCCTATTGCTGCCAAAGAAAAGCACCACCCCATGCGTGGTGGTGCTGGTTATTATCCCTCGTTGTTGCCGGGGCCTCTCAAATCTATTGAAGAAGCCCACGATGATAACCTCCACAATGCTTTGTATTAACTTGGATTGTCACACTGGTTTGCATATCAAGGATTTCTGCAGGCGCTAGGTACTTGTTGATGGAGATCTTGGACCTCAAAGATGTTACTGGGCTTGTACTTATCAGGCAACGGTTGGTTATGTGAGCCCAGCCTTGCAAAGAATGGTGTGCCCTGCAAGATGATATCCATGGAAGGTGCTCTTTTGCTTTCAAGCTCATGCCAAGAACCATGGTTGGTGTAGATCGCTCGTAAATTATAGCAATCGGGCATGGAGTGGAGACCCGGCCCCTACCGCTCATACAAGTGGATGATTTCAGTGACTATGCATACTCGCACAAGTTATGTATTCCATGCAAACCAAGCCAAGATGGTAGATAGTGATACAATATCTATGGAACCTATGATTGCTGCAATTTTGTGAATGATTGTATATTTGTTAAGAAAGCCCTTTCAAGAGTTGTACCAATATCTAATTATATAAAGTGCTTTTAAGATGTTCGATGAAATGTTTAAGAGACCTCTCTATATGGAAAGTTGTCATTATAAGGGTTAGTTTTTGTTGCTGTTGTGGCATATCTTATTATTTTGCATAAGTTGTTGCTGCTAATACATTTGAATCTACTGAACTCTGAGGGAGAGAGTTCATTGTCGGTATGAGCTGATTTATGCTAGTTGTGATGAACCAAAAGAATTCTCCCTTGTTTTAAAGTTTGATATGTAAAAGAGAGTCCTGCCAATCTAAAATGGTGATGCTTTCAATTTTCCTAGTGAGAAGCATGAATTAATTCACAGCTTAGCAGTGAGCATGATCATAAATTGGAACTGGGGGAATATAATTCTTTAAAGTCTTGGATCACATTTAAATCTTGGTAACTTGCTGGTTTAAAGTCCAAGACCAAATAAATTAGAATGGACTCTCACTACTTATTGAGAATGTTTAAGCATTGACTTGTGCAAACAAACTATATTCCCAATATAGTCTACCATCTACCAAACTTGATAGGGTTGCAACTCGATGTAACTTAAGCATGGAAAATATTATTTTATTATATTCCAAGCAAAAACTCCACTATTTGGTCCCTTTGAATATCGACACCATCAATGTTGGTTTATGGTCAAAAGCCATGGCAGCTAGATAAAGTCTATAAATTATTGATATGGAAACATATATTTGGTGCCCATAAATGCATTGTTCATTGATATTTATCCTACCATGCTTAAGATGGAAAAATAATGATGATGCTTATCAAAACAAGTGTCAAGCCTAACTATTTTAAGTTTTGACTAAATTCCTAAGCTCTTATAATATTTGAGTGATGATATATTTTATATGGATTCCTCGTGGAGCCTTATGTTTGCCGGGCATTGCAATCTACCATTATAAAATGAGAAAGGGATTCAACTTGTTTCTTGTACTCAAAATAATTTAGCAAAAAAATATATACATGGATCATGTTGGAAAAATAACACTCATGCATGCATTGGTTGACTACCTTGAGTTTACATCAAAGAAAGCATGAAACAAAGGCCGTAAAAGTCGCTTACTATGAAATACAAGTAGATGTGGAAATAAAAGAAAATTAAGAAGATAACAAAGGCCAGATCTTAAAATTCTGCCAGCTCCACCACTCTCCATTCAAAAGTCAATAACTTTTGATAAGAAATTCCAATCGAATTGAAATTTGCGGCATCAGAAACTAGACTTTTAGAGCTTTCCAACTATGTGTGGCACAGCTCCTATCAGCGGCCAAGTTGGTATAGATTTTGATGGGAAAGGAAGCTAATTCCTGCAGTCCTGACAGCTTGACCACCTTCTATTCAAATATCAATAACTTTTGCCAGAAAACTCCGATTAAGGCGAGACTTGTGGCGTTGGAAACTAGACTTCCAGATGTTTCTAACCATGTATGGTACAACCCCTATTAGCAGCCCATTTGGTACAGTTTTTGACGAAAAGTAGAGCTAAGTTTCTACAATCTTGCTGGCTTGACTACCTTTCGTTCAAGTACCGATAACTCTTGCCAGAAAACTCAGATTGGAGTGAAGTTTGTGGCATTGGAAACTAGACATCCAGGGCTTTCCAACAATATATGGAACAGACTCTTTTGGTGGATCAGTAGGTACATATTTATGGTTCTTTCCAGAGCTAGAAGATTGTCATTTGTGGGCCATTAGCAAGTGTTGCACAAGATCTCTCGACTGCCTTGAAATGAGAAACATGCAAATCTAAACATAAAGGCGGCGTAATTGCGGCATCTAAAGGCGGCAATATAGCTGCACAAATCTCAAGGCGGCGTAAGGCATATATATGCGGTGCCATTTAAATAAAATAAAATAAATAAATAAATAAATAAATATATGTATGCATCCATGTAATGACATATATGTAATAAATTATTTTATTCTGCAATAAATAAATTCTTTCTTTATTGTCTCTACTTGTATTTTTGTCTCTTAATCGGTTGTTCCCACGACTTTGTCTGGGGTATTTAATAATAGAGGCTTGCCTCTATTAGGAATAAAAGAACCCACAAAACAAACTAAAATATGATATTTGTGCTTGATATATCGCAGCGTCACACGATGCTGCCAGCTGCGTATTTTGATCCCACAAATTTCGCACGCACGGTGGGACATATTCCTCCTCCCATCTCCTCGAGGCAAAAGTACAAGTAGAGACACCATCTTTTACATCCTCAAAAAGAAAACTAACGTTGTTGATTTTCTTATTGCGCATTACATGGCGCTCAAGAATTCAACCACATCCGGGAGCCCAAGCTTACCATCTTCTTGGGCTTAGGGTCAAGTTCAACTGCCTAATTGCACTTTCAACACCGGAGCTGCTGGAGCCGAATTAAGGTTCGGCACAATTTCTGAATCAGTGCAGTTCGTGAAGAGGTCTCCACGAACTAAGGAGAACTTGATAGTCCCACGCCTTCCGGCCCGTGGGTCGCCGCTTCAAATGTGATTGTTCCAGAATCGGTGAAGATATTGCCGCTAAGGAACAAACAAGGGTATCTCAAGCGTTCAAGAGGTTGTCCTACCCTAAAAGGATAGTGTCTCCAACGAATTTAAGATGACGAGCCTACTTTCATCAAGCACGCGAAAGGGAGAGAAAGTGGGATATTTGGATCTGATGAGGATACACCTAAAAAGAAGAGTGTATTTTCAAGACTCACACCAAGGAAAATGAAGATTCCGAAAAAGAAGCTTGATTTTGTGTCATTCCATAATCAAATGGGTTCCTTCAATAACTCATTTGAATCACTCAGACTGGTGAAGAAAAATTCAACTGCTGCAGAGTTGCGCCCTCAACCAAGTGAGAACAAAAGTGGCAGACCCCCAAGGTCCCATCATAGGGACTCTTTTGGCCAGAATCTCTATAAGACCTACGCTGCATCAAAGAAGCTGCGATCAGAAAAGATAACTCCAAGAGAATTCTATCAAAAGAAGAAGCAACTAATATCAAAAGCACGGAAGACTGTCTTTGACCGTATAGCTTCTGTAAAAACTCAAGCTACAACCTCTCGCTCCAAATTTCAGTGGAGGAGGGAAATGACAGATGAAGAGTAGCCGGATATGGACGTAGAAGTACACACGGTCCGGATGGTTACTGAAACCCGAGAAGATCCAGCACCTGAACCAGAACAACCATGGGTGTTCACAAGGTCTCGTAGAAGGGCCACAGACTCTCAAAGTGGGGTCGGTGATGAAGGTTCAAGCCAGATGCCACATGAGGGTCAGAGAACAGGGAGCCTTCCAATATTTCGCAAGACAACGAATTACAAGGAAGCAGACCCCCCAAACGAAGAAGCGGAGGATTAACCTGTCTTTGTTTATAATGGGGATGAGATTACAAGGAGAGTCCAGCAAATGGAGAGACTCCGGCAAATGGAAAATCGGGAAGCTGAATATCAATGGCTCAATGAAAACATGACAATGTTGATGGAGTCAATGGTGAAGATGCAGGGACAAATGGCTGCCTTGATGGAAAGTCAAAAGGCACAAAGGCCTAGAAGTCCAAACCCACAACCAAGAGAAATCCCTAGGCTAGTGGAGCAAGGAGGGACCTTCCCACAACCAAGAGAAATTCCTAGGCCAGGAGAGCAAGAGGGAACTTCGTATGCACCTGTGAGAGAAATCCCTAGGCCAGGAGAGCAAGGGGGGACCTCATATGCTCCTATTCAAGAGCAGTCAGCTGCAATGACTAGGGAGGAGATACAACAGATGGTGGCAGCTGAATTGAAACAAGCCAAAGGAAAGGAAATACAAGTTGATGGAGACAAACCTTACCCAAGTTACCATGATTTGGTGCCCTACCCCAAAGGGTACAATGTTCCTAAATTCAAGCAATTTAACGGGATTGGCAATCCTGATCAGGTAACTTGAGCCAACGAATTACAAGGAAGCAGACCCCCCAAACGAAGAAGCGGAGGATTAACCTGTCTTTGTTTATAATGGGGATGAGATTACAAGGAGAGTCCAGCAAATGGAGAGACTCCGGCAAATGGAAAATCGGGAAGCTGAATATCAATGGCTCAATGAAAACATGACAATGTTGATGGAGTCAATGGTGAAGATGCAGGGACAAATGGCTGCCTTGATGGAAAGTCAAAAGGCACAAAGGCCTAGAAGTCCAAACCCACAACCAAGAGAAATCCCTAGGCTAGTGGAGCAAGGAGGGACCTTCCCACAACCAAGAGAAATTCCTAGGCCAGGAGAGCAAGATGGAACTGTGATGCACTGTGAGAGAAATCCCTAAGCCAGGAGAGCAAGGGGGGACCTCATATGCTCCTATTCAAGAGCAGTCAGCTGCAATGACCAGGGAGGAGATACAACAGATGGTGGCAGCTGAATTGAAACAAGCCAAAGGAAAGGAAATACAAGTCGATGGAGACAAACCTTACCCAAGTTACCATGATTTGGTGCCCTACCCCAAAGGGTACAATGTTCCTAAATTCAAGCAATTTAACGGGATTGGCAATCCTGATCAGCACTTGGCTCACTTCGTGACAGCTTGTGGAGATACAAGTGCAAAACCTTCGCTCCTCCTTAGACAATTTTCTGCAAGTCTTACAGGAGTGGCATTTGAGTGGTATGCAAGCTTGCAACCCGAATCAATCCAAACATGGCAACAATTAAAAGATACCAGAAAACTTTTGCCAGAAAACTCCGATTAAGGCGAGACTTGCGGCGTTGGAAACTAGACTTCCAGATGCTTCTAACCATGTATGGTACAACCCTTATTAGCAGCCCATTTGGTACAGTTTTTGACGAAAAGTAGAGCTAAGTTTCTACAATCTTGCTAGCTTGACTACCTTTCGTTCAAGTACCGATAACTCTTGCCAGAAAACTCAGATTGGAGTGAAGTTTGTGGCATTGGAAACTAGACATCCAGGGCTTTCCAACAATATATGGAACAGACTCTTTTGGTGGATCAGTCGGTACATATTTATGGTTCTTTCCAGAGCTAGCAGATTGTCATTTGTGGGCCATTAGCAAGTGTTGCCGCATCTCCTGATCTGTCTTGAAATGAGAAACATGCAACGAAACATAAAGGCGGCGGCACAGTCGGCATCTAAAGGCGGCAATATAGCGGCACAAATCTCAAGGCGGCGGCAAGGCATATATGGCGGTGCCATTTAAATAAAATAAAATAAATAAATAAATAAATATATGTATGCATCCATGTAATGACATATATGTAATAAATTATTTTATTCCGCAATAAATGAATTCTTTCTTTATTGTCTCTACTTGTATTTTTGCCTCTTAATCGGAGGTTCCCACGACATTGTCTGGGGTAATTAATAATAGAGGCTTGCCTCTATTAGGAATAAAAGAACCCACAAACAAACTAAAATATGATATTTGTGCTTCGATATATCGTCTGGTGTCACATGATGCCAGGCACGTATTTTCGATCCCACAAGGCCTTGTATCTGAGTGAGGCCGCTGCGATTGCTTGGAGTGCAATTTGTATATTGCGTGCTTTCGAGGCCAGGATTTATGGTTTGAGCGTGACCATATGTTTTTACGATAACATCAAAAATTGTAATTCTTGAAATTTATTGACTTATTCTGAATTGTTTCTTTTACTGTTACACCTTATAATATTTCAGTTTTACTTATAATATTGAAACTTTGCATGGTTTATTATTTTTGTAGTGGATGCTTACTGAGCTCCCAAGCTCATTAATCTCGAGATTTTTTTCGTGATAATGAGAGCAAAATTTTACCTATTCAAGAGGATAGGATATCAGAGACAGACCTAAACATGAGTGTCCCACAAACTCTATTTCTTGTTTTGAATAAGTTAGGATCATTTCTAGTTGATTTTCATAGACTTTTCCCTTTGTTATGTGGTCTTTTGGATGTTGAATTTAGAGCTTGATTTTTATTAGCAATAAAATTTGGGTTATTCAGTTTATATAGTAATTGCAAGCGAGGTTATGAGGCCATGAGGCCCATCCAAGACAAGTATGTGGGCCACCACGACGCTCTAGCCGGGTTCGGCGGATGAATACATAAGGAAATATATTTTTAGCAAAAGATTTTCTAAAAATTAAACTTTCCTATGGGTCTTTTTTTTCATATTTAGGCTTATTGCATAGATATAAAATAAATATAGTATGAGATAACAAATAAATACAAATAATGATGTAAATGATTTTCATACCATACAAAGGGAAAAATAACATACAATTTGAAATGAATATCAAAGAAGTTAAAAAGAAAAAATTAATTACTTCATAAAAGTACATTAAAAATATATAACAATCAATGACAAAATTAATTCCACTTTATTGTGCAATAATACCTTAAAAAAACCAAATTAAAATGGGATAAGTTGTTTATATATAATTATACCAAAAAAATACATTTGCCCTTAAAAATAAATTGGTAAAGAAAAATAATTAAAACTCAAAACTCTAAAACCCAAAAAAAAAACAAGGTGGTAATTGATAACATGAATCACACTTCTTAGTCAATAAAACACTCAAAACTGTAGTAGAACTTATGCTTCCATTAAATTTTTCTCGGGATCATCAACACTACCTTCTCAAAATATCTTGAATGGATATCAAACATTCAGTAAGATTACTCAGTTTGTATATCATTACTTATAAAAGTTTTCTGAATTTCATAAAAATAGTTGTTTGACTTCGATAGATCGATTTTTGTGTACATTGGGTTAGTGCCGTGAACCGGGCAGTAGTTCGGTGGGGTTTATATCAATTCTTGATCGGAAGTCAGACCGGTCAAACCCACCCAAATTCGCCAAATTAGCCGGTTGGGCCGGAACCGAACAAACCCTGATTTTTATGATTTGCAATTGACGTCATCCCCATCGTCGAGATCTTTGACTCCTCCCTTCTCTATGCCGTCTACAAGAACGATCTCCCCCTTCGTTCCTCCGCCCGCCGCCCCCTGTTCCCAATCTCTAGGATGGTGCGTATGCACAGAAACACCAATCTCAAGACACCAAAATACTCGACAAATGGTCCACCAGCCCCATTTCACGTTCCTATCAGAGACAAGTTGGTCATGGGTGCATTTCGAGTGATTCGCTCCAAGATATAACAATATAAAATAATAGTTAATTCACTATTGGTCTCTGAAATAGTGACCTAATTGCCTTGAGGTCCTTGGGGTGTTTGTTTATTATTTAGTATTGTGTGTGTGTTTGATTTTAAGGTTCCTGAAAATAGTGCCAGAGACCTATAGATAATTTCCCCAATAAATAAATCAAATAAAAGGTGATAATATAAATTAAAAATGACAACGTTTTAATCGGTGAAGCCAAGAAGTTTTCCAATGAATACAATGCTCACACTAATCAGTGATTAGTGATTACTAATTACTAATTAGTGAATGTAAGTGAAGGTGCTACTCACAGTTGGCAAAGCAGAGAGGGTTTTATACTCTTTTTGTTTGGGTTTGAGGTAGCCCAAATTATTACTATTGTTGTGGGCTCAAATAGCAAAACCAACTACATTGTAAGCTCCAGACCTCTCCAAAGAACGCAGAATAACTGAGTCCATGGCGTCTCTCAGCACCACAAGCTTCTTGAAACCAAGAGGAAATCGCTCCCTCGGCCATGCCCCAATCCCAAAACCCCGTCAATTTCATCCATTTCGAACAGGAAGTAGGAAAGTTGGTTCTTTAATCTGGGTTTCGGCCTCTTCGAGCCCATTCGAGGCCGCGGCGGCGCCGGTGCCGGCTTCGTCTGGATCGCCCTCCCCTGGATTGTACTCTTCTAAAGTTTACGAGCTGACAGCAGAGAACGTTAACTTGGTCCTGGAGGACGTGAGGCCCTACCTTATCGCTGATGGTGGAAACGTTGATGTCGTCTCTGTTGATGATGGGGTCATCTTTCTCAAGCTTCAAGGTGCTCTTCTTTTCTATACCCCTTCATTTTCTGTTGGATTGAATTTCAATTTGCGAGACTGGTGTGGGGTTTGGTAAGCTTGAAGTTTGATGAATAAGCTCTTTTAATCTCGATTGAAATTTTAAAGATTGAATTTTTAGACGATGAATATTACATGTCTTTATTTTGTTAGACTGTATCTTTTTTTCTTGCAGAACTGATAAGTTTATGCCCAACATGGTGGATTAGTCTGAATAGTTGATGCAAATTATATAGGATTTTGAGAAGCGATGTTGATTTGATGCATAATGGATAAATTTCCCCTCTCAAGGTTGATGAGTATTTGTTTTTGGACTTTACTTGAATTCAAACATAACTTCTTTTGCCTTTTTTTGGTATTTGGAATTTGTATTTTGCTTCTTTTGAAGGACTTTGAATAAATGATGAATTTATGAGCATTTTTATGAATAGTAGTTGTTTCCAATTAAAATGATTTAGTGTTCTGTTTTGTTTCTATGGTACATTTTTTTTATGTTTTGGATTTTTGCATAGATGTTCTTGGTGTATAGTGAGGATTGGAAAAGCTGCATCATTTTACAAAGATAAAGAGTTTGACTCCACGGTAATGGGTATTTTGGTTTCTTTTGTTTTTTTTTCCTGAATTTATTAGTTTTAGGGCTTGTGGATTAAATGAATAATGGAGAAAGGCCATAAAATAGAGTTATTGTTATTGCATGATTTCTAGGTCATTTATTCAAACAATAGAAGGTAAGATAGGCCATTTAACTCAATCGCCAAAAGTTGTGGTATGTTGAAATTAATAATTTTTTAAAGTTTATCAGTTTGGCCACATATGCAGCGGCATAACTGCATATTAAATCAAATGTTATCTGACTGCATGCAGAGGTTTGCATTGTCTGAACTTAATTTTTTTAAGAATAGAATTTAGTAAATGAAGAGGAGGACGAAGATTGTTGTTTGTGTTGCATCAAGAAAATGATATCGATGACCACAGGGAAGAATGTATTGTTAATTTTCTTTCCTTTTCTGCTTTCATTTCTTTCCATGAAAAGAAGAGAGAACTAGATTCTTATGTTTATGTAGATGAAGAAAATGTTACATGCTTCATTTTTTTCATCTCCACTATTTTATATTAATCTAAACACATCATTATTACAACTCTATGAAAGTATTTCATTCTTATCGAGTTCTATGATTGAATTTCTCTTTTTGACTCATTCCAATATGAATTTCATTGGTCTTGATTCATTTATCGTGGTGAATAAGTGTATCTCTTGCTTGAAAAGGAAATTGAAAGGGTAGCCTGAAAAGCTGTGATGCTAATATCCATTAAGTTCTGCAATCAAAGTACTTAAGTAAATTTTTGGAGTTACATGTCTGCATAAAAATTGTACTAATATCACACCTTGCTGTGTGTTGAGTAGAACTTCTTTGATCAATTTTAATAGTAGTCCTTCAAAGCTGTCTTTGCCCTTTTTGTTTGTTATTAATATTTCCTAGAGATACTAGTGTCAATTCTGAAGTGGCTTTGATTAAATCTTTTATGGGTTGAATGCTTGCAAAACTGCTTTCCAATATTGTAATTTGCATTAATTCTATGCGCCTGTTAAATGAAAAATCTTGAAATCGGATACAGGAGCTATGGAGCTGCCCTAGCTCAACTACCACAATGAAGATGGGTATTGAGAGGGTGCTGAAGGAGAAATTTGGTGAGGCAGTGAAGGATATACCATACAGGTTTCTCTGATGACTTAAATACCGAGACCACTGTAGAGGTGAGTAATCACATACTCACAATACTTGAATCTTTCTATCTTTGTCTTTGCAAATCTTATCCTGTGGTTGTATGCTGGGAATTTGCAGGCAGTGAATAGCCATTTGGACATACTGAGACCTGCAATCAAGAACTATGGGGGGAGTGTGCAAGTTATGAGTGTGGAAGGTGGTGACTGCTTTGTCAAGTATGTAGGGCCTGACTCCATTGGGAGTGGAATTAAAGCAGCCATTAAGGAAAAATTTCCAGATATCATCAATGTTCACTTCACCAACTAATTGAAGGTTATCAACAAAAGCAATGCTACAGGAATCGATAACCATCTTATTAATACTTAATAATTCTGTCATATTATGTTCATAGTTTGGTTATGTCATTACTCACCATGTATTCCCTCACGGAAATTTATTCATTGCCATATATTTTTGGTAATTTACGCCCCCCCCCCCCCCCCCTCCTCTCAAATATGATTTTTCAAATTGGTTTGCAAACTAATGCTGGTAAAGTTTCAATAGTTTTATAAGGCTCTGTTTGGTTCTCAGGATGGGAGCGCATCCCTAGTTCATTTGGGTGTTTGTATCCAAATGATGCGGCATGGGATGCAGCTCATCTCTTAGAATGGATGATTGGCATCCCTCCTATTGTATAGATCTTAATAGAGAGGTGTCGCGCATCCCTCTCCCCATTCAATCGATTGTATACATCCCATCCACTCTTATCAAATCAATAGTCGTTATAATCACAGCTAGAGGACACCAAGTTTCATCACCTCCAATTTTTTGCTGAGAGGATGTCATCTCTACCAATTTAGTTTGTTTTTTGATCCATGTAACGATGTAAGAGGCTCGAGTCAGTTGGTGCCGAGTTGGCGGATCAACGTAAAAACTGTAAGTGATCAAGCCAATTTCGTGATTAGAGCAGTTTTGGGGGTGGATCTATTTTGGCCATAACATTGACTACAAATGTCCGAATCACTCATTCGAACCCAATCCGGAAAGCTCGTTTCGGCGCGCACCACGTAGTCCCCCAAATTGACTCGATGGGCGTCATTTTCAAATTCAAATTCTATAGTTTTTTCCGCTATATTACTGTTTAGATATTTTTGCTATTTTTAGTATTAAATTATTTATCAAATTAGGATAGGATTTGAATCCGATTTAATCTCAGATTTTTAGGAGTTATTTGATTTGTTTTGAGTTTTAAATTTAATAAATTTTAGTTTTGAATAATAATTTTTCAAGTTTGGCGATTTAGATAAGATGATAGGGTTTCTAGATTATTCTTGTGAAGCAAATTAACCCAGCTTGTGGGTTGGTTTTAGATTATTGAGTTTTGAATAAAAATATTTTCTTTGAAGTTCCAGAGACTTTCTTCTCTCGCTTTGTCTTCCCTTGCTTGTTTTCTTGGCAATCCATCGGGTTGTCGCCGCTCGCAGTTAATCACCATCGCGTCTCTGCTAGTTAGTACCTTTCGCAGCTTCAACATCTTCTTAGGTGAGTTATTGGCTTTAATGGCTAGTGGAGGTCGTGGTTGTGATCGTCATGGGCGGGTTCCGAATGTGGAGGTCCAGTACCATGATCGTGATGTGTAGGAAACAATGATTGCAGATTTACAGAGGCAAGTTCAGAAGTTATCCTGGTATTTCATGATTAACGATTTGCAGAGGTAAGTGACGAAGTTATCAAGGCATCTGGTGGCGATCAATTTTGATCGTGGTTGTTGTTGGCAGGTTCCGAACGAGGAAGTCCAACACCATGATCGTAGTGGTCAGAAGGGGTTTGACCAACCCATCTACAACAATGATAAGAGGAGATCTCCCCCATCTACGATGAATACGAGAAGGAAATCTCACCCATCTACGATGATTACGAGGAAGAGATCTTGCCCATCGATGACGACTACGAGGAGGAGAATGACGAACCCATCTATGATGATGATAGGGCTATCGATGTACTGTACAAAGATGGTGATGAACCTCCAAGTCAAGATTCGAAGGCGCCATTGTATTCCCCTTAGATTTCCATTTGTTACCATCGGTTGCTTGTAGAGCCCAAGCTCAAGAAGCAGAAATTTGAACCCAATGAAGTATTGCATAAGATCAACAATAACACCACCGTGAACTCGAGGACGAGTTCTTTCCAACCCGGGGTGACTGATCCAAGAGGCTCGAGTCAGTTGGTGCTGAGTTGGCGGATCAAAGTGAAGACTTGAAGTGATCGAGCCAATTTTGTAATTGGAGCAGATTTGGGGGTGGTTATGTATTTTGGCCATAACTTTGGCTACAGATGTCGGAATCGCGCGTTCGAACCCAATTTGCAAAGCTAGTTTCAGCGCGCACCACGTGATCCCCCAGATAGACTTGGTGGGTGCCATCTTCGAATTCAAATTCTTCTGTTTTCCTGCCATATTACTGTTTAGATATTTTTGCTATTTTTAGTATTAAATTTTTTTTATCAAAATAAGATAGAATTTGGATCCGATTTGATCTCGAATTTTTAAGGGTTATCTGATTTGTTTAGAGTTTTAAATTTAGATAAGTTTTAGTTTTGAATGATAATTTGCCAATTTTGGCAATTTAGATAAGATAATAGAATTTCTAGTTTATTCTTTGAAGCTAATTAACCCGGCTTGTGGGTTGGTTTTAGATTATTGAGTTTTGAATAAAAGTATTTTCTTTGAAATTTCATAGACTTTCTTCTCTGTTTTGTCTCCCCCCCATCTTGCTTTCTTGTCAATCCACTGGTTGCCGTCGCTCGCTGATTAATCACTATCCTACCCGGCGTCAATTACCATGCTAATGAGTTTAGCTTTCCTCATTATTCTCTGCATTTAGTTCTTGGTTGGCATGTAAGGTGTTTGTTGTTTTGCCTGTCAACCCTAAGACTAGAGTTAATAGTTTAATTTACATATGAAACTTGATTTAAATACAAGGAGTTTGATTTTGGATTAGGTTAATTGTATAGATTAGAGCATATGATAATATATATAAATATTAACTACATAGAACATTAAGTGGGCTAACCATTTAATAATTACTCAGCAGTTTCCAACCCATATGGTTACCGTTCCAGGAAGCTAACCAGTTGATACCAAAAACTGGTTCGCCTCACGCTTTGGTTGTTGTTGCCTCGTAATCTGGTCACAGCCTTTGACAAACGGTTGAAATTTGTAATTGATGTGGACGCTTACTTCAGGTTTCGAACATTGGATGCTTAGGAATGCCGGGTGTTCTGGAGGAATATGTGGAGGCGATCCGATCGATGAGGATGATCGGAATTGTCACCTTTTGGTTTCTGGTTACTTGGGTGAATCTGTAAAAAAGAGAGGAAAGTGATTGGAATTGGGCCTTTGTGCCCGGATTTAACTCTGATGATTAAGTCAGAAATCTTGTGAGAAAGAAGAGGGTTTGGTAAACTTTTAGACTTCTTGGGCACAGGTTCGTTGATTGTTCAAATCCTCCTTTCTTACTATAGTTGTTCTTCTTTTATAAAAAAGTTGAAGGCGGTTTAGGAAAATATCTGGAAAGGCGGTTGTGGAAACATCTCGTGAGGCGGTGGGAAAATATCTCGTGAGGCGGTGAGAAAATATCTGCCCACTGTAGAGGCAAGTGGATAATATCTACTTACTGTAGAGGCGTTAGATATTTTCTTCCTTAGAAAATTATGTGGCCATGAGCACCTCAGGTTTCGGATAAGAAGGTTTTGGGTTTGCTTAATTCCGATCGGATTTGTTTGTAGAGCTGAAAATAGTTGAAAGATAGCAAACGTCTCATTCTCAATTATCGAGCGAAATTTCGCTAGAAAAGCAGTAACAGAAGATTTAATGTTAGGTGGTATTGCCACGTGGTCTGAGGGATGTGGCCCCATGCTTAACACGTGGCCATTTGGGTAGGTGACACGTGTTTTGCTAAATATTTCGGTAACATTAGTCCCCCCCAAAGTGTACTTGTTCGAAAAATCTGAGTGAGGAGTGAGCGAGGCACACTTTTCGCTTGGTTCGAGAACAAGTATTTTCCTTAGTTGGCAAGTCTATATAGGTATAGATATCTGTCTCTAGGATGGTAAGGCGCACGTGCTTTTAATGGGCGACTGACACTTGTTTCTTTTAGCCAATTTTTGTGTTGTCTTTTCGTTGTTTTGAATCGAGGTATGAATACACTGAATCTTTCTCCTGAGTTTTCGCCTATAGTGTCAATAGGTTTTTATATTTAAGGAGCTTGTATGGATAGTGTTCTTTATTCATTCTGTTCTTATCTTTGTACAATTGCTCTTCCTCAGCGTTCATCTTTTTTCAAGTTTTTCACATTTACTCTTTCTACTCGTCATTTGCGAATTCTAGTTTCTTTTTATGAACACCTAGAGGGATTGAGGACTAGAGCTGTTCACTTGGTGAGTCCGGAATCTACCAAGTTAATGGCGCTCTTTTGGTTATTGATGAGGACACAGTGAGATCCGCTTTTGAGGATTGGTGGGAGATCTTTCATGTTGATCACTTATATTGAGGGAGATCTTCTAGTCATTACCTATGCAGTACACGCTTGAATTTGAAATATTCGGAAGTGACTCCTGCCGCAAAGAAGTGGACCCTAATCTTCGCCCACGCGTTTTGCCGGGGTTTCCTAGTGATGACGAGGATAGCGATGGTTGTGGAAGTCCGTGCATCTCTTCCAAATTTTGTCCGAGCGAGTCATCGGAAGGATCCATTGGATCCATTAACTAGGAAAATTCCGATGGATAATAGTGTTTGTTATGGTTCGGGTTTAATGTAACTGTTTTTGTCATGAATAAATAAAGTTCGTCGTTTTGTTTATAAACTCTTTGATTTCTTCAAGAAATGATCGCTGGTGATCCTATGTTGGGATGTGTGTTTTGTCTTTTATGGTATTAGCTCTATTTTTTACATTGTACAGCGCCTATTATTCCCTGGGGAGACACGTGTTTTTCACACTGTTTCGTATTTAAAGGGAGAAGGTGGCGCGACGTGTGCGGCGTGCGCTTTGTCAACATCATGATGGGCGCGGCTACCCATGTGTGTCAGGCGGCGTTTGGTATGCTGCGTTTGGTATGCTGACGTTTAAGATGGAATTTTGAATCGTTTAAGGAGAAATAATGATGGTCATCTGAACGGTCCGAATTTGGGGACTTTTGGTTCAACGGTCCGATCGGGATGTAGTTTTGGGATCTAACGGCCAGTGGTTCATCTCCCTTTCATATAACAAGGCGGAGAAGGTTTATTTCGAAATAGTGCCTTCTTCAAACTCTCTTCTTCTCCAGCGAGCTCTGTTCTTAAATTTTATGTGTTTTTTCACCTCTTTTTCTTCTAAGGTAATGGCTAGTGATTCTAGTGCATCTTCTTCCTCTAGTTCTTCTCATGAATATGCTACTTCCCAACCACCTTCGATCCCTTCTCCGCTTGAACCCATAGTATCTGTCGCGATTTCGGGCGGGTCTGGGGATGTTCCGGTCCAGGGTTTGAGGATTCATCTCGCTTCTAAAGCGATGGGTAGAGGGTCTGACACCTTCATAAGCCTCCTTGAGCAGAAGGATGTTGATAGTTTGGTACATAAATATGAAATAGATCATTCTTTGTTTGAGGTTAGGGTTCCATGTTCTGGGGAGAGGGCAAGTTCTCCTAGGGAGGGGGAGATAGCCATCTACCAAGATACGCTGTTGGGTAGTCTTAGGATTCCTTTTTCTACTTTTGCCAAGGCTATTTAAGAAGAATATCGTTTGTGTCCTTCGCAATTAACTCCGAATTTTTGGAGATTGCTCAACGGCTTTGTTGTTGTGTTTAATAATTATGGGGTAAATCCGACTGTTCGTTGGTTTCGTATGTTATTCAGTCTACACCTAGAGTCTAATGCCAACTGGTATTATTTCTCGGCTCGTTCCGGGAGGAAGTTTCCAGGTAAAGTCCCTACTTCCATTAAACGATGGAAGAGTAAGTTTTTCTTTGTCAAAAGTAAATCCGAGTGGGATGTCCGAACCAAGTGGGAGGTTCCCCAAACGGATATTGCTTGTGAGGAGATGACAAAAGAAGAGGAAGTTCTTTTTAAATCAATGGCGGGGATTTCTGGGGTTTACATGGATACTTTCTTGACAAAGAAAAATCTCCTTAGGTGTCGTTTAATAGTAGCTACTGGTAGGGTTTATTTATGCATCTAACTTAGTTTAGTCTTGAGTCGTGATATCTAACATGCTTCGGAATTTATCCTTGTAGGAAATCCGATGTATGATGATTTGGATCTTGCTAGGGGTATCTTGGCCTCTCTCGAGAATGAAGTTCATCCGCCCTTGCCTCGTTGGCGAAAGAAGAAAGAAGTAGAGAACAGCAAAGGTGTTGATACTTCCAAGGAAGAGAAAAAGAAGAGGAGGAGACAAGACGTCGATCCTCCGAAGAAGAGGGTTAAAGGCGACCCCGTCTTCGAGTCCTCTCAGGTGAGGAGGACGAAGAGAAAGAATTCCGAGGATGCGTCAAGTCCGGGAATTACGGGAGAACAGGCGAATTCGCCTCATCAAGGGATTCTCCCGGCTTTAGCTAGTCGGCCAGAGGATATCCTCCTTAGGGAGGTGAGGGTATACTTCTTAAGGTTATATATTGTTCCATTAAGAATTTTTGACTTAGTTTTATTTTATAGGTGGAGGCAAGAGAAGCGGTTCTTCTGGACAAGCTAAGGGAAGTAGATTTGGTTCTCAAAGGACCGGCAACTCAACGGAAGGAATTACCTTCAAAGGATATCCCTTTTCGGGATGCCGCGTCCGTGAGGAATGTTTTGATAGCCATGAGGCCTGAACAGCTCTCTACTAAACTTCGAGAGGCTGGAAGGGAAGAGGCTACTCGCCAGCTTTTCCGTTCGGCTATGATGGTAAAAACTAACTTGTACTTCTTTTACTCTCTTGTTCATTATTATCGCCTATAATTCATTTTTTATTTCTGTAGACTGCTCAATGGGCGGACCGAGTTAGCAATCTTTGTCAAGAAGACTTGACAAAGATGGAGGCGAGTAGGGCAGAGGTTGCCCAACTAAGCTCTAGGGTGGCAGTATTAAAGGAAAAAAAGAAGAAACAGCTTGCTGTTATTCGCGCCTATGGGCAAGATAAGGTAGAGAGGCTTCAACAGTTGGCTCCTATGGAGAAAGAGAAGAATGATTTAGCGGCCAAGCTTGTTAATTCCGAGGGCTCTCTTCGTGCTGCTGAAAGGAACATCAAGAAATTACAAGATGAATCCAGCAGTTTGAAAGAGGAACTTAAATCCGCTCAAGCTGAGCGAGCTGATGTCCGATGAGAGTTAAAGTTGAAGATTGCTGATCTTACTGCCGTCCAGACTGAGCTGGAGGAAGTTAAAGGGGAGCGTGACGCGCTAAAGGAAGACCTAGCTTCCAGACAAAAGGCTCCTAAATCCGACTCGTAAGAAATGAAAGATTTAAGAGAACGAGCGGACAAGTTGGAGAAGGAGGTCACTCGGCTTAGGGTGCGAGCGAAAGAGGGGGCCACACGTGTATATTCATTAGTGCAACAGGTGGGTCACCATGTTAATCCTGTGGAAGTTTTATCGATGGGGCTTGCTGGAGTTTTAAAGAAGTTTACAGAACTGAAGGAGCAGGAAATTATAAAGTCTCCAGAGGCCCCAGCCCCATCATCTGAAATTCCGACCCAAACTTCCCAAGAAGCAGTTGAACATCAGGATCCTTCTTTAAGTAAAGATATAGAAGGTCCTAGTACTTAGGGATTTTTATGAGATGTTTTTGTGACTATCCAAGTGTTTTGAATGTAACTTCTATTTACAGAAATGAAATACAAACCTTTATTTTGGTGAAGATTTATTTCCGAGTCATGGTTACTTTTAACTATTTAAGAAATCCTTCGCAAAGTCCTTCTTCTTTTTCCATTTGGTTTGTAAGTTAAGCTTCATGGCAAGTTCTTCTCTTCTAAGTCCAATCATGGGACTTTGATTTGCTAAATAAGATCCTTGTCTTTGTGAATGAGATTGTTGCCTCATATTTCGATCGGGATTTTTGCCCCATGCTCTGGATGAGAATTGTCTCTTATCCTTGTAGGATAATTTTTTCTGCCTCATCTTATAGGGACGAGAGATTTTTATTTTGTCTCATCTTTTAGGGATGGGTTTTTCACCTCATCTTCATTTGGAATTTCGTAACAGAAATTTAGGTTTTATTTCATGAAACATTTAGGAGACTGCTTCAGAATTCATTGATAGTAGCGTCGCAGGTGTTCAGCATGAAATGGACGCTTGAGCGTTTTTCCTTCCATATTGACGAGATAATAAGTGCCCGCTCGGACAATCTTCTGTATGACGCAAGGGCCTTCCCAGTTATGAGTTAGCTTCCCCGTTCAGTTTTTGTTTCCCTGGAATTCATTTTCTCTTAAGACCAGATCGCCGATTTGGAAGAAGACCCTTTTTACCTTTGTGTCGTAGAACCTTTTTACTCTTTGGCAATAGATTGCTGCCTTTTTTTTGCAACTTCTCTTCGCTCTTCAAGTAGGTCAAGTTCCGCTCGGAGATTCTTCTCATTTTCTTCTGATGAAAAAGTTTGTTGTGTCCGTAAGGTAGGCATTACTATTTCTACAAGGATAATTGCTTCTGCCCCATAAGTAAGAGAGAATGGAGTTTCCCCTTTGGGGGGTCTTGTAGTTGTTCGATAAGCCCAAAGAGCGCTTGGAATTTTCTCAACCCAATTATTTCCATTTTTGGACACCCGGGTTTTAAGAGCTTGGAGCAAGTTGCGATTCGTTACTTCTACTTGGCCGTTGGCTTGAGGATGCGTTACAGAAGTTAGTCTGGATTCAATTCCGAGCTCGGAACAAAAACTTTTGAAAGCCTTGTTATCAAATTGTCGCCCATTATGAATAACGAAGGCGACCAGAATTCCGAATCGACAGATAACAGTTCGCCATAAGAATCCTTGACAAGCCTTCTCCGTGATCTTGGCCAAAGGCTCAACATCTACCAATTTAGTGAAATAATCGAAAGCAACTATCAAAAATTTCATTTGTCCAGTCGAGGTAGGAAATGGCCCTAGAAAATCAACTCCCCAAATAGCAAACGGTCGAGGACTGACAATTGGCGTAAGCAGTGTTGGAGATCATTTTTTAATCTTGGAATGCCGTTGGCAGGCATCACATTTTCGAGTGAACGCCACCGCATCTTGAGTTAAGGTTGGCCAATAATAGCCTTGTCGAAGGACTTTATAACTCAAGGCCTTGCCTCCTATATGATCTCCTCCAATGCCTTCATGAATTTCTTGAAGGATATAATTGGCTTCTGTGGGGCGTAAGCATCGCAAAAAGGGTTGTGTATAGGACCGTTTATACAGATGTTCGCCAATCATATTGTACTGAGCGGCTTTGTAAGAAATCCGTCTGGCTTCTGTCTTGTTGGATGGTGCAGGTCCACCTTGCAGGTAGTTTCTGATGGGATCAATCCAACATGACTCTTCTTCTGAACTTTGTACTTCTCCCACCAGCCCCTCAATAGTTTTTGCTGGAAGGTACTGTAGATTGAAAGAGAGTTCTGTATCTCCATTAGGTGTGGTGGCTTTCTTAGATAAAGCGTCCGCCTCTTCATTTTGTGCACAACGGATTTTTTAAATCTGGAAATGAGTGAAGTATGGAACTATTCTCTTCACTACTGCCTAATACTTGAACATATTCTCCTCCTTTGTTTCAAAACTGCCTAGTGTATGGCCAACGACTAGTCGTGAGTAGGAATATACATGTAGATGCTGAATTCCGAGCCCCCGGGCCAAATGTAACCCTGCGATGAGGGCTTCATATTCGGCCTCATTGTTAGTCGCTCGGAATTGGAACTTAAGAACTGTTGAAATTTTCCACTTGGAGAGAGAATAAAGGACGAAACACACTTACGATTTTTCTTACATTTACTTGCAGATCCGTCGACATATAAAGACCATGGGGCAACAGAGCTTTCTTCTGGATCCTGTGCCGGGACTACATCTCCATTCATAGGAATGGTTAATTCCGCGATGAAATCTGCTAGTACTTGAGCCTTGATCGTCGTTCGTGGCTTATAAGTGAGATCAAACCCACCCAATTCTATTACCCACTTGGCTAAGCGTCTGGAATTTTCAGGTTTATGAAGAACTTGTTTTAGGGGCTGGTCAGTCAACACAATAACTTTGTGAGCTTGAAAATAAGGCCTCAATCTCCCCGCGGATGTGATAAGGGCGAAAGCTAGCTTTTCGAGTGCCAGATATCTTGACTCAGCGTCGTTAGGGATCTTACTGGTATAATAGGTGTGCTTACAATTCCCTTATCTTCTCTAATAGAATCAGACCTTGACCGCTCAAGGAGGCAGTTGGCTAAATAGATAGAAAGCTCCTCTCACGCTTGCGGTTTGGCTACAGCAAGCTGGGAAGCGTCGGAGATAATCTTTAAGCCTCGGAAGGCTTTTTCACATTCTTACATCCCACTCCATCTTTGGCGCTTTACGCAACGCTTGGAAGAGTGGAAGGTTTTTCTCTCCGGCTTTAGAGATAAATCTTCCGAGAGCTGCTAGGCGTCCATTAAGCCGTTGTACTTCTTGACGAACTTTGGGTGATCCCATGTCAAGAATGGCTTTGATCTTTTCTGGATTTGCTTCTATTCCTCTTTGAGTTAGTATAAATCCTAGAAATTTTCCTGATCGGACACCAAATGCACACTTGTTCGGATTTAGGCGCATATTGTAAGTCCGAAGTGACTGAAAGGCTTCCTGTAAATCCGATAGATGATCTTCGGTTTTTTGACTCTTTACCAAGATGTCATCTACATAGGCTTCGATATTTCTACCAATTTGTTCTTTGAATACTGTACTTATGAGCCTTTGGAAAGTGGCTCCGGCATTCTTTAGACCAAACGGCATCACCTTATAACAGTAAGTTCCCTTGCTAGTAATAAATGACGTTTTTTCTTCGTCGCCTTTGGCCATTCGGATTTGATTGTAGCCTGAAAAGATATCTAAGAAACTTAGCATTTCATGCCCTACCGTAGAGTCAACCAAGTCATCAATTGAAGGTAGAGGAAATGAATCTTTCGGACAAGCTTTATTTAGGTCCGTAAAATCCACGCACATTCTCCATTTCCCGGATGCCTTTTTGACCAGAACCACATTAGCCAACCAGTCTGGATAGTTCACCTCTCGGATAAATCCTGCCTTCAAAAGGGTTGACACTTCTTCTTCTACAGCCTTCTGTCTTTCTGGGGTGGAATTTTTCCTTTTCTGTTTAACAGGTTTGAACGACTGATCTATGCTGAGGTGGTGTTCAATGACATCAAGTTTTACGCCCGGCATGTCCTCTGAGGACAAGGCAAAAAGATCAAAATTCGTCCTTAGTATTGCCATGAGGTTCTTTTGCTGTACTATTGTCAAATCCGCACCAATCCGCACGGCACACTCCAATCTAGTTGTATCCAGAGGAATGATAAGCAATTCCTCAACTCGGGTTGGTCGAAGTTATTTATCTTCTTGTTCTGCTATTCTGTTAACCAACATGGCCTCTGAAGCTCGTGTTTTGCCTCTATTTTGAGTTGTTCCTTTGAGGGTTGAGGCGTAACATTGTCGTGCCATGGGTTGATCCCCTCTTACTTCCAACGCCACCTCACCGGAAATTTTAGGAGAAGATAATAAGTAGAAATTACTGCCTTTAAGGCGTTGAGGGTTGGCCTACCAAGAATCACATTGTAACTTGATGCACAGCGTACAACTAGAAAATTTGTTGTCACTGTTGATGATCTTGGCGAATGTCCTACAAGAATCGGTAAGGAGATCATTCCTTACGTTATACCACTCCTCTAGAAAATCCCACTCAAAGATGATTTTACGGGAGTAAGTCTGTCCGCACCGCACCTCATTTTTTCAAAGGCGCTCCAAAAGAGTATATCCACTGAACTTCCACTGTCTATCAGGACTCTTTTCATTTGGAAGCTGGAGACCATAATGGCAATGACTAAGGCGTCATCATGAGGATGGCGAACCCTGCTGACATCATTATCATAAAAAATGATAGGAGCCATAGGCCGAGACCTTCTTTGTGAGACTCCTGTCTCTTGTGCACCTCCTACCATTCGGGGATAGCTTTTCCGGGAGGTGGAACTTTCACCACCACAACCAGGACCACCACTAATAAATCCGAACATCTCCCCTTTTTCTTCTTCAGGTTGTGAAGTTTCAGGTCTCTCTTGAATATCAAGGTTAATGTATTGCTCCAGTTGTCCCCTTCTAACGACATTTTCTATAGCGTTCATCAAATGAGTACACTTTTCTGTGTCATGTCCTCTAGCTTGATGAAACTTGCAATATCTCTTACTATTCTTTTGTCGTTCGGGATTCTTTGCAGGTTCTGGCCTTGTCAAGATTTTTTGATCCTGGTTTTGCATAAGGATATGGCTTTTGGTTTGGTTTGGTGGGGTATGGTGATCATATCTGACTATTTTCCCTTCTTTTGGGGATTCTATAGGCTGTAGCATGTGTCGTTGAGGACGTGTTGAAGATTCCATACCTCTATTTTCACTTTTATTATCCCTACGTGATCCTCCTTCCCTTCGGATTTCTGTGGGCCTCCTGTTGAAACTCTGATGGTTTTTTTCTTTCTGGATTTCCGTAGGGATGTGTCAAGCCTCTTCATCCCAACCCATATAAATTTCATCAGAATTGATATACTTTTGGGCGTGGATCATGAGGGCAGGGATGGTTTTTGGTGGATCCAAAGGGAGGGAAAAACGGAAAGGAGAGTCTAGCAAACCCTCTATCAAGAATGTTACGGTCATTCGTGGAACAAGGTCCGCAACATTTGCCGCTTCATCTATGAAACGATTGAGGTAGGTTTGGAGTGTTTCACCCCCTCATTGCTTAACGCGCAGAAGGGTAGATGGGGTTTTCTTTTGCTTTGAATAATTAGCAAAATAAGCTAGAAAACGGTCTGCTAAAACTTGAAAAGAAGAAATTGTGCTAGACGGAAGATCAACAAACCAGTCTTGCGCTTTTCCCTCTAAGGTGGCCGGAAAAGCTCGACACATACGGGCATCAGTGATTCGAGAGAGCAGCATCTTTGATCAGAAAGACTTCAGGTGACAGGACGGATCGGTTTTGCCCTCATATGCAGCCATGGCAGGTGGTCGAAAACTGTCAAGAACTTGCTCATCCAGTATTTCCTTGATAAAAGGAGAGCGTATAGTGAGAACATGCCGTTCGGACTTCTGGTTTCCTCGAGAGGGGCCCTGTCGCTGTGTTCTTCTGTCGACAATTGGAATAGACGGACTATTATGTTCTGTTCTTGTGGTAGATTGCTCTCGACGTCGAGCGGAGGGAGGTTCCGAACTGGCGGAGAAGGTGGTCCTCTCTCTTCTTTCTTCATGGGTGCAGGTCCTTGTCCTCCCTCTGCTTTTGGAATTAGCTAATGGGGATGTCGGCATATTTGGTGGAATTTGTGTGGGTGGCTGTGGTGGATGGGCCAAAGTGTGAACAGCTTGAGCCAGCTGCTCTAATTGTTTCTGCATATTGAGATAAAATTCTGGGATGGATCCCTGGGATAAGATGGGTAGATATTCCGATGAAGGTAAGATGGTTGGATTTTCCGGTGAACTCCCCTCATTCCTCTGGACTTCCCTGGGTATTTCGATATTACCAGGCGTTCCTTGTTCTTGGATTCGTTTAGATTTTCTAGTAGTAATCATTTAGCTTTTTGTAAGGGTCCCCACGGACGCCAAATCAAGGTATGACAAAAACTGGTTCGCCTCACGCTTTGGTTGTTGTTGCCTCGTGATCTGGTCTCAGCCTTTGACAAACGGTTGAAATTTGTAATTGATGTGGACGCTTACTTCAGGTTTCGAACATTGGATACTTAGGAATGCCGGGTGTTCTGGAGGAATATGTGGAGGCGATCGGATCGATGAGGATGATCGGAATTGTCACCTTTTGGTTTCTGGTTACTTGGGTGAATCTGTAAAAAGGAGAGGGAAGTGATCGGAATTAGGCCTTTCTGCACGGATTTAACTCCGATGATTAAGTCAAAAATCTTGTGAGAAAGAAAAGGGTTTGGTAAACTTTTAGACTTCTTGGGCACCGGTTAGTTGATTGTTCAAATCCTCCTTTCTTACTATAGTTGTTCTTCTTTCATAAAAAAATTGAAGGCGGTTTAGGAAAATATCTGGAAAGGGGGTTGTGGAAACATCTCGTGAGGCGGTGGGAAAATATCTCGTGAGGCGGTGAGAAAATATCTCGTGAGGCGATGAGAAAATATCTGTCTATTGTGTAGGTAAGTAGAAAATATCTGCCCACTGTAGAGGCAAGTAGATAATATCTACTTACTGTAGAGGCGTTAGATATTTTCTTCCTTAGGAAATTATGTGGCTATGAGCACCTCAGGTTTTGGATAAGAAGGTTTTGGGTTTGCTTAATTCCGATCGGATTTGTTTGTAGAGCTGAAAATAGTTGAAAGATGGCAAATGCCTCATTTTCAATTAAAGCCGGAATTTAAGCTTAGAAAAGCGATGAATGAAGATTTAATGTTAGGTGGTATTGCCACGTGGCCAGAGGGATGTGGCCCCGTGCTTAACACGTGGCCATTTGGGTAGGTAACACGTGTTTTGCCAAATATTTCCGTAACATAACCAATACTTACTACTTAGGCAATTATTTAGCTAACAGTTATGCAGATAGGACCATAACCAATTAATGTGTTTTTTTTAAACATAAAAAAAGATATCCACATCACTTGGAAGAAAATATGTGGCCAATGAGTGTGGCATGGTTCAAAATATGGATTCAGATTTTAAGGGCATGGCCATAAAATTCAAGAACTCTGCTGTAATGTGAGCATGAAGGACATAATTTATGAATACTATAGAGTGTTGATGCAATGACCCATTCTTCCTTGAGATTAGAGCAAATCTTGATTAATGAGAGAGATTAACAAAAAAAAAAAAACGGTGGGATTTTTTTTCCAGGGGATTTCATTGGAAAGGTCATCAAGATCGATGATCCTTCTTCTTCTACAACACTATGTGGTTAAGTTAATATTAGAACAAAGACATGGAGCTTATCAAGAAAATCAAATATCACATTGATGATGTTTACATCATCTACAACTTTGAACAAAAATTAAACAAAATCAGTTAAATAACTACTTGGCTCACACTTATGTTTTGGGCAATAATTTCAGAGTATGTCAGATTAATTGACCAAACAATTAATTAGGTGGCTAATTAATTGTATATATTAAATTTGGATCAAAGCAATTTGGATCAAAGCAAATCACTTTCATTGTGTATATTAAATTTGATAAGAACATGATTCAACTAAAAAATAATCCTAACAAACAATAATCTTAAAAAACGATGAAATCTAGTTACAGGTCATTAACTAATAGCATTCATCCAACTCCATATCTTAAGAAATAATCCTAAGAAACAAACCTAGTTATAGGTGATTAACTCAACGTCAAGGCCTTAGCTTTCAAATACTTAAAATTGCTCAAAATGTATCATTATTGGAAGACTTGAATGAACTACACCTGCATAATCAATGAGTCAAAAATAAACATAAAACTCTTGTGGGATAAAAAATACCCGCCTGGTATCATGTCTGTGAAGAGACACCAGATGACACAACGAATCACAAATGTCATATTTGTTTTGTTTTATGGGTTCTTCCCTTCATAATAGAGGCAAGCCTCTATTATTAATTACCCCAGACAGAGTCTTGGGAACCTCCGATTAAGGGAAAAAAAAGTACAAGTAAAGGCAATGAATATAAATTTAACAATTTCATTTATTTACAAATTATGACTTTATTATATTATTTTATTTATATAAATGACGCCGCCTTGTATGCCTCGTTGTCCCCTTTGAATTTATGCCGTTGCATTACGCCTCAAGATACGTGTCTTGTTACAGCCGTGATGTTTGCACCATTTTGGGATCCATATCTCACCATTTCACTTCAAGATCTAAGTCAGATTTATAGTATCAGCGCGTTCATTTGGGTACTTTATATAACCGAATGTTTGGTACGACACTAGATCGAACTTTAGTATTTTCAAAATCACAAACTACTGAATTTTTGGAACCCATGGGCAGGTCAAGAGATGTGATCACGTTTGCTAATGGCCCACAAATAAGTTTACGACAATCTGCCAGCTTTATAACCAGAATCTGTACCAACTGGGCCATCAAAGGGAGTTGTACCATATATGGTTGGGAAGCCCTGGATGTCTAGTTTCCAATGCCGCAGATTTCACCCCAATCGGAGTTTCCTGGCAAAAGTTATCAATGTTTGAATGGAAGGTGGTCAAGCTAGCAGAATTGCAGGAATTGGCTTCTTTCTCTGTAAGAATCTGTACTGACTGGGCTGCCAAAGGGAGTTGTATTATATATAGTTGGAAGGCTCTGGATTTCTAGTTTCTAATGCCGCAAATCTCACCTCAGTCGGAGTTTTCTGGTAAAAGTTATCAATATTTGAATGGATGATAACCACTATTATCTTCATAATAATGGTAGCTTCACTAGTAGAACTTTCAATGTATTCATAGAGCTGAGAGAATTTCTTAGCACTTAGTATCATGGAGAATCATTTATCATTATCATTTATGCATCAACTCATTTCCTCCAAGCTTCAACAAAGCTCTCGGCCTTCTTTTGAATTTCTTAATTTTTATAACCTCACAACTAATTCACTAACTTGCTAACATTACAGTTCTGCAAAGTATTAAGATTTACAGGCAACTTATCAAGACTATGAAGCAATGCCAAAAGTTTTTGAACCGTTTCAATGATTTCATCTTGCCAGGCATGAAGATCATTTAATCTGCAATGCATTTCATTTCAGTAGACCTGGATAGAATTCTATATTAGTTGCACTTACCAAACTTCATATTATAATGGAGTTGTGGTCAATATCAAAGAATGCTTGCAAGAGTCTGTTTCCTATTGATGAACCTATTAAGAAGAGAGTTGTTGCAGCTGAAGCTTTGCAGTATTTCCCATCAAGTCTTTGTCAAAGTTTGGAATTTCCTTAGAATATTTCAGTTATATGCATGCTTCTTTGAGGCATTTCATCCAAATAGGTTATGTGCCCAATGACTTGTTACAAAACAATTCTCATCATTGAAAAGGTCTTTCTTTTTTTTTTTTTTTACAAAGATATATCAACCATATGATTTCGAATTCATCTTACTTTCCTTCTTGTAAAATGAAGTACATTTCATTTGAACTTTCCACATCACATTCCATATGCTTATGTAATGCTTCAAATTGACCACTCTTTTATGTCAGCAACAACACCACCTTCTTCCTTTTTATCTTGCAGCAACACAGTAGAAAATACTTATGTAGAGTCAGCAAATGAAACAATTGCGACAATGCCATATCCAGCAGCCCCTGTTTCAGCAGTAAGAAGTTACATTTTTTTGTTTCAACAGTGGTAAGATCAGACAATGCACTTGACGTTGCATACATCAGAATGGCATAGTTGCATCTTCAACCGTCAAAACCAAGACAAGTCCATGATATTTAGCAAATAAAAGGATCAAAGCACCCTAAATTCATCACCTTTTGTCCCAATGCATGACATGTAATTCCAACAATTAGAGGGCTTTCAAGAAATAAAACCCTTACTAACAGCCATCGTCATCGTCTCTTCTTGAAATTAAGCAAGCTTCTTCTGGTCTTTCGAAATGATTTGCTAAAAGCTTCCCTTATCATAGATTCCTTGACTAATAGTTTTGCACATCGACAATAGCTTTTCTTTCCCTCTTCTTCTTAAATCTCCTTTGCAGTAGTAATAGGTGATCTTCTCCAACCAATCCCATAGCAACTTGATTTCTCTTGGTCTCCTTTTTCCTTTCTCTCTGATTTCTTTCTTTCTCTCTCAAGAAGAACAACTTTCTCTCTTGAACTTTACAAGCTTTAGTGAAGCTAGTGCAACCCAAGCATTCACAGACTCCATATGATGTTGCAATGTGTAATAATATTGTTAAAAGGACTTGCAAATTATTGATTGGCTTGCTGGTTGTTTGCCTCGCCCCAAACAGAACCTATTGATCTTATAGTATGCCGCAACTTATCACCAAGGCTGGTGTTATCAAGAAGAGGTATTGCAACTCTTAGAGAAACCCTTTTGACCTTGCTTAGCTAAGGAAGGCTTGGGAATTACTTCAGAAGTTCTGAAACGATTTGCTTATCATCACATCGTCCTCTTGATCTCCTATAGCAGCAAGAGGGCACTTCACATAACCAAGTAATTGAGATAGCTTGAAACACTTTTTCTTTTACAGATTCACAATTAATGCTTTCTTGATCATCACATAGCTTTTGCAGCAGAAAATCATTTCTCCTCCCAATTTAAGTGAGTTTGGCTCTGAACTTGGTCCTGTGAGTACTTGCAATGTCAAACATATTATTGTCAAGGCCTCAGAAACTTTGAAACACAATTTCCTTCACATCTCTCTGGTACTTGGATAAAATCAACTTTATTTGCTACCGAGCATGCAAAACAAATGTTCTTTATACTTTATTTCTTTTATAGCTTTGTAATGATCTTCTTATAACAACTTCAATCCCTCAGCTTATATGCACCATCACTCTTCAATGGTTTTTTTTTCATTGTTTTATTGGCTTCTGGAGATACTGCATCTGAAATCATTGATCCCAACATCCTACAGCTTATTTCAATACCCACTCTCACTGTCCGACGGCTGGATGTCATAGAATATGGAGAGTGTGGGTTCTACATCATTCGGGCCCAAGGCGACTTTTCCGACAAGTGGACAACATATATATTCAAAGAGGGAGACTTTGTCATTGGGCCAACAAACTTAAAGAGCTTCTTGATCTCTAGGGTGGTGTTGAGGGATGCCTCCAAGAACAAGGGTACTGTTATGGCACTTCGTCAAACACCTTATGGGCATTTCATGTAACCAAGTGATTGATATAGCCTTGAAATATTCTCTCCATTATCATCACCTTTACAGAGAACAACTGCACTTTCTGAGAATAGAATTTCTCATAACATCAACTGAGGTCACATGGAATGCTTCCTTCCCACGTATTCTTCTTTGTTAGAATTCACTCCACCTACTCCACTATTGCTGCATCTACAAGGTGATCCTCGTTTGCCAAGAAAAGGAAGATTTTGATCACATTCTCTTTCATGGATTGGGATCTTGATCACTTCTTAATGATGGATGAACCCCCACACCTCCCAATACTCTCTGGATTATGGAAAATACCCCAACGGACGCATTGGAGTCACTGCATTGAGGCAAGGTGTACAAGCTCATGGTTGATCTCAGGTAATTCGCCTACAATCTGCCCTGAGGAGCGCTACCGCTGAGATTTGGGATTTGATGCAGTGTTCCATTATCATGTTTCACCAAGTTCATGGTGTTTGGGCTCTCCTGAGGGGGCAGAGGAGAGGGGCATGACTTTGATCCTTATTTTCTCCGAAGACAGCAGGAACAGAGGGGCTATTATATAGCTCTTCTAAGTTCTCCGGATTTCTTTCTACGGCGACGGCAAGGGAATTGATCTTGGGCGTCTCGTTATTGAACATTTGGGCTTGCTTCAGGTGTTTTGATGGTGATGGTGTTTCGCCGGCAACAGGTCTGATCTTAAACGATCGAGGCTTGGCGGAGGTACATAGGGAGGTGGCACTAATCTTGTGTTGGCAGCGGCGAGAGGGACTTAGGTCGGCGACTTGGTCGCGTGGAGGAGCTAGCTCTGGGGGCAGGCTGATCTAGATATTGCTGGTCGATCGGCAGCTCGGTCGCAGGTGGGAGCCGTGTAGGCGTGATGGCCCCGCCGCTGGGCGCAGGAGGCCTCAGCGTGAAGTTTCTGCCAGCAACGGAGCTTGGCGCGGTGACAAAGGAGATTCCCTACATGGTTGGAGATCCTGAGGCAGATCGTAAGCGATCGGCCGGGGCTCAGGAGACCACCGATGGCGGTTCAATGGTGTGGATCTGGCTCGATGTCGAGGAAGCGGCGAGCCGGCCCTCTGGAGCAGAAGGACGGGCGCTTCCGGTGGCTTGGCGCGGCTTAAGCTTGGGTGAACTTTTGGGCGGATCGGTGGCGGCTAAGAAGTTAACATCCCTTTTTATATATTTTTTATTTTTATAATATATAGCACAACGGTAAAGTTGTTGTCATGTGACCAGAGGTCACGGGTTCGAAGTTTGGAAATGTACCTCTTGCAAAAAAAAGGTGGTAAGGTCAGGTACAATAGACCCAAGTGGTCCGATCCTTCCCTCAACCCTCATAGCAAGATGGAGCTTTGTTGCAACTGGTTGCCCTTTTATATATATATTAAATAACATATATCACTCTTTTTTTTATTTATTTGTTTCCTGCTTATGACTTCACATCCTCAATCTCCCTGAGAACTAAGTTTACTTATGTCCCCTGAGTCTCTGAGACGATCAAAAGAGTGGGGTTTTAAGGCTTTTATTATATATAATATATATATAGAATAATAAGACAATCACCTTCTCCTGTCTGGTTGATAATAACAAGCTTCTCTGAAGAGACAATAAACTTCTTCAAACCAAAAGTAGTTTCTCCTCCTCCTTAGACAAGAAGTTCTCTCCTTTCCTTTGTATGGTTTCCTCGTTTTAAAAGCCTTCTCGTTCTTATCCCCACGACAAGAAATCACAACTCCCATAACGCGCCGATAAGATCAGATCAAATTTAAAATTTAATTAGATTTTAAAAATAAAATCTTAAAATTTAATTAAATTTTAAGATAAATATTGCCTTGGGGTTGACATTCTCATGATGCCTTGGGATTTGTTCTATCTTATCATTATATATTTTATTTATTTATTTATTTTTTTTTATTACCTCGAGATTTATTCTAGGGCTATTATGAAATTTAGGATCGCCTCGGGATTTGTACCTTGGACGAGTCTTAGGTCGTTATTAATGTTGAAAAATCAAGCAGAAAATACATACAATGGCATCGTAATTAAAATCAAACATCATGTTAGTTTGAAGAATCAAGATAAGTAATAACTAACATGATAAGACACATATCAGAGGAGGGAATGAGCAAATCCATGATCCTAGCGGATAAACAAGAAAAAACAATAATCTTACTAAGATGCCTCGCAATGCTAAATAGATGGAGAAGCGCGCAAAAACGTTGTCATAGAAGAACTATTCGCCTTCTCATGCAAGGCTAAGATACTTCTCCTTTCTCCGGTGGTGTACGTCACAGAAGGGTTGAGGGTCGACGCAGATGCAACACAGCAAAAAACAAGATTTCCCAAAAAGAAAAGATCATATAAAAAACAAAAGAGAGATTCTCCTCTTTTTACCTACCTTGTGTCGTCTTTAACAGAGAGATCCAACGGGTTGTACCCACTCGCATTAATGCGCTGGACGTGACTCTCTGCTTCAGGAACAATGGGTGCCGCTTTCATTCTATTAAACTCGAGGAGTTTTAAAGTTTTTTCTCACAATAACCCCCAAATTATGAGGTTTTGAATTACATGATAATGTTCCAAATTATAAAGTTTTGTATAATAATCCCCTAATCGTGAAAAGTTTTGCATTGGATAACAATTTCCCAACTTAATAAGGTTTTGCATAAAAATCCCCATAATTTTGAAATTTCGCATAACAATCCCTCACCAAAATTCAAAATTTCGGAAAATGGAAATCTTGTTAAGTGTTGCTATATACTATGTTTTCGACATATGTACCTTTCGGGTTTGAACCTTCATCTAGCTACTAAGGAGTCAATTTATTCACAGAAGCAAATAGATTGTGCCTTGAATTTGCAACTTAATGTAACAAATTTAACCCAAGAAGCACAAAGTACTTGGCCGCGGTTTGGGGTATTACTTTCATTCCTCAGTATCTATTCATGAGTGTTTTAGAGAGTACTTATAGATCGCGACCTCTGATCACACTCACGTAGGAGTATTCTCCAAGGTATCCTGCAGGATAAATACCCTCCTTCTCCAAGGACTCGAATACATTAAGAATTATACTTAGCCTCCCTATATAGTATGGAGTACATATGCATCAACACAGATAGGATGTGGAGTTTCCTCTGGTAAAGGTGTACTCCCAGTTACATACTCAGCTTGTTTTTCCCACTAGCCTACTTCATGGGACCTTCACTCAGGTAGGATGGGTTATCACTGTTGGCAGCTAATCAATAGGTCCCAAACACATCCCTTCATGCCTCATAGATTACGCTGTACGATAACTCTTCAGTGAAGGGATCTGCCAAGTTCTTCTCAGTATGGATATATGACGTAGTGATCACTCCATATCCAAGAAGGTTCCTGACAGACTTTAATTACCTTATTTTCACATACCTTGAGGATTTCATATTCTCCTTACTAGTATTAACCTTTGCTATTATAGTTTGGTTATCATAGTACACAAGAATAGCAGGAATTGATTTTTCCAACACAGGTAAATCCATTATAAGCTCTTGTAACCACTCAGCCTCACGAGTAGCTATGCAATCAATTCAGCCTCTATAGTAGAGCGTGCCAATATAGTCTGTTTTGTAAACTGCCATGCCACTACTTCACCAGCCAAAGTGAACACATTTCCACTGATAGCTTTTTTATCTCAAATGCGAATCCAAAGGATCCAGTGGGAATCACTATACCCTTCAAGAACAGTAGGATAGCCGGTATAGTGTAACCCAAGTGTTATAGTCCCCTTGAGGTATCTAAGTATACGCTTAAGTCCTTGCCAGAAATTATCTCCAAGATTAGACGTATAACGACTAAGCCTGCACACAACAAAGGAGATATCTGGCCCCGTTATACCAACTAGATACATCAGAGATCTTATGATCTTAGAGTATCTCAGTTGATCCTTTGCGGCTCCAGTGTTCTTACACAACTTTAGAGCAGGATCATAGGGTGAGGATACAGGTCTGCTCTCTAGATGCCCGAATGAGTCAAGAGCTTTCCACATAATGAGATTGTGATAATGTGATCCCCCTCTTACACTTGATGAGCTTGATGTTCAGTATTACATCTGATTCTCCAATATCCTTCTTATCAAAGTTCTTGGACAGAAATGACACAACATTATTTATTACTTCGATGTTAGTCCCGAACAATAAGATGTCAACCACATATAAACAGAACATCACCCCTACAGTCCCACTAAATCTGTAGTGTCACGCCCCGAACCCAGTCCCGCCCTACAAGACGAGATGCAGCGTATTATATAGTGTCACCCCAATAAGCACGCAAGGCTCAGAAACAAAAGCAGATAATTAATACAGAGTTTAAATTATTCATCAGCGGAAGAAAATATATAAGGTTATACAAAAGCCCTATACGGGTCTTGAATAAAAATACAACTCTTACTCAGAAAGCAATAAAGGCCCACAAACCTCAACTCAAAATATCCCCAACGCTGCTAGGCTATCCCGCGGAAGCTCCCTCCTGAGTCCTGCTCCTAGCTACTGGTTCTCACCTGAGAAAAAGAAAGCAACAAAGTGCATGAGCCAAAGAAAAGGCCCAGTAGGATCGCTAGTAAAGCAATAAATATGGCGAAAGCCATAAACAAGGAATAGAAAGCAATCATGTGCAAAAGCAAATAAAACATAATCACAAGCGAACGACACAACTCAGGTGTGTGAAATAAATTCACAGATGTACTGTGTCTACGGCATATACGATACTACAGTATCACCCATATCGTCTTCGACCTACGCCGGATAATGCTATAGCAAACATGTATACATAGTCAGGAAATACTACTCCCTGACTGAGCATGTATGTGAGCAACGTTTGCTCTTCCTGGGCCTCCGCCTAATGTATCGAGCAACGTCTGCTCTGCCTGGGCCTTCTCCCAACGTATCATACCTATCAAGAAGAGACTACCAGCACCGAATACCTAGCATCAGGTATTCCCATATATATATATATACATATATATATATATATATATATATATATATATATATCCAAGAAAATAGACAACTCGAATATATAATCAAACAACAATCTCAGAGAGATGTAAAGAGCCAAACCAAAACATGTATTCAAGGAAAGGCAAATCAACTCGAATACATGTTAAAAGTCTCGAAGAGATATATAGAAGAAACCACAAGCAAGGTAGGAGTAACAGATACTCACAAGGCACGGAGTGCGAGAGCCTACCGAATTTTCATTGCATAAAGCATATATCCGAGGAACCACCCGTCTCGAATGTACAAACAAATAGAGATCTCAAGGAGATAGAAAACAGAATAGAAGCATATGTTTAAGGATAACCAAATATCAGCAGACTAAGCAGAGCAATATCAAAATGCTCAAGCAAAGTAAAAATAGAATATCACACTCAAAGCAGAGCAAATCTGATCAGAGTATACAAACTCAAGCAATGCACAACTAGAATGTCAATGAACTGCTATGGAGTACCACCCCCTGACCATCCCAGGTGCAAGTAGAAGGCCAGAGGGTACTCTATTGACCATATGACATGGAGTATTACTCCCACTGGCCATATGCCATGGAGTACCACCCCCTTGGTCATCCCACAACAACACAAGAAGAATATCAAGGAGTAGTCCCTCAAAGCAGATCATATCAGAATATACAAGCTCAAACAATGCAGCAAGCATAACATATAAGCAGATAGAGCAGGTATCAAAAGATGGACTCCAACATCCATCAAGCACAACAACAACAAAAATCAATAGAATACTTCCGTGCGAGAGCCTACTTGGTCTAGAGAATAGTCCTTTAATCCTCGTTCGCCCTCAATTCTGTCCAAATCAAGATTTAGCAGATGGATTGAAACTCTCGGGCCATAATACTTCATAACTATTTATATGAATACCGAAATCGTATTCTTTTCTAAGTAACTTATACATTCAACAAGGGTCTATAAACTACCAATCAATCAAGAGAATAATAAATATTTATCTTTACTAGTACAATGTATGAAATCGAACCCCTCAAGAGTTCTCAATTTCATGCATCTAATGAACTCCATTACTTAGCCAATCGGCCTCTAACATGTTCTTATTAATCATCTCTGAATAGAGAGTTATTATATACATGCTTAATCGAACTCCTAACATGAACTCTAGCATGCTCACTTAGTAACCTAATCATCACTTAATCTCCCTAATCCTTGAAGGCATGCGAGCTAGAAAATAATAGACATTAACATATGAAATTTCTATGAAAATTAGGCAACACCTTCTTTGTTTATCGAGCTAAGAAAATTATACAAACATTCCACACATAATATTCAAAACAACATCATACATTCTTTAACAACATCTTTTGTCATTAATCCCATTATTTCCCCCCTTAATCCTCAATCTCTCGCAACCTACACATGAATATCAATACCCAACTCCAAACCCTAAATTCATGAATTTAATTAAGGCTTTACCCAATTAGATCTTTAAATTAACAAATTATTGGCAGGGTTATCCCCAAGGAGCTCACAATCGAGGGAGAGGAGCTTGTCGGCGTGGAGGGTGCTCAGACTAGCTGCAGCTATGAGGCGGAGCGCTACGAGGCGAAGTAAGAAGGGCACAGCTGCACTTGGGTGTCGGTAACCATTGCAGTCGTGCAAGGATGAAGGTTGAGGCGCTGGCCCCGAGGGCTGGACCGGCGGTCGAGTGGCCGAGCGGCTGAGCCGGGCAGGGTTCGGCATGTACCCGCAGGCCGGGGTGGGCGCTGGGAGGGCATGGTCGGTGGGTTCTTGCTGCGCGTGCTACGGAGGCGGTCGGCGCCACGCGGCTGGGCTGAGGAGACAGTCGGCAGCGGTTGGCTGGCAAGTGTGGGCGCAGCCGTAGGTAGGACATAGGCATGGCTTCAATCGATGGAGAAAACGGGAGAGGAGAAGGGGCTGCAGGTTTAAATCGAGAGAGAGTTTAAAACATTCTCTCTATCTTCTTTTAGCTATAGAACAATCAATTATATTTAAATATTATATTCCTTAATAATATTTTAATCTAATCATTTATCTTATATATCTTTAAAAAAAATATTTGATTAAACTATGATATCTTCTAAAATATCTCCGACTAAATGTCGAACAACTTTATTTGATCTTATCTTGTTACTATGCATTCACGTGTGTGACGAATCGACCACGGAACTCGTCCTTATCCCCGACCCAGATCCATCTCTCCCGAATTTCTTTGTTTACCATATTAAATTTCTATTTAATAAATTTTGGGAATAATAAATAAAATTTTTATTTATTTCGAGGCGGGTTTTACAATGTATACGCACTTATCAACCCCATTCACACAGAAGCCGGCAGATCTCAAAGTTCTGTTGAACTTCTCGTGTCATTGCTTTGGGGCTTATTTCATATCATATAAGGACTTTAGTATTCTACACAACTTCTTCTCATGTCAGGGAACCACAAATCCCTCAGGTTGCTCTATATAGATCTTCTCCTCCAGCTCTCTTTTAAGAAAAGCTATTTTCACATTCATTTGATGGATGAGGAGACCGTATGAAGCAACAAGCACAATAAGCACCCGGATCATAGTGGTCTATGCCTTGGGAGAATAGGTATCAAAATAGTCCTCACCTTCTTTCTGTGTGAAACCCTTATCCATAAGTCGGGACTTGAACTTGTCAATAGTTTCATCAGGCTGTAATTTCTTTTTGAAAATCCACTTACAACATGTTGGCTTACACCCAGCAAAAATATCAGTAATCTCCCATGTACCGTTCGTGATGATAAAATCCATCTCGCTACAGATTGCTTCCTTCTAGTACTCTGCATCTAGTGATACATATGCCTCTGAAAGGTTTCTAGATACGTTATCTACTAGGTATATTACAAAATCATTCCAGAAGACTTTGCGCCCTCCTGCCTCTTACTCTTTTAAGTGTCGAGCTCTAAGAAGTATCTTCTACAGGGGACAAATACAGGGCAAGTGAACTCATCACTAGGAATTATAATCTTGTCTTTCATAGGAAAGGAGGTCTCAAAAAATGAAGCATCCCAAGACTATTATTGAATCAACAACAATTTCACAAGTCTCAGAACCAACTACTAAGAATCTATAGGCCATACTGTTATGTAGATATCCCAGAAAGACACAGCCAACAGTTTTAAGTCTCACTTGTCTCTTTTTCTCTTGTGGTATATTGACCTTAGCCAAACATCCCCACATGCGTAGAAAAGAGAGATTGAGTCTTCTTCTTTTCCATCCTTCATAAGAGGTAATCTCACTATTTTTAATGTGAACCCTGTTCAGGACGAAACTCACTGTAAGAAGGGCTTCCCCCCACCATTCCTCAAGTAAACCTGAACTACTCAACATGACATTGACCAAGCCCGTTAAAGTTATATTTTTTCCTTTCGGCTGCCCCATTTGATTTGGTTGAGTAGCGAGTCATCGTCTCATGGATTATTCCATGTCTATTCCCAAGAGGTATACTCTCCACCACGATCAAACTTGAGCCGTTTGACTTTTCTTTCAAGTTGGTTCTCAACCTCTGCCTTACAGATTTTAAATTAGTTTAGTGCTACATCTTTAGTTTTTCAGTAAGTATAAATTGCTATATCATGTGACATTATCAATAAAAGTCATAAAATATCTCTTGCCTCCCTCGGTTAACACTCCATTCATTTACCCAAATAAGAATGGATGATTTCTATTGGTGAAGTGCTTATCCCTTAACACTCTTTAAAGGGTTTTATGGGTCGGGTTGCTTTACTTGCACACACACTTCACACCTAGAACCTTTAACCCCATCAGTGGATCAATCTGAGTTTCCCAAATTAGGTGTGATGCAATCATAATTAACATGACACAAATGAGAATGATAAATAAATATAATTTTTATTAATAAATTGCAAGAATAAGCATACAAATTATTACAATTTTCCGTAATAGAAAGGCTAAGCCTCCAAGACTCATAACCTTTGCCAACAAAGTTTCCAAATTTAGTTAATACAACTTTATTTGACTCAAACATAAGTTTAAAGCCTTCTTCTCACAGAAGTGACCCACTTATCAAGTTACATTTTATGTCTAACACATATAGCACATTCTTCAGGTTGTGAGTCTTCCCTGAAGTAAGCTTCAGTTTGACTAACCTCATCCCTCGTATTGATGCAACCGTTCTATTCCCCATTAAGACGATAGAACTTGCTGTGGCCTAATAAGGGAAAAAAGAGAGACATTTTAGAACAAATATGAACATTAGCTTTCGTGTCAACCCACCAATCAATAGTTTGACATGCCATGAAAACAACATGCATATTTATATACCGTAGAGCACTGGCCTCGCAGATGGTCTCATTAGCCGCTTGCTTAGGCTTGTCCATTTTGTAAGCATAAGTTCAAGTCCAATGGCCTTCTTGCAGTGTCTTTCTTCTTAAAGTCTGTGCTTTGGTTAGGCCCTTGAGATTTATTCTGGACTTTGCTCTTTGTCCTGGCTTTCTCTATGCCCTTTTGTTTTGCCTCGACCAAGTTGGCCTTGGAGTGGTACTCAAGTGTTTTCAATTGGTTATCTTTTGCCCGTGCCTTCGCTTCAACATCAAGGGATGCAATCAAGTCCTCAATGGACATGATCTCCCTATGATGTTTCAGAGTAGTCACAAAATCCTTTTATGAGAGAGGAAGCTTGGCAATGATAGCACCGACCTTGAATCTTTTCAAATGGTACACCCAAACTATCCAAGTTCGCTAACTATGAGTTGAAGTTCATGAGCTTGCTCAACTACAAAACACTCGGGGACCATACGGAAATCATTGTACTTCTCAACCAAGTACAATTCTTGCCCAGAATTAGACATGGCATACTTTTTCTCCAATGCCTCCCACGGTCCTTTTCGGATGTGTAATGAATGTATACATCAAATAGATGGTCCGAAAGGACGGCGAGAATCCTCCCTAGTGCCGAAACATTCGCTGCATCCCTCTCTTTCTCTTCATCCTTGTTCAATGGATACTGTAGGGGGAGTGCAATGATGATCCATAACACATTAACTGATGTCAGCCAATGTTTAACTTTGAGTTGCCACCTCTTAAAATTCTCACCGTCGAATCGTTCCGACCCCATAACATCATGATTCACTTAGGAAGTAAAAGATGCCATTGAATAAATAGTTCTTATGGATTGTTCAAAAATCAAGAAGAAAAAGACATACAATGGCATCGTAAGTAAAATCTAACATCATGCTAGTTTACAGAATCAAACAAGATAAGTAATAACTAAAATGATAAGACACATATCAGGGGAGGAATAAGCAAATCTATGATCCTAGTGGATAAATAAGAAAAACAGTAATCTTACATGGATGCCTCACAACACTAAACAAATGGAGAAGCTGCAAGTGTAAACGCCGCCTCGTAAGAACTATTCACCGTCTCATGCAAGGCTTCTGTAAGATCCAAGATTTTAGTGTAATAAAATGGTTAAAATTTTCCTCTAATTTAGTTTTTATTAAATTAAAGTGCCAAAAGGCATTTTGGGTAACATGGGAATGAGAAGATTTATAAGGAATAAATAAATTTAGTTTATAAATTTATTTAAATTAATTGGTGATTGATATTAATAAGTTGGAAACTCTTTAAATTAATATTGATTGGAACTAAGAAGGAAGTGGGATTAAATTAATTAAATCCTGATTGATTTAATTAAATTGGGAATGTTCTAAGTTGGAAACGTTTAGACTTAATTAAGAAAGAAAAGGAAGAATTAATTCTATGGAAAGCCAAGGACCTAAATGAAATTAGTCTCCGTTCTCATGTTTAAAACAGTTAGGGACCTAATTGTGATTTAGAAGGAAAGTTGTGTCTGTAACAATGAATGGTTGTCATATAAATAATGGAAAGAGCAGGGACCTTTTAATAAAAGGAACAAGCAGTTCATGCACGTGAACTCCTGGGAAATTAATGAAACCATTGAATTGGAACTTAATTTATTTTAAATTAATGGAATGAGAAATAAAATAATAATAGAAATAATAATAAAATAGATTGAGAATAATGAGCTGCCATTAATGTTTTTGAGACTTTGATTTAAATCAAAGTGCGTTAGTGTATATATTATAGTTGACAGAGGAGGTTATATATATATATAATGATGTATAATATAACATCATCATGCAAAAGGAATTGGGAAGTTTTGAATAAATGGCCAGGGAGAGGTGGTTTGAAACATCCAACGGTTGTGGTTTAAGGGTAGAGAAAGAAAGTTGAATGCCTTCTTCTTTTTCAGCGCGAGTTCGTGCGTGAGTTTAGCCCGCGATCACCGCGTTCGCTGAAGGAAATGCGCGTCCGTTCCTCTAACACCGGGATCACGATCATTCATATCCCCTGCCCACGGTTCCATATTAAGAGACGAGGGCCAGGAACTCTAACGCCGCCTTCGTTGTCATTCTCTCCTCCTTGTCATCCGATCTGAGCGCCTCTAGCAGAGTTCTAGTGTTAGAGGTGGTCGTGTGAGGAGTCCTTCCCCTGGGAACCTCGCGACCGCGGGTTGGGAACGCCGACAGAGGGCGTCTGGTCAGCGTCCGGCGTCCGTCCATTGAGAGTTTGTCGTGGTTCGTTGGAGGAGAGGGAAAAAAAAAAGAGAGGAAGAACTGGTGGTCACCGCCGCAGTGAGCTCGCCGGCAGCCTCAGAATTTGGTAAGTCCTCCTCTTCTTGGTCTCTCCTGGTTATGTTTCCGGCCCGATCATGAATGGGTCTTGATGTTTTTGTTATTAGTATGAACTGATCTGTAAATGATGAAGTTGTTTGTATAGTTGTTAATATGAGATTACTATGAGGTAATAGTGAAGGCCCTGAGAGAGTGTGTGTGTGCTTGGAGATGATCTCATGATTGAATGTGATGGATGTGGTGGTTGTGCTCAATTGCACAAGTAGTTAGATGAAGGTTTGAGGTTTAAATTCTTCTTAGATATGGGATGTTTTGTTTTCTGAGGGTGAGATGGTGAGGTCTTGAAGGTTGTTTAGTTGAGGTTTGGTGGGTTGTAATTGATGGATGAGGGCAGGTGCTGGTGTTGTAGTGTATGAGATGGAGTTCTTAGTAATTGAGTATGGGTAGGAGGAGTCAAGCCATGATGCATGCTTATATATATAAGTATGTTCTATAAGAGAAATTAATTTTCTGGGAAATGTAGAGCATGAATGGGTTGTTAAAAGGATTTAGATTTCTCCTGGGTTTTTTTTTTGAATAATTGAGTGGAGGAAGCTGTGGTTAATGAGGTTGTAGCATGTAGAGGTTTCAGGGTTCTAGGGGTTTTGTTTAATTATATGACCTTATGTAAGTATGGTATTGAATTTAAAAGGCTTTAATTATCATCTTTCGGATTGATTGCTAGGGTTAGAGAGCACGAGGAAAAATTTTGCTTGGCAAGTCACTGGTTCTTTGCTACTTGATTAATATTCGAGTAAAGAAATTAGTCGATGGTAATTATTAGGCTCTTTGTGATTAAAAAGGTTTGGCCCTAATTTCAGTTTGGGCTCTGTGCTATGAACTAGGTAGTGTTTAGCAGAATGTGAATAGAAGGCGATCAAGGTGGTTGACTCAACTAAGTAATTTGCTTTTGGTTGGGCCTTTGGGCCGGCCTGACGAAAATGGACAAAGGAATTTTTGGGGATGTTAGTTGAACCAAATTGAATAGTACTAGTTGTACATGTACGTGTGTACATTATTTGAGACTAGGTTTATGATTTCCAGGTGTTGACTTGGAGTGCTGAGTTGCGTCAGGAGGGACGCGGACTAGTTGGTACAGATCGGTGTATACCAGATATCGGCGTGGAGCGTTGAGCTGCGTCGGGACAGATATGGTGCAGTGATTGGATTGCGTGTAGAGGTAAGTTACTCTTGCCTAGATTCCACCCATTGTTTGGGTTTCTTGTTTTGCTGAATGCTGGTTGTTGGCATGTCTTCCTTTGTGGTACCTGCTGTTTTTGGATGCATGCACATACATGTTATTTATTGCTCTCCTTCCTCGTATGTGTGTGATTGACGTGCTTGTGGTAGTGTTGTCACTACCTTTTTGTTTGGAATGCTCTGTTGGGCTTGCCCTCCCGTGGGCCGACACTTGACTGTAGGCACTCGTGGTGCTTGTGTGCAGCTAGGTAGGTATGCGTCAGTGGAGTGAGCGGGCTCACTGAGCATAGCCTCCTGTTGTCTGGCATGAGACCATTGAGATACGCGGTACTTGTGTGCTGGCCGGGTTGGTGTGCGTCAACTGAGTTTCTTCTTCCGCCCGGATTCAGTGGAGCAGGTGAGCTCCGGATGTTGCGAGAGCGTTGGGGACGGGACACCCTGGCGTTCCGGCATTCCTGGCCAGAGGGACGATACTGCAGTTGTCCTCGCCAAATGGGGTGATCACCCACCATGTCGACATGAGAGAGAGGCGCTACCGAGGAGCCGCATGTGTTAGTCAGCCGGGCCAAAGCAGCGTGTGTTCTTGACCGGGGATATTCATTTGAAGTTTCTTTGAGTTCCTTCTTGAGCCCGAGGGCTGCCATTGGACAGGAGTCGTACCGTTGCTGATGTTTGTGGTAGACTCCTAGGGTTTTGATTGTGCGGGGTGTATCCCCATTGCTTGATGATTCTTTGATTTTTTTTTGATATCATGTTTCATCTTATGTCTTTGAGATCCTTGCAGGGTACTTACTGGGCTTTCCTTTCGAAAGCTCATCATTTTTTCCCTTCTCTCATTTCAGGTCCTGAGGAGTAGGTTGACTCGAGCTCAGGGACGTGGGTGTGATACTTGTCGAGGTCGGGGGATCTCTCTTCAGTTATGACCCTGTAGGGCTTGGTGTTGTATAGGGTGATTTCAACCCTTATGATTATTTTCCGCTGTATGACTTTGAGGATATTTATTTATGACATATTGTTTATTAATTGTTATCTGCTACTGTTTACTTAGGCCTTGTATTCGGTTGGAGCGCGTCTCCTATCTGCACGGCCGACTGCTGACGCTCCGAGGTCCCTAGATCCGTGTCGGGCGCAATGTACTTCCACGGTGATGATCGAAGGAGATACTTCTCCTCCTCCGCTGGTGCACATCATAGTAGGGGTCGAGGGTCGGCATAGATGCAACACAACATAAAACTGGATTTCCCAAAAAGAAAAGATCAGATCAAAAGCGAAAGAGAAAATGTTCTCCTTTTTTTTACCCACCTTGTACCCTCTTTAACAGAAAGATCCAATAGAATTGAGCCCACTCGCACAAGTTCTGCGGGACATGACTCTCTATTTTGCAGGGAACAAAGGGTGAGGTTTCGTTCCGTGAAATTGAGAAGTTTTAAAGTTTTGCATAATAATCCCCATGATTTATAATAATGTCCCAAATTATAAAGTTTTGCATAATAATCCCCATAATTGTAAAGTTTTGTATTGGATAACAATTTCCCAAATTAAAAAGGTTTTGTATAAAAATAACAAGAATTTAGAAATTTTGCATAACAATTAACACTTCAATTAGTTTCAAGCGATCAGGATTTGCACCTTAGGTTGTGTAACGCCCCGGTTTTTCTAGTAATTACTTTTTAACTTTCTATATATATATATAATAATAATAATAATAATAATAATAATAATAATAATAATAAATCGGGGGTTATTAGTTCATAAACAAGAGTTTAAAAATAAGGTAAATAAAATGGAATGGGAATTGGCCAACAATTCTAGCTTGGGCCCAACCCAAGCTTAAGAGAGTGATGAGATTTAACAAACTTAGACATGTGACAAAATACTATGGTAATATAGTAATTTATTTTAAAAGGTTAATTAATAGAGCATAGTTGAGGATTTAAATGACTAGTGGCAAATAAAGCTTGGGTGTGACAAATAATAGGGTTGATTTAAAAACAAAATGATGAAACTATAGTATTTTTAGATTTGTTTGTCCATGTGACAAAATAACCAAAGATAGTAAAAATAAACAATATTATATTAAATGTCTTGGTTATAAAATTAAGGCCTAAGTTTTAAGATGAAAATTTAAATGGAATTGAAGCCCTTCTCATCCTTCCATTCTCTCACGATTCCCTTTTTCCCCATCTCTTCCCCAACACCTTCTTCTCTACTCCGGTGAAGTTTGAAGAGTCCTGCCACTCGCGAGCATAGCCTGCCAGCTTGGAGCTTGCATGCTCAAGCAAGATCGCACTGCACCCTGCAGACCGCACTCAAGCAAGACTGCACTCTCCGGCCGGCCCACTGGCTCTCCGCCTCCATGCTCAAGACTGCACTGCGCCACAAGACCTAGCTCCCTTTCCCCCGCCGCCTCCTCTGCAATCAAGGTGCCGCCGGCTCCTCGTGCCTCGGGATCCTTGCAGTCACCCCATCCTCTTGTTAATATTCAAAGATCATGTAAGAAGGCAAAGAAAAAGATCCTCCTACTGGAGGAATTTCATTCAAATTGATAAAATCAACTTCAGAATACAACTAAGAAAGAAAACAGATAGACAATAACTGACCATAACTAACGGATAACATCACGCAACTTCCTAAAGAAGAGGTAAACACCAACAAACTCCCTAAATAATAGGATCACAAATTTATTCTACTGAATAATAAGAAAACAAAGAAATAAACTTTTAACACCCTCCCTTAAACTGAATGTTATAGGATCAACATTCAGTTTAAACTGGAAAATGAAACAACTCTAAGCATATCAATGAAGCTTCTCAAATGGAGCCAATTTGAGAGGCTTGGTTAGTATATCTCAGAACTTGGTCTTCAACTGCGGCATAAAGATACACCAATTCAATGACTCCTTCTTTTGTGAGATCTCGAAGAAAATGGTATCTCACATCTATGTGTTTACTTCTACCATGTAAAACTGGATTCTTGGAGAGTTTAATGGTTGAATTGTTATCACAAAATATCTCAGATACTCCTCGCTTGGAAATAAAGGTAACAATTCAAGTATTCTTTTCAACCAAATAGCTTGACACACACAAGAAGCTGCAGCTATGAACTCTGCTTCAGTTGTGGACAAAGTAACAACCTGTTGCTTCTTTGATGCCCATGAAATGTTCTTGTAACTCATCATAAAGACATGACCAGAAGTACTTTTTCTATCTTCCAAGTCTCCTGCATAATCACTATCACTGAAGCCAATAAGATCTGCTTCATCACCTTTCTGATATAGGATACCAAAATCAAATGTATCTTTCAAGTAACGTAGGACTCTCTTGGCAGCAAGGAGATGAAGCTCAGTTGGAGATTCCATAAACCTGCTAATTAAACTTACAGCATACATAATATCACGTCTAGTTGCTGTTAAGTACATCAAACTTCCAACAATTTGCTTGTATAAAGTACTATTGATCTTCTTTCCTTCATCGTCCTTTGTGAGCTTCAAACTTGGTTCAACCGAAGTTCCCACTGAATTACAGTCTCTCATCTGAAACTTGTCCAAGATCTCCAAAGCATATTTCTTTTGTGTGATGAATATCCCACTTGTTGATTGCACTACTTCAATGCCAAGAAAATAGTGCATCATTCCTAGATCAGTCATCTCAATTACGCCATCATGGACTTCTTAAACTCCCTCAAACCTAGCTTGATCATTTCCTCGTAGATTAAATCATCCACATACAAACAGCATAATCATAATTTTCTCAAAGCAGTTCCTCGATTTAATGAAGAGCGTATACTCATATGGGCATTTTTCAAACCCAACCTTGACAAAATAAGCTTCAATGCGACTGTACCAAGCTCTAGGTGCTTGCTTCAGTCCGTATAAAGCCTTTCTTAGCTTGTACACTTTTTCTTCACTGCCTTGTTGCACATAGCCAATGGGTTGATTTATAAAAACTTGTTCATCCAGGTTGCCATGTAGAAAAGTCGATTTCACATCCATTTGAAAGATTGGCCAATTATTTTGTACTGCCAAAGCCACCACCATTCGAATAATATCATGCTTTGCAACAGGAGCGAAAACTTCCTTGTAATCAACCCCAAATTGCTGCTTGTATCCCTTTGCAACGAGTCGAGCTTTGTACTTATCCACTTTGCCATCTTTGTTCAACTTAGTTTTATAAACCCATTTAACACCAATGGATTTTTGTCCATTAGGAAGTTCTGACAGCTCAAATGTGTTGTTTTTCTCTATTGACCTTATTTCTTCATCCATAGCTTTTTGCCATTTTGGATCTTTGACAGCTTCTTAAAAGGCTATTGGATTACAATCTGATAATAAAGCATAATGAACAAGAGTATCATCAGAATGATCACCACTAACCTCATAATCCTCCATCCATATTGGTCTTCTTCTGATTCTCTGAGATCTTGAACTTGCATCTTCAGTTTGAGCTTCTGCAACATCAAGTGGCTGTTGCAACTGATTGTAAGGTTGAGATGACATAGGTATATCAGAAATGGTTTGCATTTCTGCTCCTTTTTCTTCAAAATCTACAGGTATTGGATGTTGCCCTGCAGTGTTCTCTGTCCAATTCCATATACTTTCTTCATCAAAAACGACATTGTGACTGATGACAATTTTTTGTGATTGGATTGAATAACTTGTAAGCCTTTGACTGCTCACTAAGTCCAAGAAAGACACATTTTCGCCTTTGTCATCCAACTTCTTCCTCTTCTCATCTGGAATGTGTGCATATGCAATGCATCCAAAGACTTTAAAATGGTCAACTGATGGTTTCCGCCTATCCTAAGCTTCTTGTGGAGTCATGTTTCTAACCGAAAGGTGGGACTTCGATTTAAAACATGGACACACCAATTTACTGCTTCTAGCAAAAAACTTTTTGGAATCCTTCCATTTGTTGTCATGCTTCGAACCATGTTGAGGATAGTCCGATTCTTCTTTTCTGCTATGCTATTTGGTTGAGGCGTGAAGGCTGCTGTCAATTAACGTCGAATTCCATGCTCATCACAAAACTTTGCAAACTCTTGTGACATATATTCTCCCCCACGATCAGTTCGGAGAGTTTTAATTTTTCTCCCAACTTCATTCTCCACTAAGGCTTTAAAGCTTTTGAAAACTGAGAATGCTTCAGATTTTTCCTGCAGAAAAAGTCCATGTCTTTCGACAGTAGTCATCAATAAAAAAAATAAATATTTCTTTTTACCATTTGATATTGGGTTTAGTGGACCACAAATATCAGAATGGATTAGCTCCAAGGGTATATGCGCTCTCCATGCTTTGCCTTCGGGAAATTGATCATGATGTTGTTTGCCAACAACACATTCTTCACATATTTTGGAGGGAGGAGTAATGTGAGGAAGGCCAGTCACCATTTGCGTCTGAGAAAGAATCTGTAGACCTTGGAAATTCAAATGGGCATATCGCAAGTGCCAAAGCCATGTGGAGTCATTTGCATCAGCCTTGAAACATGTTTCAATGCTTTCTACTTTAAGTGGAAACAACCTGTTTGAAGTCATCTGGACATGAGCTATTAGTCCTCTTCTTGGATCATAGATTTCACAAGCACCGCCTTTGATTGTTGTCTCATATCCCTTCTCTTGCAGCTGTCCAACACTTAATAAATTGCTTTTCAAATCAGGAATATAAAAAACATTTGATATAGTCTCAACATTGCCCTTCTTAGTCCTGATTTGAACATCACCCTTTCCCATGACATTTACTTTAGAATGATCACCAAATGCCACAGTAGAATGAAAACTTTCATTTAAATGGGAAAAGAGAGACTTGTTACTACACATATGATTCTTTGCAGCCCGTATCTATATACCATATGTCTGGATCAAGCTCCTCCTTGAGGTGAGATGCCATCAAGAGGGATTCTTGTTCCTTTTTCTCTACAAAGTTGGAATGCTCTCCTTTGTCATTGTAAGAACTTGCAGTGCATTAAGACTTGTAATGACCAAACTTGTGGCAACGGTAGCACTCAATGTTGGACTTATCAAACTTTGAGTCATTGTTGAAAGATTGTTGGTGGTGATCATGTCCTCTGCCTCTACCCCGAGAATCTGGTGTGTAAGAATCTGGTGTGTAAGAGCCTCTTCCTCTTCCTCGTCCTCTTCCATGGCCTCGACCACGACCTCTATTTGATCCTCTCCAAGTAGAGTTTTCACCTTGTGTTGAAGCCTTCAAAGCTTGTTCTTCAGTTGAACATGTTAATGTTGTCATTCTCTACTCATGCACAAGCAAAGAACTTTGCAGTTCATCGATTGAAAGTTCGTCAAGATCTTTTGATTCCTCGATAGAACAAACCACATAAGAGAATTTAGGAGCTATTGATCGAAGAATCTTCTCCACCACAGCTACATCTTCAATTTTTTCACTATGGATCTGCATCTTGTTTACTATAGTCCAGGAGCTGGTTCAACCACACTGATTTCCACAATAGTCCAATACTCCTTGGACCGCAGAAAATTCTCCAACATACTCCAATGATCATAATGACCATCAAAGCGAGGAATTGCAGGTTGCACATAGTTGTCTGAAGCCATTGTTGCCTGCTGGCTGTCTGTAAAAGAACTCAAAAAACCTTGTTTGGCTCTGATACCAAATGTTAATATTCAAAGATCATGTAAGAAGGCAAAGAAAAAGATCCTCCTATTGGAGGAATTTCATTCCAATTGATAAAATCAACTTCAGAATACAACTAAGAAAGAAAACAGATAGACAATAACTGACCATAACTAACGGATAACATCACCCAACTTCCTAAAGAAGAGGTAAACACCAACAAACTCCCTAAATAATAGGATCACAAATTTATTCTACTGAATAATATGAAAACAAAGCAATAAACTTTTAACACCTCCCCTGCAAGCACGCTGGGCCAGCTTAGAAGCCACTTTTCGGGCACACTTGACGCCAGATGAGCTCAAGCAAGATGACTCTCCTCTGCTGGCTTGCCACCTCCTCCGCCTCGCGCCGACAAGCTGCAGTCCGCCTCCTCTGAGGGCCCTCGAAGCCGACAGCCGTCGGAGCTCCGCCGGTGCCACCTCACAGTCGGGTTGAGCTCTTCCCAAAGCCTCCCCTGCTCCGCCGGCCTCTCCTTTTTCCCCGGCAAGCTGCGCCCATCTGCTCTCCCTCCTCCACTGTCCGCGAGCACCGGCAAGCAGCAGCTTCCATCCTCCTTTCTATTCCGTGGGCTGAGGCCCACCCACGAGGTACCGGTAACCTAACCGCTAAATCAGCTGCCCCCAATCCCTCTTCACGGTGTGATCCCACAAGTGAAAGCAAATCCACCGCGGCCCCCCATTTCACCAGGCCTAATCTAGATCAGGCCTGAGTTTCCATCTAATCATTGGTGAGCCTTAATTCTTGGAACACAAAGCTTGGTAGTTGAATGGGTGCTAGATTTCCTAATTGATTGTAGGTATGCAAAATATAGGGATAGATGGGTTGTTGATTGAATTCAATAATGTAACCAAGTTATGAAAGTGTATGAATGCATTTGATTATTGTGTGGAATGTTTGTATAATGATCTAAAGCCCTAAAAACAAAGGGAACTCTGTCAAAATTTTTGAAAAAAAATCTAGATACATCTAATTCGTATTTAAATACTTAAGAATACGGATCATGAACACATTTAGGAACTCAATAAGGTTTAAATACATTGTCGTATTATCAAAGTAGATAAATCCATATTTTGGTTGTTGGAGTGACCGCTTATAGACTTCTTAAAACCGTATGAATTCTAGGTTATACATGAGTAAATGTTCATGATCATGAATAACTTTAGATTAATCTTAAAGAGCATGATAGAACCTCCAATTGATTACTTTGAATGGTTTCATTCTAGTAGTTTCCCTAGCTTTGCTAATAATCAAGATAATGCGATCTCTTAATATAAGTACTTTCCGTATTTTCATGTATTTAGAAGCACGTATTAGGTGTTAAGTAAGAAAATATTTATTAATTAGAATCGGGTTCGAGATAAATTTTTATGCTCTAAAGAATCTAAATTGGAGTGTATGACAACTTGATTAGAGAGCTTGATAATATTACCGTGATTTTTTATCCAAATTTAAGTTAGAGTTTAGAAAGAATACAATTTCTGTATTCTTAAATCTCCGTATTCTATAGCAATAGATCTAAGTTATGGAAAATACGAACTTCTGATTTACTTAGTTACTATTACCAATTCTAGGAAAAGGTAAAGGTCCCAGGGAGCTTCAAAGGGACGAAGTCAAACCTAAGCTTGCTAAGGATATCGGTGAGTGATTACACTATACTTAGAATATTTATGTGATCGGGTTTTGATCAGTCGGATTTGTTTATATGAGTTTTATCTCGGTTTGTGATTTCTTAGATGGATTTCTCCGCTATTATAGTATAGTGGATTTCATGATTGTTTAATTGCCTAAATGTTAAAGAGCATGAGATATGATTAAGGAAACCCTAAGGGGTAGTTAAAGATTATTTTATGTATCATAAGATGCACCTTAGTTAGTTATGTATGGGGGACCCAGAGGGGAGGCTCAGGATAAAGCCCAGATATTTGAGTAGATGAGACCGGGCTAAGGAAGGGGATTTATTTTCAATCGTTTTTCTTAAAACTAAAAATGTTTCATGAAAAGTCATTCTTTTTTATAAAACCCCTTCCCCGCCTCTCAAAGAGCCTCAGACGGATAATGTAGATGCTCGCTTGATGTACACATGTAGATGTATGCCTCTGGTCGTCAGGCGTCAGGTTCATGTAGATGTATGCCTCTGTTCCCGGCATCAGGATCATGTAGATGTATGCCTCTGTTCCTGGTGATTGCTAGAGTCCTTACGAAGACATTTTAACTAGGGGTGCACCCTTGTATGATATGAGGCCTTAGCATACATAATTATGTGATTGTGATATGCTTATGATGATTGAAATTGCATATATGTGCTTTATTGGGTTTTCTAAAGGGTTAAAGCCATTTTTTTGGTCCCCTGAAAACGAGATCAATGTTCATTTCCATCCCAAAATAAAAATTTGTTCAATATGGTCCCTATGTATTGCATATTTTGACATTTTGGGTCCCTATATATTAATATTTTGGCATTTTTGGTCCCTATCATTGGCGTGGCGGTCATGTGAAATACCAATGAAATGCATATAATCTTTTATTATTATGTTTAAGTCAGTTATTTTCTTGATGTGGAGTGATAAGTAGCAAGATATATCTTTGATGTGGACGGTATTGAACAAATTTTAAATTTTTGGGATGGAAATGAACATTGGCCCTGTTTCCAGGGACCAAAAAAGGCTTTAACCCTTTCTAAAATGCTTGGCATGTTAATCTAATGAGAAGATAATGCACATGATTAGCATTATTTTTGGGATTCGTAAATCTTTCATTATATATATTTATTTCCTGATATTAGTGATTTTCACTCAAGTGAACTACTTGCTCAGGTATGTGAGCGTGAGTAATCCAATATATAGCTCTGACCTAGCAGATAAGGATAGTGATTGATTGCACTTGATGTTTAGACTTCTAGAACTTTTCCGCAGATTTGTAAACTCCGTATAAGATTAAACAAATTGTTTATTGCTTACAAATTATAGTTTGATTATTATGATTATTATCAGGTTTAAATTACGACATGTATGTAATGGGTGCACTCTCGCCCAAATTTGGTGTGACATCTGTCTCAGTAAAGAGATGGGTGTTACAGGTTTCAAGACAAGAGGGAGGTGAGAGAAAAGTAAAGGCACTAGAGTTAGTGCTGGATAAACGAACTAGTGGATCACGACTTGTGCCGGGTGAATTTTGTGCCATTCCCGGCACAACATGAAATTTACCAGAACCGACCTTGCAAGAACCACTACCAAATTGGACCTTGCTTGGTTCCTAAGAGCCAAGAACCGCGACCATTAGTTAAAAAATTTAAAAAAATTGAAAAAATATATAAATAATTTTTAAAAAAAATATAAAAATTCTAAAAAAATAAAATAAAAATCATCAATAAATAGGGGCCAAAAGTATATCCTTGATAACACATGGCAGAAAAACACAAAAGGAAAAGAAAAGAAAATTTTTCACAATATATTTATTTCATCTATTTACCCATTATAAATTCTCCATTAAAAAAACAATTTTTATTGTTTTCTTCTCTGATTCTTATATTTTAACTGAAACACATATTTAGTGCAACATATTTTATTTCTCCATCTAAAGCAAATACAAGAAAAAAGTACTCAAAAAACCACAATAAGCCGGTTGATAGTATTGATGAATCTTTTTTTCATACTCTTTAATTTCACTAAATGAAAAAAATTAATTTATGTTGATGCCAAAAACTGGTCCACTACACTTTGGCCATTTGTGGCCTCGTGGATCCAGTCTCGACCTTCAAATAAGCGGTTGAAATTTATATTTTAAGGGACTAAGATCATAGGAGAGGGAGAGTAATTATTCAAGACAGAAGTAAAAGACACGCCTATTTTACGTGGAAAACCCCATAAATCTGGGGGAAAAACCACGGGCCTCGCTGAGGAGGCAATTCACTATGCATAAGTGGGGCACAATATTTAGGGTCCTCTTGGAGAGGAATACGACAATTTAGAAAAACCAGAGAGGGCGGCTTACCGTCCGGAGCCTGTCAGAGAAATAAAAGAAGACTGGAATATACATCACCGGGATTCAGCAGAGAGGGAGTGCAATTTGACTTGGCCTTGAAGATGATCGGATTTGGAGCACTCCATTAAGTCGGGTCGGATTTGACTTGGGTCGAATTGACCTTAGGGTCGGAATTGATCTCAGGGGGATTGACGGTCGGAATTAACCTTGGCCAAAAAGGAGGTCGGAATTAATCATCTTGGCCAAAAAGAAGGTCGGAATTAATCATCTTGGCCAAAAATGAGGTCGGAATTAATCACCTTGGCCAAAAAGGAGGTCAGAATTAATCACCTTGGCCAAAAAGGGGGTCGGAATTAACCTTGGCCTTGGCCAAAAAAGGAGGTCGGAATTAATCACCTTGGCTAAAAAAGAAGGTCGGAATTAATCACCTTGGCCAAAAAGGGGGTCGGAATTAACCTTGGCCTTGGCCAAAAAGGAGGCCGGAATTAATCACCTTGGCCAAAAAAGAAGGTCGGAATTAATCACCTTGGCCTAAAAAGAAGGTCGGAATTAATCATCTTGGCCAAAAAAGGGGAAGAATTCACTAAGATTTGCCTTTCTTTCCTGAGGGTTGCTCTTCTTTTCTTGGAGGCTTGGAGAGAGAGAGATGTTCTTTTGTGAGAGAAAGAAATAGAGTTTCTTGAGGCCTCCTCTTTTTTTTCCCCTTTTATGGTCCAAGGACCTCCTCATTTTATAAAAGCTCATAACTTAACCTTTAAGAAATCCAAGGCGGTGGAGAACAAAAGGCGGTGGAGAAGGCTGAGTCAGAGGCGGTGGAGAGATTGAGATTTTATTGTGCTACTTTACAAATTAACCCTTATGTTTTAGGATAATTATATCATTATAAACGCCACGTGTCGGTGTCTTATAGGCTTGACCATTTTACCCCGTATCAATTTATTTTGTACAATAAATTTAATAGACGCTTTTCTTACATTTTCATTATTAAATTGAAAATTTTCAAAACTATGAATTGAAGTGTTAATTTGGTATTGAATACTAGCATTTTGAATATTTTCCAGTACCCGATTATATTACAAGAAATATCTTTTTTTATATTTTTTACAAATAGCACGAGTGCTTTTATTTGGAATTTCAACAATATAAAAAAAAATTTCATACATCCGAAAACCATTTTCTATCGCTTCATGAGGATTGGGAAGACGGTCCAAGAGTATCACTATTTTGGCCTTAGAGATTGGAATATTTATATTTTCGAAAGGAGAAAAATCATCGAGAAAATAAGGAAAATCGGACGAACCGGCCATTTTAAATAAGAGTTTAGAGAAGATTAGAAGATTTGGTGTGAGGAAAATGAATAAATGTGGGGTTATATATAGAATTTTAATATTTTTTAAAATATCTAAAATATTCATAAAAAATAATTGTTGGAATTGGAAATTAATAAATTAAAAAAACGGATGAAAACGCCCTCAATACTAACGTTTTATAGTTGTTGTAAAAGGTTTTTATGTAAATTTATTAAAAAGTATAATATATTATTCCAAAAAAATTAAAAAAAAACAATGAGAAAAATAAAATAGGCGTTGGCTCTTAGAGCAAACGCTTCTCATAATTTTTTTTTTAAATGCCAGGTGGCAATTGAAAGAAGAGAGCCAATAGTATATATATATATATATATATATATATATATATTAAAAAACTTTAACCTACCACATGGCAGCATTTGGTGTTGTCATGTGGCATACTATCATGTCAACCAACGGGCATAGCGGTTCGGCACGAACCTAGGTCGTGCTAGGCACGACCTGATTATTGTTCATTCCGGGCCGTGCTTGGTATGGCCCGAATCGTGTTGCATCGTGTCGTGTATGGGTTGGCACACCTATAATCCAGGTTTAGATTTGTGGTGGATCTTGACATTAAGTCTTGGGCCCCCGCTAAATAATAAAAATCTCATAAAATTATATATTAAATAAACGGACAAATAAAAAAACTCCCACACTTTTATTTTATTTATCAAACACTGGACAAAATTTTATTTTAAAATCTATGATATCACAAACAATAATTATATTTTTATTTTACCCTTTGAAATCTTTCATAATCATATAAAATGAAATGTTTTGTTCTTGGACCCATATTATGTGTTTGTTACCTAGATATAGATAATTATTGTTTGTGAAACAGGTTTTAAATATATATCAAATACAAAAATTATAAATAATTTTAAAAATAAGTGAACATTAATTATCAATAAAAATAATAAAAAATATAAATTTGGTATCTATATGATTATTATTTTATATAATAAATTATGTTTTTCCAATTATTTGTAATGATCATGTAAAACTCTTAATAAATTAATAAATTATGGTTTTTTCACATTTTCAAAAAAATAAAAAAAAAAGTTACAATAAAATATGATGAAGAATCTCAGAGGTGGTTGTTTGATCGATATTCATTGAGAATGGAATTTTAAGAAGAGATAAGAGATTGCTTTGTATTATTACGTTTTGATTATTGAAAAATAAAATTATTAGATAAATAATAATAAATACGATATGTTTTAATGGAAATTATTAATATTAAATTAAATAATATAAAAAACAATATTATACATGTACTGATGCAATAAAAATAAGAACAAATGTCAAAATTTAATTGGAAAAAAAAAATATTTTGACATGACATACTTGAACCAGAGACCTAAGGCTTTATGCCAAATGCTCTACCCATTAAGCTAATGACTATTTTTATATTAGTGTCACCAAATTAAAGATTTTACATACAACTATATACATAAATAAATATTTTTTCAACATTTGGGGAGCCAAGATGGAAGAACCGCCCCTGGTCTAGATAGAGGCCAGGAGGGAAGAACAAGTAGGGATGGCAATACCCGGGCCGACCCGTGGTTTCCGACCCGATCCGCCCAGAGCAGAGATTTTGGAGGCGGGGCCGCGAGGTGGGGCTGGGCGGGGCGTGGTAAAGATCCTTTAAAATCCGCCAAGCACGGCCCCGTTAAGGAAATTACTAAAATACCCTTATATATATTATATTATATTATATTATATTATATCATATAGTTTTAGGGTTAGGGTGAAGCTTTGTTTGGTTTCTTTTGTCATTGGCGGCTGCTCCACCTTGGCCCTTGTCCTTCTTCTATCCCCATCAGTCCATGGCTCCATATCTGATCCCCATCAGTCCTTCTCCTTCTCCAGTCCAGAAGCTCTCGGTGTAAACCCGCGGCCATCCCTATCTCTCCCGGTGAGTACCCGCCGCGTTTTATACAGCAAAATCACTCCACGGCTTGATCATAATTTTTTTAACTTCTCACCGCCCCCGCATCCCCTTTGTGACGTTGTCCCCTACATAGCAGGAGTTCCGTGTTGGTAGTCGCATTCATCTTTCTTTAGCTCTGCTAGCTGGTTGCTGCTATTGCTCCTCTACAATAAGATTCCTGCAGCCATCCACCAAGTAGCCAGGATCCCCTAAGCCCCCACGTCCTTCATCTCTTCTCTTGGTGAGCTCCCTCCTCCTCTTCCTCTATTCTTCTCTTTGTTTCTTTCAATATATCATGCCATTGTGGCTTTCTTCTGTTTTTAGCTTTTGTAGTTTTGTGGTTTGTTTCTGATTGTTTTCAGAGTTTTGTTGCTAGGATCAATTGCAAGATGTTGGCTTTTTTTTTTGGATTTCTTGTTTTGCTGATATTTGGTCTTGGGTGCTTTTGTTTATCTTTTGCAAATTGCATTTTGGTTGGGACAGTGAAAAAGATTGGATTTTGGGTTTCTTTTGCTGATTAATGGAATTTAGGGGGAATTCCATTACATTGATTGTTAGTTTACTCTGCTGCCTCTTTTTCTTGTCTGTCTGGTGAACCGGAAGTTATGCTTGACAATTGTTTATATATATGTTACCTTTATAATTGTTCTCCTTGAGAGAGATCTGTGGACAGAATTAGATGAATTAGTATTTAGTACCCACCAACACATTGTTTATATATATGTTACCTTTATAATTGTTCTCCGAGATCCTCCTGTTTCATCTCTGCTCAAATGCAAGCATAATGGACCTTCCAAGATGCTTCAGCAGATCCTAAGTCCTAACATATATATTACAATTTTGTGGCAGGGACTCTGATAGTCTGACAGTCTGACTTTGAGTTCATCTTTGTGGGTAAATATTTTAGATCTTAACATTTAGTGAGATGCTTTTTCTTTTTCTGTTTTTTCCCTACTTGATTTCTCTTTGTTTTGGTTCTAGTTTGGACAATCTGAAAAACTCCATCTCCAATGGAAGGTGAATCTTAATCTTCAGCCCCCATTGAAAATACCAATGCAAATTCAGTTCTTCCTACTCCTTCACCAATTGCAATGGGTATGGCTTGTGAATCTTCAACTCCAACTCCAATTTCAAGTGCTTCTCCAACTTCAATGGACGATGATGTTAACATTTATAACCCCACAAAGTTAAAGTCCGTTGTGTGCGAACATTTCACAAGAAAAAAAATTGATGGAGAATGGAAAGCAATATGCAATTATTGCAAAAGGATGCTTGGTGGAAAATCAAAGAATGGGACCACTCATTTGCATGACCACTTGAAGAGATGTCCAAAGCTACCACACCACGACATCAAACAACAACTTTTAGTGGTAAAGCAAAGTAAGGGTAATGGAACAAAGCTTACCAATTATGCCTTTGACAAAACCTTGGCAAGAAAAGAGCTTTCTCAAATTATTATAATTCATGAGTACCCTTTGTCCATGGTTGATCATGCTGGGTTTAGGAAGTATTCATCTCTTCTCCAACCATTGTTCAACGTTCCTAGCAGAAACACAATAAAAAATGATATCCTTAGAATTTACAAAGGAGCGATGAAGTTACAAATGATGAAAATGATCGAGTCAAATGATAGTAGAATTGCAATTACAACTGACATGTGGACAGCAGATCACCAAAAGAAAGGGTACATGGCTCTCACTGCTCACTTCGTTGATAAGTCTTGGACTTTACAAAAAAAAAATCTTGAGGTATGATTTTAAATAAAGTGATCATGTTAATTTTTTATTTTCATTTATATCTAAGTTTGTGGATGAATCTAATCTAAGCATGATTATATATGTAGGTGTTGTTATGTCCCTACACCACACGCAAAAGAAGTAATTGCAGATGAGTTGATAAAAATGCTTTTGGATTGGGACTTGACAAAAGATTGTCTACTATTACTTTGGATAATTGTTCAGTCAATGATGGAGTTGTAAACCTTATGCTTGATAGACTTCATCTGGAATCACTTATGCTTGGAGGTGATTTTTTTCATATGCGTTGTTGTGGGCATATTTTAAATTTGATTGTCAAGGATGGGTTGGATGTCATTGGTGATGGCATAAATAGAATTCATGAAAGTGTTCAGTTTTGGACGGCTACTCCAAAAAGAATAGAAAGGTTTGAAGAGTCTACTAGACAATTGCGTATTCCATCAAAAAAATTATGCCTTGATTGCAAAACAAGATGGAACTCGACGTACATGATAATTGAGATAGCTTTATATTACAAAGATGTGTTCAACCGTGCAAAGTTAAGAGATCCAAGGTGTAAGATTTGTCCAACATAGGCAAATTGGGAAATGGCAAGAATAATTGTTGGAAAGTTACAAATATTTTATGAGGCAACAAACATATTTTCAAGTTCTAAGTACCCAACTGCAAATGTGTATTTGCCAAAGATTTGTGAGATCCAATTAGCTTTGTCAGAATGGCTTTCTGATTCTAATATGACAATTACATTAATGACTACAAGGATGATGGAAAAGTTTGATAAATATTGGAATGTAGTTCATGGCTTTATGGGGGTAGCAACGGTGTTTGATCCAAGGTTCAAGATATGCATGTTGGAATATCACTTTTCTAATATATACGGAGATGCTTGTGATATGAAAATATCTAGAATTGATGACATTTGTCGCAACTTGATTTCGAAATATGAAAAGAAGTTTTCAAACCTTGAAGTTGTGAAAAACAATGCTTCCAACTTAGTTCAACAAAATTGTTTTTCGGATGGATATGAAGAATTTGTCAATAGGAAGAAGAGTAAAGTTACACATCTGAGGAGAGAGTTTGACTTCTATTTGGAGGAAGATGTTATACCAAGATCTCCTGATTTTGACATATTACATTGGTGGAAGACGGCTGGAGTCAAGTATCCCACAATGCAAAGGATAGCTAAAGATATATTTGCTATACCGGTGTTCACAGTGGCTTCGGAGTCTACATTTAGTACAGGTGGCCGATTGTTGAGTCCATATCTAGTAGACTTCATCCAACTATGGTGGAAGTTTTGACATGTACCCAAAATTGGTTAGTGAATCAATCATAAGGTAAATTCTTTCATTTTAACTTTTTATTATAACTTTGATAAATAATCTAATCTAATTTATTTTTTCTAACTTTTTTACTTAGATCGAAATTCAATTTCGTTGGATATTGCTTCACTTTGTGAGGAGGAAGAAGATATTGATTCCATTGCTCTTGATTTGGTGTAGTATTTTATAATTTATTTATCTTTTCTCTATCATAAATATCTTATAATATTCAGGTTAACATTCTTTCCTTTTATCCTATTCTAATAGTGACCATGAACATTTCACATTTAAAGGAGCAAGCTAGAGTCTAGACTAAAGGAATTTGAGATGAGATGAATGACACATCATATTGGAACTTGGAATTATTGTGTTGAATTTGACTTATTATTGTGCTTCTATGTATCATTTTTCTTTTAGTATGCTTCATGTTGCTAAAACTATAAACAAGCATCATATTTGGAACTCAATTTTCTTTTATGCATTATTTTTCTTTTATTATGCTTCATGTGTACTAGCTTGGCTTACAAGTGTGCACAAGACCTTCTCTGGCTTGTTATCAAGTAGAGACTTAGAGTTTGTTATCAAGAATGTATGGTAATGAATGACTTGTACAATTTGCATATCTTTCTATTACTTTCTTTTCCTAGTATTTTTTATACTTGGTGATATGGAAATATCTAGCATAACACGTGTCATCGATCCCTTACAACACGTGGCACAACCCCCTCCAGCCACTTGGCATCATCCTAAACCAAACACCTGTTATTAATCCGACCCTCCACCCCATTTCCCCAAAAACCTCCCCCCTGGACCGAAGAATAGGAATGAAATACCCACCCTCCTTCTGACAAAACTGACTAAAATCACAGTAAAAGTACAGAAAATATCTCCTGTCAGAACAAATCCGATCAAATCCGACCAAAACGACAAAGCACCATAAAACACTCTAACAGTCGATGAGACAGGAATTTAAGGCAAGAACATCCACTTGCCCTGACACAGCCCACTTACCCCCTCACCTACGCAGACAGATATTTCCCACCGCCTCAACCTTAATAATAAGAAACCAAACCCAGGAGTTTCTCTATAAAATGGGAAGAACAGCAAAGAACCAGGGACAAGAATTTTTTGAGAAGATTAAAATCACACTTTTTACTCGTTTCATCATAACCCCTCAGCCATTCCTCATCCACTAACTTGATCGTCGGAGTTAAATCCGGGCAGAAAGGCCCAATTCCGATCGTTTTCTCTTTCCCTTATAGGTTTTCTACCAGATCTCCAGAATCAAAGTGAGCGTCCACACTAAAAACAAATCTCAACCGTTGATAGAAGTCTGAACCATATCACAAGGCAGATCCGGTTTCTTACACCAGCGGTTTTTGCCTTACGTAGGGGCCCGATTACTAAAAGCCAAATGACAACTACAAGGAAATCAAAGCGTATCCAAGAACAAGGAGTGCTCAGCAATGAGACCAGTGCACCAGGTAGAGCCCAAGTCGATGAAGAAAACCAGCCAGTCTTGCCTCAAGGCGAAGCCATCCACGAACACTACCGAAGCATAGAGCGACAGTTGGATCAACTAACCCGAGTTGTTCAAAACATGAACCATCCACCACCCCTAGCTCCACCTCCCGCAATCCAAACCCCTCCGGTCGCCCCAACCGCCCTCCCGGCAAATTTCGATAGCAGGGGACGGTCCACCGCTCGCACCCGTACAGAAACGAGGCCGGAAAAAGAACACAGAGAAAGGAACCTTTTCTCCGCAAGCTCAGAACCTCCTTCAATTCGACGCCGGAACCAAACCCCACCAAGAATGCAAGGATACAGTCAGTCTTTTGACAGAAGAACCCAATGACAGGTCCCGTCCAAAGGGAATCGGGAACAGAAAAGGAACGCCCCTCATGTAATTTCTCCCTTCATAAAAGAAATACTTGAAGAGCGGGTGCCCGATAATTTCCGACCCCCCACCATGACTATTTATGAGGGAAAAACCGATCCATCCCGCCACCTGAATTCTTTCCATTCAAAGATGCTTCTTTCCGGGACCACCGATGCCCGCATGTGTCGGGCCTTCCCGGCCACTCTGGAAGGGAGAGCACAAGATTGGTTTGTCGACCTTCCATCTGGCAAAGTTCCCTCATTCCAAGTATTAGCAGACCTGTTCCTTGTCCATTTCGCCAATTATTCGAAATAGAAGAAAAATCCATCTACTCATATGCGTATCAAACAACAGGGAGGAGAAAATCTTAGCTCATATCTTGATCATTTCATTGAAGAGGCATCGAACATCGCGGATCTCATCCCCCGTATGGCCGTTACCATTTTGATGGAAGGCCTACGAGAATCCCCTTTTCGTTTCTCCCTCACCCTGGATCCACCAAAAACCATGCCTGACCTCTTGATCCATGCCCAAAAGTACATCAACTCCGACGAAATCCACGCAGGCTGGGAAGAAGAGGCTCGACAAAAGTCCAGAGAAGAATTGAAAGGAAAGGCACCTCAAAATCCCGAAAGAGGACCCAGAGAAATCCGACAAGAAGGAGCGCGCAGGGAGATCAATCGAGGCAGGGAACCCCCGCCTCGCCCTCGACAATATATGCTCCAACCACGAGATTCCCCAAGAGTTGGAAAAGTAGTAAAGTATGATCATCATACCCCTCTAAACAAGACCCGAAGCCATATCCTGATGCAGATCCAAGAGAAGAAGATCTTAACATGGCCAGAACCTACAAGAAATCCCGACCACCAAAAAGACAGCAAAAGATATTACAATTTTCATCGAGCCTGAGGTCACGATACAGAAGAATGCACACACTTGATGAACGCGATTGAAGACACCGTCAGGAGGGGGAAGCTTGAGCAATATATTGATCTCAACCCAAAAGAAGAAAGGCCACAATCCCCAAAACCGACTGAAGTAGAAAAAGAAACCGTCGGCTTCATTAGTGGTGGACCAGGATGCGGTGGGGAAAGCTCTGCCTCCCGCAAGACCTATGCCAGGATGGTCTGAGTCACCCAAGAAACACAACATCCGAAGAGGTCCCAGCCCACACCCCTATTATCTTTTATGAGGATGACACTGGTAGGGTCCGCCACCCTCACGACGATGCTCTAGTCGTTGCCATCACAGTTTCCAATTTTCAGATGAAGAGAGTTCTTATTGACAGGAGAAGTTCAGTTGACATACTCTTTTGGAGCGCCTTTGAAAGAATGAGATTTGGCCTTGAGATAATTTACTCGGTAAAATCCTCTGCGGTAGGATTTTAGGAGGAGTAATCAACCGAAGGAATGATATCCCTACCGGTCACTATCGGAAATTCACCTAGATCATCCACGGTAGCGACAAACTTCACGGTCGTTCACTGCGTGCATCTAGTTACTAGCGTCATCCTTGGCGAGACCAACTCTCAACAATTTGAAAGCGGTGATTTCTACCTACCACCTCCTACTAAAATTTCCGACCGAAAATGGCGGTGGGAGGTAAGGGGAGAACCGACCCTTGGCGCGACCAATGTTATGCCTCCACACTTAAAGGTAAGGACCAAAGCAACAGAAAAACCTCAGAAGCTATGCTGGTTAATGGGGTCAAGGAACAAAACAGAGACGAAGAACTCCGACCAACCTCAGTTGAAGAGTTGCTCACACTCCCCTTGGACGAAACAAGACCAGATCGAACGGTCCAGATTGGCGCAGACCTGACGACCGCACAACAAAAAAATATCATGGCAATACTACAAAGAAACTCCGACCTCTTTGCCTCGTCCTCAGAAGATATGCCAGGAGTAAAACGAGACATCATTGAACACCACCTCAGCATAGACTCGTCTTTCAAACCAGTAAAACAAAAGAGAAGAAATTTTGCCCCGAAAAGGCAAAAAGTAGCAAAAGAAGAGGTGGCCATCCTCATGAAGGTAGGGTTCATCAAGGAAGTGGATTACCCAGATTGGTTGGCTAACGTAGTCCTGGTCAAGAAACCCTCAGGGAAATGGAGGATGTGCATCGACTTTACAGACCTAAATAAAGCATGTCCAAAGGATTCCTTTCCTTTGCCTTGATTAACGACACCGTGATTCCAGCTGCGGAGGACCGCGAAATGTTGAGCTTTTTTGGACACCTTTTGGGGCTACAATCAAATCCGAATGGCCAAAACCGGCGAAGAAAAAACATCCTTCTATCACCAAAGAAAGGGACCTCTTTGCTATAAAGTAATGCTGTTTGGTTTAAAGAATGTCGGGGCCACTTTCCAGAGACTAGTAAGCAAGGTATTCAAAGAACAAAATGGAAGGAACGTAGAAGCCTACGTAGATGATATTCTCGTAAAAACCCAAAAGACAGAAGACCACCTCACTGACTTATTAGAAGCCTTCCAATCCCTTCGGATTTATGACATGCGTCTAAATCCCAATAAATGTGCGTTCGGCGTCCGCTCAGGAAAATTTTTAGGCTTCATACTGACCCAACAAGGCATAGAAGCAAACCCTTAAAAAATCAAAGCTATTCTTGAAATGAAGTCACCAAAGAACCTCAAAGAGATACAACGACTAAATGGACGTCTAGCAGCACTTGGACGCTTCATCTCAAAAGCCGGAGAGAAGAATCTCCCACTCTTCCAAGCATTACGAAAAGCGCCAAAAATTGATTGGACTGAAGAATGTGAAAAGGCCTTCCAAGAACTCAAAGATTATCTCAAATCACCCTTATTGCTAGCAAAACCACAAACCGGAGAAGAACTCTTTATGTACCTAGCCGCCACCACTCGAGCTGTCAGTACGGTTCTTTTTAAAGAGGGAGAAGGGATCTAGAGACCCATCTACTACACAAATAAGATCCTCAGTGATGCCAAGTCAAGGTACCTCCCTCTCGAGAAGTTAGCTTTCGCCCTTATTACCTCGGCACGGCGATTGAGGCCTTATTTCCAATCACACAAAGTCATGGTCTTAACCGACCAACCCTTTAAACAAGTTCTTCACAAACCAAAAAATTCCGGGAGACTGGCTAAATGGGTAGTAGAGCTAGGGGAATTCGATCTTACTTATAAACCGCGGACTACAATCAAAGCCCAAGTATTGGCGAATTTCATTGTAGAATTAACCGGTCCTACAGACAAAAACCCAGAAAAACCGGAAGAAGGAGACTCTCCATCCACCCCATGGACCCTATACGTAGATGGGTGACATTGGCCAGATGAAAAAGTAGGAGGCGAGTTTTATCCTATATTCCCCTCAAAATGAAAAACCTCTACTGTTCTTAAATTCGATTCAAAAGCAACCAATAATGAAGCCGAGTGCAGAAGCACTCATTGCGAGGACTACGCTTAGCCGCGAGGACTTCGGCATACAAGACCTATGCGCTTATTACGACTCACAATTGGTTGTCGGCCACACCACGAGAAGTTTGAAGCTAAAGAAGAGAATATGGTGGATATCAAGCAATAGTAAAAGAAAATAATCCCATATTTAGCCCGTTTTCAAATCGAGAAAATCCCTCGAACCCAAAATGAAGAAACCGATGCTCTACGCAGAAGGCAACTTCACTCAATAACGATCACGGAACATTCCTTCAACCTCCAATATCTCCAGCAAAACTATCAAGAGTTGGAAGAAAAAGTACAAAATTTGGAAGAAGAACCATGCTGGATTGACCCCATCAAAAATTATCTGCAAAGTGGGCCCGCCCCACCCAACAAAAAAGAAGCTCGTCGCATTTCCAACAAATCTGCCCATTACAGCATAATTTGCGAACATCTATACAAGCGGTCGTATACACAACCTTTATTAACATGCTTACGACCAACAGAAGCCAATTATGTCCTCCGAGATATCCATGAAGGCATCGGAGGAGACCATCTGGGAGGTAGAGCCCTAAGTCACAAAGTCCTTAGACAAGGATATTATTGGCCGACTTTAGCTCGAGAAGCAATAGAATTCGTTCGGAAATCACGATGCACGCGGTAGCGCTCTCAAAATCAAAGACGACCGCCAACCCCCCTCACCCCAATCATAAGCCCAGGACCATTCGAGCTTTGGGGGGTTGACCTCTTAGGACCGTTTCCTATATCGACTCGGCAAATGAAATTCCTATTAAATTAGCCATTGACTACTTCACCAAATGGGTGGAAGCGAACCCTTGGCCAAAATAGCGGAAAAAGCATGCCAAGGATTCCTATGGCGAGCGATGATGCATCGATTTGGAATCCCGGTAGCCTTCATCACCGACAACGGACATCAATTTGACAACAAAGCCTTCAAAACTTTACGCTCCAAGCTTGGGATTGAATCAAGACTTACTTGATGCGCACCCCCAAGCCAGCGGCCAAGTAAAAGTAACCAATCGCACCCTATTACAAACTCTCAAAACCCGAGTGTTAAGGGATGGAACAAAGCGGGTGGAAGAAATGCGAGTGCTCTACGGGCCTACCGATCAACTACAAGAACTCCAGCGGGGGAGACCCTTTTGCCCTCACCTATAGCCTAAGGCAAGTTATCAGCCGAGAAATAGGAGTACCTACTTTACGGACACAGACTTTTTCGCCAACCACCAATGAAGAAAAACTCAGAGCGGAACTCGACCTCCTCAAAGAAAGAAGAGAGACCGCTGACACCAAAGCGGCGGCATATCATCAAAAGGTGAAAAGATTTATGACTCCAAAGTGAAGAAAGTCTCTTTCCAAATCGGAGATCTTGTTTTAAGCGAAAACGAGTTCCAAGGCAACAAAAGCCGAACGGGGAAGCTAACCCCAAACTGGGAAGGCCCATACATTGTGAAGAAAATCATCCAAACAGGCACATACTGGCTCACCAACATGGATTGAAAAACCCTAAAGCGCCCATACCACGCCGAACACTTGCGACACTACTATCAGTAAACACTGTAGAAAAATCGTAAGCTTCATAAAGAAAGTTCCTCCATTCAGAAATCTCAGACTGAACTCTCCAAAAGATGAGGCAAAAATCTCAAGATGAGGCAAAAATCTCAAAAATCAACGATGAGGCAAAAATCTCACCCCAAAATCAAGTGAGGCAAAAATCTCATCATATATAAACCGAATAAAAGTCCAGCCACCGGGCCGAGTAAAAAAACCTCGAATGAATGTCCCACCAGTGGGCCAAGACAAACTACAATCAACCATCACTCAGATAAAGAACACATCAAGGGGGATCATCGAATAGTTATTATGACTAAGACCCGGAAAATAATCCGTCTTCAAGAAAAAGGTTCGGTTTTCTCATTTCATTCAAACTTGAAGTTATATTACACTGCAAAAACAAAGTAAAATTACGAAGACAAGACCAAGACACCAATTACAAGACTAAAAACCGACCATAAAACGAAATACATTCTATAACACGTTAGAAATCCCCACATCAACATCCTCAGCCTGCATCAACGTTTTCGTCACCTTCACCAGGAAGGCGATCGTCATCTTCACTAGGAAGGCAATCCTCGCTCCTTCCTAGATTACTTTGAGAAGGATTTGAAGATCCCGTCTGAGTCTTCTCACCCGGAAGTTTATCCCTCACCTTTACATAAGCCTTCAAAACAGAAGAGAGTCCCATAGATAGAGTTGTCACGGGAAGTATGACGGCCAATAACTTTGAACAATAGAATAAATTTTGTAAGCCACATCCTTCCTCTCCTCCTTCAACCAGCGTCACTTCCTTACCTGCGGCTTATCCACTTGATTTTTCAAAATCTTCTCGTCTTGTTGGGCTAATTCTAAAGCCTCTTTCTCCAAGGCTAAGTCCCGCTTAAAACCATCTCTTTCTCCCTTAACATTTTCGAGCTCTGTAAAGATTTTACCAGCTCTTCTTTGAGAGACTCAAGTTCTCCCTTCAAACCCGCCACAGTACCTTGAAGTTGCTTCAACATTTGCTTTGGTCACGAAAAGAGGCTTTAAAACGAGAAGATTTCTCTGACAGATCATTTCTTCCTGTCTCCACAGAAATCAATTTCGCAAGAAGTTCCTTTTTCTCCTTGGTAACCAAATCAGTTACCTTGAGAGCCTTGTCTTTCTCATCTTCCAAAATAGCAATCCTAGCCTTTAGTCGGGCAATTTCCGCCCCACTCTCCTCTACCATCTTCGAACCCGCAACATCCTCTTGGAAAAGATGACAAACACGATCCGCCCAATGAGTAGTCTAAAAAAAACAGTAAGAAATTAAATTGACAAACAAAATAAATAATAATAAGCAAAAACTTAAGGACGAAAGACTTTATTCTTACCATCATAGCAGAACAAAGAAGTTGAATGGCAACATCCTCTTTCCCAGCCTCCTGAAGCCTCTTAGAAACTTTTTCTGACCGTAGGGCCTCTAAAACATCCCCCACGAACATATGATCTCGAAAAGGGATATCATCGGAAGAGGATCCCTTTTCAATAGCTGGTGATTCCCTCTAAAGAGACAAGTTATTATGCCTTAGCTTATCTTGCAATTTTGACTCTGCCACATCCTCCTACAAAAAATAGAAGAAAATTCCGAGTTACTTTAAAAAAAAAAAAAAAAACATTCAACCGTAAACTATCCTTATTCCAATAAATCTAGAAACTGATGCCTTACCGCTCTATGAATGTTGACAAGCGCAGGACGAAGGGGCAACCCTCCCGTAGATTTTCCCGTGTGATGCGCAATGGCCTCCGCAACACTTGGCTCAAAGTCCCGATATTCTCAAGAGAAGGAGGATCCTCGGAAACAGAAGGGGCCAAAACCGGAAAATCTGGAACAACCTCTTGACTGGGTGAACTCACCCCGTCTTCCATGATTTACCGACCCGATTCATCCCCATATTTGTCTTTCCTTTTTCTCTCATCTTTCTTCTGGGAAAGCCCCACAACAGGATCTTTCTTAGCTTTTTTACCGGTAGGGTCATCATCCTTCCTTCCCTCCTTCTTCCTCTTTTTCCTCTCCTCTCTAAAGGTATTCTCCCCTCTTTTTTCCTTCCCAGAGGTATCTTCCTTCTTCTTCCTTCCTCGCGGTAAGGGAGCTTCAATAACGCCTTCGAGATCCGCTAAGATACCCTTCGCAAGATCCAAATCACCCATCGATTCACCAATGAAAGCATAATAAAACCCATTATCATCAAAACTCAAAACTTACAGAATAAAAGTACAAACAAGCCCTACCAAGTGACTACAAACAAAGCGACATCTCGAAGGATTTCCTTACGTCAAATAAGTATCCATAGAAACCCCAGAAATCCCTTTAAAACTTTCAAATACAGACTTCTCGTCAGTTGTCATCCCTTCCTCACAAATGTTGTCCATCTGAGGAACTTCTCATTTGGTCTGGACGTCCCACTCGGATTTACTACTCACAAAAAAAAACTTACTTTTCCATAGCTTGATGGAAGAAGGAACTTTACCCAAAAATTTCTTCTTAGAACGAGCCGAAAAATAATACCAGTCAGTATCCGTCTCAATGTACAAATTAAACAAAAGATGAAACCAAAAATAGTCGGTTTTACACCATAGTTGTTGAGAACAATAACAAACCCGCTCAACAATCTCCATGAATTTAGAGTAAACTAGGAAGGGCATAACTGATAATACTCTAAAATTTCCTTAACAAAATCAGAAAAAGGAAGCCTAAGACCACCCAGCAAAGCATCTTGATAGATAGCTATCTCACCCTCCTTTGGTGAACTAGCCCGCTCTCCAAAACAGGGTACCCTAACTAAAAAAAGAGAGAGATCGATTTGATAGCGATCCACCAATTCATCTACCTCTTTCTGATTTAAAATACTCAAAAAATTTTCAGACCGCCCACTCTCTATCCAAGACGAGGCCGGATGAACTCTCAAACCCTGGACCAATGGACCCCCAACGCCGCCTTGCGTCGGAATAGGAGTAGAAGCAGTAGAGTTAGAAGGGGACGGTGAACGAGGGGACTGTAACTAATGCGTAGCAGAAGAGTCATGAGAAGAATCGGAAGGTGTGGGAGCCCTAGAATCCATGGAATTAGTTTCCATTACCTTAACAGAAAACGTCAAACAAACGACGCCAACCGGAAAAGCGCCGGAGAAGAAGAAGAAAGAACCACAAACGAAAGAGAGATGTGTCACGCCCCGAACCAAGCCCGGGCACGTGGACAGATCGTTCGTACCCAAACAGGGACAAGTCCCCATCCAGGCAAAAGGCCTCAGAGATCCTGTATAACCATAATTATCCAGAGATAGATAGAACAGCGGAATATATATAAGAAAGAGGAAGGGAGTTTACACAACTCCATACAAACACAATGCTAGGGCCTATACGACCCATACAAGGATCCATCCCAAGTCACCACTAGTATCCAGACAACCAACGGAATACAAATCTTACATACACACACAATGAAAAGAGGTACACAGACCTCAATGAAAATAAAGGAAGTCCGAGTCAGCTACTCGGAGGGCCCCCATCTAATCTCAACCCTACTCCTGCATTAAATTACGAGAAAAACATCAATCAAGTGTATGAGCCAAAGAAAAGGCCCAATAGGATCGTAAGCAAAGCAATAAACATGGTAAGAAAACCATAAGCAAAGAATATGAAATAGTCAAGTGCAAAGGCAAATGAAAACTCAATCATAAGCCAACGGCACGACCCGAAAACATGAAATAAACTCACGGATGTACTGTGTCCCCGGCATATAAGATACTACGGTACAACCCATACCATCTTCGGCCTACGCCGAATAGTGCTATAACAAACATGTATACATGGTCAGGAAATATTGCTCCCTAAGCGAGCACTGCCGAGAGCAACGTCTACTACACTGGTCCTCCTTCCCCCAAAGTATCATGCCTATCAAGAAGAGACTACCAGTACCGAATACCTAACTTCAGGTATTCCCATATATATAGTACCGAACACTTAACTTCAGGTATTCACGTATATATATGCACACACACACACACACACACATATATATATAGTACCGAACACCTAACTTCAGGTATTCACATATATATATGTGTATATATATATATATATGTATATACATATATAACCAAGGAAAATGGAAGCTCGAATAGATAAACCTGAGCAACCATCTCATAGAGATAAAAGAAGTCAAAGCAAAACATGTATCCAAGGAAAACAATTCAACTTGAACACATGTTAAAAAAAGAAATCTCGAAAAGATGTATACAAGAGGAATCACAAATAAGGTAGGAATAAGAGATACTCACAAAACACGGAGTACGAGAGCCTGCCTGGCTAGGAGCAAAGTCCTTGATCCTCGTCGCGTATCACGCGTCCGAGTCGGGATCTAGTAAATAGATAGGAATCTTAGTATCTCTACACTTAAGCATCTCCTATCTAAATACGAAATACAATTATTCATGAATCCTTCAATTATCTCTATCATGGAGGTTAAATTACCCAAAGATAATTCTCTAAGTTTGAACATGCTTGTAGGCCATTAAACATGTAATTAGGGTGCATGTATCCTAAGTAAATTTCGGCGGCACCTCCCCTATTTTTCGGGCCCCGAAATTATACAAACATACATTCATAGACAATGTAATCAAATACATGAATACATGGCATCAATACATGATCATTTCATAGCCCTTAATACCCCATACATACAATCCTATTTAACTTCTTATTGAGAGCATCTTAGAGCTCATAATAACCTTAATTCAACCCCTAATCCTTTCATTCCACAGCCCCTTGAATCCAATTAACATTCATGTAATTTAGTTCTAAGGCAACTCAAGAAACACTCTCGGGGTGGCGGAGTATGATCGCGGGGTCAAGCCCGGCTGGCCAGCAGGGAGGCTGCGCGCCCGTGGAGGTGGCCGGAGGGTGGCGGCGCCGGCGGCGTTGATCAGCGCAAGGTGGTACATGCTTCGCTTCAGCGTTGTCGTCGCGAGGCGTCGCGAGGGTGGAGCAGCGAGGTGGCGCGAGTACCGCGAATGTAACCGGCGATGGGGAAGCGCTGCGCGGTGGAAGCGCCATCCGGCGGTAGGGGGCATGCACCTCCGTCGCGTGTCTTGAGCTGTGCTGGCCTTGAAGGGGAAGGCGGAGCTCCTAGCAGTGTGTGCCGAGTCGTGGCGGCGCCCGGCGGCTCACCGGAGGTGGGGCAGAGGCCTTGAGTAAAGGCGTCGGTGTGGAGGAAGAAGAGGGATTTAGATCTGAGGGTGTTCAGATCGAGAGAGAGAGAGAGATGAAGATATTTCTCTCTCTCTCCTCTTCATTGTTATATAATAGCTTAGGTTTTTATTTAATTTATCATTGAATCATCACATGTCCACTATAGCCTCACATGTGCACTATACACTCACATGATTACTGTTGAATGACGGGTCCTTAAATTATTTCGTGTCGGGCTCCCCGTGATAATTTATCGTCCTCGTGCCTCGACCTAGATCCGTGAATCCCGAGTCAATGGTCCCAGTAGCACGGGTGCCCTGTAGTGTCACGGGGTCTATCTCTCGTCAGACCAGATCCGAGAATATCGGCCTTTAGTCAAATCCTTCGTCATGGAATTACTGTGGCATCACGGGGCTGTCTCAGTCCCCGACCAGATCCACCTTTCCCGAAATTTGAATATCTGTCTATTTCTTTTCTCGAGAATTAATTTGAATTAATTAATATAAAATTAATCTGGGTTAATAAATACATAATTAACCTTGATTAATTAACACTTAATTAATCTGGATCGTTCATGCCTTGCGATTTTTCCCAAAATTTCACCGCTTACCTTATTTAATTGCCATTTAATAATTCTGAAAAAATAAATCTTTATTTATTTCGGGGCGGGTTTTACAAGAAGAGTCGCAAGAAGATGATGCAAAGAAAAACCCTTAATCCTCATTCATAAACCCAATAAAAGGGATCCCAACCGTTAGATTACAGGGAGAAGCCCAGATCGAACCCTCCAAAAACACGTACTGTGATTAGATCACGATAGTTCATACCAAACATCACATCGAATCGCACCTCCCATATTGAATTATCAGAACCAAAAGCCATAACCTTCCTCGGGACAGTCTCGATCTCTCCCCCAAGTGGCGGCACACCAAACGCCTGACAGCCTAGGAAATAGGGTACCATGCCACCCATCATCACATTGACCAATACATGCCACACCACTCCCCGCCTTAAATATGGAATAGTATCTGAGACAAGACAGACGGGAATAAACGCTCGCCCACTCTGTTTAAAGGATAAAATTAATTAATCTAAGTTGGATACACAACTTTCAGATTTGGAGTCAAGCACGCTGTCATCTCATCATGAATCTCAATAATGATTACGAAATACAGATATTAAAGCTCATTACGAAACGCTAGAAACAATTACACATCCCCCAAGATACATCGTCATTCCAAAAAAGAGAAAGAAACAACAAACAAGTTTCCGAACCCCAACTTTATTTAAAAACAACGAAAATAATTACAAACTACTAAGCCAATGGCTAACAATAGGCTGATGGCTGACAAAAAAAAAACGGGCAAAACAACAAAGAACAAAACGCTTTAACCCGACGACTCTCCTAAATCAGTCCCTTCATCTTCTGTCCCATCGCTCTCGTCTTCAGTAAAATTCAAGTCTTCATGAGAAGGAAAAGCAAAAAAGGGCCAATCCTTCAAGCATTTATTCCTCCCGAAAATTGTCACCCTGAAGAAAACCCCACCCATATAAGTGAAAGTCATCAGACCACCCATCCCCGAACAGTGATTTTCCCCCTCGAAGCTTCATCTCGAATCAATGCTGCTCTCCACACGTGCCCGCTAGGTCCCTCCAAAACAACAACTTCGCCATTCACCTTGCTCATAGTTGCATGAAATACCGACGGAATTTTAAGCCACCTAATAGAACCCCTCAAACCAAACACTCTATAGAAAGAAGGATGAAAAGGAGAAGTCATTGGATAATGTCTCTCATGAAACTTGAAAATACAGATATCTTACCCCACTACCCATTTATAAAGGAACCTCATAGAGTCATTCACCCTGGGTTTACCCCCTACCCCTTGGGAAGGAACCAAACCTACTTCCCAAGGTAACACCATTTATTGAAGATTTGACTTTTGGGAACCTACTTATAGCCTTTTCTTTTTTTAAAAAAAAAAAAAGGTTCGGTTCCCAAGATTAGAATTAACATAAAACAATAATAGATTAGCGAAAGAAATAGTATTACATTAAACAAAAAAGGCTATAAGAAAAACAAACATACAAGCAGTTACAAGGAAATTTCAACATAAGTAAAAAAATCCGTCCATCTACCAAATCGATCCAATTGACGACCCAAACGAGCCACAAGGAAGTGACTCAGAAGTAACGCACGGACTTCCCCCGCCAACGTTATCCTCACTATCACTAGGAGCCTCAGCCCAACCTCGGGGTCGAACGTCCTGATCTACCTCCTTGCGGCAAGAGTCCATCCCAAAGATTTCCACTTCAAAGTTTATGCCCCCCAGATGGGAAAAAATTAAATAATCTCCCGTAGACAAGGAATGATCCATATGAAACTCCCTCCACCCCTGCTCGAACGACATCTCGGCCGCATCCTCATTGATATCAGGTAGAACCTGCCACACACAACCATTTGGACCTGTTAAGTTAACAACCCTCGTTCCCAACGCTTCCAGACACTCACAAAAAGAAGAAGGGATTCTCATATGTCGTACGAAAATACTTGGGAGAAAAACCTTGAGGAAATACGAGCGATAATGAAAAGCCATTACAAACAAATAGGAAAGATGAAAAGTATAGCCCACCCCCAAAATGACTTAAATAGATAAGAGCCCTATTAGAATAGTAAATCCTCCCAGGAAGAAAGTTAAACGCACCCATCCCTCGATCCGGACTAATGAAAAGACAATTTAAAATTCTAGATAAGATGAACAGGTGTCGAACGCCCGCTAAAACGCACGTGTTCTATCTTTTCGAGACAATAATATTTACACAAATTTAGATTAGCCAACTAAAGGAAATGCTCGTTCTCAAGCCAAGCGAAAAGTGAACTCCGTCCGTTTATCACTCAGACTTATCAACAAGCACACATGGCGGGTGTGGGATCGAAAATACCCGCCTGGCATCGTGTCTGTGAAGAGACACCAGGCGACACATCGAATCACAAATATCATATTTATTTTGTTTTGTGGGTTCTTCCATTCCTAATAGAGGCAAGCCTCTATTATTAATTACCCCAGACAGAGTCTTGGGAACCTCTGATTAAGGGCAAAAGTACAAGTAGAGAGGCAATGAATAAAAAAAAATAATTTCATTTTATTTATTTGCAGGACATGATTTTCATTACATATGGATATATTATCATATGCATACATATCATTTATTTGTATATATCTAGCGTCGCCTTGTCTGCTTCATCGCTTTAGGATTTGAGTTTCTTCGGCTTCTTCAAGATGCCCGCTTAGATTCTTAGATCTTGAAATTTATGTCACTTTAGCATTTGTACCTTTATTGGTCGTCCCAAGATGCGTGCTCCATCGCCGCGTCGAGACGCGTGCCACTTTGAAATTTATATTTTATCATCGACGCCTTAAGATGAATGCTTTATCGCCACCTTAAGATTCGTGTCATTTCATAATTTGGATTTTGTCGGCCGCCTTAGAGACTTGTGCTCCATAGCCGCTTCAAGATTTGGAGATTTCATATTCGTGATTTTGCAAATTTGGAAATTTGGAAATTTGAAGTATCAACATGCCTTCTTGTTTATTTCTTTTTGTATCTTGCAGCATAATATCTTGAAGCGTATCTTTTGCATTTGGAGGGTTAATTTCTGCAGGTGCATCTTCAGTGTTTTGTTGGTTAATGTCTAGAAGAGCATCTTGCGGTGTGATATGTAGAGCTGCATCTTTCATGTCTGAAGAAGCTTCTAGGAGTGGATGACAAATATCTTAGGCGACAACTCATGTATATTTTGAAAGAACCGCAGATCTGTATCAATTGGTCTACCAAAATGGGTTGCACCATACATAGTTGGAAACATCTGGATATCTAGTTTCCAATGCCGCAAATTTCACCTCAATCGGAGTTTTTTGGCAAGAGTTATCGGTATTTGGATGAAGGGTAGTCGAATCAGCAAAACTGCAGAAATTTAGATCCCCTTTGTACTAAAATTGTACCAACTGGGCCACTGATAGGAGTTGTACTATACATGGTTGGAAAGATCTGGGTGTCCAGTTTCTGAGGCCGCAAACTTCACTCCAATCTGAGTTTTCTAGCTACAGTTATTGGTACTTGAGCGAAGGGTGGTCGAGCCAGCAAGATCACAGAAATTTAGCTCCTCTTTCAATCAAGAAACTGTACCAACTGGGCTGCTAAGAAGAGTTGTACCATACATGGTTGGAAAGATCTGGAAGTCTAGTTTCCAACGCCGCAAACCTCGCATTAATCGGAGTTTTTTGGCAAAAGTTATCGACGTTTGAATGGAAGGTAGTCGACTTGGCAGAACTGCAGAACTGACTTCCCTCTCCCTCTTCGACTTTACGCCTGAACTTCTTTTCTCACAGGTCGAAGTTATCACCTCTAGGAATATGATAACCATCAGCCGCAGCCTTGATTTTGAGATTTGTGTTTAACAAGCCTTGGTGTTGAATTCCATAGGCACTTGAAGAGCGAAGATTTAAATTTCATAATTTCGGCTCCAAAGGCCATTACTTTGTGTATATTGAAATATCAAGCGTGAGCTTTTCTTCCGTCTTTTATTTTATGTGCCTTCTTGAGACATTATGAATGTATTGGCTAACCTTGGAATACAATCTTTTGTCTTTGTAATTCATGCAATCATCTCTTCCTTTTCCCTTTCTTCATCATCTTATTATTCTTTGTTTTGGTTCTTCACTAATGCAGTACCTATCTATTCACTTGACATGGATCCTTTTTGATTAACCAAAACCCCATGAAATGTTACTATAAGTGGCAGCTGCTATGGTGATTTGTACAAGCTGAGCATAATTTATAAATGAAATCATTACCAACTTGGATACATTGAAATCAATCTCATATGCAGCAGGTGCCTCATACCAACTTGAAGAACCCTGAGTGTTATCCATTGAATCAGTGAAAGTATTATTTAACTATGTATTTCACATATGGAATTGCAGCGGTCTTACTACCCATGTCTTGTTATTCATGGAGGATTTGTAGCTTTGTTCTTCTTGGAAGTTATTGCGGTGCTTATCCTCCGTGTAAATTCTCACTTTAATACAGGGTTACATGGATTATATAATATGCTCTTCAAACTTGTTCAACAAAATCTCATATAGAATTTCATGCATGGGATGGTCAATCATCTACAACCTTGTTTTTCAACTAGTCTCCCCTCACAATGTAATACCACAAAATTCTTCTTTGAGGCATTTCATCGAAAAGGTTATGTGCATATTACTTTCTTACTAAATAACTCTCATTATTGAAAACTCCCAATCTTTTTTTTTTACAAAACACAAGACCATCAATAACATTGACTTTTTGCAAAGACTCAAACAGCAACATGGGCATGAACTTCAACCAGTTTCATTGAGATATTATTGACCCTTTACACAATTAAACATTCAGCATATATTTGGAATTCTTCTTGTTGAATCAGCACTGGTTGAGAACTTTTCACAGCTTCGGATGCAAGGAATTCTCCAAGCTTTCATTCTCTTCGAGACAGCAGGACAGAGGAGGCATGGAAGCTTTCGTTTCTCCTTTCTTCCTAATATCATATAATTCATCCCTTCTGGTGACAACGACGAGTTGGCAGAGAGTTTGCGGCTTCCTTCTCCTTCCTTCCCCTTTACTACAGCAGCCTTTTGGCAAAGAATCCTTTAGTCTTCGTGGAGCATCTCAAAACATTAGTCGCCATCCTCCTCATAGAACTCTGGGGCAATGGTATCCATAAATCCATTTGATGAAAGGCCGGCGGTGATGAGCATCCACAAGGGCTTACTCAACGACGACGACAAGAGCCCCACAAGGGTGGCTTAACGGCGGCGGCATGTGAGCCCACAAGGGGTGGCTCACGGCGGCAATGGCTGTGAGCCCCACAAGGGTGGCTCGGCAGCGGCAGGAGCCCCACAAGGGTGCCTCAACGGCGGCGACAAGAGCCCCACAAGGGTGGCTCGGCAGCGGCAACAGGAAGCTCAGCAGTAATCAGCCCCACAAAGGTGGCTTGATGGCGGCATGGGTAGCTCAAGAAGAATCACCCCACAAGGGTGGCTTGGTTAAGCAGAAGGAGCAGACGCTTCATTTTCATCTCCTATGTATGATAGAGTGGAGGAGCCCTTCCCCCCTTTTTATTTTATCTCAATATTCCCCTTTTTATAGAGAGAGCCAGCTTTTTTTTTAATTATTTATTATTATTATTATTATTATTATTTTATTTTATCTAAATCCTTATCCTCCATGAACTTTTTTATCTCTTGGTTTGATCTTATCCCGCCAAGATAACTAATTAACTCTCTTCCTTTTTTTTTTTCAAAAACCGTAGGTTTAGATGGGATTTAATTATTTTTTATAACCAAATCTCCTTCCATTTATCTTTTTCAAGATAGCATCAAATTTTAATTTGATTTAAACTTTTATTTAAGATAAGATCAAATTTCTTATCTTAATTTGATTTTATTTTGATTTAAAATTTATTTAAGATAAGATCAAATTTTAATTTAATTTATTTTTTTATGCCTCGGGATCAGTATTCTTGCCCCTTGTGCCTCGGGATATGTTCTTGTTCCATATCACGATTTGCAATTTTCTTGGATTTTCCTCGGGATTTGTTCCCTTGGATTTGCCTCGGGATCTGTGCCCATGGATGATCTTAGGAATTTGAGATCGCCTCAAGATATGTGTTCTCGGGCTATCTTAGGATTTAAGATTGCCTCGAGATATGTGTTCTCGAGCCATCTTGGAATTTGAGATCGCCTCGAGATATGTGTTCTCGGGCATCTTGGAGTTTGAGATTGCCTAGAGATATGTTCTCAGGGGCAAATTTGGAATTTGAGTTTTGCCTCAAGATATGTTCTTAGGGGCAATTTTGGAATTTGAGGTCCTTGGCCCACCTCGGGATCATTAAATATCTTAATTTCATGATATTTTCATTTAAAATATTTCATCATAATTTATATGAAATATTTCATATTGACCCTTGAGATATTTCATATTTTCAAAGCTCATATATATATATATATATATATATATATATATATATATATATATATATATATATATATATATATATATATTGATATCAACAGGGGGGACTAATGATATGGAAATATCTAGCATAACACGTGTCATCGATCCCTTACAACACGTGGCACAACCCCCTCCAGCCACTTGGCATCATCCTAAACCAAATACCTGTTATTAATCTGACCCTCCACCCCATTTCCCCAAAAACCTCCCCCCTGGACCGAAGAATAGGAATGAAATACCCACCCTCTTTCTGACAAAACTGACTAACATCACAGTAAAAGTACAGAAAATATCTCCTGTCAAAACAAATCCGATCAAATCCGACAAAACGACAAAGCACCATAAAACATTCTGACAGTCGATGAGACGAGAATTTAAGACAAGAACATCCACTTGCCCCACGACACGTACCTTAATTTACCCCTCACCTACGCAGACAGATATTTCCCACCGCCTCAACCTTAATAATAAGAAACCAAACCCAGGAGTTTCTCTATAAAAGGGGGAGAACAGCAAAGAACCAAGGGCAAGAATTTTTGAGAAGATTAAAATCACACTTTTTACTCGTTTCATCATAACCCCTCAGCCATTTCTCATCCACTAACTTGATCATCGGAGTTAAATCCGGGCAGAAAGGCCCAATTCTGATCGTTTTCTCTTTCCCTTACAGGTTTTCTACCAGATCTCCAGAATCAAAGTGAGCGTCCACACTAAAAATAAATCTCAACCGTTGATAGAAGTCTGAACCAGATCACAAGGCAGATCCAGTTTCTGACACCAACACTTGGAATATGGATGATTGTAGGATTTCAACAGATGGTGTGGACTTTGTCCTGTCTTTACAAGCAATTCTCTTTTCTGCAAATGGTGTGTAAATATTGAAGTGTTGGATTATATTTTTGTTAGTGTACTCTCGTGTTTTTGTTTGTTGCATTTATTCCCGAAGTTATTATCCGATTTTCTAGTAACAAATTGGTTCTAATTTGTCAACTTTCTCCAAAATTTAAGGTGTTCTCCAGCTTTTGGATGTGGTGGAATATTGATACATTGGTGTAAATGACTATGCACACTAGATAAAGTTCATATTCTGCATTAATTAAAGGCTATGAGTTTGGTTGGATTGGTTACTTTGTGGCATAATTTAATAATTTAAATTATATATTAATAATGGGCGGGGAGGGATGGTGCGGCTGGGAATAGGGAAAAACATTAGTACTTGATTGTGAGTATTAGAAAATACCAATATTTGGCTTGGGCGGGGCAGAAGCGTAGCGGGGCAAAGAGTTGGTTCAAAGTGGGCGGGTGTGGTAGAGGTGCTCAAGACCACGCCTCACCTCCATTGCCATCCCTAAGAACAAGGTTCTCAGTTAGCTTTTATTTTAGTCCCATCAAAATTAAAATACAAAATTTTAAAAATCCTATAGAATCTTAGGAATTTTTTACCCTCAAAAACATTACCCGCTCAAAATAATTTTTTCAAACAAAATAGTTATTTCAATAGAAATTTACTTATTCCTATGGATTTAAAAAGGGTTATCAGAGGGCAGTATTATTCTTGTACTTTTAGCAATTTGAAGTAATATATGTATCTTTTTGGGGTTGTAATTTTCATAATGTTTTGACTAAGTATGGGTAAGAGTATAGTCTTTTGTTAGTTGTAAGTCTCCAAAGAATGGAAGTTATTCACAAATTTATTTATTAAATAAGATATTAAAAATACAGAATTGGAATAACTATTTGAGTAAAAAGGATGAAGGAAAAACCCAACCAAAAGTTTAAAAAAAGGTTGTTTTAGTTAAAGAAAAAAAAAGAGAAAAAGAATCAGAGGCTGCATAATGTGAAGAGATTAAATAAAGAAAGGGACATGGAGTTAAAAAAAAATATTAAGACCTTAATTTGGTTTGGTTCAAGTGGTTAATAAAACATGAATAAATTAATAAAACCGAAGATTTGCATGAAGGTAATCTCACGTGATCCAAAAATGATGATGCAATCAGTCAAAAATAAGTTTGTGATTGAAGTATATATCATCAGTCATCGGATGTAGCCTTATCTGTTCAAATAGCTGTTCAGTGTCTCCGGTTTGAATCTGTTCAAATAGCTGTTCCATACAGAGGTAGGAAGCAGTTTCCAACTGCATTATCTTTTAGGATTTCAAACAAGTGTTTGTCTTCCTGTATATATATATATATATATAGTCCTGATATATTGTAATTGGCCGAATCACTGTACAGATCCGCCGGCTCCTATTTTGGCATTTGGAGTATGTTTGAAAGATTTCCAACACGAATAGAAAGATTATCGAAAAATAAGCTAGTATCTGCACAATGATCCGTGTGCAAATCCAACCGACTGCACCTTATCATGATTATATATATTGATGAGGGTAAAAACCGAGGAGCCTGACACTTGACGTGGATTGATCCTATCCAGTTGATCATCGTGATAACCCCTCGGGACACCCCTTCTTGAGTTACCCCTCGAAAAGCAGGAGAAGACAACCGCCTCAATTCACTCGAGGCAGCCTCCCTCGGGAAAGTTGGCTTACCTCTGGTTCCAGTGACAAAGATTCCCTAACCCGCGAGAAGGCACCATGGATCCAGGAGCCCTCGAGAAAACACTACAACCAAGGACTTGACACCCTTTTCTCGAGAGAATTCTGATTAAGACCGCTGAGATTTAAGCTGAATGACACGCGGCAATCTAGAAGCATCTAGAAGAGCAGGCAGATTGAGATCTAACCTGAATTCTGTACTCTAGCTTTAGAAACATCTAGGAGAAGAGTGGTACCAGCCTAACTAACCAATCCAAATTTGGCGTCCACGCTGTTATTATGGCTGGAGCTGATCTCTAGCCTCCACGTGGTCAATTAAGAATGACTTGCTCACGAAGCAACACCCTGCACTCTGAGGAGCCTATAAATAGAGGAGCTCAGCAGTGACTCATCTTGAGGCTCTGGATGATTGGGCGAAGCCACTGCCTCTCCAGGATATTCAAATTCCACTTGTAAACTTGTGGATTTCTTAGATCATAGTGATTTCATCTCCAGATTTAGGGAGATCTTAGGTCAGTTTTCTCCCCGATTTTGGAGTTTCCTACGTAAATCTTGTGTTGATTCTTCTCCTTCTTGAGTTTCTCTCTCTCGATCCATCTCAATCTCATCTAGACGATCCCCAATCAAATCACAAATTCAATTGTTGATTTGAATGTGGGTCATCCAGATTCTTGCGTCAACATATATATATATATATATATATATATATATATATATATATATATATATGTACTATCATTGCTCCGGAATTGGATCCGCTTTCTCCCATTTTATTTCCTCGAAATATGTTTGAAGGATTTTCAGTATCTGACGGATAGAAGATCATTGAAAAATAAAGTTAACTCCCGATTTTCATATAATTTGATGGCCCGTTTGATCCTTCGACTTAATAGCTTTTATTTTGAAAAAATTTTACTTGATTCAAAATTTTAGCTTAATTTAAGTGGGAGCAAACTTGGTACCAAATCGTATTTAAATCGACAAACTACTTATTTTTACCCCGATGATGTTCATCCGTCTGACAAATAAAATCACTAAACATATTCCAGACGGATCAAACAATGTTCCAGCCATCCCTTCATTTAATTTGCAGCTATCCCTTCATTTAAAAATTTGCGCCTTAATCGACCTCATCAAATAACCACTGTTTACCGAACACGTACACCATGGGAAAACCAGGGGCAAACCAAGTAATTTGATCTGAAATATAATAAAAAATCTATAAAAAAATTAAAAAAATAAAAACTTAGCAACTATTATTAAATTTCTCATCACCATCCACATCAATGTACTTCAACTGACATACAATATTGCAAACTAGTTTCCAGCACAAAAAAGAAAGATATATATATATATATATATATTGATTGCACTAACTTTTGTTCAAACAAGTAAAATACCCTCAATTCAACTCAAGCCACCAGTAATTCCGCGTTGAGGCCAATCTCAGGAATGCTCTATAACACCACCGTATAAACAGATACTGAGGCTTGTTGCATGCTATCTTCAAGCTTTACAAAACCACCAAACAAGGGCTAACTTGATCTTGAAATGATGCATTCATCAGGTTCACTGCAGAATCCATGAACTGTAGGGGAAAAATAATTTGTTTGTCAAGGGCAATTAAAGCAAGAGATGGATTCAAACAAAAAATAAAATATTACAAGCTTTCCGTAGAAATCTGGGTTTGTAGAGTATCAGATCAACAGGAAAAAAAAAAAGCACATTTGTAATAGGTGATCATCTGTTTGTGTTTTCAGAAAATTTTCTGCATAAAGAACCCTCAGAAATATCAGTTCTCCATAAATCATGGAGATCAACATGTACAAATTTTGTGTGGCATCCATTAGCAATTCAAATCAAGATACACAACTGTCATAAGAAATTAAGCAAGCATCCTATTGCACTTAATTAGTGAAGCACAGAGACAAGTCCAACATATGAACTGGCATTATCACCAAATAAGCAAAACATACCACCGAGGTCACATATCCTACATTTTGTCATTGATGTGCCATGTGGTAAGGGTTTTTAACGGATTGCAAAGAAAAGTGAATCAAATAAAACAAACAAACTTGAAAGTTACCACAGATTACATGGGTATAAAGTAATTTTACTTAAAATTAAACAGCTACTTTTAACAATAATTAGAATAACAATTGAAGAACAAGCCCAAGAAGAAAAGGACATAATAAACAAACTACCAGATAATAAATTAAAGAGTGTAGTTCTAGACCGAAGTTGGAAGCAAGCACATACAACCTTATCAATACACATATAGAAATTAACAATCAATTTAAAAGACTTGACATACTTTTGAACTACTCCCCATTATGGCACTAAACATGCACATTGCTTGTTTCACACCCAAAGATGAAAAAATATCAAATAATCCTATTATATTTAAGTATTTAATGTTTCAAGACTTATCTAAAGCATGTTGGTCTAAGGTCACCCAGATGAATATATAGAAACATTTGAGTCAAGAATTGCAAGATAAGCAAGAGCAATAAAAGCTCAGTCTAGTGTATTATCACCTTCCCAATAGATTGTAATTCCCGTCCAACAGGTTCGATAAATTTCAAATTAATATCAATAGGCCAGACCTGCATTCAGTCCATGAAAAGAGAGAAAGGACATTCAGATAAATGTTCTATATAGGAATGATCAACATCTTCCATCCATAACAGTACTTATGGGAAAACCTTAACAGTAAATTGCAATATAATACCATCTTAAAAAAAAAAAAAACTCAGGATATTGAGATATATCACGAGCAGCTATTGGTCATATAATCTAGGTCAATCTTCTGCCTTGACATAGATTTACTGTTACATGGAAGGATGCTAAAACAAAATATTAAAAAAGGAAAAGAAACAGCAATGTGTCTGATGGTGTGAATGCATGAAAAAAGAGAATATTTTACTACATAAGCAGATATTGTCAACCAAAAAATGACTATAAAACAAGCTTAACTAAATAAAATTGTTTTTAACCCTGTCACTCCAATTTTCTCCAGCTAGAAGCATAACCTTTAAAGTGATAAGGAATAAACCAAAGCCACACTATAACCAGAACTTAAATCCACTGTAATGGTGGTGCACCAAACTGTCACTTTCTTACCAGTCTTCAAAAAAGAAAATTTCTTTTCAAAAAGCACACCTTAATCATAAAGAACAAAACTGAACCCTGTTTCAATTTAGATTGGTCTTGATTCTTCTCACAAGTTTTGGTAATCACTCTCTTTTGTAATGTACAATGTTGGAGCAAATATTTATTTTGTTTGGTCAGCTTTTGAGAAGTTATTTAAAAAAGAACCGAGTTGTCTAGCTTGGAGAAGATGAACTTCTGTATTTTTGTGCAGGACAGCGGTTGCCAATATCCAGTTACAAATAAAATAGCATAATGTTCTCTACAAAACAACAATTTAAGCAAGAAAATTAAATTTTGAAAAGATAGTATTCAAAAAAATTGCATGAAACAAACAAAGATTGCTCAATAAATTCCTAAAATTACTTGCATGATGAAGCTGCTGATATCATTGTGAAAGATGATAGTGAGAATTGAGCAATGGAGTAAAAGAGATCAAATAGAAAGAATGAATCGACAATAGAGGGCATAAGACTAATGTCACCATGTTGAATAAAAAAGCAAAGATGAGAAAGGAAAATTGAGTTAGAGATAGATCAATTTAGGAGGGGAGGGGGTGGGGGATGGTGTATCTTAAGTAAATGGAAAGAACTAAGTTTAGTTGTCAACTACCAACCTTCACAAGGAAAGTTGGTAACTCATTCCCTCTCACAATGAGAGGTTGAGGGTTCGAACCACGCCTATGACGTTAGCTTCTAGTGGCCACGTCCACATTTATCCAAAAAAAAAAAAAAAAATTAGTTATCAACTATTTTTGCTTAATGGATAATGAAATATGAAAAATGTTACAAACTACTTCAAGTTCAACATAAACATCCTGATTTGTATTACATCCAAAGAGATTTGGAAGATATTATACGAGAAAAGAAATTCAAAAATATGAAGAAATTAATAATATTTAGCATGATTTGAGGATAGAACTCATCTAGGAATTTAAAAGTTAGTGCTATGGAAGTGATTTCAGGTTTTTAGCCCAAAGGATTCTGCCAAGTTTGGTTGGGTTTGTTTGAATTCTATTTTAAGTTGAGTTTCTCATTAAGTCTAGAAGTTTAGATAAGTCCTATCTTATTTTTACTCAAACGTTGCTTGAATAAAGTCTCTTATCTCTATAAAGGAAGATAGATATTCTCTTAAGAACCAGTTAATGAATTAATACAATTGTTCATTTGCTTTATGCTATTTTTGACAGTGGGATTGCCTTATTCTTACCGAGTGTAATAGCTTAGAACTTTTAGGAGTGACTGCCTATGATATCCCGTGATCAATTTGGTATCAAAACCAGTTTGAACATATTGAAGAAAGCTAACTGATCTACAACAAGTTGGCATCTTGCTAAATCTTGTTGAACAGATAGATAACACCAATTCTTGCCTTGAATATGTAGGATCAAAAGTACACCAAAATACAATTATCTTTAAAATCATTCATAGTGGAAAGTCAAGTGAATGAGACATTGATGTCAATAAAGCCATTGAAACCAAATCAAAAGCCTAATAACTCAAACGAAACGGCTTCCATGGTGGATGCTTCAAAAAAATTTGATGGAAAAGACTTGTTTCAGGTGTAGAGGAAAAGGGTATATGGCACATCAATGTCCTACTGAATCTAGCTTAGATTGGGTAAAAATCTTGGTGAGTTACCGAACTATGGCCTTTTTTCACTTTGGTTACTGAATTTCAATTTATTTCTTTTTAGGTACCAGAAATCAATTTTGTTTCACCGGAAGGGTACCCATAGGATTCCGGCCACTTTAATCCTACGTGGCCGCCAGAATCTCCATGTCGGATGCCATGCCACCTCCATCTTCCACCCCCTTCGAACCCCTTTCTTCTTCACCCGAGAGAAGGCGCGACAACCCACCCTAGCCGCGTGAGTGTTCTTCTTCATCCAAATGTAGGATATGTTTTTCTTTAAATGGGGATAGCTTATCAAAATCTCGAACAAGAAATGTCCAATTGGCGACTCCAGCTGCAGTGAGGCTATCGGAGAGGAAAAAGATGAATCCCTACCACTAGGTCTCCTTTCCGAAGTTCACACCAAAACACAAGTCCTTAGCGGCTTCTTATCCAATCAAATCGAACCAAAACCATGAACTTCGCGAATATAAGAAGTGGGTCAAGATTAGATTTTAAGTGATTTTCTCGAAGTTTTGAATCAAGTAGGATGAAATTCAATAAGAGAGGCGGATCATAGGAGCCTAACCTTAGACCAAGTGGTTTGAAAAATGGGATTTTGGACCTCTTGAAGATCCGGAGGCGAAATCGCCAAAGTGGCGTGACATGGAGACCGAATTTAGTAGTCAAGCGCCTTCATGAATCGAATTAGCTTTCAAAAGCTCCTTTAACGCTGTAATCGAATCAAATCCTACGCATCAAAAGACGAGATTGAAAGAAACAATGTTCGGATGGAGAAGAACCCTCATGCCGCACTCTCAGGTGAAGAAGAAAGGGTTTAAATGGGGAGGAAGATGGAGGTGACGTGGCATCCGACGTGGAGATTCAGGCGATCACGTAGGATTAAAATGGCCGGAATCCCTTGGGTACCCACCTCGTGAAAAAACTGATTTCTGGTAACCAAGAAGAAACAAATTGAAATTCAATAACCAAAGTGAAAAAAAAAAGGTTAAAGTTCGGTAACCTAACAAGATTTTTACCCAGCTTAGACCTCATCAATGTCCAATGGAATCTAGCTTAGACCTTGGCAAAGAAAAGGATGTACGAAATGAACAAAAAGAGATTAAAGCTGAAGACAACAGGGAGGATGTGGCATACTACGTTGATGATCTAATTGATTTTGATGGTGAGTAGGCACATACTTATTGCCCCAAAGACAAAAGGAAGATCAGAGAAACCATTGTTTCCAAACTTTGGTCAGTGGTAAGGAGCTACTTAACCTAGTCACATATGAAGAAAGTTGTATGAACATGATTTCAAAATTTGAAGTAAACACATCAAATCTACCGCTAAAACACATCAACAACCTTATCACATTGCTTGGACACATCCATAATCCTATCATATTGTTTGGATTGAAAATCCGTACCCACTTGAAAGTAAGCAAGCATGACCTAGTTTCTTTTTCTTACGGTTCTCATAAAGATTTTTATTTGGTGTGACATTCCATAAATGTTACACATATACCATTAGGACAGACTTGGCTCACTATGATGTGCATCATTGAGGGCAAAACAACACCTACCTCCCCATATGTGGAAATGAAAACATTACCTTTCATCCAAAGAACAAAAAAGAAACAAAGCCTAGATGGCCCTTTTGAATAGCTAAAGAACCTCCGAACAACAAGTTGTTAAATCTAAAAGAGACCACTTTGTAGATTACCACCAAGAAGTTCATACATGAACACAAAGATAAAAGGTCTTATATATGCAATAGTGGCAAATGAAGCAATACAAACATCAGTTGTATGGTGTTGATGCCAAAAGCCCAGTTCACGCCACGTTTCGGCCATCATTTGCCTTCGTGATCCTGGTCTCACCACCAACGGTTAGAATTTATAGTTGATGTGGACGCTTACCGCTTCTATGAGCGGGGTGTACAGAAACTCCGCCGGAATTACCCAGGTGACTCATCACGAGCACGTAAAAAGGGATGGAATTGGGCTTTCTCGCCTGGATTCAAATTTCGATGCTTAAGTCGAGAAAACTTGAAGAGAAGTTTAATATTAGGCGCTTTTGTGTGATGAGCTTCTTATTTTCTTTTTGGATCCCTTTTCTTCTATTAGTGCTCTCCTTTTATAAAGACCTGTATGGTTCGGGAAAAGCGCGGTAGGTGGGTAAGTGAAGTGGATTAAGTAAATATCTCTTGACATTGGGAAAGGCGCAGGAAGGTGGTAGGAAAAATATCACGCCACCTCTTTTGTAGCGGGTGGATAAGGCCAGCTCATTTTGTAGAGGCGTTAGATGTTTCTCTATCTCTTCTTTCTACCTTACTTTACGTAGAGGATCGCTCCAATTAGGCGGACTTGTTTGTAGGATTGAATCCTTACGCTTATGCTATAACCCGAATGAATCAGGTAAGGATGGTGATACTGCCGTGTAGCCAAAGGAACAAGTGGTTCTTTAACTTAACGACACCTGTCTTCAACAAATATATCCGTAACATATGGCATGCAGTAATTCCTAAAGATGTATCCAAATTGTTCGAAGATGTTGCTGATTTTTTCATGTTGATTTGCCGGGCACACTACCGCCTATACGAAATGTCACGTGATGCTATTGATTTTCCTCGTAACTTCAATTGCCAAAATCTTGCCTCTTATTGAATGAATCCAATGAAACATGAGAGTTGAAGAGGCAAGTAAATGAACAGCCAAATAAAGACATTATAGAGAAAGTTTAAGCCCATGTGTCGTGCCTTTATTATTTACACCAAAGGATGGGAGTTGGTGTACATGTATAGACAACTATGCCATCAACAAAATCACCATCAAAAAACAATTCAAGATTCCTCAACTTGATGATATGTTAAATATGATCGCAGGAGTGACCATTTTCTCCAAGTTAGATCTCAAAATGGCCGCCATTAAATTAGAATTCATCCCGGAGGATGAATAAAAGCTGACTTTTACAACTAAGGATGGATTTATGAGTGACTTGTCATGCCTTTTGATTTATGCCAAGCACCAAATACCTTCATGAGAGAGATGACACTGTGTATTTCAAATTTTTATAAGTAAATTCTTGGTGTTAATTATTTTCCATTTTCCTTCTTTTTTTGATAATAATTTAACCTATAGAAAAACAGTAGCACCACCACTTTCATCTCAACAATTACCAAAGCTATCCAATAAGAGAAACTTTACATTAACATATGTGTTCCTTCATAAGCCTTAGTGTTGGCATTGTGGGCTTTCTAGTCTCCTGTAGAGGTGTGGACGCTAATCCAAAAAGAGTTGAAGCCATTATTAATTGGTGAACACCAATCACATTGCAAGATGTGCTGAGTTTTCATGGGCTAAGTGCATTCCACCACAGATCTATTCAAGGATTCAGCACTATTATGGCACTGATAACTGATTGCATGGAAGATCAATTTTCATGGAATAGGACTGTTCAAAAAGCATTTTAGGTGATCACAAACAAACAAAAAAACAAGAAAAACAAAACAAAACAAAACAAAACAAAACAAACAAAAAAAACAAAACAAACAAAACAGAGACACTAGTACTACAATTGCCAGATTATAACAAGCAAGGTTTTAAAAGGCGAAATCGGGTACCGAGGCGTTTTGCTTTAGCCTCTCGAGGCGTAAGCCTTGAGGCGAGACGAGGCGTAAGCCTCAACTAAAAAATAAAATAAATTAAAAAATAATAATAATATATTAGAATGTCAATAACTCAAGTACATTAAATAAAAACACTCATAATATAGTTCATAAAAAAATAAAATATAGTAAGAAAACAAAGTCGTCACTCAAATACATTAAATAAAAACACCCATAATATGCATACTGTAAGAAAAATTACAATCACATGTAAGCACAAGCTTGACACTTTCCAGGAAGTGTCACATAACTATATGTTAATATAAGTAGGATTTCCATGAAGTGAAGGATCTTAACTTGATTTTCACATGTTGTCCTGTTCCTATTCTGGATTTTTTATTTCATTATATTTATTAATATAATTACATCCGATTAGAAATGATCACATCCGACAAAAGGTGCATGTTGCACCAATTGAAGATAAAATACGAGAAGGGCGTTTAAGATGGTTTGGACACGTACGCTGGAGACCCCCAAGTGCTCCAGTTCGAAAATGTGATAGTTTAGTTGTAGAAAGTAAGAAGAGGGGTAGAGGTAGGCCTAGGATTACGTGGAGAGAGGTGGTGTCTAAGGACCTACGTATGTTAGATATTGAGCCGGATCTTGCTTTTGACAGAAATGACGTTTATTAAAGAATTCATTATGGCCCACTACATACTAGTATAGGATTACCGATAAGTCGGCTAAAAAGTTTTCCTTCATTAGCTTAGCTCTGTTTGTAGGGATACTGTTTTGCTTCTAACATCTCAATCTCTCATAGAATTATTTGTTGTTATTATTATTTATTTATGTATTTTTATTTTTCATTTTATTTCACTGTATTTCAGTTTATTTCATTGTATTTCTGTTTATTTCATTCTATTTTATTTTATTTTTATTTCATATCAAGAAATGCATACATGACAACATAGAATCCATATAGCCGACCCCATCTAGTATGGGATTAAGGCTTAGTTGTTGTTGTTGTTGTATTAATATAATTACATGACATAAAAAATATTTTTATTTATTTATTTATTTGTTTTTAAGAAGGCATGGTACAAGGTCTAAGAACCTAGATTGACATTAGTGTTGATAATACATCTGTAATCCCACTACCGTGGTGACATCAACACCTTCATCATCGTCGGCCTTGGCTCCAAACCTCTCCACATCTTCAAAAAAAGATTCCAAAACAGAGGCTTAAGCCTCGAAGGGCTTTGAGGCGTAGCCTCTGAGGCGTAAGCCTCACTCAACCGAGGCTTAAGCCTCGGTCCCCCCATTATGAGGCGCAAGCCTCTGAGGCGTTTTTTGAGAGCCTCTAAGCCTCAGAGCCTCAGAGGCGTAAGCCTCGAAGGTTTTTGAAAACCATGATAACAAGGTGTGGTTTTTAAAGTCATATGATGCTTCATATATTGGTATTATTGGTATTTGTGGTGTCTCCCAAGAGGGCCATCAAATCACGTTTTTTGTGAGAAGCTTAATGGCGCTAAAAGATTCTGCATATGAAAAAAATTTATGCACTGTACAAGGTGCGCCATTGGCTGCATTACTTTATACTAAAGAAACTTTTATCTATATCTTCATTGTAGAGATATATGCAGGGGAAAATCTACATTACCTGTAAAGGATAGGGATCTTTCTCTTCATTGACATGTGAAGATCACATCCCATGATGATCTTTTTGTATAGAAAGGGAAAGTAGAGGTTATATTTTCCGCTTTCTTCCATTCTACATTCTTTTTACTTTGTTATTTGTTTAATCTACCTAAACTTTTCAGATTCATGCATCTTCTTAGATTTTCCTTATCTTTTTAAATCTCGGTGATTTTACTTGTTTTTAACGATCTAAACTTTTTTCAATCTTCATGCATTTTCCTTAAATTTTCACCCTTCCAGATCTTCTTGAATCCAATGTTATAAATCTTATCTAGATTTCAAGTTTCAATTTAATTTAAATTCTTGTACTTCCACTTCTCTAAAACAACATGATTTACTAAAATAAAAATTGTTTCTCTCCCTAATCATTTCAAAAAAAAACTTATGACCATAGTACTTTTTGAGATAGTAGTTGTCAGTAAATTTTAAGACAATAATACCTATTTTAATATGTAATTATAAGCTTATTGAATTTGTATATAGGATGGTGAGTGGTGCTAAAAATGATAAGGATGTAGCGAATGATCAAGGAGTTAGAGATATTCCTTTATGGTGTTATATTAATTTTTTGCGGCGAGAAAGGAAAAAGGCAAAAAGTGTCCAAGGAATTATATATAGGTGTACAAATTATGTAACAAAGTATTTAACAGTTCATATTCTAAAGTTAAAGTGCACCTTTTAATTCAAGCAAAGAATTTGTATATGCAATGCGTCAATGATAAAACATTGTAAACTTCAACAAGATTAACGATCCGGTGCAAGTAAAGAAGACCTCTGAAGAAGTGCAAAGTGAATATTATTTGAATTTTCCTTTGCCAAGCTTTGATTTATAAAGAAAAAATAATGAAAAGAAATGAAGAATTACAAAATACTTTAATATGTCCACACAAGATGAGATGGGCAGTTGGCCTGTCCAGCTTTTTATGCTAATGGGTTATACTTCAACTTAATTAGAACTCTATATTTCCAAAGAAATATCAAGCATATTGATGCAGGAGGCTTGGGTCAGTTAGTGCCGAGTTGGCGGATCAACGTAAAAATTGGAAGTGATCGAGCCAATTCCGTGATTGGAGCAGTTTTGGAGGTGGTTCTGTATTTTGGCCATAACTTTGGCTACAGATATCGGAATCACGAGTTTGAACCCAATCCGGAAAGCTCGTTTTGGCGCGCACCACGTGGTCCCCCATATGCTCGAATTTCGGTGAAGTCGTCTTGAATTCAAATTCTGGTGTTTTCCCGCCATATCATTGTTTAAATATTTTTGCTATTTTTCGTATTAAATTATTTATCAAATTGGGATAGGATTTGAATCTGATTTGATCTCGAATTTTTAGGATTTATCTGATTTGTTTAAAGTTTTAAATTTAGATAAGTTTTAATTTTGAATAATAATTTGCCAATTTTGACAATTTAGATAAGATGAAAGAGTTTCTAGGTTATTTTTTTGAAGTTATTTAACCCGGCTTGTGGGTTTGTTTTAGATTATTGAGTTTTGAATAATATTAGTTTCTTTAAAGTTCCAAAGACTTTCACTGTTTTGTCTTCCCCCTTGCTTGCTTTCTTGGCAATCCACTGATTACCATCACCCGTAGGTTAATCGTTATTCTGCCCGGCGTCAGTTGGTACCAGAGCTTCAATGTCTTCCTAGGAGAGTCATCAGCTTCAATGTCTAGTGGTGGTCGTGGTCATAGTCGGCGTGGATGGGTTCCGAGCGAGGAGGTCCAGTACCATGATCGTGACATGTAGGAGATGATGATTGTGGATTTGTAGAGGCAAGTCGCGGAATTAACCCGACGTTTGATGATTAAGGATTTGCAGAAGCAAGTCACGAAATTATCAAGACGTCTGGCGGCGATCGGCTTCGATCATGGTTATTATGGACAGGTTCCGAACGAGAAAGTCCAGCACCATGATCATAGAGATCAGAAAGGGTTTGGCCAACCCACCTATGATGATTACGAGGAGATCTCGCCCATCTACGATTATTACAAGGAGATGTGGCCCATCTATGACGATTACGAGGAGATCTCGCCCTTCTATGACGATTACGAGCAAAAGAATGGACCAAGCTTGAAGACTTCGGATGATTCTAAAGACGTTTTGAACTCGAGGACGAGTTCTTTCCAATCCGGGGTAACTGATGTAGGAGGCTTGGGTCAGTTAGTGTTGAGTTGGCGAATCAACGTAAAGATTGGAAATGATCAGGCCAATTCCGTAATTGGAGCAGTTTTGGCGGTTATTCTGTATTTTGACCATAACTTTGGCTACAGATATCGAAATCACGCATTTGAACCCAATCCGGAAAGCTCGTTTCGGCGCGCACCACATGGTCCCCTAGATTAACCCTGTAGGCGTCATCTTTGAATTCAAATTCGGTTGTTTTCTCGCCATATCACTGTTTAGATATTTTTGTTATTTTTAGTATTAAATTATTTATCAAATTAGGATAAGATTTGAATCCGATTTGATCTCAGATTTTTAGGATTTATCTGATTTGTTTACAGTTTTAAATTTAGATAAGTTTTAGTTTTGAATAATAATTTGCCAATTTTGACAATTTAGCAATGTTTTTAAAACCGACCAGGATAAGGAACCGTCTCACAACCTGGAGTCACTTGAGGTCGGTCCAACCGGATGACCCATTTCGGTCGGACCGGATGACGTCATATATATATATATATATATATATATATATATATATATACATACATACATACATACATATATATTAGATGTATTGTTTTAAAGTAACAGAAACCATAAACATACATTAAATTATATAGTAAAAGTTCTTTATCTATAAATTATAACATCTTTAAGGTACACAAAGACAACAAACAGCTTGAAAAAGCAAAGAAAAAATATATATATATATATATATATATATAAAGTTGATAAATATTAATTATATTTTTATGATTGGGATTCAAAAGAATGGCAAAGTGGATGTAATTAGAAAGAAATTGGAGTAAGTGGTTAGAAAGGGAGAGTAAATGAGAGCAAATGATATGTTGGCATTTAATTTCAACAAAACTTAGTCCCACATCGGATGGGAAAGAATAGAGGACGCCTTGGCTATAAAATGGGTTGGGCCTTGAAGTAACTTGTATGTTTCTTTGGCCTTTTGGCCAATTTCAATTGAAATTAAAAAAAAAAAAAAACGGGTTCTACCCGGTTCCGGGTTAAGCAGCCAGGTTCACCGGTTTTCAATGGCTCGACCGCTCAAGTTTTGGTCAACAATTGATAAAGACTGACCGGGCCGCTGTCCCTGCTTCACGGGGTTTTTCGTCCGACCGGCCGTCCGTCCGGTTTAAAAACATCGTAATTTAGATAAGATAATAGGGTTTCTTGGTTATTCTTTTGAAGCTAATTAACCTGGCTTATGGGTTGGTCTTATATTATTGAGTTTTGAATAATATTAGAGCAAGCAAGGGGGGAGACAAAACAGAGAAAAAAGTCTCTGGAACTTCAAAGAAACTAATATTATTCAAAACTTAATAATCAAAAACTAGCCCACAAGCCGGGTTAAATAGCCTTCAAAGACTAACCTAAAAACCTTATCATCTTATTTAAATTGCCAAAATTGACAAATTATTACTCAAAACTAAAACTTATCTAAATTTAAAACTCTAAACAAATCTAACTCCTAAAAATCCGAGATCAAATCGGATTCAAATCTTATCCTAATTTGATAAATAATTTAATACTAAAAATAGCAAAAATATCTAAATAGTGATATAGCGGAAAAACAGTAAAAATTTGAATTCGAAGATGACGCCCACCAAGTCGATCTGGGGGGGGGCCACGTATTGCACGCCGAAACGAGCTTTTCGAATTCAATTTAAACGCGTGATTTTGACGTTTGTAGCCAAAGTTATGGCCAAAATACAGAACTACCCCCGAAACTACTCCAATCACGGAGTTGGCTTGATCACTTCCAATCTTTACGTTGATCCGCCAACTCGGCAACAGCATATCCGAGCCTCCTGCATCCGTCACCCCGGGTTGGAAAGAACTTTTCCTCGAGTTTAAAACGACATCTTTAAAATCGTCGAGAGTCTTTAAACTTGGTCCAATCTTTTGCTCGTAATCATCATAGATAGGCGAGATCTTCTCATAATCATCGTAGATAGGTTGGCCAAACCCCTTCTGATCGCTACAATCATGGTGCTGGAATTCCTCGTTCGGAACCTGCCCACAACAACCACGATCGAAATCGATCGCCGCCAAACGCCTTGATAATTTCGTAACTTGCCTCTGCAAATCCTTAATCATCAAACGTCGGGTTAACTCCGCAACTTGCCTTTGCAAATCCACAATCATCATCTTCTGCATGTCACGATTATAGTACTGGACCTCCTCATTCGAAACCCGTCCACAACGACCATGACCATGACCTCCATTAACCATTGAAGCTGATGACTCTCCCAGGAAGACGTTGAAGCTCTGGTACCAACTAACGCCAAAGTGTGAAAGTGATTAACCTTCACATGACAAACTGGATTGCCAAGAAAGCAAGCAAAGGGGAAGACAAAATAGAGAAAATCTTTGGAACTTCAAAGAAACTAATGTTATTCAAAACTCAATAATCGAAGACAAGCCCACAAACTGGGTTAAATAATTTCAAAAGAATAACCTAGAAACTCTTTCATCTTATCTAAATTGCCAAAATTGGCAAATTATTATTCAAAGTCAAAACTTATCTAAATTTAAAACTCTAAACAAATCAGATAAATCCTAAAAATCCGAGATCAAATCAGATTCAAATCCTATCCTAATTTGATAAAGAATTTAATACTAAAAATAGCAAAAATATCTAAACAAAATTGATGTATGTGGGAAAATAATGTAGAATTTGAATTGAAGATTTACGCCCATCGAAGTCGATACTGGGGTAAGATGGTGCTACCAAACGAGCTTTCCGGATTGGGTTCAAACGCGTGATTCCGACATCTATAGCCAAAGTTATGGCCAAAATATAGAACAACTCCCAAAACTGCTCCAATCACGAAATTGGCTCAATCACTTCCAGTCTTTACATTGATCCGGCAAATCGGCACTAACTTACCCGAGCCTTCTACATCACATATATGTGAAAATTTTGAGTGGGTATGTTCCATCAACCTATCATGGGCTCCACACTATACTTTTGGAAATGGAGAAATCTAATATGGATATGCTTTGAAAGCCTATTAAAAAAATCTTGATTACACAATGGTGTATCAATTGTAAATAAATGGATACATGTAAGAAAATGAGTTTGATAAATTTTGCTACGACTTCGACAATGGTTCTCTTTTTGAAAGACATTGGAGCTACAAGCGAATAAAAAAACACAAAATACATTGCAAGATTATTCATAGAAGTTATATTAGAAATTAGTGTCTCTAATGTGGTATAAATCATCACTGATAATGCACCGATTTGCCGAGCCGCGAGAATGAAAGTGGAAGAGAAATTTCACACAATATTTTGGACACTGTGTGTTGTGCAAACCCTTAATTTGATTTTTGAAAATTATTAGCATATTGGACAAAAATGATAATAAAAGATTTCAACAATTTGAATGGACAGGACAAATAGAGAATGATGCCAGCCACGTAAGGAGTTTTATTGTGAATCCTGATTGCGCTTCTATAATATATGGAAGTATTCCAAGTTAAGGCTTATTATTTTGACCAAGATAAGATTTGCTTCAACATATATTTTTCTTAAAAGAATTTACCTTGTAAAAGTGGTTTTACAAAGCATGGTGATTGATGAAGATTAAAGGTTTTATAGGGAGGAAGATATCCAAAGAACAACAAAAAAAAGGAGAAAAACTAAGACCTTATGATGAATGATTTATGGTGGGGCCAAATTTATATTTTGCTATTTTATAAGATTGTCACACTGGTAAGCACATACTTCACAAAACAAATGAGAATTGGGATTGTATAATTGAAAAGATAGAAAAGAAAATTTTTAAACATGACTAGACGCACTTATATGCGTGTGTGTGTGTATCATGTCGCTTTAAATTGATGTCTCAACGTTATATATACCAATTAGCAAAAAGGAAAGTAAAAGAACATAGGTCTTTACGCGCCACCAGCCTCCTTTAGAGCCTCGCAAAACTAAGCATGGATTTTGTGCTAGGATTACCTAAAACTAAAAGCAAGCATGATTATATTTTAGTAGTTGTTGATCATTTTCTAATATAATGAATTTTATCCCTTGTTCTAAATTAAGGGATGCAATTCATATGGCAAAACTATTCTTCAAAGGAAGTTGTAATGACTTCATGGTTTACCAAAAACTATAGTACCAAATAGAGCAAAAGGTTCAATAGTTATTTCTGGTGGACTTTATGGTGGTTAATGAACAATAATTAAAATTTCCAACTACATTTCATCCTCAGATTAATGCAAAAACTGAGGTGGTTATCCAAACCCTTAAAGATCTACTTCGTTTTTTGGTGAGAAAAAAGCTTGCTACCTTGAATTTAATTCTAACTATGATTGAATTTGAACATAACAACTCCGTTCACAGAATTGCAAGGTGAAGTCCGTTTGAGATATCGTCAGGCTTGCAGCCATGGAAACTAATTGATTTGGTTCCCTTCCCCATTGCAGCCCACCCTAATGCTGAAGCTATTGATTTTGCAGAAAGCATATGACTCATAAGCTACTAGCACGAAAGCCTTGCCAACTACCAAATAGATTCAGATGATGTGCAACAAAAGGCTGCAGCCAATTAAGCTGTTTACAAGAACTATGCAGATTTACACTACCGACATGCTGAACTTGAAGAGGGGGAACAAGTAATTGTTCACATGAGATCTAAATGATTTCCAAATAAAAAATATAAGGGGCTCCAGGATAAAAAAATTCTTAAAAAGATAATCTTCAATGCTTATGTTTTAGAATTACTGGACAATATAGATATAAATAAATATCATGATCACAATGATGCTTTAATTGAAGACCCCAGCCCGTTTGAACCCAGCTTCAATTACATCAATTCATGATGAGATTGCGACCATTGTCGAAAGTGTAATTGTTTCTACCACAGATTTTACTTGGATTAAGAGGGACTGGTCTTGAAAAGCATTTGGTCAAATGAAGAAACAAGCCATACTCATATTGCACTTGGCTCTAAAGAAGACTTAAAAAAAACTAGAACACAATATTTATGTGAAATACTTCTCTTCTAATTCATCAAAGTTGAATTTCTCGAAGTCAAGGAAAGATGATGTAGATCACATGCCAAGGAGATTTGGAAGGCATTACAAGTGAAGAAAAAGTCCAAAATATAGAGAAATCAATAATATTTAATACAAGTTAAGCTTAGAACTCGTCAAAGGGCTAAGGTTAGTGTAATGGATATTTTGGTAATTTCAAAATTTTAGCTTCTAAGAGCCCACTAAGTTTGGTTGGATTGTCTTGAATTTTATTTTAAGTTCATCAATAAGTTCAAGTCCTAGAAGTTTAAGTACTAATTCTTTAGAAGTTGTAGGTGAAAAATCGTTCAATTAGGTCATCAAAGCAAATGCACTTTTCAATTTAATCCATCGTTCATTAACATATGTGTGTGAAATGGCATGCATAAATTATTATACCACTAAAGTGGCAATTTCATGGGTTTCTTTGGAGAAAGAGCAAGGGATGGATAAGAAAGATATGAGGAAGTAGCATGGCAGAAATTATCACACCACATGTTAGTCGATGCGACAATTTGATGCATGTGGTTGTGTGGGTGCCAAAAGGAAACATGTCTTCCCTTGGCTTTCTCTTGATTTGTACCAAGAGACAATGGGGAAAAAATAGAGATGTGAGAAAGCAACATGGCTAGGAATGTAGACGAGCTGAGTTTGAGTAGACCCCTTACTTTGTCCAGCTCGGTTCAAATTTAAGGAATCAAGCATGAACTCAAGCTTGAATTGGCTTTTTTTAGTTTTATTATCTTTATTTTCTTTTTTAAACTAGAAATCTTCTAAACCTATGAGTTTAGCCTAAGTTTTCCACTATACTTCAATTTTCAATTTTGTCAATTAAAACTCGTACTTCCAATTTAGTTAAAATGTCGACCCTTCATCCAATTCACCATCAACTAGACATCATAAGCTTCAATGCTTATGTTTTAGAATTACTAAACAATATGGGAATTAACAATATCTTTAATGTAGAAGATATAAATAAATATCAAGATCACAATTATGCTTTAATTGAAGGCCCAATTGCACGTTTAAACCCAGCTTCTATCATGCCAATTCATGACTAGATCAAGACCATTATGGAAAGTGTGATTTTTTATTACCACATATTTTACTTGGATTAAGGGGGACTGGTTTTGAAAAGTACTTGGTCAAATGAAGAAATAAGCAATGGTCATATTGTACTTCGGCCTCTAAAGAAGACGTAAAGAAAACTAGATCATAATATTTATGAGACATAATTCGCTTCTAATTCATAAATGTTGAATTTCTCCAAGTCAAAGAGAGATGATGCAGATTACATGCCAAGGAGTTTTAGAAGGCATTACAAGTGAAGAGAAAATCCAAAAAATATGGAGAAATTAATAAAAATATGGAGAAATTAATAACATTTCGTACGAGTTAAGGTTAGAACTCGTCTAGGAGCTGAGGTTAGTGTTATGGATATTTTGGTAATTTTGGGATTTTAGCTTGTCAGAGCCGACTATGTTCGGTTGGATTGTCTTGAATCTTATTTTAAGTTGAGTTCACCAATAAGTTCAAGTCTTATAAGTTAAGTGCAATTACTTAGAACTTGCAGCTAAAGAATGGTTCAATTTGGTCCTCAAAGCAAATGGACTTTTCAATTTACTCCATGATTTGTTGGCTAATGTCATATATTGTGTATGAAATAACATGCATAAATTATTTACTACATACCAGTTAATGTGACAATTTCATTGATTTTCTTGGAGAAAGAGCGAGGGATAGAAGAAAAAAAAAGATAAGAGGTAGCGGAATAGAAGAAATTATCATACATGTCAGTTGATGCGGCAATTTGATACATGTGGTTATGTAGGTGCTAAAAGGAAACATGTCTTCCCTTGTTTTTCTCTTGATTTATACCCAAAGGCAATAGTGAAGAAAAAGAGATGTAAGAAAGTAACATGGCTAGGAATGTAAACGAGCTGAGTTTGACTGCATTCCCTTCCTCCTCACAAGCCTGCTTTGAATTTAAGGAATTAAGCTTGAATTGGCTCTTTTAGTTTTAAAATTATCTTTATTTTCTTTTTTAACATAGAAATCTTCTGAACTAGTGAGTTTAGCCTAAGTTTTCCACTATACTTCAATTTTCAATTTTGTCAATCAAAACTCATACTTCCAAACAACAACAACAACAACAACAACAACAACAACGACGACGACAACAATAACTAAGCCTTAATCCCATACTGGACGGGGTCGCCTATATGAATTCTCTGTCTCCATGTTGCTCTCCAAAAAAGTAAATAAACAATAATAATAATAATAATAATAATAATAATAATAATAATAAATGAATAAATACATATAAATAAAATAAAAATAATGCATAAATAATAAAAAATAAAGAATAATAAATAAATAATTCCATGAGGGCTTGGCATGTTAAAGCAGAAACATATCCCCCAAGCAAAGCTAATGAAAAAGAGATTTTTAACCGACTTATCCATAATCCTGTACTAGATGGGGTCGGCTATATGGATTCTTTATCTCCATGTCGCTATGTCAAAAATAAGATCCGACTCAATATCTAACATACATAGGCCTACCTCTCTCCACGTAATCCTAGGCCTACCTCTACCCCTCTTCTTACCTTCTATAACTAAACTATCACATTTTCGAACCTGAGCACCTGGGGTCTTCCGTGTACATGTCCAAACCACCTTAAATGCCCTTCTCTTAGAGCACTTCTACCGCGCGGGTGGAAGGCAAGTCAAAGTGCGATTGTAGCACTTTTGAAACGTTTCATGTTGACACCGCGTGAGAAATGAATCGGGCGGATGGTGGGACCCACGCAGACGGGCAAGCGCCCAGGCAAAATTCGCCCGGGCGCGCAATCGGGCGATTGAATAATTTATGAGTGGGGCCCACTACTTTTTTTAATAAAAAACAATTATCAAGAATCTCAACAACTCAACGGCTATATCTAATTTGATTTTTTTTATTTTAAAAATCAATACAACGGCTAGTTTCAACGGGAAAAAAAATTTCTATTTCTAAATTTTTTTTATAAATACCCAACACTTTGTAATAATTCTTCACACATTCATATCAACAAAAACTCCTTCCACACTCTCATATTGTTTCTTTCTTTCTATTTTGGAAATATATTTTGATGTATGCCTTTCTAGAAATTTCGTGGGTCCACCAATAAGATGTGTTGTTATCTCATAATCCGCTGACGGGGAATGAGATGAAAAATGCAAGAATGTGGAGCCTCATCCACGAAAAATTCATATCAAATGCGGTGGATTCTCCTCTCACAGAAATGAGTATGTCTAGCAGATGGAAAGTATTGAATAAATCGCTAGGATATTGGAGGGATGCTTTGAAGAAAGCATCTAAAATTATCAAAGTGGCACCCAATCTTGGGGATGAGGTACTTTTTTAATTTAATTTGTTTAATTAAATATTTAAAATTATAACTTAATTTTTTAAATATATACTTAATTTAATTATTTGTATTAGAAATTCAAGCACAACGCTGGTACAATGCTACCGCGAAAGAAGGAATTTGGCAGATTTTCAATGGGAAGTTGTTAAGAGCTATCCAAGATTCATGATTATCCAAGAATCTCAAATTAACATATAACACCGACCGAATTCGCCAACATCCCAAGAGCCAACAACATTTGATTCTTCCGGTGATGTATGACACCAACCGATTGCTACAACATCACCATTCAGACGTGCGTGGGAGGCCACAATCCGGTGGAGGCTGCCAGGACCGGGAAGAAAGAAGTCAAAGCAAGCCACGGCTCATATAATTTGGACACGGCTTAAGTATCTCTGAGGAATTAGCCACGTGAGGTAAACTCAACCTCGAGAGAAATAGAGAAAAAGATGATTTGAAAGACATAGATTTGAGACACTCCAAAAGGATGTTAATACCTCACAACTACAACAAGATCAAATGGATCGAGAGGTTAGCTACCATGGATCGCTCTAAGATTTTGTCCGGATAGGAAAAAGTTTGGAAAGCGAACGTATGGAAATTCATGAGGAGAAGCTAGTTCTTTTAACGAAGGCACCCCAAGAATAATGAATAGAAGGCACCCCAAGTAATGTGGATGAAGATCATACATCAACAATCGGTTTAATTAGATGTCTTCCTACTCGCTTAGATTATATATATGTTTAATTAATGTACTTTTTTAAAATTTTAATTAATGTAATTTATTTAATTATAATTAATGTACTTGCTTTGTTTTAATTAATATTATTTATTTTAAATTATGTTTATTATAAATAAAAACTAACATTTAACTAACTCAAATTATAGAAAAATATTTTATGAATAGTAATTGCCCTGCAATCAAGGTTCTCAAGTGGAAGTTTTTTTTGAAAAGTGAATTGCCTGCAATTCTAGCCCTACAATCAATTGAAGGTTCAAAGTGTAAGTGCTCTTATTTTATCTTCAATCAGCAAGTATGCATTTAATGCACTTTGTGAACGTATTCATTTCTAATCTTGTCTAATCTTATACACTACTCATTCACCTTTAACATCCCTCATTTTCGCCACATTCATATTATAAATACGTTGAACTTTACCGCCTCAACACTGCCTCCCGTGATAAGCATTTGGCCAGGTCTAACTGTCAGCCCCATATAGAATTTTCCCTTCACTTTGTTAGGTATCTTCTTATCCATAACACACCCTATCAAGCATCTCTCCATTTTAACCATCCAGCTTTGATTCTATCATCCCATCATCTTGGAAAATGGAACCTAAATACTTAAAATGGTTAACATGAGGCACTACCACCCCTACTAATTTCACTTCACCTTCATCTCTCCTACTTAGACTAAAATTACAAAGGTATATATTATGTCTTACTTCTACTAAATAGCCTAAAGCCTCTACTCTCAATAGTTCTAACTTTTAATTTATTACATCTTTAGTTTCATCCACAAGGATATTATCACCTACTTTAACAACATACAATTCATGGATATCATCTGCATATAACTAGTTAACTCATCCATCACTGAAGAGTAAACAAGTATAGACTCAAGACCGATCCTCGATGTAAAACCCAATCGCTATAGGGAACTTCTCTATATCACCTGCTACTGTTCTCACTTGTAACCGCTCCTTCATACATATCCTTAATAATATTTATATATTTTACATGAATACATTTCTTCTCTAATACTGACCACAGGACTTGTCTCGGTACCGTATCATATACTTTTTCTAAGTCAATGAAAACAATATGAAGATCCTTTTTCTTCTCTCTGTAGATCTCCATCAAGTTTCTTAATAGGAAAATGGCTTCTATTGTCGATCTACCTGACATAAAGCCCAATTGGTTCTCTAATACCTTCGTGATATCCCTAAGTCAATGCTCTATAACCCTTTCCGATAGTTTCATCATATGACTCTTTAACTAAATACCACTAGAATGCAGTGCAATTTTCAATATCTCCTTATTCTTATAAATAGAAAACAAAGTGCTCTTTCTCCAATCGTTTGGCATTTTTCCTCTTTTTAGGATAGAGTTGGAGAGTTTGGTTAATCACTCTACCACACCTTTCCAAGGCACTTCCAAACTTCAATTGGGATACCATCCGAGCCACAAGCTTTTCCAGTCTTCATCTTCTTCAAATACCTCCTCGACTTCAATTGGGACCACTACCTCTACATGTAGCAGAAATTTAAAGTTTCTTTCTATTACTGATGCATAAAAATCTGTAAAGTTATCCTCATGGCTTGCATTAAACAAGTGATCAAAGTAGCTTCTTCATCTCTCTTTGATTTCATTATCTCATCCCTTCATCCAATTCACCATCAACTAGCCATCCAATCACTAACTTAACACTATACATGGCAATCCATGTAGGCCAAACAAAAGACAAGATCATTGAAAACCTCTTTTGGATTTTATATTCGTAGGTGGGAAAAATTATTTTTGAATGTTTTGCCTTTTAATCAAAACCATGTGAACTGGAACATGGCACCACCATGTGGTAGTAAACTGGTTAATGATATATTAGATTGACAAAATTGAAAGTTCAAGGGTCAGCTGGTCCAAAAGATAATTCACCCTAATTAATATAAAAATGCAGTAGAGACTAAGCTGTCCTTCTAGTGAATGTTACATGTAAAAGGCAAATCCAAAGACCCACTCACTCAGCAAGAAGCCAATTTTTACACAATCAAAAGAAAAGGCAACAAAAGGAAAAAGATCATAAACAATCTAATAATAGTTGCAAATAAAAAATGGTAAAAATAAGAAAAGAGAAGGCAGAGATATTATGATATAGTGAAGTCCTACCTTCAATCCAAGAAGCTTAACAGGGGAGACCTGCCCCGGCACAATGCATTCAGGCCCCGCCGATTCGAGTTTGGCCTCCGTAGCGAAACCCCCACCAATCGGGTTGGGATGCTTCAACACAACAACAAGAATCGGATCAAGAACTCGGATTGGACAGAGAGAAAAAGGTAAGGGAGCGGCAAACACCTTCATGACAGCGAGAGCATAGCTGGAGCTGGGATTTTGCCGGAGTCGGAGGACAGGATTCTGGTGAATCTTGGGAACAGGCTTTCGGCCGCCAGGGGAAGCCCTCCATGGGGCGTCCTCGGCGAGCAGCGGCCGCTTCGAGGGCGCAGCAGATGACATCGGAGAACGAGGAGCTGCGAATTGAACCCCGAGCTGCCAAGGAGGAGGGAGGCTATTGGTTTTTGTGGATGAGGTGATTGTGATGCTTCTTGATGATGAGGAAGAATTGGACAGGAGCAAGGATAATGAGGCGACTCGAAGAGGTTGGAAGAAGATAATCTGAGGGATTTTTTTATTTTCAAAATAACAATATAATCAAATTGTATTTATTTTTTTAAAATAATTATATATATATATATATATATATATTAAAAATATATAAATAACTTTCTCAGGTTATAAAATATTCAATGGAATATTGCAATTAAAACATTAGGGATAAAATCCCAAGTTTAATAAATTAATTTATTAAAAATATATTTTATTCTTGTTCTCCTAACAAAGCACTAATTTATAATTATACTAAAAATAAGATTTTACATTTTCATATAAACATGAAATCATAAGAAATGCACTCTATCCTGTAGAAAGCCTAGAAAATTTGTTAGATGCCTTTCATTTAATTTTTTTATTTTATGAAAATAAATAAATAAATAAATAAAATATATTGAAATCTCCAAATTACCAACTTATTTGTGGTTAGAACCTCAAAATATTTTATACCTATGATAAAGAATATTATAAAAAAAATTCTCCTTAACTCCTAATTTTTAACATAAATCCCTAACTTATGTATGTTTCCTTACAAACTCCTGATTTTGCATATAAATCCCAAAAATTGTGTTTTTGTTTTTCCATAAATCTTAAGTTCGTGGTTTTTTCTATAAATCCCAATTTTCCACATAAAACCATAAAATTGTAGGTATTTTTTACAAATGCTTAAATTTATGGCGTAGAAAATATCACCATACACGGGTATGATCCTAGAGGACTGAGAAGAAGAGGTATCACCAACAACCTTATAATCGAATAACAAATGCTTTGGGTAGCTTTTGGAACACACCACAAGTTTTGGGGTCAATTCTCCAAAACGCCTTTGTACCCTGCTTGAGGAAGACAAGGTCGTTGCTTGCTTGACGTTTCAACTAATTGCTTACGGCACTCCAAAGTCATCTCTAACCGGCCAACTACCTCCTAAGATATAAAAGGAGACGAAGAGAGAGAACAAAGGAACTCCAACCCCTTTTATAACCGTCACTTCCCTAAGATCTCTCTCTCGCTCATACTCGTTCTCTCACTCTTTAATCCAATCCTTTTTTCCAATCTCTTTGAGAGAGAGATCTCTCTCCCTCTTTTCAATCTCATTACATTGACTTGATCGTTAAAGGGTGCGAGGATAGACCTGAGACTTCCCTTGCAAATCATCTTCAACGCCAGACATTGTCATCGGAAAGAGTCCTACCCACCGGAACCATCACCAACGGTTGATCGTCTTTCCCGTTTCCAACTGAAGAAGATAGCATCTCCATTGAATCTCAATGGTTGATCTGGATCAACTCCAACCCCAAGGAGGAAAGGATTTCGCTCATCAACACACTCCATTTCCACTTATTGCGCAAAACCCTCTTCCTTTACTAACAAAGACTATTTATAATTATAAACCCCATGTCTTGTGTATAAATACCTAAATTTATATCTAATCTTAGTAGCGCTCTGTCACACCTCGACCCCAATATCCCGGCCTCAAGTAAGTGAGCTGCACTGCCAGACTCCTAAGCAGATCGACCCCACTTGGATACAAGGCCTAAGTAATCATAAAGCAATAACACAAATGCAACGAAATAATAAAAACATAAATATAAAGCCAGAGTGATATCAGCGGAAGATAAATCCTAAGGGTACAGGCACCCTATAATGTCAAGTACATAATTGGTCCAACTTGACCAAATCAAAAGTGTCCCCACTCATAATAATGAAATTAGGGGTAGCGAACCTCAACAAAAATCCCTATACCCCACGCACAACTTTGGTAGCTCAAGTCCGCTACTCCGCGGGATCTGAAAAGGAGTGAGAACAAGTGTATGAGCTTTCGGAAGGAAAACTCCAAGTAGCACTCTATAGGGATCATAAACAAGTCATGTATAAGAAGGAGATAAGCAAGTAAAGCAAATCAATAACATGACTAAACCAAGCAAGTGGGGCTACACCCGCGCCAACCAACACCTAGGAGTCTTAGGCCTACCACAAAGGTAAACAATGGTAGGAACTCCTAGATTACCACTCACATTTATCTCAAAGCCCAAGGAGCAATCCAAAGAAGACTCTCAAAGTATCCCTCCTACTACCATCACCGAGCTAGTATCTAATCGACTTTGGTCGAAAAATCCTTACATGGCTACTCTCTCATAGTATGGCACTTGACGACTCAAAAGATTATATCATCTCATTGATAGGTGGACGGCTAGAGTATCCTCCGCATGGAAACCATCGTAACGCTGTGATGTCCGCGAACCGAGCAACGCTACCCAGGAGCCCTCCCTATCCTCCAATCGATCCGTATGGAAAAATTCCACAAGAGTAACACATATCGAGTGGAAAAGAAACATCATATAACCACACACACATGCACAAGCATGGAATCAATAAGGTAATACCCAACGAGTCAAGGAAGCAATAATCCAAGGCATAAAATAAGTATACATGGCCTCAACAAACCAACCAACCAATGATTGGGAAGTGCGTAAGCATGAGATTAAGAATCAACATGATAAGGAGAGAGTCAAAGGCACTTACCCGTAATTGCAGGGATGTCTAGAATCAATCTGTGCCCTCCTTTGACGTACATCGGTATCTGATAAAGGGGGTTAAATTTTAGTATAGTTCGAGCAAACTATAACTGCCTACTCATGATCGACCTTATTAGCTTTTATTATACAGTTAATATTCCTTTAACAATATGAGAGCGCTTAATTTAATTTATACTCCATATATATAATCTTTAGTATACCCTCATCCCATTGTGCTTTGAGGAAGATAGGCTTTCATTTTCTTATCTCTCTATCCACCCCATGTGTGCAAGTGACTCAACATTCAACGGTTATGTATTTGCTACAATTTTAAAGGAGCATTACCTCCACTTACGTGAATTGTAATTTATGCATGGCTTTTTATCAAATAAGCAGGTACTCCTGGATTATCCTATCAAGCATGCCTTATTCATACATGAACCATTATATGCTCATTCTATACCATTATGCATATCTCTCTCTCCAAGCCCATCATGCATGTCTCTCTTTCTCTCTTTAAACCCATCATGTATATCTCTCTCTCTAAACCAATTATGCATGCCTCTCTCTCTAAACCCATCATGTATATCTCTCTCTCTAAATCCCATCATGTATATCTCTCTCTCTAAACCCATTATGCATACCTCTCTCTCCAAACCCATCATGTATCTCTCTCTCTTAAAGGATGGTTAGAGGTCCTCCACCGATTCAATAACCATCAACACACTAGACGGTCGAGCGCCCCCGATCTAAGCTCGATTCAGCGGAAAAGTCCACAGAGTAAATACATATCGAGTGAAAAGAAACATCATATAACCACACACATGCATGCTAAAGCATGAATCAATAAGGTAATACTCCAACGAGTCAAGGAAGCAATAATCCAAGGCATAAAATAAGTACATACTCAACAAACCAACCAACCAATGATTGGGAAGCGTAAGCATGATGATTAAGAATCAACATGATAAGGAGAGAGTCAAAGGCACTCTTACCCGTAATTCGTGGATGTCTAGAATCAATCAGCGCCTCCTTGACGCAGACAGATTCCGATAGTTTAAATTTTAGTATAGTTCCGAGCAACTATAATCGGCCACTCATGATCGAATCTTTTATTAGCTTTTTATTGTACAGCTTAATATTCCTTTAACAATATGACAAAGGATGCTTTAATTTAATTTATCCTCCATATATATAATCTTTTAGTATACCCTCATCCCATTGTGCTTTCGAGGAAGATAGGCTTCATTTTCTCATCTCTATCCACCCCATGTGTGCAAGCGACTCAACATTCAACGGTTATTATGTATTTGCTACAATTTTAAAGGAGCATTACCTCCACTTACGGAAATTGTAATTTATGCATAGCTTTTATCAAATAAGCAGTGTAATTCGGATTATCCTATCAAGTATGCCTTATTCATACATGAACCATTATATGCTCATTCTCTACCATTATGCATATCTCTCTTACAAGCCCATCATGTGTCTCTCTTCTCTCTTTAAACCCATCATGCATATCTCTAAACCAATTATGTAATGCCTCTAAACCCATCATGTATATCTCTAAATCCCATCATGTATCTCTCTCTAAACCCATTATGCATACCTTCTCCAAACCCATCATGTATCTCTCTCTCTCTAAACTCAAGTATTACTCCCCGTTAGAGTGATGGTTAGGGAGGCTGGACAGCCTAGTTTCCACCTCATTCATGGCACAACTAGTACAGAGGGAAGTTTAGGTTACCTATTCCTCTTGCAAGGGCCCAGCCTCGCACAAGTCTTCACAGACCCTACCATCACCTCACTGACTCTCTTATTATAAAGGTCTCACCGCCAAAGAGAGTATGGTGGCTACGATCTCAGAGAGCAAAAAGAAATAAACAGTAGTTTGAGAGAGGTGCGTAATAACTGCTGAAACTTCACATTCCGAAATGATCGTGTAGAAGGAGCCGAGGTGCTAAGTTGAGGTTCTTAGGGTTCCTTTCTAAAGAGCCGGAAAACGCCTTGCCTAACTGTGCGATAAACAAGTCACTAGGCGCTACGCATTCGCCATAGCTTCTTACTCCATCCGTGAATAGAAAACTCAAGTTTCGCATCAGACGCATAACCACAATCCTTCCTGATTCCGCTCTCATAGAAGAAAGCATGGAAACCGCTTTCCTTTAATGCTTTTTCTTTGGTTTGTTTTCCTTCTCCCTACCATCAAAATGGGATTTTTTATATTCTCCCTTTTAAATCCTAACCCTTGATTCTAATGAGAAGTCGCCACACCCCAACCCGTGATTTCGTGACCCTCGTAGCACGCCGCTACAGATCGTCGTATCCCAAGTAGCAGAGGTCGCCCACTCAAGCACAAGGCCTATAACAACAATTTCAAATAATAATAAATCGAGTGGCATGATAGCACAATGTAGAGTAGCATAAATGTTAAGGTCTCTACGAGGGTCCTACATAACAATCTCTCTCTCTCTCATAGTAAACACCGGGTTCTCTAACCTCAAAGAATAAAAATCCCAATCTCTCAACCTACCTTCAAGTAGTCTAGTCCTTAAGATCCTAAAAGAAAGTCAAGTGTGAGCTTGAAAGGAAAGTCTCGTATACCCCACTAGGAAAACAAACAGCATGAATATCAACACCATTAATCATAACAAGTAAAAAGAAAGTAGAAATGATTCATAGTCCATGAAAACAAGCAACCATCTCCCCGCACCCAACACCGGGTTGGAAACGATCTTGGCCGTGAACTCCAGCGCCACCTCTTGCGCATACGGCCGCCCAAGAAATCAACCCTTAATCGACTAAGTTGGACAACCAGATTATTACATTCTCTAGTAATGGATGCCAAAACGCCGAGTGTCCTCTACTCTAAAAGTTTTGCATATGAGTCCCTACACTCCACCGAACCTGCAGACTAAGGAACTCATTGGCTTGGCATACCTCCCTACCAAAGACACAACATCATGTGCCCATATCAAGTATTTCCGCCTACTCGGAGTACGTCCATAGAGCATACTAACAAATGATAGAGCCACAACACTATCTCTAGATAACAATCATATACACATAAGAAAAGATGACAACAACTAGCACCACATGTAGTAGTATCCAATCAACAATGAAAGTAAGGCGCTCAAATAGAATAGCATTATTCAAGCAAGAAACCCGCATAACGAGTGTAGGCTAGGCAAGGTATCTTACCCCTCTAAGCTTGAAAACCCTTTCTAACTTCCTTTCTCATGTCACTAGTCATCCAAGCTCAGATTCCATGACGAAAACTATTATTAGTATCAACAATAGAAGTAAGACCCTACTTATTTAGATGTATACGCCAAACTCTTCCTTCGCTACTTCAGAGGCCATAGCCTAGATAAACGGGTCTCACACGATATTTTATTTCATTATTTCTTCCTTCCCACAACTTGAACTATAGGTTGACTCTCCTCCTCATCCCGCGTCAAACTAGAGTCAACCGATCAACTTGACACACTCTTGTCGTGTTTAAAAGTCTATTAGATCGAAGTCCTGGCTATCACATACGCCTATTGGGCCCATTCTTATGGGTTATCATGCCCATTGGAACTTGGAGGCCCAAATTTCATTTATATTAAAAGGCCTTCCACTACCTCCATTCCTAGCGGCCCTCATGGCTTAGATGGTTAAAGCTTTACTTCCATTCATTAGTATAAAGCTTTGGGAACTCTTGGCACCTTTTACTTTTTTATTTTTCTTTATAACCCCGTTCAATTAATCTGAGATCCTTAGCCCTTTACATTAATTAAATCAAATTAATCCTTCACTTGGTTAGACTTTAATCATTTTAATAAAATCTATTTACTTGTCTAATCCAAATCGAATCGACTAGGACCCAATTTAATTTAATTTGGGCCTCAACCCAATCCCTTTGATTCCTAAATAAAATTGGATGTGATTAAGTCCAATCACATAACTCATTTATGTCTATTAATTTAATTAACCAAACTTCGAACCCAATCACTTGACCAAATTTTGATCCTGACTAAGTCCATACCAAGCATGCCTAACCCAACCAACTTAAACTAGTTTTTAAATAATTTTAAATATTTATCTATATTATATCGATATAGATTAAATAATTAATTATTAACTAATTAATTATCTCTCTCTCCTCATTCTCACCGCCTGTCAAGATTTGAGACATGGTGCTTCTGAGTGGTAGCCAGCATGCAACCTGACCCGCCTCTACCCGCTACCGGGCCTCTTTTGCCCAGGGGAACTTGCTTCAGCGACTCATCCATCACCCTAAGGCTAAATTGCTACGTTAGATGTCTCAAGCTGATCCTTCCTATGCCAAGTATTCTTCTCCTCCGCTGAGCCCAAATCTCACCAGATGCAAAACTAACCTCAAACTACCGCAAGTGGAGGAGAAACTTACTAGAAGTCCGTGGACTTCAAACCACCACCGAAGTTTCACGACGAAAGAATGGAGGTTCACCTGCCTTCTCCGGCGAACCAAGCTGTTTATTGACAAGCAGCCAAGCAGCCTTCTCACTTCTGACCTCTTCTCCTCTCCTCGAGGTCGCCTAATCTATTACGAGTCTCGACAGACACCAAAGAATATGCAGTGTCTGGCCCCTCTCCTTGATCAAGGCCGAAGTTCTTTCTCCCTCGGCCTCTTCTCTCCCTACTTGAAGATGACACCGTTGTTTATATAACCTCAAGGAGACGGGTTTTTAAGTACTCACCAAGTAATAGCGCTTCAGAATTGCCTGCTTCTGGCTCGTGAATCTCAGAATGGGCCGAATTTGCCACGTAGACGCTTTCAGAGAGACAGAGGCATGCCTTGGATTAGTTTCAATAAGACGGTGAGGATCATTGATGCATCTCACTACCACATTAGATCGCTATGCCCGCTTTTATCAACAACTAGATCTACGACCATGATTAACCATTTTTGAAATGGCCCGATCTCTATCTCTCATGCCGGATCCAACACGCTCTCAAATGGACGCTTTCACCATCCGCCACGACCAATTCTTCAGATTCTTTATTAATCCTCCCGAGATCAACCACAGCTTTGAGATGATCTAATCTCACCATCCATTCAAGAGTATAAAGCTTTACCTTGGCTTTTACTCGCTAGCCCTCTACTTATTTAAATCTCGAAAGGTCCTTTTTCTGAGTGAGAGGATAATTAATCCGAGATCCTTTTTTTTATAAATTACTAAAAAGTCCTCTCATACCCCTCTTTAGTTTTAATTTTTATATTTTAAATTAATTACCCTCTTTTAAATTTCTAATCCACCAACTCGATTAAATTAGGGAGCAATTTAATTATTATATTTTTCCTAATATTAAACAATTTTATTTAAATAAAATTTTGGATTTGGCTGTAAGCATTCTCGCATGGCCCTTGCTTCACGTGCTTTCATTGCACAATCGCAATTCTCATATTTAAACACTTCAACCAATGTATACACTTATATCCTGTAAGTCACATCCATCAATCTCATGCCTTTACCACATCTCTCACTAAGCCATGAGTAATATATATATATATATATATATATATATATATATAGCATATATATATATGATATATATTGTTGGTACCTTCTGCAGTTCAAGTGAATGTTACTCTCTTGATTGTAAATTTCATTTACACAAAAGATTAAAATTCAACCATATTTTGACGGAAAGAACCTCAAAAATAAGCTAATCATGTCAATTTTCATACAATTTGGGGAACTTGTAGGGTCTTCATCTTAATGGGTGAAATTTTGAACCGAGAAAGATTTCTATAAATTTTCAATTCGTTACATGAAAACCCTACAAGTTTCCAAATTGTATGAAAATTTACATGCTTTCTTATTTTTCGATGTTCTTTCCATCCATACGTTGGAAATCCTTCCAAACATTCCCCTTGGCTAAAATGGGAGTATGACTCAGAATGAACAAAGTTTCCAATCGACCTTAGTTATCCAATCACCTTATATATATATATATATATATATATATATATATATATATATATATATATCATATCATATCATATCTACATTATATAATATAATATACTCCTATACATTTATTACATCTCTTGCCCAAACTGATACATATATATATATTTTTACGTATTATAGTCAATCATTTAATTAACTCTCAACTAGGGTAATTTGATTAACTTAAAAATAATTAGGACCATAATTTAGACTAGGTTAGTAAATACCATAATCAGACGATTTTACACTATCCTCCCTAAGAGCCTCCATCCGACTCCAGAGATAGCGACTCCTCTTGCAAGCCCCGAGAGTCTTTCTCTCCCATCACTTATGATGGTTGGTAGGAATCTTGAGTCTCAGGAGAGGAAGAGAATTCTATTAGCTCACAACAAAAGAGGTTGTCCTCAATTCGCCAACCATGGCAATATCTGCATCACAAAGCTCTAGAGAGAACCAATCTCGCCAGATGAGTAGCATGGAGGAAGCCTATGGGCCAGCCAGTGAAGTCAAAGATTACTCAACACAAAGATTGAATGACATGGTAGCCGGGCACTGCGGCCAATTCTAGAGCTTTACTAAAGCTATGGATGAAGACATGCTAGTCCTTGAGGAGGATGTTCTTCAATGAGCTCATGAGTCTATAAGGACCTTTTTCTATGGTAAGGTTTTGTAAGTCTATGTCACACGAACCAAGCCCGAGTATCACTGCATCAACTGCATTTCTGATGGGGATGGCCCCACTCGAGCACAAGGCCCCGATGATCAATGTATCGTGAGTAATAGCGGAACATAATATATAATATGACAAGTTTGATATGTATATTTACAAGTGGTCGACATAACATCTAGGTCTGTATCCTATACAACACAACTCTAAAGAACTCAAAACTTAAAGATCTCTCACTCAAAGAAATAAAATAGAGATTTGCAAACCTCAACAGTAACCCCAAGTCCCACACGACGGCTCACGTCACACACTCTTCCGGATCTGAAAATGGAAGGGGGGGGTGAGTTTTGGGGAAACTCAGTAAGCACCCGCTACAAAATATCAGAAACACAAAAATAACAACAGAAAGGATTAGAGAAGAATATAAGAGTATCAATTTAACCACGAAAATAAGAAGGTAATTCACAGATTATCTCCCCGACAACTATCACTATCAAATGGGACCTCGCAGGTCCAAAGTAGAAAGCTACAACCGAAAACATGTACGTATACTCACAAGATACCACCCCATACCACGCACGGGACAGATGCTGGCAGACACCGTAGTATCCCTACAATATAACTAGACAATCATCAATGGTGTCCTTTCCACTAGTACAATATTGAATAGGAGAATCTAAAAACACACAAAGATTATTTCCAACCGATCACGCTACAACTTTTCATAATACGGAAAATAGTCCAATTAAGAAAGTGTATACACACACACACACACACACACACACACACACACACACACACACACACACACACATATATATATATATATATATAAAAACTCAGCGTATATATATTCAAAGATAGATACTTGATATTAAGTGTAAATACTTATAATATTTTAGTCAATCTTTTCTCCAGGCGCGACCTTACACTCTTTGCTAATATCTGGTAGGCAAAACTTATATTCACTATGATAATAAACCATGTTTTTCATATTTGGATCTAGTTTAATTGTAACGCCCTGAAAAATTTCACGATTAAATAAATTATTTTCTGGAGAAAACCACTGAGATTAATTAACACATAAAAGAAATTAAGTACTTTAACAACTCAATTAAGGAAAATCGAGAATTTAACCGATTAAAAGATCAACCTTGCGACTGTTGGGCCTGGATAGGGCCATGTTGGGCCGAGTCACTTTCTCGTATGTAGTTGGATAATGGATGGAAAAGAGAGAGGTCCCGGATTATCAATTAGAAGAATTAGTAAATGCTAGTTAATTTCACTTGTTTATGTTGGAGAAACGTGATGCAAAATGTAAGTCCTTTTATAAAGCACATTGCGCAGAGTCAAAAGCCGTAAGATTATCGTGATCTCTACGGGTGTGCGAGGGCACTATGGAAGTTACGAGAGTGACCCGTGACTCCAGCCCAAAAGACACAAAGAGCAGTTAATCAAATAAAAGAATTTCAAATAATGTAGTCATTATATCGAACTCTTGATAAGTGGATCCGGTCGGGGTTCTGCTTCGTCTGCCGCCTGCAGTTAATGCGCCAAAGGAAACGTAATCTCGCCATGATTTCCAATAAAAATTAATATTACTTTTGATTAGCCATTGTTACTTTTAATAAAGGGATAAATATTATATGTTATAAGTGGAAAGGGAGTGAGAAGGGAGATGTCGCCGGGCCTCCTTTCTCCCTCACGATGCATCTCCTTTCCTCTCTCTCCCTACCCATACCTACCGCCGCCGGCTCAGCACTGCCGCCGTGATTTCCGCCGGGCCGCTTTCAAGCCGAAAGTACTCCACGCATCGCGCTGGCCACAAGCAGCCTTCGGGCCACAGGTTTCCCCGACAGCTACTTATTCATGGCCGCGGATGGTTCGTTATTTACCGGGCCACGGGACGCTCATCGCTGGGAACACCGGGCCACCGCCTCAGCACTTCCGCGAAGAGCCGCCACCCTTCTTGTCGCGGCGCAGCCCCCACCGGCGAGCCCCTTCCCGGCCGTTGCCTAATGCCTTCTCCAAATTCATCTAGCTCCGCTGAAATACCGCACAAAGACAGCCCACCGCAGGCCTACCTCGCCTCTTTCGGTGAAAATCGCCCCGCGTTTCCGGCCATCTTCTCCCTTCCGGAATGCAGTAATCATTTCGCCCTCTGTGGGGGAAATCCTTGGGCAGAGCTCGCATAAGAGTTTCAGTATGTTCAGACATCCAAATAATCTCTTACGAAGTTTAATTGGGGAAAACCTTAGATTAAGGCTTGGTTTGCATGAATTTTAATTAAAATTAAATTGTGTCATGAAATGATACAATTGGGAGTTAATTATCGCGGATTCACAGAGGTTAAGGAGTTTGTGATTAGCTGGAGACAGCCAAGATCTTGAAGTGGTTATGTGTTGATGTCATGAGCATCCATGAGTTTAATTCTCTCATTAATTTTAAATGTGTATGTTTTGTATATTCTTCTGGCCCTCTAAACAGAGTGAGGTGTCATTTAATTTTTGTTAAAAGGCTTAGAAAGTTTAGAGCCGAGTAAATCTTGGCGTAATCATGTTTGACTATTACTGTATGTTTAAAACGAGTATAGTAGGGAGTTATTTTGGAAAGTCGCCGGCTGCAGTGATTGTGAGCGTTCTTTCTGTGCAAGGGCAAATTGTGATTATATTTATAGTATGGAAATATGAAGCTCTTGTTAGTGGAATCATGCTTTTGTTGATCGATGAATGGAATGTTTTGTGGCTCTAATGAACCTAGATTTGAGAATACCTTGAGTACACGTAATTCCGTGATTCTCCTAGATTTTTACACAAGAGAAGGACAAAGGCAAGGCCGCTGTCAGTAGTTGTGACCTAGCCCTTTTGTGTAATTACCTTCCTACTAAGCGGTGTGAGTAGAAACACAAACCGTAAATCATAGTATTTTTATTTTGTATTCTTGATAGTATTGATATTCTGAGAATTCATGTTATGAAATCGCACTTTCGCTTGTTTTCATGAAATGCTTTTTAGCTCTTCAAGCAATGCACTTCCGTCGATTTTATTCAGAGTTTGAAATTTATGTTATGAAAGGCATGTGAAAAAATATTTATACATTTTTTGTGAAATTACCATGATAGACATATTAGTGCATTGCACCATACTTCAATACATGTTCAGGTTGACGTGGCTCCCACGTGATATATAGAGAGCTAGAGCGTACAAGATTAGCAGCGAAGGGTTAGATTTTATGCGTAGAATTCTCGCTTTTACTTGATCAAGTTGGTTAAGTTTCAAAATCCTCCCTCGATTTCAAGAAAACAGCAAAAACCCTTCCCGCATCTCTTTTGGGTGCTTAGTATACGAGATATACCGATAGCTCTACAAATCCGATGGATGTGTGATCCGACGTGGAGAGATATCGAGTGTTGGTTTGCCCCACGCGCGCTCTCGCCAGTATGAAAGTGCAGATTTATTTTCACTAATATGATAGATAATGAGGATTTGACCCGTAGTTTGTCACTCCCATGTATCGTTGATACTGGCCCAAATCTCGAGTAAGGACTTCTGACATATGTGGAATTTATCTATTTCCTGCGAGGATTTGTGACAAAGAAAGCTTCCATAGTCAGTGTCACCCCATGGTTGTTGATATGGTCCAAATCAGGAGGACCTTGACTTGTGCGGACTTCATCTCCCGTGCTCGATGATAAAAGAGTAAGAAATGCTATGAATAGATCGTTTTTGATTTAATTTGAATTGGCTGTCATGACTCTTACTCATGATCGCGATGTCGCTTTCCATGTCTTAAATATCATACCCGCAAATTTTTTATATTTCTTACTCTTCGGTTATTTGTGCCTTTTCTAAAATTAAAAGTATAGGCTGTGTATTAACCTCGACAAAGAGTGTGGCGTACCTCACCGAAGCTCCCCGTAGGGCTCACCACCTCCTCTTCGTTGGAATGATCTTATAGCAGGCAGTAAGGTGGTCATGGGTTCTCGCTTTTGTGCTGAAGGTGGGGTCCTGGATTTCCTTAGTTGGTTTCCACCAGTACCGCCCACGCCGCTTATCTTATTTCATATATTGTATGATTTGAGGAGTATGTTAACTCTTATCGAAGACTTTATGTTGAGACTTGTAAGACATTATGGTGTGTAATAGTATTGTATTTGACTTTACATTTCCTAATATTAGCTTGTTTTTGAAGTAATTATTTATTTTATACTGTACCTTTAGGCTTTTCCTGGGTTCACTCCCAACTCTGCCGGTGTGACACCCGAGTCCTCCCTCCGAGTATGCTGGTAAGTGGCATTAATGGGTTGAAGTCCACTTCTCAGGCTTTTACAAATATGAAGTGCGCTAAAGTTCCCTCTCCTTCCACACACACACACACACACACACACACACATACACACATACACACATATATATATAAATTTTAATTTCTTCCTACTTTGCTATTTCAAAGTCCATAATAAAGCCTACGGCTGATAAGTGTGCGTATTATTACCTTTTTCTTTTTCTTAACAATGCGTATCTTTTCAAAAAAAACAAATTCTCTTTCTCAGCAGCTTCCTGACTCCGTATATATATATATATATATATATATATATATATATATATATATATATATATATATATATAATTTTAAACTTTCTCTCTCTAACTCATCTAACTCATCCATGTTACTCAAAAAAATACACCCCTCTTCTTACCTTGTTTCCTGCCTCCTCACGCGTGAACTACCCATATGCATGTACAAAGCAGGGGCTTCTTAACCTTCTCAGTAATGGTTATAATCCTCATCTTTGTAATCCCATGTGTTCTTCCCCGCTGAACTCCATGGCTCCTATAACCCTTTTTATTTTGCTACAAGTATCCCATTACTTTCTCTTGGTTCTCTCCTCATGTTTAATCCAATCACTACTGTAAACTCGAGAATGCAACTCAATCCTTATTCTAATCACGCCTCACCCGCTTGCCATAAATGTTTTGCTTTAATGTTATAACCTTGGTTTTATTATTACTCTTCTCAAAAGTAGAGAGGCATATATGTGCTCTCGCCAGTACTAAGAATCAGCTGCACCTTCTTCTTCTTTCTTTCTTTGTTATATGTATTTTATTCTTGCTCGGTACGCGCGCTTTTGTTCAAGCCTTGAGTTATTCTCTCCGCGTCGAAAGCAAGGTTCTCAACTCATCAAAGCAATACCCTCTAACTATTCCATGTGCCTTAATACAAAGTCGCAAAGTTGGTAAAATAATAATTTACGGCAGCTTTACTATAAAGTCCTTTGTAAGAGCTTCTCACCCTTGGTCCATTCAACTCCGCCAGGTTCCTTCACTTCGCCGACTACCGACTGTGATACTGTAAAGCAACTATCTCTTTATCGATAGAATGACGCTTCATCGGGAACAAAGGAACTCTCTTCTCGCGAGTAAGTTTCTCATTAGTGGAGCTTCTCCTCCTTTAAAGGCGCGGGAGAGACGGCGGGTTGAAGATGGATACGCTTTCTTGGATTTGCAGTAGTTTCTCGCCATCGGGCTTGCCAACGGCATCCTCGATCCACGTAAGCGACGCCCAGTGGCAGGCGATTCACCGCTTTCCAATGGCTGGCCACGCCGCGGCGGTGCTATCATCCACTCGTGCATGCCCTCGCTTCCTATTTAGCTTTCTTGGTGATGAACGGTGGGGATCGGGCCTATGACGTGCTGTGTTTTACCTCTCCACAAACGCTAAGCTTTCATCTTATAAATCAAAGCTCTCTACCCTGGCGACGGGTATGCCTCCGACCATTACCCCGAGGCTGGCAGAGAGGAGGAAATGTGTTCACTTAAATCTCAACCATAGCTTTAACATATGCATGGAATATTTATGATAGTATTTTTCAACAAACCCCCCATACTTTCCTCTGCTACATACAAATTCTTTTAGTAAGTAGTCTCTATTCTTCTAACTATTTACAACTAATCCCTCATTCTAACTTAGATTTTATGGAAAATTAATTAAACATACTCTAAGAACATTAAATCATACAGTTTCTACTCTTATAATCTTCCTTAATTTCTGCTATTAAAGTACCTGGCTTGAAATTTATTATTCATTAAATAAGTCCGGATAATCGCCTTTCCTTCACGCTATTATTTTCGAGGTCCCACTTAAGTAGCTTCCCGCCTACCGATGGTTCCATCTAACTTTTTCCTTAACAAATGGACGTGACTCGACTCCTTATTCGGCCCCTTTATGGTCCAAAATTTCACAGTCGTTTTTCATAGATTTCAGTGTTCTTCCTCTATAACTTCAATTAGTGTAGAAGCGTATTACACGCTTACGGATCGTAAATATATTTTCAGTGGCCAACATGGAGACATGAAAGATATTATGGACTTAGTGGCCAAATCCCCGAGGCAAAGTTAGTCGAGTGCACAACCGCCTCCAACTCCTTGTTCAAAAATCTCGAAGTACGATCGATAGCGCGGGCTAAGCTTTCCACGCCTGTGTCTCATGATCCCTTTCATTGGGCGCATAAATCTTTTAGGAACATACCGCTACCTACATGCAGCCAGAAATTCTAACTTAGAGCAACGCTTATCTAAGATAACTCTTTTGACGACTCCGGAAATGCGATCTTTAGTCTCTCATGGATCAGCTTTGACATTTGCTTCGGGCTTCTACAAGATAATTTTATGGTGCAACATACTTTCGCCTCCCACATCATCCCATTATCATCCCAAATATCCGATACTTTCGACGCTTTTACCAGCCGTCATCGATACTACCGCCACATATATATATGTGGATAACGCCGCTTTGATTGTAAATGTTGTATGTGAGTATTATTCGCGTCGATGCGCAGTGGACAATACCATCAGTAACCCACTACTACGGGCAAAGACATTGACGCTACTCTCCCGCGCATTCTTTGCGAAGCCGGTCACTTCCGCTTGATAGCGAATAGAGAAGCGCGTGTCCTTGAAGTAGCCTCGTCCTTGCAAACCGTACCTACCTACTCTCAACTATTACTACCTCTGCAGATTATCCGATAGAGTACAAATGGCTAATGCCCCTGAGACCCTTGTCGAATGTAATTGTGCCTCAAAGAAAACGACATATATATGCTTCCTCCCGAAAGTACCTAATCCCTCAAGTTGGTACATATATCACAAATCTAGACTGGGATATATTATTCTGAAAGTCAAAATGTTAAACAAAAATAAATAGATATTACACGCAATAAGTGGAAACCCTCGTGATTGTTAAGTTTATGGGAAGTTAAAATGTTAAACTTGTAAAAATTCTCCTCGACTATATAAAATGTAAACTCATAAGTTTAAGCTTTTAAACATGAAAATGCACGAAATACAAGCAAGCCAGCCTCACGCGGGATCACTGCTTGGTTGTGTGAGCCCAACAAAAAAAAAAAAAAGACATAAAGTATTTTTGGTGATGGTAATGAGGTAGGAGGCTTCGAGGGGCACATCCACCGCATCTTCGTAATCTGTGACGCATTACCAAGCGGCCTGACGGCGCTACCGCAAGTTTAAACACAAAAAGTAGTACAAGAAGCACATACGCCGAAAGTCCACCTCCATTTCTAATTGGGCATTTCAGCCGCTTCAGCATCCGCTACATGAGAAACCGAATCCTTTACATGTGAAACTTTAAGACCCCATCACTCACATATCTTCCTATTTAGTAATGACTTACCTAACTCCTGTAAATAATTTATAAATCAAGAAAAACTCATATCCTCACTCCTTATATTCGGGCGCATCGGTAGATAAAAGGTCTCCATTACCAACCTCGTTAAGAAGAGTGCCGCATACACCGGAATGGTTTTAAATCGATACTTTTAAATCCTTCTGAAAAAATGAGTATAAAAAGCGAACTCACCAAGAAAAGTGAATGTGTTTCTTTGACTAATCAGGCAGCTTAGTTACTCACGAGGAAAAGAAATGTCACAGTAACTCTCAAGTATTGCAGTGTGAGAATGGATTTATAGAAGAGTCAAGTTTCTCTCTCGCCAAACGAAAACAAAATGGAATGTAAAAGGTAAAAACAAAAGAGTATAATGGAATGCGAAGATCCAAAAAGTCGAGTACCTAAGTACAAAAAGTCTATGAAAAGTGGTAAAAAGTAAAGAAGTGATGGCTAAAAGTTATGTTAGAATTTTTTCTTTTTGATTTGCTTAGAAAACAAAGTAGCTTAGTTGGTTGGGGCAAAATGGGTGCAAGGCTTTTCACCCGTGGCCGTGGGAGTTACTGACAATTTGTGTTATGTTTGGTGTGACTAAAAAGTAAATTCAAAAACTAAAAAAGAGTGGGATCATCTGGGAAACCGAAAGTGTTTTGTCAAAGGGATTGTCCGGGAAGTTTCAAAACTTCAGTGGACCTGTAAAAATAATTTTCCTCGGTTATTATAATTACCATTAATATTATTTATTTCTAACAATACGTTATTATTTCCGGATATTACTTCGGGATCAAAATTTTAGATGCAAGGGTATTTTGGGGAGGTCAGGGGCTATAATTAAATTTTGGGGCACGTACCAAAATCTAATTAAGTTTCCTTCCTAATCTAAAATTTTACCGAATTCTTGACCTTAAATCGCTCAGAGTTCAAATTTTATATACAAGGGTATTTTGGGAAATTTGGAACATTTCTACCGAAGTTGACAGGCCACATCAACCAGCAATGGCGAACCAAACATGGTGGGCAACATGTACACACAACATTCCAGTGAATACAAAGATTCCGCATCGTATTCCCAAGAACGTCTGCATGGTCATGGTAATACACCCCCAAAATCCTCAACCAAACAAAATGCACCAAGGTCAGTAGATGGAATAAAGTCACTTAGACATAAATGTGCTAGGTATGGTGGTTTTGCTACTTTAAGTGTGAAGAAGCGAAAAGAGCTGAACATGCAAGAACATATCAGTAGACAAAACAAAACTCATCAACAAACAACTCTTTTGTGAAAAGAGGGTTATAAAAATAAATATAAAATTTTTAAATTTTATTGCATATGTTAAAGAAGTGTTAATTGATTTCATTTTTAGAGGAATGAGATTGCCAAGTGGGGCTCCCCATCATACTTTGAAGCTACAAAAGTGCCAGTGAAAGAACATGGTGCATGCCTAAAAATACTCCAACAAATGAAGCGATTAATCAATAACTGCAGTTGAGTACACCCTATAATATGGTTAACTTGATACTCTTTAAGCGAAATTTTCGTAATTCATTTTAATTGAATGACTACTTCACCCTTTGCAAATGCAGAGGTTTCTTGGATACAAATTTTGCATGTTTTAAGGGTTTTTTTTTTTTAGGATCTTCATTCTCTCCTTGATCTCTGTTGAACATTTTGTAAACATGTTGATGTAGTAGTAATACGCGTGAACATATGTATACGCAATAATAGAGTTAAGTTTAAAATCTTCTATTTTGATGTGCTATGGAATACTGCGCGTTCTGCGATTTTAGAGGCATTACGTTTTATTATGCCTCGAAGCTGGATAGTTAAATATAAGTGCGGTGCGGGTTTTTATTTAGATAGCGCGTGATGGAACATAAGCTGCCGCATCCTCATTACGCCAATGTACTGAACGGAGATGCCTCCCTCCACCCGCCATTTTGCATAACTACAACTTAAAGTTAATCCTACACCGACTAGCCACTTCCCGAAGTATTAGTGGTATATGCAAATATAAATTCAGATATGTAGTGTTGCTGCTGGTATGGCTATGCTATGTGTTCTTGTGGATTTTTCAGGGTACACGACGCAAAGTGGTAGTGATTTCCTCTAACTCCACGGTGTAAACAGAGGGGATTAATAGGTAGCTAAGCAAGAAAAGGGGAGGACAAAATGCAGAGAAGAATAGTCTCCTCATGGAAGTGAAAAAATAACTCAATAATCAATGACAAAAATTCAAACCCACAAGCCGGGTTTAAATAGCCTAAAACCCCAACCTAGATAACTCCCAGAAATTTATCTTTTTATCCAAATTTGCCTTAAATCGGCAAATTTTGGTCAAATAGAAAATCCTATCTAATTCTAAAATAACTAAACAAAATAGATAGACTCCTAAAAATCCGAAGTTCAAAACTGATTCATCTGAGTCCTATCCTAAATTGATATATCGGCATTGCTAAAAAATGGAAAACACACCCAGAAACGGTGGCGAAACGACGGGATGGTAAAAAGTGAATGCATTTGAGGGTGCTGGCTGGTGGTCTATCAAGCTTAATGGACTCCTACGTGTATGTCGCGAGACGCAGCTTTTCCGAATTGGGGTTGAAGCGCTTAATTCGAGTATCGGGTAGCCAAAGTTATGGCTAAAAGCCACGCAACGTGTGTTCAAAGTGTTTCCCAATTGACCGGATTGTGGCTCGCATTACCTTCCTTCCGCCTTTACGCTTTTCTAGTCCGCTGGGAAAGTCGTGGTACGCTAAAGCCTTTATGGTGCACCAGCGCCAAAGGGGACATCGGTTCGGGATTGGCTCTCCCCGTGATCGCCTCCTCGGGTTGGAAAGAACTTCTGTTCTCGAAGTTCATAATAGGATCAATAGACCTTACGTAAAACAAGTGGCTCGATGTTTCACATCAGTGATGTCGAGGTCTTCAAATAATCGGGAAGGCGCGAAATCGGTATGCATTTTGTCGCTGATCTTCTCGCAAAGATTTCATTGTGGTCCGCATCTTTCGCTCCTTTCTTCGCCTTTGTGTTGCGTACTCTACCCATAGGTGCCATCTTCGAAAGTGAGTGCATTTCGCACACTGGAAGTCGCCTCTTTATCGATCAACACCGACGACGCCGCTTGACCGTAGATTCATCTTGTACTTGATATTACCTTCTTTTTGAATAGCCGACTTGGACTCGCCAAGGAATAACCCCTAAGGTGTTCAGCCATCTCCTATCACTGGGGTGAACACCACCACTCCCAGGGATGGGGCAGAGATCAAGTACTCGATGGGTTCCGGGGCCCATAGACAACTCCTAATGGGCTCAAGCCTGTGAGTCCGATTCTCATCTATTGTAGGCGGATCTGTGCCTTGAGGTAGTGCTAAATCCCACTGCTGGCTTCTCTCAGTTTAGTTCCACCTAAATCCCTGTATAGGCGCCGCTCAAAATGCTCCGGTTCACTACTTCCCGGCCCCTGCCATCCGCCTCCAGCGAGCATGCGACCGCTAAAGCTGCACTCGCAGATCCCCAATTTTCCCCATAAGCTTCTCCCGTAAGAGGTTAACGAACTTGGGTGTCACGATCGATGTGACAGCTTGGACAATTCTCATGTGTTTTAACAACCTCTCGAAAGTAAAGATGTGCAATTTCAGTAGTGGTAATCCATAGTCTTCTCGAGAAGCTGTAAAACGAAGCATTCTTTTTGAAAATCACAACCACCTCCACGATAGAGTCCTGAGGCTCATCAGGCTTTGTGAGGGAGGCCCAAAACAAAATCCATACCGAGGTTCAAGCTGTAAGGGGCTTCAAGTAAGGATCGGTAAGGAGTGTACGCAGTGCTCCCAAGGCTAGGAGAATTTCTTGGGCTCCGCCGGACACACAAAGGCCATTTCCACAAAGTGTGCTTACTACTGGGACAACTTCGCCACAAAAGTCTCAAGTAGCCTATGAGGTAAAAAGTGCAGAGGTCTTATCACTCACCTCAAAGTGCCCCCTCATTTTGGGAGTGCCCGCCATGATCCGCCGTAATGAATAAATGGAATGTACGTACTCGCAGCCACTAAACAAGTAAATCGCTATGCGTGAAATAAAATCGCGACGATTTATGTCCATCGCTGCCCTCGGGCGATCCGCCTCGCGGTGTTATGATCACTCCGCGATACATATCCGCCGCGAAAGCTTCAAACCCCGCAACTTTGGCGCCTATTGTAGCGTAGAAGAGAACTACGTAGCGGCTCAAAGCATCTCGCTACACCTGGCCGAGGTTTCCTCGCTTGATGCTTCAAAGTAAAGTGCTGTGAATCCCCCGCTAGCACGCTTACCCACTTAGCGCAGGCGTGCTCTCGCTGGCTTGTGTTAGCTATTGAGCATACTTCGTGGTTTTACGATTGCGCTAAAGCAAATGTAATTTAACTCCTTCGTATGAGGTAGCGGCGCCAATGCTTCAACGATCAATTATGACATATTGTAAACCTGAAGCCAGTAAGTGGAGTAGTTCTTCTTGACCTCGCATGTTTTCTCGCTTGGAAGAAAGCTACGGCCGTCTTTGCAGATCGCTCGGTAATCGCCAACGCTAACTCCGTGATAGATTTGCTACTCACAATTCGGGGGTCAGACTTCTTCTTGTCGGCTCTGAAGTGAAAGAATCGTGTTTCTCGCAATCTTCAGCCTTCCAGATTGACTGTGGAAGCGATAGCTTCATCCGGCCCACTTCCTGAAATCACTCGGGAGATAAACGCCGGATGGGGCAATCACCGGCCAAGCGTTCCCGGATGAATCTTCCGCAGAGAACGAGGGGCCACTCTGGCATGGAAACTTCTCGCCAACATCATGCAAAGTCCTGCCCCGGGCCACTCCGTGGGTGATCGCGACCTGCATTCCTCTCGATCGATCCGTATTTAACACCGCCAAGTAGGAAACAACAAAAACAAGGCGTCACGCGTAAGCGCGGCGAAGGAACACTTCTTTCTTGCTGATATCTAACAGCGCCGTTTCAATAACTCAAAGACACACAAGATGGTCAGCGCGTAAGGACCAATCCCGACCTCATAGACGCAGGTGATTGCACGTAAATAGACCACCACAAGTTTGCCCATAAACGGTCGAAAACCCGTGCATGAATCGCATGAATGTGCCGGGGCGCTGACAACCCAAAAGGCATCACCATC